>CM074502.1:2904666-3609666 GCA_037389245.1 Oryzias sinensis
GGGGGGGGGGGGGGGGGGGGTCTGCTGGAACAGTCAATGCAGACCAGTGCTTCATTATCTGGAGAATAAATGATTAAACTCAGAACGGAGAGGAAAAAAATAATTTAATTACAATCTGGTGTGAAAGAGAAAGAATTTTTGCTTATAAATCAACGAGTTCAGTTTTTTTAAAGGGGGGGGGGGGGGGTTATGAGGCCCTAACCAGAAAGCCTGGCAGCGCGTGCAGAATCTGATCAAATTTGCTTTCAAACGGACTGAAAAATAGAGCACATTTATTCTATTCCGCCTGTTTAGACATAAACAAGAACAGCGTTTTCTACATTTGCTTTCCTGCTTGATTTATTGCCATCCTCCTTTCCAGCAATCAATTTCTGTGTTTCAGTGGCACAACAACCCCCCTCCCTCACTGCGCACCGCCCCTCCTACCCCACAACCTACACCCTGTTCCAGTGGCTGGTTGGGAAAAGCAGTGCTGCGCCCTGCTGGCCAATGAGGGAAGAGCGGGGAGTCTCAGTCATAAACCGTTGGCCCTGGTTAAGGCGAGGGGGGGGAACGCCCCCCCACGGCAGGAAAGGATGGAGGTGACATCACCTATAACGCGGAGTGACCACCACAATCAGCACTCAGTGGGTGTATCCGATGTGATCGATTGCTCTGTTGTCTGCACGGCTCGTGTTCAAACCCATAGGAGAAGCAGGAACTCCACGGTTACTACAAAATAAAAGCACTGAAACTTTTTACTCAACTTTGGCTGGATTAAAGTTTTGTTAGACGCTCTTCTACGGTTTCAGAAACCAGTGGTGGAGATAGAATATTTTATTTTGGGAGGGGTGGCAAAGGACAACAGCAGAGTGGAAGGCCATTACAAATGCAAGGATCATTTTTATGTTTGATCAAAACAGCAGTTTGTAGCGGAGGTGCTGTTACAAAATGTAAAAATACGTAAAAACCCATTTGGGCCGACATGCAGAATACAGGGGCGTAACAAATAATTTGAGGGGGCTCAAGCTTCCGTTTGACTGCTTTTGTTATCTTCGCAGTGCTTAGAGAAGCGTGTATTAAAGAATCCTCAATCTTTGTCAATAATGATCCTAATAATGGCCTAAAACTTGGCGGCGCAAAGCTTTTTGCTCAGCGGGCAGCTGTCCCCCCTTCCCCTTTAGCTGCACCCACCCGTCAAAATCCATCATGATAGTTGCAATTCTTTTCTGCACATAAGAAGGTCTAAATAATAAAGGTCTACAGTACCTACAGACTCTTTTTAAAAGAGACTGTTAATCAGACAAGCTTTTAGTTTAGTATTTGTTTGAGTTTTTACTGTATCTTATTTTTGCCGTATTGTTTTTTGCATTTTACTTGTACATTGTAAAGCACTTATATATAAATATATACATTCTTCTGAGTAACCATTTCCAGTGTTGACATTCAACTACCATTACTGCTTAACTTTAACTCAATTGATGCAACGGCGGGAAATTCTGCGGCGCAAAAGCGATAAAAAACGCCGCTTTAACCCGCGAGCGTCAGAATCAGCCGATTCATGTTAAACTGCATCCACTGCTGTCTGGCATAAATATTCTTTGGAGACGAGAAACGTATTTTCTGTTTGAAATTCTGACATTTCATCATAGAAGAATCCATGGAGTCACTCCTCAGCTTAAGCCTCTAAAGGGGCGGCTGTGGTGGAGAGGTAAAGCAGTTGACCTCTGGATCACAGGTGCTTTTGTTACATGAGCGGTATGTGTGGGAGATTTAAGACTGCGATCGGTCCCGCAGCTCTAGGGGTACGAGCTACCGAACTCATAACCGGGTCTAAAGTGTGTGTCTGAGCACAGCTCGGATCGTCAGCACACACAGCGGTTTGAGCTTCAAAGCAGAAATGTCGCTCAGTCCTTAGAAAACATTCAAACAATCACGTGGATTTGTGTTTCCAGTCGTGTCCCGACTAAATAAAGGCTGATGTTATTCTTACATGTTTATGTGCAGCGCCACCCAAAGCTAATGTTGTTAGCCCGTGTTAGCATACTGCTAATCCTGTCTCCGTTCAGAAAAAGCACCGACCACACGGATTAAAATTCAAATGATGAGCGAACAGGTTTTCATAATAACCGTAACATTATTAAAAGCACGTTTAGAAGATCATCTCGTATATTACCGAGCTGACATGTCAATATATATAGCCGCTCGGCGCTGTTTAACATTGTTTTGTATTGAATTGTTACATTCAATAAAGTTGGGGGGAAAAAAAGCAGCTCGGAATTTATATCCTTCCGGTTGTCAAACCCTACTGCGCATGTGCGAATGATTTATTCCGACGGAAAGTGTGACCTTAGTGAACGTTTGTTATATTTTGAAAACATTTTTCTGGGCCCATCTACACGCTTGGATTCTAATCCGACCATTGATCCCATCAAGATATTTGGCACATGTAACCGCGGCTTATGGTGACGACTCGCAACGTGGCGGGGGCGTGGCATCACGATGGTGGTCTCTCCATCGGGATGTCAGTCACCCATCACAACCCTAGTGTGTGCATGGATGAATGGGGACTGTAAAGCACTTTTGGGCATTTAATCAACGTGCAAAAGCGCTATATAACTGTACGCCACATGGCATTTAAGTAGCACAACAAGCATATTTACACCTAAACACAAACTGATGGAGTTCTGTAAAATGACCTGTAAGTCACGTGTTTTTTTTGTGCCATTTTCATGTCCTGTTTGTCTAAAGTCCAGTTGAGCAGGACATGTTTTCCTGCTAGCGGGAAGTCCTTCCTCCCCACTGCTAGCTGGTGTTAGCATTACTATTTTATATAAATGGGACCCAACGTCTTCTATTAGGCTGAGCCTGTCCCATTATAGTTTACTATTTTTAAGTCTTTTCTTGTTGGTGAAAAAAACCCCGTGTTTGAAGCACAATCCTAAATAAATAAGAATGGGAAAAAAAGTCAAATAAACTCCCAAAAATACGGTTAAAACTGTAAGAACCTTTTTTCTTTACTCACATTTAATCAAAAACAAAAATATGCAGACAAAAATCAGGAAAAGCATTTTAAAAGAGCGTTTATCTCTGCTAGCGCCATCTAAAGCTCAAGTTGAACAATTACAGATATAACAAGTTGAAAAAAAAGACCAGGATCTCCATAAATGCTTATTTTTTATACAACTTTCTTGCATAAATATTGTTTGATTTATCTGATAACCAATGAAAAACTACCAGCAGTAGTTTCAGGTCATAATATTAGAATATATGTCTATTTACAGAGTATTTACAATTTCTTGTAATGCAATTTTGTATGTTTATTATTTATGTATTTAATTGTTTTTTGCAGCACATTGTGTTCTAATTGGCTGTTGACCTTGTCAATCAATCTCCTCTGTAACATCTTTACTGTACAAAATGCTTTCAGTCTGACATTTTCTATCTCAATCAGATCTTTGTTTTTTTTCTGTAATACTGGACTTATTTTCATGTCTGTCCGAGAAAAATGAATAAAGTGTGTAATAAGGGGTTTTACAGCCTTAAAACATCTAGAATGATTGTAAAAAACATTTATATTCCATCCTATCACGGATGTCTACTTTGCAGATTTCACCAATCGTGGATTTTTTAGAACCCAAAGAAATGAGAAAGCTCGGTATTTTATCATCCTCCTCTGTCCAATTTTGCATCCATGTCATAATTTCTGATCACATGCAGGATTTCCTGTGTTTTTCTTTTTGTTTTCAAGGTTTGGGGCTGGGTGTTTTAATCTAAAACCAAAACAGAGATTAATAGCATCAAGGGATTTGAACGGCTGCCTATTCTGAACAAACTATGGGCTTATTGGAGGCAGGCCTCTCCCACCAGCTAACATTGATTTCCACTCGTTCCTCCAAGCTCTTCAGCAAACGCCTCTCTCCCGTTTTCTTTACACTTTTTCACAGATTCTGTTTTTTATTTTATTTGACTTTGTGTTGTTGTCGTCCCCCCCCTCTCTTTAAGCCTAACTCTACAAAAACAAATAATCAAATGTTCACCCGGTAAGAGTCCAGGAGCAGAGACATGCAGAGACAGACGAAGAGGAAGGGGAAAGAGCTGATGGAGAGACGGATGGAGGTGGTGAGACGAAGGAGGAAACAGAGAGAGAGAGAGCGAGCGAGAGGTGTAATTATCCATCAGGTGTCCGGGTGTGCGTGACAGAGGAGGAAGCTCATTAGCACACTCTGTGTACACCAATTACACAGGCAGGCTTCTCAGGGCATTCCCCTGGCATGTCTGTGACGCCGGCAGAGACACACAGACACTTCCACGGCACAGGAACACAACTCAACAAGAAAAAATTCACACAAGAAGAAAGCCGGGCTCACAAACACCAGACTGCGGCATCCACAACTCCAGTTATCAACACCCCAGAGAACAAACATCTAAGATACGAGTCCAACTATGGCAAGCAAATACGGCCAAAATGGTCGTGCAGTACAGTACAGACCAAAAGTACAGACCTTTGGTCTGTACTGTATAATGGTCGTATTGGTATAAAACTGCCAACACTGAATGTTTAAAAAAAAGGGAAAAAAAGTCATAACTACCTCAAACATCGTTTTTTAGTTGGGATGCAGACAACCATGAATTTATCTTTAATATCTATCAATATCAAAACTGTACAGAGAGCATAAATCTACTGTTTTAAACAAAAACACTGCAAAATTGGTCCAGTCCAGTAATTTCTTTCTAATATCACATTAGTAGACTGATTATCAGAACTGGGGGTGTCAAATTATCGCATTAGCTGCAATACAAAGTGTTTTTATTGTTTTGATGTGTTAAAATAAAGCCCTCTGGACCTCACGCTTTGTTCTTGTGTTATTTCATAATTGTTCAAGAATGAAAAAAATACCTCTTGCAGGTGTAAAAGTAAAGGTTGCAAGTCTGTTATATTAGGTATAACTTTATGAAGCCGGTTTGTTTTTAGTTGTAATTGTAATTTAAATGAAAATATCTCAAAACAAGGGTTTTTACAGCAATTAAAATTTGATTAATTACATTTCATGATAAATAATCACACAAAGAAGTTATTAGATAAACATAACAAATATATATATATATATAACATGTATACATTTGTGAGCCGTCAATAGAATGAACTTGTCCTGATAAATAAATGTACAGTTCAGCTGACACTTTCAATGGAGCTTTTCTTGCACTGAACAGGTTATTGTTGCATTGAATACAATGATTTTTTTATTCTTCAATTAAAAATTGAACCATGCAGCCCCAAAACTATAATACTGCCACCACTGTGTTTAGTGCTCATCTTTAAAAGTAGCATTTTACATCTAAAACGTTACATTAAGGTTATATTCTTAGACATATTTGTTCAGGCCATCTTAAACTATTTCAGATATAATAATCGCTAGATATCTTATATTTATTTAAGATGATTATTTAAGTTTATTTACGGTGGGGTTTCAGGATTCTGTCCTGCCAAAGAATTAAAGAGGGAAATTAGCCTTGATTAAATTAAAACTCTACACATTAAATGTACATATCGACATGACAGTTATTGATATATGTGCTCATTTTAAACATAAATACAAATAAACGTTTGAATCTAAGCATTCAAACTAATGCTTAGATTCAGTTTTACAGTCAAATAGTTGAACTTGATTGTACAAATATTTTTTGTTGTTAACATTTTCCCGACCTTTCCAGGTGCCTCTATTTTTAGATGCATCAGTAAAGCTTTGTGGCTTCTAGTAAAAAAAAAATCATTCTAAAACATGACATATCGAAAACTGTGTCATTAACCGACTCAACAGGAAGTAGTAAAAAAAAAAAAAAAAATGAGCGAAGGAGTCACCTGAGCATGTTGTCCTGGCTGGATGACACCGCTCCGACATTGGCTACAGACAGCACCTGCTTGCTGATGGCCTGGCGGGGGGTGTTGGCTGTTGCCATGGTGACGGTTGCCGAGGTTTCGTTCATGCCCTGCAGATTTCCTGAGATGCACAGTGTTCACCACATTAGCAGAGGAACGGTGCAAGTTTGAAAAGCCAAAGCCGCAGTGAGTTTTTGTGTAAATAAGAGGTGGTCGATGTGAACGCAGAGATGAAATGCCTTTAGCTGTTGAGAGATGGCGTCCACATACCAGGACATCCAACTGTGGGTTTTATTACCACTGTAGTTCATACTGTGACTATGAAATTAAAAAAAAAAAAAGGCATATCAAACAAGAGCTCGGGTCTAGAGAGGCTAAAACATTCTTAAAATGATGAGAAAAGATTCTGCAAAGTTCCTTCTCAGTGTCAATTCACCGGAACTCTTCTACCGTTGATGCAATCAACATCAGGAAAAGCATTTTAAAAGAGCGTTTATCTCTCCTAGCGCCATCTGAAGCTCAAGTTGAATAATTACAGGTATATAGAGTTGGGGAAAAAAGACCAGGAACTCCATAAATACTTATTTTTTATAATAATAATAATGGATTGGATTTATCTGCGCTTTTCAAGACACCCAAAGCGCTTACATTATGTCCATTATTCATTCACTCCTCATTCATACTTGGTGATGGTAGCTACAGTTGTAGCCACAGCTGCCCTGGGGTAGACTGACAGAGGCGTGGCTGCCATTTCGCGCCTACGGCCCCTCTGACCATCACCTGGATCATTCATGCACATCCACACACCAGTGGAGCCACACTGGAGGCAAGGAGGGTGAAGTGTCTTGCCCAAGGACACAACGACATTTTGGCTGGTGGGAGCGGGGATCGAACCGCCAACCCTTCGGTCATTGGACGACCTGCTCAACCATCTGAGCCACTGTCGCCCCTAGTTACAAGTTTCCGGCATAAATATTGTTTGATGATCTGATAACCAATGAAAAACTACCAGCAGTAGTTTCAGGTTATAATATTAGAATATATGGCTATTTACAGAGTGACTTTGCTATGTACCGGTTCACCGTTTACAGTCTCGCAAATTTCTTTTAACGCAATTTTGTGTTTATTATTTATTTATGTATGTATTTATTTGTTTGTTTTTTGCAGCACATTGTGTTCTGATTGGCTGTTGACCTTGTCCACCGGAACTCTTCTACCGTTTATGCAATCAACATAATTCCAACGGATTCTGACGTGGAGAAAATTGACTCTGCAGCGTAATGCAACACTTTACATTAGGAAAGTACCTAATGTGAAGTAAAGTATTGCATACTGGGGCAAAGCTGCTTTTCTCTGCATCAGAATTACGTTATTTGTGTAAATGGTTGAAGAGTTTGGTCATTTAAAGACGATGTGTAATTTTGCTGCTCTTGCTGGTAACAGCACATGTGTTAAAGGGTTAAACTAAGAGAAAAGTAAATGAGAAGTTCTCTAATGAGGGTTTAGGAGACACTCCAGAAAGCACTGATGGCTGAAACATTGTCTGACATAAAGTTCCTTAAAGTAAACAAAAAATATTATATTTGTGTTTTAACGTATTCAAAACGCACTCCGATCATCTTTTGATATATTTTAAAAGCGTTCCAAGTGGTCTTTCCATTATGATTGTGACGCTTTTAGCCAAAAATCTGAAAATCGGTGTTGTTTTCTAGGACATTAGTTCCTGCAGAGTCCCAGAAATTCACCTCTGAGTTGTCTGTTGGGACTGAGCAACCCCGCCACCTCTTCCCCTCACCATTGCTTAGGGAGCTTGTGGCCCATGGGCATATTTTTAACGTCACAAATATGAAATATTTATTAAACGTCTTTTTTCATCTGCTCCGGATTCACAAAAATTTAAAAAAAAGAAATACCCAGGAATGCAATTTTTCTTTTTATATAAATGTCCTCTATTATCAGAAAAAGTTCTGGGGTGGGTCTTTAAATCATTAAACTATTAAAAAAAAATTCTTTAGTTGATTTTACTTTGTAAGAAATAAAAATGTATTTCCTTTCCAACTAAGGACAAAATTAACAGTACATTTAAGAAAGAGAGAACTGTAAAAGTATAATGAAGAGAAATAAAAATTAGAGCCTGTTTATCCTGGGCTGTGACAAAGATGTCTAACAACTGTAAAACTCTGGGCCAATCAGATCTCACTTTGCTCTCTGTTGAAGTCAGCTTCTGTCATGGTGAAGGGCATCAGCAGCTCTCCCACGGCGGGCTGGATGGACACGCTGAACTGGTCCTCCTTGGTACTAAGCAGAAGAAAAAAACAAACAAGAGATGCTGCAAAAGCCATTGAAGGACAATTAAAGGAAGATTTATTTTTTTCTCCTCTTAAAGAAAAGACACTATTGCTAGACCAAACTCAGAAACATCACTTCCATCACAAATAGTGCAAACACTTTTTTCTATCTGACAATAAACCTGGGAAACCGTATTTTTCTGGACCATCGGGCATCCTTAGCTCTTTAAAACTGGAGTTGTTACCAGCGTCGCCTAAATAACACGCAATCTTTGTCTCTGTCCGTTTATGGGATCAATGTGGAGAAAAACCACAGACATCGTGTTTTTACAAGCCGCTCGAAGCTTGTCTGAAAGTGTATTTATAAACGCTCCCGTCACGTGTGGGAGGAGCTGGCGTCAAAGGTTTTTTTTAGAAAAGACACGGAAGATGCCGAGAGACTTTTCAAAAGCACCACAAAGGCGTCAGCAAACTACCGGTGCTCGATGTGACGCCGTTTTTTTAAAGAGCTGTGTGCTGATACTCTGGTGATGGGAAAGGTTTTTAGATCAGTCAGAGTTTGCCAAATCTCTCACGACGGTCGGGTGTTATCGTCAGGTCCACGATGTTAAAGTCGGCTTAAATCCACACAAGTTGACCAAAGAGGAGAGAATCCTAATTCCCTGTTTAGATCTAAAACGCTCTTAGAGAATTGCCTCTTCAAGAACTGTTTTCTTAGTTTTAGCATCAAGACAGGTAGTTATGACATAAAACCTATAATGAATAAATATTGTAGTTATAATAATAGAGCTAATTGTAATATTTTCTACCTATTAAAAAAAACAAGATGGCTTTTTTGTTTTAACACATTAAAACAGGAGTCATTCTTGCCAGATAAAGAGAACTTTATTCTTTATTTAGATCCTAGTCGGTTTCGCAGGCTTTTCTTCTGTTTTATGGTATGAAATGTTTCTCCTCTGATTGCCTTGCAAACCGAGCTCTGTGGCATTTTGGGCCGGATTGATTCCCCCCCCCCCATCTCAAACTGATTTTCTGATAAGATTATTGATCGGCTGAGCAGCGGTGCCAATGGCATTCAGCGGGCTGATTTGGGCCGCGGCTGATTACTGCAGGAATAATTGTTATTCCAGGGAGCTCGGATCAATCGTGGCTGATGTCTCGGCCGGGAGTACCGGCACATAGCGGTTCGGAAAAGGCAAATTAAGAGGTAAAAAAGGGAAAACAACCAAAAAAAAATGAAGGCAGGAGAAAGGAGTGCAAAGATCATGTACAGAAAAAGCGATACCAGGTTGTGTGCTTCGTTGTCTTACCACAGCTGGAAGTTGGCTGCTTGTGTCGAGTCGCTAAAGTCGACACCCATGGAAACCGTTACCGACGCCCCCGGCTCCAGACGCTCTGAAAGAGGAAAAAAGAAAAGAAAAGGAAAGAGGAGTGAGTGACAAGGGCACAGCGTGCAGCAGCTACATCACAAAGCAAGGCCGGCGTACGGGAGAAATCCATCCTTCAATCTTACACTCCACAACTCTGTGGCCTCGCTGCAAAATGAAGCCTATTTCTAAAACAAGACGCTTGTCAACAAAGGCATCAGAACAAGGAGAGGCGGGGGGGGGGCTAACAGAGTGGAGAATGTGCAGGACGGGGAACTTTACAATAAAAAGATGGCAACCCCCCCCCCCAAAACACACATCCCCCTGAGTTTCTCCATCCAGTGAGCAGACCTATTACACTGTTAAACCCTTTGCTTTGGTGGAAGACAGTAAAGACTCCAGAGAAAACCCTGAAAAAGCAGAAACGTCTTGGACTCCATCTGACCGTCTATCCATCAGGCTCAGTTTACCTCCACGTCCTCCTCCAGTCCTTCAAGTCCCACTACGATCATCTTATGATCCATTTTCAAAGCCTTCCCGTTTTTTTTTTATTCTGATTATTTTTTAGTCAGAACTTGTGTCGTTTTCTAGGACATAGTTTTGGCAGGGCGCCAGGATTTCATTAGAAATTCAACTCCAAGTTGTTGAAGCAGTGCAATCCCGCCCCTCTTCCCCTCTCCGTTGGCAAGTCTCACACTTTTACACCATCTTTGGCTAGCTTTGGAGCTGCCGATAAATCCAATCGTGCATGATTTTTATCTAAAAAAAACGTGATTATTTCTGACAAACATCTTCATTCAAGTAAAAGCTCCAGAAATGAAACATAAACAAGCTTAATACATCAACATTTTTGTTTTCCAGATGGCAGAAAGCCTTGAGTTTGACATTTCGTTACCAAATCGAGCGCGTCATTCATGGTAAGTGCACAGCAGCTCAGTTTCTTACTTGTCAGTCAAAGCAGCTGCACCCTTAACTCAGCACAGGTGTGACCCATTTCATTTGATCTAAATGGCTGAGTTGAATGAAAAATTGCCCTCTGTATGTTGTAATCAGCGGGAGAATTAGCCATCAATCTTAACAGAATGTCAACAGGCTTATTTTTGCTGGTTAACTGAGCATTTAAAAAAAAAAAGAAAGAAATACATTTACAGTACAGACCAAAAGTTTGGACACACCTTCTCATTCAAAGAGTTTTCTTTATTTTCATGACTATGAAAATTGTAGCTTCACACTGTAGGCATCAAAACTGTTAAAATAACACACGTGGACTTATTTACATAACAAAAAAGTGTGAAACAACTGAAAATATGTCATATTGTAGGTTCTTCATAGTAGCCACCTTTTGCTTTGATTACTGCTTTAGACACTCTTGGCATTCTCTTGATGAGCTTCAAGAGGTAGTCACCTGAAATGTTTTTCCCTTCACAGGTGTGCCCTGTCAGGTTTAATAAGTGTGATTTCTTGCCTTATAAATGGGGTTGGGACCATCAGCTTAACAGCAGCTCAGACTAGAGAGCAGGTCAATGGCACACAGAGTTCTAGCAGCAGACACATCACTACAACTACTGTTCAAAGGAGACTGTGTGAATCAGGCCTTCATGCTAGAATATCTGCTAGGAAACCACAGCTAGAGAAAGGCAACAAGCAGAAGAGACTTGTTTGGACTAAAGAACACAAGGAATGGACATTAGACCAGTGGAAATCTGGGCTTTGGTCTGATGAGTCCAAATTGGAGATTTTTGGTTCCAACCACCGTGTCTTTGTGTGACGCAGAAAAGGTGAACGGATGGACTCTACATGCCTGGTTCCCATCGTGAAGCATGGAGGAAGAGGTGTGATGGTGTGGGGGGTGCTTTGCTGGTGACACTGTTGGGGATTTATTCCAAATTGAAGGCATACTGAACCAGCATGGCTACCACAGCATCTTGCTGTCCATGCTATTCCATCCGGTTTGTGTTTAGTTGGACAATCATTTCTTTTTCAACAGGACAATAACCCCAAACACACCTCCAGGCTGGGTAAGGGCTAGTTGACCAAGAAGGAGAGTGATGGGGGGGCTGCACCAGATGACCTGGCCTCCACAGTCACCAGACATGAACCCAATGGAGATGGTTTGGGGTGACCTGGACTGCAGAGTGAAGGCAAAAGGGCCAACAAGTGCTAAGCATTCTGGGAACTCCTTAAAGACTGTTGGAAGACCATTTCAGGCGACTACCTCTAGAAGCTCATCAAGAGAATGCTAAGAGTGCGCAAAGCAGTAATCAAAGCAAAATATGGCTACTATGAAGAACCTACAATATGACATATTTTCAGTTGTTTTACTCTTTTTTGTTACGTATATAATTCCACATGTGTTAATTCACAGTTTTGATGCCTTCAGTGTGAATCTACAATTTTCATAGTCATGAAAATAGAGAAAACTCTTTGAATGAGAAGGTGTGTCCATAACTTTTGGTCTGTACTGACTATTTGTTATATGGTGGGGCGCGTTGTCACGGTGACGTGCCAGCGCGCCGCTTAGCTGGCTGAGCCGACCTCGACTGCAGCGGCAAAGGAAAGCGATGTCTATGCTGATGGTCACGATGGTTAAATAAAGCATCAGTCCAGAGAGAAAGTTCACGTCGTACCGCCAGTTTTTGTAAAGACGATGACGCTAACGGTATTTTTAAGGACGCAGTGATATAGAACATTTAAGGTATGTGACCGGAACGTTTTTAGGCGTGCATTATCACTTTTTAATCCACACCCAGCAAAACATCAATGAAACAAAGAGAAAAGATGCGATAAATTAAAGATATTAGTTGGTTTGCGGTGTATGTTAGATTTCAAATGCATATTTTGCAAAATTCCTGATTCAAAAGTGAAGAGGAGCAGAAAATACAAACGCCCTGTGGCGTCAGTAACATTCTTCTTATGAAACCCAAACCCTGTCGTATATCATCCTTCACCTAACAAACAAAAAACAACACAACATAAAGCTTTGTCTGTATTCATCCCCTGCAGCTGATCAACACTAAATCCAGCCGCCCGCCCGTGGCAGCAGAGCCTGATCGATCCAAATTACCCACCGTTTGGCTGCTTGAGTTCCTTCAATGCCCAATCAATGGCCTGCAATCGACAGTTTTAGCATGCTCCGCCGCACGCCGCCTCTGTCTGACTGGGCTTGTGTGGATGTATGCTCACGCACGCTCCGAGAGGAATCCTTTGAAGGAGTGCTGTTCGCCCACTGTACTCAGATCCCAATCAAATGCGGCGGGTGGAAAGAAATGGAGAAATATGGCGTCTGTTTGTCTGTGCGGATCAATATTAATAAACGGGGATTAGATGGAGGAATATTGCTTGCTTTCTGCCGGTGTGAATGGGACAAGGCTATTTGCTGAGCCGACGGCTTGAAGGTTTAAAAGATTTTTAGGATTTGATAATCGCTTTATACTCGTCAGAGAAAACCTGGAGTGATTCTGAAGGAGCAGAGGTGACCTCAACTGCTACCCAAGGAGTTTCTATTTGGTTTTTACTAAAACTAATTCAAAAACCCAACCTTTATCCTCTACTTTGTTTAATTTTCTTCTTTTCTTTGTCTTCATTTATTAGTCTTATGTGCAAATTTGACCAAAACAGTCAAATTGTTTATTGTTGAAGCAACATATACACAACTTATACAACTTAATATACAACTTAAATATAGAAGCTTCGTCAATGGTTTATGTTTATATAACGACTCAATACACTTCAATTCTCTTACTGATGGAACCACAAAGCAAAAATTCGACTATATGTTTAAACTTAAGAACATTTTGGTTGATATTTTTCTTTTTACCACAGAACTTTTTGCTTTTACTGAGGTTTTCTTTCCTAAACCTAAAGTTCCAAATAACTGCTAATCCACAGGAGGCCTAAGGGGACAAAGACGATATCATAAACCAAAAATGTCCTCATTCTGTTGGAGTCTATGTCTGATTTTTCATGAACCTTAAATTTGTTAACCATCGTTTGGAGAGCCGGTGAAACAAAAAGGGAAAACAGAGCCAATAGGTTAAACCCAAAGGACGAGGTGCGATCCTTTCCTGGAGGTCACTTCCACCTCAGTAGCGTCAAACGGAGCAGTCAGAGGAATCAACTGTAGTTGGACTGTTGAGATGAAAAAACCAACCAACCCATTTATCACAACATTTCTGTCCATTTTCTAAATGTATAGAATCCTTTTTAGGATCCCTGAGTTGCTGGAGCCTATCCAAACCACTGTTGAGATCAAAGGTGAGGTAAGGAGGACCAACGTTTCTTCTTATTTAAATGTTTTCCCCATTAATGACGATAAGCGTTTTGGAATTAAATTAAATAACCACAAAATGAGATTAAAGGTAGATTTTAAAGTTTTAAAGTATTTCTTAGATTCAATTAAGTTAAAATTCTGTGATCCTTTATGTCTTAAAGTTATTTTTTTCTGTCTTTTCGTGTTACGTGTGATGTATGTCTGAGTCTTATGTATTGTAGGTTATTTTTTTTATGTTTTCCTTTTTATCAAAATCAAATCAAATCGTATAAAATATAGAAGATGTTTTACGTCATGGAAAACTTTTTCCATGTATAATACGCCTTTAATGTTGAAAATGTACTATTATGGGTTTTAACAATATTAAATGTTTTATAACTATTTTTTTAACACAAGAAACTCCTGCTTTACGTTTATATTTACTGACGAATATTTAACTCAATAAACAGTTATTTTGTTATCAATCGCAACCTTTTTGAAAAGTTTGGTAAGTATTTGAATTTTTTTGATAGTTTGCACATTTTTCTTTACTGTTCTTTTTTTGTATAAATAAATGGCTAAAAGTGTTGCTGTCTTTGATTTAGCAAAGAAAGCTAAAAAAAGATATGAAAACAGTCCACATCATGGGTCTTATTGAGACAAATTACTGTGATTGTTGAAACTTGTGGGATGCAGCAATGTTTGCAAATTAACAACTTCTTTGGTCTTGTTTAAAAAAAAGGTAAATAGATAAAGAATAAACTTATTTGCATTTGATATTCTTTTCATGGCAAACTGTTGAGATGTTGGTCATTTTTGACAAACGCTTGAGTGGAAAATCATTGAAAATTTATAAATGATAAGTAAAAATATTATTCTTGGTGTAAAGTATTTTCAAAATAATTGCTTTAGTTTGTTCTGAAGAAATGTCCTTTTATGTTTGTGTGTTGAAAGGACAATAAAACATGGCTTAAACCAAACTGTTGTGGATTTTGATTAATTCAATTTGCTTTTCCATTAAATATTTGCCGGAATCGTCTTTAGATTCTGCCTTTTAGTTTAAAAAAAGTGTTTATTTTCCATCTAAAAATGGTCAGTAAAAAGCTTCTCGCAGAAAAAAAAATCACTTTTCTTCCAGATTCTGTGACTCACATTGGAATTCAAAGTCACCGTTAATGAATTCTCAGCAGTCTCACAATAAAACCCTTATTAGTTCAAATAAAACCTCTCAATTACAAGATTTATAAATTATAAATTAACTTTCATTCAATTTCCTATTAATTTATTGGATGATATAATGATGGCATAATCATATTGTGGCTTAGAGCATAATACTTATATAATACTCATCTATTTCAGTGGAAAACCCCTCATTTTGAAATCCTGCCGCTCTTTTGCAGACGATGCAGGATCAGCCCCCCACCAAGTTCCAGGTGGAGGAGATCCACTCACCAATGGTGTTAAAGCAGTGGACGTTCAGGCTGGCCGGGCTGCGCTCCCCTATATGGATCTCCTCCAGGACGTGGTCCGAGTTGTTGGTCAGTATGACCTGCACCGACACCATGCTGGGCTGGTACAAACATGGCTGTCTGGGGAAATGGTACCTGGCCGCCAATCCTTTTCCCGTCATGTGGTGCAGCAGCTCGTAGGTTTTTACCGGGCCGAAAGACGGAGACGTGACCTAAACAGACAAACCAAGAACAAACACTCAGGACTGCGGGTTAAAGGATGTTTGTTATTCCAACAATCTTTTAAATCAATAATTTATTGTTCAGATAGGTAAAACGCCAACAGGAACCTCCACATCACCTACATTAATTATCTAATCATTACCTCTGGTGGGTATAAACTGGAGAAGCGGCAGGAACAGGTTTGAAGCTCATGCGTCACAAACAGCCTCTAATCAACAGAAAGCAGCAGCGCCTGCCCGGACCACCTCTATAAGGGGGGGCTTTTACCTTTCACTGCATTATCGTTGAGCAAAGACAGAGGAAGCTTTAGCGCCATGTCTTCTCCCGAACATCACACTGCAAACGTGAAAAATATTGGCACTGGTTGGGGGTGAAAGTCTCCTGTCAGTTCTCATTAGCTGGATCACATGTCTCAGACGAACACGACGCTGCGTGCGGCGTGCTGTCCAACACAAACTGTCACATGTGGAAAACAAAACCAAAAAAAATAAATACACGCTTCACGTCTTTGTGCCATGAAAACCCCCACAAAAGTAAGGTAGAACAGCTTCTGTAGCCTTTAACTAAAGTCAAAGGCCTTCTCTGAGTGACGGCCATAATTGATTAAAGATGATGATTTTTTTTTTTTTAAACATATCTTTACAAAGACTCTTTCTTGATGGACACTTGAGGGCACTACATGTTATTCTGGGGCAAATAAATAAAAGAAAAAGACAAAAATAACTATGTAACTTTTGAACACATGTCATTGGGCGATCATCATTAAATGCGTTTGTGTGGAGCCCCTATTGAAGTAAAAACTGGTGCTCACCAGTTTAATAGACCACATGAAGATGAAATTTAAAAATAACATTTTTGTTTAAAATAAAACTGTGCAATATTATTAAAAGTCACAAAAAGTAAAACAGCCCTGACGGACTTGGGTCCTATGGGTATACATGATCTGAGACAGACAGCAGCGTCTGCTGTGCTCGCCACATCCTAGCGCTTGTAAGGAGGTCAAGCAAACATTTGCTGTCGTGGCGTGACTCCGCTGAACCCTCACCGACGCCCGTCACGCCAACGCCAGCCGGCGAATTTATAGGGCCACTTTTGCATGTGTCAGAGCAGTCCGTGTCGATAAAGCTGGCTGTAATGTTTGCCACCCCATCGCAGTAGAGATTTACCTCCCTGACAGAGACATCCTGCCTCAAGGTCCTCTTGCGCCTCGCTCCACACAACAGGACAGGGCATCAAAATGCTTATCATCACCAATTTGACACAGTGGACCGTTAAAAGCCTGACACCGGCGCCCACACGAGTCCCTTCAATCTGCCGCCGTCCTGCGGAGCGCTCCATAACACCTCAAGTGTAAATAAGAGAAGAGGAGGGATGTAACCTTGACTTCTCCGCCTATATTTTTTTTCTCCTTCAGGTCCGACTCGCAGCTCAGAGCCCGGACTGGAAGGAGGAAGGTGACAATAAGCGAGGAAGTTGATTGAGAGGCCCTATTATGCATCAACTTAAAGGAAGCTCCTGTGATGGATGACTCAGACGCCAGTCACCTTCAGAGCCCGGACGCGCCGTTCCCATCATCCTCTCTGGCAAATGACCTGAAAATCCAGCTGACATATTCAAAAGGGCTAACCGCCTCGTGCGGAGCACAAGAAGGCCAATTTAAAAGGCAAGAAGTAAGAGATTCATGGGCATATATTAAAAATCCATTTCTGTTTTTCAGACATGAAGTCCCTCAGACATCAGCGACAGGGTTTCATTACACTCGACAAGACTTGGGGGAGATTAAAGTAAGGGACATGTGTTTGACTTTAGGTCCTAATTGTTCCCTTCAGTCAGAAGATGACAATTAATTGAGGAGCATCACGAAGACCTTGACTGCAAATTGAGTTAAATAAATGTTAGTAGTGGCGCCTAAAACTCCTTTAATGTAAGAAGAAACCTCTCCAGCACATTCAGCCAGAGGTTAGCAGATTTAAGCCAATTTGTCGGTAAATTAGACATTAAAAAAATGACTCGTTTTGAACATTTTTAAATAAATCCCGTTTGGATTTATAGAAGACTGTTCAAAGACAGCAGGTGTAACTCCATGCATGATTGGAGATTAACTTTTAATATTTCCATTGACCATATTTATGAATGATACTGAAACACTCATCAATTTGTCCACAGATTGAGACGTTATTTCCAAACAAACACTCCTATTTTCAGCAGGTAGTTTAGTTTAAAGACGCACAAAATGCTGTTTTGGGGGTTTTGAACACGTTTTTATCATAATGAAGAACATGTATAAAATAATTTAGGAATAAAACTGCGTTTCTGAGCATTTCTTTATTCGGATCATGTTTTAATCAGGAGCAGGTTAAAAGTGGATGCTTGAAAAAGCTCTACTTATGACACGGCTACTACCATTGGCGGAGAAAATGATAGAAGCGTTAACATTTTTATTTTCCTCGTCTGAGATTGGCATCTGGCTCTAAACTGTGCGGCTATAGATACCCCCAATCGCTGTTTTGTTTTTTTTTGTTTTTTAGCTTGTTAGGGACTTCTCACTAACGGGAGAGAGAGTAAACAAAGGCATGCTGGGAAATTAGCTAACTTCCGGGCCAACATTCCCATTCTCAACCCAAAAGCGAAATTCTAATAATAATGACCTTTAGTAACTGGACGTTGATTTGATTTGATGTATTTCAAGCATTGTGGTCAAAGCAATAAAGAATTTACACATTTTTTTTAAACTCATTACAGAAATGTTGAAATGCAGAGTTTAAAAAGACAGAAAATAAAACAATACAAAAAAGTCACTTTAATCCCATTTGCTAAATTAAATACAGTGATCATTAACTAAAGTCAAGTAGAGCTTAATTTAGTGCTTTAAAAGGAGCAGGAAGAAGCCAAAATATATAATCCTGAGTTAAATCATTTTATAGTTTTACAGTTTTTGTAATCCGGTTCTGATCCGATAGATTCTTTTCAACAAAATGATTGATCGTCTTCAGACAACATTCATTCATGATTTCAGTAAACAGTATCGGTAACCATTATGAAATAATCGTTGATTATCATTAGAACACGTGATCACATTAAACCAGTAATTATTGCTACACATTGCAGATCAAGTAAAGAAAATCATTAGCTTATTGATTGTAATTTAAACACGTCAGTAATCATTATTGCATATTACAATGTAATACTCATTGATTGTAATTAAAAGAGCTGAATCACAAAGGCTGGAAACTTTTAGAAAACGTTTTGTATTTGTTTTGTTTAAAGGCTGGGCAACGTTAACTGAAATGTTTACCGTATTTTCTGGACTATAAGTCGCCCTTTTTTCATAGTTTGGCAAAGGGTGCGACTTATACTCCGCAGCGACTTATATTAGAAATAAATTAAAATAAATATATTGTTAACCCTCCTGTTATGTTCATTTGTGAGGAACAGAGATGATGTTCCTGGGTTAATTTGATGTATGAGGTATGTTAAGAGTATGTTTAGTGACTCAGAGAATCAGCAAACCTTTTTTTACAGTAAGATCCTGAAGGCTAAAAACATAATATTCTATTATTCAATGATTTCATAGATTCAGAAATGCAATAAAAATGACAACTGTTTCTACAAATACAGGATAAAAACAGAGTATTAGTCGGCCAATGATGCTTCATGAAAGGAATAAATAAATAGGTTTGAGAAAGAATTATTGTGAAATTATGAGATAAACAGTCTGCTATGATTGTGTCATATGTTTTCACATATGGTTGTGCAAGTTATTAGTTCTTGGTCTCAGATTGTGTCAAATAAATTTCCCATCAAAATGCGACTTATAGTCCAGTGTGACTTATCTGTGTTTTTTTCTACTTTATAATGCATTTTTGGGCTGGTGCGACTTATACTCCAGAGCGACTTATAGTCCGGAAAATACGGTACATTTTAAGGCAAAAAGAATGTTTGTATAAAATTATATTATTTTTCAAATTAAAAAAAAAAAATGTGTTTTTTAATTACTGATGGCCTGGTTATGTAGTAGTTTAAAGTCCTTTTCATTCATTGAACAAAACACATTATCCAAACATTTTTAATGTCAAATTTAAATAAAGCTGAAGGCTTAATTAAATATTTCCTGCGCTCTGTGTTTGGATATCACAGTCACTGACGTTGTCAGTGTATTCCGACCAACCGTTTAATAACTGACATCAACTGCATGATCCCGGGTGGTCGCCCCCACTATTCAAGAAACACTGCTAAGCCTTTGTTACATCTGCCTTTCGAGTGGACATGGGCAGTCTGCCAGCGAAAAATAGGGAAACTTGTACTGAGCACAAAGTAGAATATAACAAAGTAGAGTATAACAAAGTAGAGTATAACAAAGTAGAGTATAACAAAGTAGAGTATAACAGAGTATAACAAAGTAGAGTATAACAGAGTATAACAAAGTATAGTATAACAAAGTAGAGTATAACAGAGTATAAAAAAGTAGTGTATAACAAAGTAGAATATAACAAAGTAGAGTTTAACAGAGTATAACAAAGTAGAGTATAACAGAGTATAACAAAGAAGGGTATAACAAAGTAGAGTATAACAGAGTATAACAAAGTAGAGTATAACAAAGTAGAGTATAACAGAGTATAACAAAGTAGAGTATAACAAAGTAGAGTATAACAAAGTAGAGTAAAACAGAGTATAACAAAGTAGAGTATAACAAAGTAGAGTATAACAGAGTATAACAAAGTAGAGTATAACAAAGTAGAGTATAACAAAGTAGAGTATAACAAAGTAGAGTATAACAGAGTATAACAAAGTAGAATATAACAAAGTAGAGTATAACAGAGTATAGCAAAGTAGAGTATAACAAAGTAGAGTATAACAGAGTATAACAAAGTAGAGTATAACAGAGTATAACAAAGTAGAGTATAACAAAGTAGAGTATAACAAAGTAGAGTATAACTGAGTATAACAAAGTAGAGTATAACAAAGTAGAGTATAACAAAGTAGAGTATAACAAATTAGAGTATAACAGTGTATAACAAAGTAGAGTATAACAAAGTAGAGTTTAACAAAGTAGAGTATAACAGAGTATAACAAAGTAGAGTATAACAGAGTATAACAAAGTAGAGTATAACAAAGTAGAGTATAACAAAGTAGAGTATAACAGAGTATAACAAAGTAGAGTATAACAGAGTATAACAAAGTAGAGTATAACAGAGTATAACATAGTAGAGTATAACAGAACATAACAAAGTTGAGTACAGTGATCCCTTACTATAACATGGTTTACTTTTCACGGTTTCGCTACTTCACGGATTTGCATCGTGCATTGGTTTCTGCATTCTGATTGGCTAAAAAGTCACTTCGCTTCTTCTTACCGGTGCGTCAATAATGTTGCAGTTTAATATGTACACGTTTGTAAAACAGCTCGCCAAATTTACAACACGTACGTGCAAATCATCTTGCAATTTCGAGTTTCTCTAAAACCTATAGAAAAAGAACGACAACAACTGTCAATCACCATGTTCTTCTCCCGATGCAACACAGCTGCACCGCGGGCTTCAAAAGAAGAAAACACTGCAGAGTGGAGTCAGGATGCAGAGCATCAGTCTGTAGAGCAGTGAAATACACCTGAGTCACTATTTGTCCCACTGTACTTTGTATTTTTTTCATATTCATTTTAAATTTTCTCCCGTTTAACCCAATTACTCGGGTCGCGGTGGGCGGGGCTAATCTCCGCGATTTGAAGCCTTTTGTTCACAATGATGATTTAAATTAGTATTCGACAGAACAGTACAGACGTTATTTGTATCTAAAGTACTTTTATTTGTTAAACAAATGCTTAAGCCTGTAAAATGGTTTGTTATTTCTTTTCAATGTATAACAGAGTATTTAATTGTATATTAATTGTAAGAAAAAACAAAGAATTCTACTTCACGGATTTTGCCTATCACGGGTTCTTTTTGGAACGTAACCCCCGCGAAAAACAAGGGTTTACTGTATAGCATAAAGATGCTGTACGACACCATTACCTATACGTCGTAAGTGCGTGCGACTTCCAATAGACTAACAAATACTTAATGATAAATTTGCCACACGCAAAAATAGTACGTTCTATTTTTAATGACATCCCTTAAAGTAGCTGTAGGAGCCTTGAAGGGAACTAAAGGCACACCTACGTTCATTGAAAGAGATGCTGCCGCTCGTGTCTACGACCCTTTACAGGCCTGCTCAACCCAAACCCCACAGTGACTAAGGTTGGTTTTTTTTATTCGGGTTGGAAATTGTTAGCATCTGTAACCACCTCAGGTTCCTTCTGAAGCTCAAAAAAAACATTAAGTGGTATTTTTTGGGCTGTAAACTTCTGCCCAACTAAATCTATGGCTTTCTCTAATACCATCTTTTTAAAAATGAGCTTTGACAAAACTTCTGCTTCCACTGAAAGAAATGGTTTGGTATCAGAGCCATGTAGCTATCGGAGGTGCAGACACGAGCTCATAATTATGTTTAGAAATCTCAAAAATGAAGGGTTATGCCCTCAATTGGAGTGTTTGCATAAATCCAACAGCTTGTTCGAGGCGGGTTCACAGCGTCTCCATCACAAACCACAACAAAAAACCCATCAACAACACCAGACAACCCTGTCATCTGAAAGATGAAACGTAAGCCATGAAATGTAGCGCATAATTAAAAAACCTAATTAATGGCAGACAAAGGTGCATTAAAGCAGCAACGGCGTGCGCTGCCGCCTGGCTGCTCAGACCCCGCCGCTGACTGTCCATTTCCTGGCGGACGTTTATTCCCATTTAAGAAGCAATCTCTGCCGTTTGAGTGGCAGCGGGAGGTTTGGAGGGCAGGAGCCGCTATATTCGTGGCGCTGGAGGTCCTCCTGCTGATTCATAATTAGACGTGAACCCAGAGCGCCCACTCCGGGGGAGGTCACGGGGGGTGAGGAGGGAGACGAGCAGGGAGGGGGGGGTGCGCTGGCGCCCATCTGATGGACACCAAATGAACAAATTATGATGGCCCCCTCTGGGTGTGATGGGGTCAAACGCCCCGCGCCCCACCACTGACAGTTCAATTTCCCCCCAACGCAGTCCCATTCGCCGACCGCTAATTATGAATGAAAAGTTATCAGCCTGGGCCACCCCGCCGCACACGCGGACAGCGGTCGGGGGGAGGTTGGGGGGGGGAGGCGGTGGGACTTAAGAAGCATTTGCGAGGGATCCTAATGTCAAAATGTTATTAGAGGGAGCGGCAGCATGCAGAAACGTGGGGGAGAGGAGGGGGAGGCGGGTCAAAGACAGTGACCGGGGTTAATCTAAATGCCTTTGATAACCATGCAGTAATTCTCTAAAAGGGCCGAGCGCTCAGCTGAGACAGACTTGCTGCCTCTGTGGGCAGATTGCTGAGAAATAGAAATGACACCGGGGCCAGAGCGTGTTCGTGTGTGCAGGTATGAGCTTCAGTGGAAGCATGAAGGGGGGGGTTATGTGAATAAAGGTGAGGTTATTTACCCTTGTCTGTGAATCCCCAAACCCCATCGTGTATTTATGCATAGAATTGACTCTAAATCAGATGTTGATGCGCAAAAAAGTTCCCTGTTCTAATCTGCATTTCTATTCGCCATTACCTCCTGGCCTTCGTCTGAAGACGAGAGAACGACTAACAAAACTGGAGCCGCATAAACGCTGGTCTGAGAGCAGCTGTCAATCGTGGTGACTGACAGGCGGGCGGACTCCGAACGGAGACCAACGGACGCCACAACAAAGTACAGAAAGCAGACCTTAGAGCCGAAATGTGGAGGGAAAAAACTCACAACTTTGTTGTAACTTTCCTCACGTTGACCTTCTCAGTAACGGAATAGTTCACCCACAAACTGAGAAAAAGGTGCGTTTTTTTGAGGATGACCTGGTTACCAGAGAAATCGGAGTACGGGGTTTCATGCATAACATGCAGAAAAATGATGTTTTGTAGAGTTTTTAAAATGTTCTTATGGCATTTTTCTGGTGATGCAGGACATACAAAGAAAATTGATATGAAATTGCATTTGAGAGCATTTCTTTATTCAAATTGTTATGAATCAGGAGGAGATGAAAAATGCCATTTGAAATGGAACGCATTTGTGTCATAGAAAACACTCGGAGCGGGCCACAAGCTCCCTGCTCCGCTCCATTCTGATGCATCCTCTTGAAGACGACTAGAACCATGAACGTCTTTGTTTTCCTCGTCCAAGATGGCTCAAGACTCCAGTAAAGCTCGCCGTTTTTGGAAATGTTAGGTTGGGGGTGTGAAAGGCTGTAAGTACCGGGAGCTCTCAGCAATGAGGAGGGGAAGGAGGCCTGCCGACAACTGAGGGGAATTTCTACTGAACTTTTGTCGCGCTGCAGAAACTATGTCCTAGAAAATTGCAGAGTTTTTTTTTGATTTTGGCTAAAAACAGCATTGTCATGATTAAACGATCACAGGGAACGCTTCGACAATGTGTGTCGTGTGCGTGGAGAGGGTCTGATCAGTTTAGTAATCAATGGAATCCTTTTTATTCCTGTGTTAAGATAATTTAAGAAAAAGGAAACCTATACGATTTTTCTTCTTATGATATAAAGAAAATGTTACATTTAGATATTTTTAAAGGGCCTCCATCATGGTATTAAGTCTTTGATAGCAAACTATTTCCAAATGAACGATAATATATTACTTTTTGCACACTAAAGAATGAGGAGACGGGAAAGGAGCCTTCGACTTCCAAAAAAAGAAGCTACATTTGATAGAAAGTACTTCATTTTTGCACCATGAGTGTGGGAAGGTGAGATGATGATGACATCTGTGAGATGCACAATGTTGTGCATGTCAAAATAAAAGCTCATGTTTTGTGTTGTCACGTTTCTTCCTTCTTGGTAGTATTGCTACAAAAATCACCCGCCTGCATTCGATCGACCGGTCCTTGAAAGTCTGAGTGACGTCATACCGGTCTGTGGCGTCAAAAAGGTTGGGGACCACTGCCTTAGAGGAAACAGATCAAAATACCACTTTGGGGTTATCTATAGTGAGGAATGAACGATCTCATAAAAGCTCAAAAAGTCTATTTTGCATAATAAAGGCCCTTTAAAAGAATTGATGTATTTTCATTTCTTTAAACTTGAAGTACATTATTTTAATTATGGAGACATGAACAGTAATCATCAGGTCAGTGGTTTTGTTCTCTGTAAATTCATGTGAGAGTTGGTCCACAGTGTTGTGTGGTCCATCTGTACACCATTGTCGAGCGCCAAGAACTGCCTTATCCAGGTTTAGTTTGGTCACCATGGTTACGACTGAAAACTAGACAATTTAATAATAATAAATAAAATAAAAATTTGACTTCTTGTAATCTTGAAAATATCTTTTTCATTTTCGTTTCTGTTTAGAGGGTAAAGATAAAATAATAAATGGGTTGTTTTTATTATTATAATTGATTTTTTTAAAGGAATTCAACAAAAAGACACAAACTTAGGCGCTAAAGCAGCTGTGTGTTCGATCTGCAGTTTAAGAACAAACCAAATTGCAAGAAAATATAGGAAATCATCAACAAAATAAGACATTAAATGATCTGTAACAATTTCATCACTGTACGATTAAGGATGCTTGATTAAATTCCTAGTCACTTTACCGTATTAGCAAGTTTTATTGAAATTTTATTAAAGTTTAAAGAGAATTATTATTTTTATTATTTAGTATTTCATGCCTAAGTGGGTTATCATTAAGTTAAAATTGAAAACTGTTACAGGCAAAATCCTTCAAATTTTCCTCTAATTGAAGCAGCTGAACGGTATAATTTAATTTCTTTGACTTTAACAGCTATAATGATGTGATTAAACCCTCAGGAAAACGGGAGCAAGGATAGAACTTGTCAGGAAATGTTACTTTATCAATCAGAAAATAATATATAGAAACAAGGGAAAGACACTGAGAAATAAATCGGGAAATAAATTTAAAAAAGAGACTTTTTAAAGAATTACAGGCTTAAAATTGGAGCCATGTTTCTTTCCTTTAAGGTTCAACAGAAACTGCACACAGTCTTCACAACTGCCTTTGTCCCAACAAAATAGACCCAGTAAGAGCAGAAAAATAATGTGGACATTTTCCTCTCAGGGGACAGCGAGAGACGGAAAACACCGACATGAAGAGCCGATGGCACGGCGAGGAGAGAAAGGAGCCGTCACAGCCGGAAAGGTCAACCATCAGACATAACCCAACATGGAGACACAAGGGACGCTGCTTCTGACAGAGAGAAATGAAAGGTGACACAGAGGAGGAGAGCGATAAGAGGCAGCGAGTGGGTGGACTTACAGATGAGACGCAAAAATAGAGTTCAAGGGTGTGGAGAAGCGCAGGATAGCGAGATGCAAGAAAAGGCAGACTATAAGAGATACAGGAAGAGCGGCTGCGGCGTCCTGACTGGCTATAAATATAACAAGGCAGAAAAGGTCAATAGTTGGTGTCTGGAGCAGAAATGTTCCACGAGGGAAAGGGGCTCATTTCGCCATCCCAGAGTCATGCCAGCAAGAACAATCGACTCTGGCCACGTGTTGATGAAGGAAGTGTCATCTTCCTCGCCTCGCCCAACTCAAACAAACACGTGTGAGGCGTTCACTGACCTGCACAGCAGAGGAGACGTTGGAAAGAGAGAGGCCTTCGAGGTCGGACAGCAGGCTGGAGGAGATGACTGAAGGCTTTGGAGCGTTTGTGACGGCAGGAGAAACTAAACAACAGGAAGCAGAAAACATTGGAGTTTCTGCTCTCCTCAGAGTCCAGCCCATTTGGAAAATGTTTTAAGGACCAGGGTAGGTTTAATAAAATGCTTTTGAGACAGTGCAAATGTGGCCATCGCTTGAAGTAAAGTACAAAACGCCCCAACAAGTGCAGTTTGATTGGATTGACACCTGTGACATCAATAAAGGAAACCAAATGAGGACAGATTGAAGTTGCAGGTGAGTATAAGCAAAAAAAAAACTCACAGTCATCTAGATCCAGGAGGGACACCTCTTTCTTGGACTTTACTGCCACCTAGGAAGCAAAAGAAGACAATTCATAGAAAAAAAAGGGTTCAAAATAAATTGATAATGTAAAATTCAACTGTGATTTTTATTTATTAATACCATGAATACTCATTTCTGATTGGCTACAAAATTTCCGATAAGTAAAGGATAATTTATTATTGCCAAAAGGCCAAAACCCATTAATTATGGAAGCATTTATGCATTTTTAATTTTATTTTTGAGTGATTTGATCCAGCTACATCGTGAAAATGATAAAGCATTTCATTTTAATTGTCAAATTAGATATTTCTATTTGAATTTTGCAACACATTTACTAGAGAACTTTTGGAAAATGATATGTCAAATACCATTTTCTTTATTATTTTAAGTAAGTTATAGAAAGAGTGATGTTGAGGAACAAAAAGAAAAAGCGCTTTGGTGGACATATTTTTCATTTGAATTTAAAGTCAACAAATCCAGCTTCATTTTGAAAATGAAAAAGTATTTTCTGGTATTGACTTTTATTTTTAGTTATGCTAAAGAAACGTTTCCATAATTATTAGGTGAATTCACAAACTAAAACTAATGAAAATGAAAAAACTTTTTATATTAAAATATGACATTATATCACTAAATGCATATAATAAAACAGTAAATACAATAAAACAAAAAAAAGGACAGAAATTTATTTATTCAATATGTTTGCATTTTTTTGATGGATGTTAAAAGACTACATTTAAAAGTGCAGGTCTCAAAGGTAAAAAAGTCAAGATGAGGACAAGAAGAGATCAAAGCGTTTGCTAAAGCATAAATTTGACTAAATGCACCCAGAGAAGTGTCCATTAACATATATTAACATATAAATACTTCACTCCAAATAACCAAACTGAGCGTCTATGTTTGTCCTGAAACTGGAATTCAACAAATCAAATCAAATCAAATCAAATCAACCTTTATTTATATAGCACTTTTTCAACAACATATGTCACTCAAAGTGCTGTGCATAAAATACAATAAAATTTAAAAACAAATATTAAAAACAAATGCAGTCAAATGTGTGTAAACGTCACCTTGGGTTGGGTGTTGGCTTCTGTCTTCTTCTGGGGTGCTGGTGAGTCCGAGCCAGAGTCGGACTCGGACTCGGACTCGGACTCGGAGGAGCTTTCAGTCGCTGAGCTGCTGGCCTGATCCACATTTCCATTCTCATCAGAGTCACTGCGACACAAACGAAAGCACAGCAGGGATGCGTTTCAAACGGGTTTTTGTTTTACAACAATGTCTGCATGCTGCAGAGCTGAACGGATCTCTGCTGCTTTCTTCAGGAGAAGCTCAGTGATTAAACTAAATTCAGACCTTTTTATCCCTAAAAGTCTAAAGGAAAAAGGAAAAAAATCTGTTCTGAGAAATATTGCTATAGTTTATTTAGCAATACCGGCATTGATTTGAACAAATTTCAAATATTCATATATTTATGGTCCGGGTGAATACTTGATTCTGATTGGCTGCGGGGTGTGGATAAAAAAAGTGATAATCCACAGTGTTAATGTACATCTTAAAAAACAAATGTGGTCACATAGCTTAAATGTTCTAGATCACTGTGCTGGCTTCTTTAAAACTCATGTTAGCTTCATCATCTGGACAAAAACAAGCGGTAAGAGGTGAACTTTCTCTCTGAACTGATGCTTTAGTTAACCTATTCTTATGTTCAGCATGCTTATCGTTTTCCTTTGCCGCTGCAGTCAAGGCAGGTTCCGGTAAGCCATTACCATCACAACGCATCAGCACCATGTAAATGGTTTAAAGGCCATTTAAAACAAAAACAGTAAGAATAAAGCACAAACAAATGTTCTGGACTTCACAAAAGCAACCATCCGACCCCAAAGGCTGCTGCATTGTCCGTTAATTTCTGATAATGGACACCTTGTTGGCCGTTATCCCTTACATAAGCGACTTTTTTAGTTCAGTATCTTGATTGATTGATTGACTTCAAGCACTGAAGTTACAGCAAATAATTCACAAGCTCATTACAGAAATGATAAAAACAATGGCTTAAAAAAAAAGAAAAGACACAATTAAGTCACATATGCTTGATTAGTTTTGTGTTCCACTTAAACTCTCGACCGCTATATGGCAGCGCAGCAGATCTAGTGATCTAGTACATCTACCATCTAGTGGTAGATGTACTTGCGGTTGTTATTACAGAGCTCAATGACAAAAAACTGCTCAGTTTGAACTGAAGTAGATTGTCGTGTTGGAGAGCGTTCATCAGTTCTTCTGTCGTTTAATCCAGCGGCTGCTTGCTGCGTCACACACTAAAGCAGTGCTGGAAATACTCTTGACCATACTATAAAAGAAACGTGTTGGTCACATTCAAGCACTCTTTTTTTTAAACAAAGAAAAGTATTTTGTTGCGGCAACCAGGCAACATTGAGCATAGAAAAAATATTTCATTATTTGTCAAAAGAAAATTTGCTTTGGTAAAAGCAACTTGTATATGAGATCCAGTTGCAGTGCTCAATGCTCTGATAACATTTGTTTTATTCAATTCTGTCCATGCGAAAGGTGTATTAGTATTCAAGTTTTTTAAAAAGTCATAGTCTTCAAAAACTTGTGCTATTTTTTCTCTGTTACATATTAGAATACAAAGGTCCCTCGAGTTTAATCGTGGTTCATTCCATTGCAGACTTGTAGATTTTTGTCACTGGGATTATTTTTTCTTTATCTTTATTTGTTGACCACGTCAATTAATCTCCTCCATGCTGTGCCTCCTGTACAGAATATGTTCAGCTTGATTTTGGGTGGCAGACAGGCTAGTCTTAGTACTTAAACTGCTGATCGACTGGGAATTTCACCCACAACTATCTCTAGGAGTCACAGAGAATTGTCAGAAAAAGAGAAACTATCCAGTGAGCAACAGTTGGTACGTATCGCCATTTTCTTGCCAATACACGGCCCCTCTTTATTTCATAATTTAATAAAGAATTTCCCTAAAAACCAAAAACTAATTTGATGCAGGAGCACTGTAAAAGTCCTCTGGGCATTTGGAACTCAATTTGAATAAAAAGTCAAAACTTTTCAACATCCTTCTTTTGTTCTCAGAGTGAAAACTTCAGCTTCCAGAAACCCTCGAATTCATTCATTTGAGGGTAAAAACTCATTCGTTTTTGTTTGTGAAGCTAATTTAATGCCGCAGTCTCACAAAAAAAAGAAAAAAAAGATTTTTGCTCCCTTCTTTGGCTTGCTCCGTCCCTCTTCAATTTGTTCCAATAATGAGTGTTTACTCCGCCTGCCTGGGATTTTCAGCCGTTAAATTAATGAGGGGAATTGTGACGGTAACTGGCTTTTTAACTTGGGCGATGATGAAAAGCCAGTATTAATTTGGCCTACAGATTTCATTTGCTCCGAACAGGAAAAAGTGATATAAATCACTGTGGGCCTGATTAGGCCCTGCCTGAAATGACTGGGCCATAATGAGGGCATTATGCTGTGTTTGTTGTGGAAGCACTGGGGTGAGTTGCTCTAATTACACAGCATACGTGTGTGTGCGCGCGTTTGAGCACCGGGCCGAGTTGCTCTAATTATACTCTCTAATGGAGAGAACAGGGTCAGCCGGCGGCCTGTCACACAGCAAAATCAGGTACATTCTGCGCGAGTTTGTGTGTCTGAGAGCAAATTAGGCAGAGTGCAGAAGAAACTAAATTTGCCAGTGTGTAAAGAGAGTGCGCGCCAGCACATTCAGTAGTAATGACCTAAATCGCATTCACTGCTAACACCCGGCTGCTAAATGACCAATCAAAAGTCATTATCCATTAGCCATGTAAATGTGGGCTTCGCTACTGGAGGAAAATTCTCCTTGATTAGCTTGTTAATGGAACTCTCACCAACCATATTTTAACGACCTGGTCAGCCTGGAAGTGAGCGTGGGCTTCGGACGAGAGAACGACTTGGCGGGAACACAGACTAATAAATGTGAGCAGCCAGAAAAGCTCGGAGGGGATTATAGCTGACCCTTTTTGCCTTTAACGGATTCCTGTAGAATTTGGCCTAAACTAGTATCTGTTCTTCTAGCGTTGCAGCTTTGCAGCCACTGTGAGGAGCCATCTAGAGTTTTCCAGAGCGAGTGTTTTGTGGATGAGATCACATTAGGTCTTAGTCATTTGTGTGGGAGGTTGACCCGTACACCTGCTGTGGATTTTTGCGTTGTTGTCCTTGAGATGAGCAGGCTCATCTTAGGAGTGCAGGTGCGTCTTGCAGGATTGTCGGCCGCCTCAAGGAACGTCATTAAAATGCCGTGTGCCTGGTAAGTTTATCGTAAAGTGTTTGTAAGGCTAATGGAACTTGCATGCACTTGTGTTGTGCAGGTGATCCTGTTCTATGGCGCCCTTATGTCAGACTCATGGGCCACAAACGGTTCTAAAGTTTGAAGCAAAGGCCCGACCCGGGAGCCGATGCGTTGATTGTTTTCCACCTCATAGGAGAAAAAATAATATGGAATTTGGATAAAAACAGGCTTCAACTTTGATGAAAAAATAAATATATATAATTTAAAATGGAACACTTCGGAGTTTTTAATTTAAAACTTATTTATTTGGGTGCTGATTGTACTAATAGGTTGATGTTCCTCAAGGAAAAACATAAACCTAGAGAAATGCTGCGTTCACAGGCAGTTGGAATGATCGGACAAAAGCCAGTCCGACTTGAAAAACACACAGGAAGGTCAGAAAAACAACAAATATTCTGCAGCTATACTAATATACCTTTTAGGGATTAGTGTCATGATATTTTAGGTTGTAAGGACACAAAAGCCATGGCAGTTTGAAGTAAACGTGTCTTCAGGACCATCGATGACGCCTCGTTCAGGTTTTAAGTGGTCACATCCTATTTTTAAATTAAATTTATAAAAATAAAGCAAAAAGCGTCTGTGTGACAGAAGCGAGAGCCAAAACCCAAAAACCTGCAAGTATAATGTAAAGTAAAGTAAATCTTTATTTATATAGCACTTTTCTCAGAGAGCGACTCACAAAAGTGCTTCACAATGTTAAAACAATATAAAATCAGTAGTGAGACCCAAATAAACACACACAGGCACAGCAGTAAACGAACAAACAAGCAGAAGCGAACACAAGTAAGAGTCAGCTAAAAGCTTGAGCTTTAAAATGATATCATGATATTATTTCACTTGCTCCAAAAAATTGACAAGTTGATTCATGATTTTTCCTAATGTAACATAATTTTACACATTTTTAACTTTTGATACTTGATCACATTTTGCTATGAATATTCGGAAACAGTGTTATGTCTATTTTACAGCTATAATATTATTTTTTAATCATATCAATGACTTTTATAAGTAATATAATCTGCATATATTTTGAAAACTTCATTGCCATGTTGATTTCTAAAAGTTATTTTTTACAAAATAATTGAAGTAATTCATCTTTGTCGTGTGCTTTATTGATATTTCAGGATTCTTAACCCTGTCTGATAAAGTTATGAACCGGATATTGATAAATGATGTAATAAAATGGTTACGGTAGAACAGGGGTGGGATTATATAAGTTTGTTTCCTGCCACTCCCTTTCAAGCAATATTTATTAATATGTCTAAATATCCTAAGTTTGATACCGTCATTGTTTGAATGTATAACTGATGATTGTATTGTTTGTGTATTATTCCTATTTGATTGCTTGAAATAAACCATTTCAAATCAAATCAAACACTCGACTGAGTCAAATCTGGCGCAGAGACAGTTGATGTTGAAATCTGTTCTTGGCAAAAAAGCTGGAATCAAAGGTGAAACCAAATTAGGAATGTTTGAAACAGATGGAGTAGAGTGTTGTCGGAGATGACCCCCTACAGGAGAAGAAGAGGCGGGAGAAACAGGTAACATCTGCTCACGGGCGTACCTGTCAGAAGCTGCTGGCTTCCTTGTCCTTTTCTTGGTCTTCTTCTTCTGCCTTTGCTCAGATTCAGAATCGCTGGAGCTCTTTTCTGATCCGCTGGAGCTCCCTCCAGAACCACTGGAGGTCTTCTCTGACTCCTCACTGCTTTCCTCCTCGCTCCCACTGTCCGAGTCTGCAATAAAAACAATAATATACCATCAAAACCAAGTGTTACAGCCAACTCCTCAACTGTTTTTAGGGAAAATTAGTGTAAAAATAAACTTTCAGTACAAATGTAACCATCTTTTACAGAAAACAATCCCATTTTATTGATTAAAGTCTCACTCTGACCATCTTTTGATCTATTTTCAAATCGTCCCGTGTGTTTTATTTAAAATCTTTTATAAAATCTATATAAAATTTAAAAACGTGTTGTTTTTCTAGGACATAGTTTCTGCATAGCGACAGAAGTTCTTTTAAAATTCACCGAGTTGTAGCCGGAAGCACCAATTTTCGACGTCCCAATTTAGCAAACTTAAAGTGTAATGAGTGCAATGATGCATGTCAAGTCAGATCTTTAAATGTTCAACTTATTCAACGCTGTGCCAACAGTCTCGCCCACAACTCAGAGGTGAATTTCTAATGAACTCCTGCAGAAAACAGGTCCAAGAAAAACACGTTTTTTTAAGGCTAAAAACAGCATAATCCTCATTAAAATACCACAAGGAACTCTTTTAAAATAGATTAAAAGACGAATAGAATGGGACTTTAACCACATTTTATCCTGTGGTTGATCGTTGTTGTCATCATTAGGAGTTCTTAAAGGACTTAAAACTAAAGTAAGATTTCCTCAAAATATATTTTTTGTTTAATAATTGGTACTTTATTGATCCCACGATGGGGAAATTCTTTTCCCCATCCCCTGGGGGAGCGGTGAGCTGCAGCCTAACTGCGCTCGGGAGGTAGTAGCGCTAAGGGACTTGCCTATTGCTCAGTTGATATGGTAATTGACACAGTACCATTGTTTATTCCCCTCCGGGAATCGAATCCTGCATTCCTGCGTGGTAGCCGCTCACCTTACCAACCGAGCTACCCAGCCGGATATATCAAAAGACCTTTTCCACGTTATGAGCAGCTCACAGCGCTTTATAGTTAAAAACAAAAGGGAAATTTCCAGTCGAATAAACTAAATATGCTATATTATTGCTTGACCTACACACCAGTTGGAAACCAGACAATGAAAGATAAGTCGTTTGTTGATCCACATTTAATGATCGGCATTAATGGTGGATATTTATTCAATCAAAACCATCTCGGAAATTTTTGTGGACTGTGTTTCACGTAAAACAAACTTAAGCTTCTTCATTTGGACAAAAAGAGGCGCTAAGAGGTCAACTTTCCCTCTGAAATGATGCTTTTTATCACTAAACTTAAAAATCACTTTCCTCTGCTGGTTAGTCCTGAAACCCAAGATGCAGGTTCTGTTACCATGACGACGCATCACACCTAGTCAGCGTAAAAAAAATGTTAAAAATAACGAGATTAAAATACTAATAATCAGTTTAATACTTATTTAATTTGCTAGTGTATAAGCGAGATAATGCTCTTTGAGGTGTCCGTTATCATTAGGTTATGGTGTTGTCCGTTCATTTTTTCATTATCCCTAACGTTAATCACGTCAAAACAAAAACAGTGATTAGTCAGACTATCCTTCTATTGAAAGGTTTGACACCGTTACCCAACGTAGTTCATTTAAACTTTAAAAAGTGATTTCACTTTAACGTATTCTGACTCATGGCGAAGGGGTTGCAGTGGGCGGCTCTTATGGTTTGCACCGTTTATCGAAGCCAAACCTGACAGGTTAAAGAGAGAGGAATGACAGCCAACCTTTGCTGCTGCTGCTGCTGCTGTCGTCTTCGCTGCTGCTGCTGCTGCTGCGTTCAGATCCTTCCTCTTCCTTTTCTTCATCATCTGAGTAAAATTTAGCATCTGATTTCGGCTGTTTAGCCTTTCCAAGTGATGGTGCCCACTCCTTCACCTTAAAAGACAGAAAAACAAAGAAAAAAAAACATTTTTGGAGAATTATTTGAAAATCCAAATGAGCATCGCTAGATTTTTCATAGCAGTTTAGACTTTAACACCTTCTCGAGGATAAAACTACAATATTTTTCAAAAGTCCTTCATTCTGTTTGGCAATTGACTTGTAAAATCTGCAACTGACAAATACTTTTTTCACCTCACTCTAACATTTCATGTAGTCATTTCTATATTTTTGCTGGTCTTTGTTTTGTTTTTATGCTTTACAGGCAGCTAAAATTGCGTAAAAGTGGCTCATAGATGTAATTCATCAAATCACACAACGTCCCTCTTAAAGTTCTTCTGGACTTTCAGCAAAGGCGGCTCCTCACCGGTTCAATGACCTCCACGTTCCTCACAGACGGGTCAGGGGCGACAGCCGGCCAGTCTGAGAGCTCCTGGTACCCAGAGGCTTTAACGTTCAGGCTGTGGGAGAGCGTTCCCAGCTGAAAACGATCTCGATCTGAAAGAGAAGAAACATTTTGGACTCAAGTTTGGCTGCAATTAACACGGTTCTGGACCGGAAACCTTGAGGTCCATCGTCTCCCTTTAATGAGGTCCATCATGTCGATTACATGAGCTCCATAAAGTTATCATTAATGATGACATTCTGATGACACGACATCCCAACTGGTTCCACTTAAGCCGCTCCAGAAGCAGGACTTTCCACACAATTCTGATTGGTTCCTGTGGCGCCAACAAAAGACGCTGCTCTGGAGCAGACATGACATCATCGTAACCGCCAACATTCAACGTCAGTCATGTCCTGGTAGCCAATGGGCTCAAAGCCCAACCCCCCTTGTGAAATTAAAGGTCATCTCCAAAAACTTAAATTCTGAACGGAAACTGTAAATTGAGAAAGCAAAACAAAACAAAAAATTGAAGCAACAAAAAAGCTGTTGTAAACAGACATTCTTCTTCTCTTTTTTACCAGTTTTAAGTTTATAGTTTTTTCCTAATTTAGGTTTCAAATTTAGGATTTTGTTTTCAATTTTTTATTATTTCATTTTAAAATTTTACAATCTGGTTTTTGATTCACTTAAATCTGACCCTAATTTGACACCATAGACCTGAACATTTACACACTTTGTAGAGAAATGTATCCACTTTTGGAAAATGAAAAAAGACAAAACAAAGATTTGCTTTATGGTTTATGTTCACGGCACGAGGGAGATTGATTGACAAGGTCTACAGCCTAACAGGTAACAGGAGACAGGTACGTTAAATGTATCAGAAAAAAACAGCGAGACTGTGAAAGGTGGTTAACTGCAATATAACGAGGAAACACTCCATCACAAATCACTTTAAAAACATCTTCTTCACTGATTATAATGTATTTCTTTCCAAAAAAACTGTATTTTATAATACAACAACTTTTTAAAGGGTCTATATCAGGGGGGCCCACACTTTTTTGGTAACTGGAGCAGTTTGCTCATGAAGAGGGGGCCAAAATACCTGAAGACAGGTGCAGAAGGCTCATTGACAAATACAGAAACCGTTTCATTGCAGTGATTGCCTCAAAAGGTTGTGCAACAGAATATTAAGTTATGGAGGTTCCATCATTTTTGTCCAGCCCTATTTCATTAGTTGTTTTTTTTTTTTTTAATTCTGTTAATCAACAACTCAAAAGTAATGGCTGATTTTGATGATTTAATTTTCAATACATTTTAATTTATTGTTACTTTTGAACGTTTCAAGTCATTTCAGTGAGCATTGTGGACTTTCTTTAACTGAGGGGTACCAATAATTTTGTCCACCACTGTATAGTATTTTGAGACTAAAACACTGTTAAATAAACATAGTATTACTACCTATTTGTACATAAAATTGTTTATGTACAGATAATTAATTCAGAAAACTACACAGTAAAAGTACACAAAATACTTTTGTATTAACAGATGAGGCGTTTTATTACAAAAACAGGAAGCAGTGACTGTCGTTTTTCCTATAAACCGTGCAATGGGGGCAAAACGGCAATTCTAAAGAGCGGCTGGCTCCGTGGGAAGCACTCGAGAAGCACGGGCCACAGGAAAACACTGCTGTCTCATTGAGTTCGGATCCATCGGACCGCGGAGCCCAGTGGGCCGGGGTGGTCTTCTGCCGGGGACTTGATGTGCCGACTTTCTGAACACAGACAAAATTTGCGCTTAGTGTATTTATACACGCATGTGCAGTGACGTCTGTATCAGAGGATGTCCGATTGGCCGTTCTGCATGTCAATCAAGTCCTGTACTTCTCGGTGAGGATTTTGATTCACTGATGGATTCTTTAGAAGTATATTTTTATTTCTTGGGTTATTGATTGTTGCTGCCCTGCGATCTACCCTCATGTCCTTGAAGATCTACCTGTCAATCACGATTGACGTATAATGAGCACTCCTGGTTTATATCATGCTTTTTTCCAGCCTCTGAGTAAATATATGATAATATATTAGCTTTGGAACATTTAAAAACGATTTTTTATTAAATGCGAGTTATTTTCGCAGCCCATGTCCTATCCAGAAGTAAATGACTAGATCTCTGAGGCTCCGCCTTTCGCTCCTTGTGGATGCCGCCCATTTCATGACGTCATGAAAACAAACATCATTCAACTTTTGCAAAGATGGATGTGCGTATTGTGCATTTCAAATAAAAACGTTTTGCCAATCCCCGCTAGAATGTGCGTGTGTGTTAGCCTGGGGGCGGAGCTGGCAGCGCAGACTCTTCTTGGAAGGGGCTGTTCCTCACTTTGTGACGTCACAATGCGAGGACCCACTCGTTTTAATGGATGGGGAGAAGCTGGTAAGCTTCTGAGAAGCTCAGAAAGGAGGGTTTTAGAGGAATACTTGTTTTTAGTGAGTAATAAACATAAAACACTTTTTTATCATGCTATGGGCCTTTAAGTCATTAAGCTTCTAAGAAGGACCTAATTTATGCTCTACAATTGTTAGAAATGTTTAAATAAAAATGTTAAATGTTAAAAATAGTTTCCCCGCAATATATTATGGTTCGCCTCTTGTGGTCTTGCTGTTTTGTGCATTTTTTGTGCGGTTTTACATGCTTTTTATTTATTTTTTGCCATGTTCTGCATCCTGATTGGCTGCTGATCTCCTTAATCGATCTCCTCCATGCCGCTGTACAGAATGCGTTTATTTACATACATCCTCATCGTGATCAGATCTTTGTTTTCATTCTATGAAACTGGACTGACTTTTCCATGAAGGTTTGAACTTTGAGAGTTTAAACGAGACAGAAAAGTGTGAAAATGTTCAAGTCAGTCGGAGAAAAGTGGATAAAGGAGTTTTACAGCTTTATAACATCCAATTCTACTCCAGAGATTTCACCTATAGTGGGTTTTTTGTGGAACGTAGCTCCTGCGATAAATGGGAGAACTCTGTATTAAGTTCCCCTGTGACCACGATGTTCAACAAAAACGTTTGGATTCTTTAAATAATGTTTGCGTCCTCAAAAATAACACTTTTTAAAGTGACTTTTGCAGGTGGTGTTGAAATCAGGGATCTGATGACAAAAAGATAGAAAAAAAAAGACAAAACCTTCACATGTGATTAAGAATGACAGGAGAGTTAAATGTGTTCCATAAACAGTGAGTAAGTGGAACTGCCGGTGAATTTTAATGCTCCGGGAGGCAGTTTAATCCCCCTTTTTTTTTCAAGGAGACAGAAAGTAGATGAGGGAGGCTTTCTTTCTTCCACCTCTGAAAATGGTTAGCCTTAACTCAATAATTTACCCATCTCATTAAATCAGGGGAAAGGTGTTCGACCCAACTGCCCTTCAAACCGACAGACACACCGGAATAATAACACCGTGTCCTCAGTGCACTGGAAATGAAGTCTCCCGTTTGAAGTCATGAATTCACAGATTTGATTCTAATTTACATAAAGACGCAGAGAAAGAATAGAATTTCTCTTTGAAATGTTAACCAGCTTCAAAGCCAGCGTCACATGCGGGAAATGTAAGCGCGTGACGCACCTTTGAAGGCCGACTCCAGCACCGGAGCTGGTTTAGGGGCCAGTAAGATGCGGCGGGCGTACTTGTTGAGGGCGCCGCTTTTCTCGCTGGGTACGATCAGCTGCCTGATGAAGCGCGTGCGGTCTCGGATGTCATAGTTCTGGTCGTATTTGCCGAGGTTCAGGATGTACTGGGTCAGCAGCTTGGTCTGAGAGCAAAAAGAGAGAGTTCAGATTTTAAGAAACCAACATCATCGGTTATCGCAGTTATCGTAAAAAGCCGTCCATCCACAGCACAGACAGATTGTGTTTTGTGTTCTTTCATGAGGAAAACTGGAAAACCAGAACAAATCTTCAGTCTGAATACACCCAAGTGGACCGTGGTCCGTGACCAGGATCCACTCTCAGACCCGTCCTAGGAGGTGGACTCGGTTCGTCTCGGACTGAACTTCTGTTCGCTCTGAGATTCCTCAGTCTGAATACAATCCGTTGCCGGAGCAACTGAACCAAAACAGCCACCGTAGCCGACAGAGTAGGAATGAAGCAAAGATGAGCCATGCACAAAAATAAAGCAACGGTTGTCATGTCATCAAACAGAAAGAAAAAAAAAAAGAGTCCGACTGTTTAATTGTTACAATACCAATAAAAACGCTTCTTCGACAGGCGCTGCTGTGACGTCATCCCATATGCTACCTTGTAGTTTCTTTAACAGAATTCTCAAAACAACGCCATGACAGCCCAACGAAAGGACACAGAAACTTTTTTGAAATGTGGTCAGACTCATTAAAACAAACCTTTAATGTGATCCACATCGTTTCTCGCTGTTTTTCTGACAATCTATATGTCAGAAACACTCATCAGTGTACCTTCTTAGCCGTCTTTTTGCCAGAAACCACCCTGCTGCACGTCTACACCGGACCAAAAAAGCAAGTAAAAGGCCTGACGTTGATACAGACTCCCAAAACTTGAAAAATAAAGTTTGAATGAACTTCAAGGACTTTCATAATTTCTGAGTCTAGTTGCTTTGCCCCGCCCTCCGCCCGTCACCAGATAATTATTCCCCCTATCTAATCAAGAGTTATGTTAATAATCACAGTCTAAAGCAGAGCTGAAGAGTTTCGCTTCCTCAGGCTTCACCCTGATGCTCTAAACAAATACAGACGATTGTTTTATAAGTTATCTGGGTTCTATCTTACTGTGAAGAGATCTTTCCCCCTGATCTCTAAGCATTGGGTCAGTGAGCCCTCCCCTATGGCACATTACGAGGAGCAGGAGGTGCGATAACGTCAGAGAGGCCAGCGTCTGGGCTCATAAACCCAGTTTATGGGCCAGCATCTCTCCATCTAACTGAATGAGTCTGCAGACACCAAGCCACCCTCATCACATTAGGGATGCAACATTTGCAACTCTACATTAAGCCATGAAGTTCAGTGTCCTAAAGTTCTCAGGCTTCTTTAAAGCCAATTTCCCAACGCCAAAGAAAAGCTTTTAGCCACATGCACCTGTACGGGGGTGGGGGGTGGGGTGGGGTGACCCATCCAGGGTTTTGGCTTGTCCAGGTCCGTGGAGGGTCGTGGAGAGGAGGGGCTACATCTTGAGGGGAGCGCAGGTGTGTCTAGCAGTTCTCTTGAGGCTTGTACTGCCATTCTAAGAACGTCATTAAAATGGAACGTACCATTGTCATGGGGGTGGGTTAAGGTTTCGTGAAGTCTGTGAATGTGCACAGGGGTGTGCACGTGACACGTAAATGCCTGTAAGATGCCCACACAAACTTTGCTCGAATTGTCTAACTTACTCATTTCTAACAGTCAGGTATTGCACCCTCATCACATATACAGCACTAATGGTCTCCTACCACAATTCGCTGCATTTTAGGGGGGTTGAAAAATTAATGAAAAATGCGTAGGCCACCTCTTCGTCTCACCTGCTTCACCCCTAAAGTTACGTTCACGCCGCTCTCAGCAACGCAGGTTCAAGTGGCCACTTTCAAAGAAAAGTCTATGTAAACATGCGTAAATGCGAATTTTGGGCTTCCGCGTTTAAAACTCTAGCTTTCTCACAATCGTTTATGTATGTAAAAAACGAATAGCCATTAAACATGCATTCATTGAAACTTAACCAAGTTGAACCAATCAGGGACTCAGCTTTGGTGCTGAGGTATGGATGACATCCCCTGTAGTTTCACAAAGTGCCAATTGTTTGAAAATTGAGAAATAAATAACTTCGGTTTGTGTTGGGCCAGAATTCTATGACACCAAGTCTTTCATATATCGGAATAGAGCTGTAAAAGAAAAGGGTTGGAGCATGATTTAGGAGATTTCCACCACTTCAACATTTTGCATCAAAGCTCTTCCAAAAGTAGGAGGCGACATGCGCTTGTTTTGTGTAGCGACAGTTCAGTGTGAACACCATGGGGCTATATGCACGTTCAAGAATGTGCGTTTAGCAGGTCACATGCTTCATATGAACTTAGCTTTACGTGTTGTTTAAAGGTTTGCTACAACCTGCTGCTTGCACCACGCCCGCAAAAAAGTCCTTTTTGCTTTACAGGCTCACTGAGCAGTCTACGACCTTCCTTTGTTGTACCAGACATTTGCATGCCCCATAGAGGTTTGCCCATTTTTTTCCCCCTGCCAACAGCCCGTGTTTACCCCTATGGGCCAGTTGTAACTTAGGCTTAAAGCAGAGGGGCGTCTGCACCTGCTTGGAGTTGGTCAAGTAGAGTTTGGCAGCCAGGTTGACTGTCTGTAACTTGACGATGTCCTCCTCGGTAGTGAAAGTTTTCGCCATCTTTCGAAGCACATCGGGCGCAATCTTTGGCACCCTGTCACAGTACTCGCCCATCAACCACAGGATGCTGGCCCTCGCCATCGGCACCTACATGCAAGAACAGAACAGCGGCTTGACCTTGATCTTTACAAGACTGAAAACCCGGGCAGTGAGAGTATCATTTAGGCTACGTTCACACTGCAGGTTGAAACGACCCAATTCCGATTTTTTTTGCCCCTATGCGACCTGTATCTGATTTTTTCATGACAGTGTGAACGACACAGATCCGATCTTCTCAAATGTGACCCAGGCCACTTGAGTATGTGGTCCTGAATCCCATACGTATCTGATCTTTTGAAATGCGATCCCCGTTTGATCGGCCAGGCCACATGTATCCGACCTGTACGTCATTGATACGCTACAAACGTCATTCTGCTAGAAGTAGGCGGGAACGAGAACATACAAATCAACCATGGTGGACGATGCTGCTGAGACCAGTCAGTGGAAGGGAAGCGAGGTCACCGATTGGATTCATATTTGGGGTGACCGCTCTATTCAGGCCAAACTCAAGGGCTCTTATCGCAACCGGGCGATTAAAAATTCCAGCGAAATTGCCGAGCGTGGTGTTGAACCTTTCCCGCGATTACTTTTTTTCCTTTCCGACCGTGGTCAGAAGCGCGGAGGACCAAAGGCAGATCCTCCTTCGGGGATCACTTCCTCGTTCGGAACCTCAGATTCTCCAGAGCGGGTTAATAAAGAGTCAATAGCATTTATTCTGGAGCCAGGATCCTGGTTCCAATGCTTTCTTAAAACGAGAAGATTGTAATTGTGCTGGCTCCTTTGTGAAAATAGATGTAATAATGCAAAAAGAGCTCCACTGTTGACAACACTGTTGTTGACATCCAATGTTAACGTTAGCTACTTCCACAAACAACGAGTGACGTCGTTGAGTACTATTTTGCGCATGCGGGTCACTTCTGGGTCACTTCTGGGTCATTTCACGGTCACACAGGAGATCACAAAAATTCACATTTAATTGGAAATGTGAACGGCCTTGCAAAATAATCAGATTTTTTCAAAAAAATCGGAATTGAGCGTTAAGCCCTGCAGTGTGAACGTAGCCTTAGAGTGTTTACAGTGATGTTGTCGAAAAGCTTAGCCATGTGTTTGATGATCTCGCTGTGCTGCGTTGGCTGGGTCTGAAGCAGCTTCTTGATGACCACCACACTCTCTGCGACAACGGTCTCTGAAGACACAAAGAAAGAGCTCACAAACTGCATCAGAACCAACAGTATCAGCACTCAAGGGGCAGAGTTTACCGTCTCTGTTGGAAAGCAGTAGGACCAGACCGTTGAGGCAAGTATCCGTCACTTCTGAGATGTTAGTGGCACATCTGCCGATGGCCTGAATGGTGGCGGCGGCAAACGTTTTGTCCTGACTCTTTACATATGTCTGAACAAAGATCGACCCAGGGATGATGAGTCCAAACACTAATACGTAAAAATGTGATTTCTTTATACCAAACAAACCTGAAATTCCCTCAGAATGGTGGAGATGTTGGCTTCATTGGCCAGATTGGTCAGGATCTCCAGCTGTAATTATGAAAAAGAGGATTTTTCTTTTACAAATTCGGTGCACAGAACTGGCTTCACCTGCCTCCAGTTTGGCCCCTCCTTTTGATCCGTGTTGGATCTTGTAAATCCAAACCAGTCACTCTTTCCGGCATTCTCTTACTGCATTCCCACCGACCAAGTCGACTCGCGTTCAAGCGGCCACTTTCAAAGAAAAGTCTTTGCAAACGCGTGTAGACCAGAATTCCAGGCTTCTGCGTCTGGAACGCATGTGATCGTTACAAAAGTCCAGTCACAGGCTCTACGTACAAAGCAGGTGTTCATAGATCGCACACTGAAAGGATAACTAGTTGTACTTTGTCACGCTTAGTCGCGTCAAAGCGGTACAGTGACCAATCGGGGGACAGTGACACGTAGGTCGCGTCCTTTTCAAAACACAGAATATCCAACTGTTGTAAACATGATCACAAAGGAGAAAAATACTAATTACGTTTTGTGCACTACTGGATTAAGATGAAACCAAAATCAACATCTGTAGGAAAAGAGTTGCTAAAATAAAAAGCCTGGAGGAAGATTTGCATGACTTGTACCGCTTTGACTTTTCACAAGCCACATCCCACTGTAGGCGGTGGACAAGCGCTAGGAAACAATGAAAATGTAAAAAAAAAATTACATTCCTGCTCCAATACCGGTATTTAACATCTTCTTGATCAAATTTCTTTTCAGGAATTTTGTAGTTAGTCAAATTGTAAACTGGGCAATTAGACGCCTCAATAAAAGTCCTGCTGGTCCATACGTCCAACGTTTAAACAGTTTGACAGATTCCGTGTAGATGTGGACTTCCTATGACAGGTTGCCATAGAAACAATGACTCAGACCACCTTGGATTGTTCTGTGCTTACTGACGATGTCTGGCTCTAGTAGGGCTGGGTGATATGGCCTAAAAATAAATCTTAAAAAAAATACATAAATATATCTATAAAAATAAAATGTAGTTGTTTATCGTTTGCCAATACCACTGTGTGAAACTAACGCTACGGAAGCTCTGGGGAGCCAAAAATGTGCCATTACACAAAAACTCGATTTAGTTATTTTTTAAATCGCCTGTAACAAAAAATTCGAATTAATTCATTCAATCGATCGATTTTTCGCCCACGGTCCAGTTCTTAGATACAGTCAATGGTTTGCACCATAAGTAAATGTTCTTCCTGCCGCTTACTTTAAAAAACCTTCATCACCCTTTTATCGTGCCTTTCTGACATTTATTCGGAGCGTTTATTTGCTCATCTGTGGACAAAACGAGCAGCTACCTTCAAGGTCTTTATGTGTGTGGGGTCAGTGGACCTCACGTAGAAGCTCTTCATGTACGGCTCAAACATTCCCTGGAAGGACACGTAGCGTTTAAACACATCACATCCAAACAAAACACACCAAAAATACACGCATCACGGCAGGTCTGACAGTCCACAAGCAGCCTCACCTTCCTCTGAATGGACATGGTGGCAATGTTCTGCAGAACGATGTACTGCACCTCTCTGTGCAGAAGACCAGAATGAAAACACGTTAGGAGTATTTGTACGCCAAACCTTCCTCAGATGGAAAAAAGTGTGAAGGTAACCTGTGGCTCCTCAGCAGCCGAACAAGAGACTTGGTGACGACACTAACTTCGTGTTTTGGCGCCAGGTGCCAGTAAAGCTGAGCAACAGACATCACGACCTAAATCAAAGCAAACAGCACATTATTAGGTTTTATCCTTCAGTTTGGATCAAAGTCGTAATTAAAAATAAAACAAAACCACGGTCCCACCCATCTTCTGATGACCTGCAAGAAATATAACTCCAGAATCTCTCTGGCCTGTATGAAGGCCCTCTCACAACATCCCACCATCAGGGTCATTTTTCAGCAGAGCTTTAAATAGCAGGATGGCGTGTGTCCGTCGTTTCAGGCAGAATGAAAGGGTTCAGCCATCTATGAAGATGGAAGATGTCACCGTGCCGACGCGAGGAAAGACACAGCGTGTCACATTTTAATCAACGCTTTCATTTGGGAGCATTTTTCCTCCCGCTGCTCCCCGGCGATGGAGACCTTGAGACTCCAGTGTGATGGAGATCCGCACTTTCACCGTTTTCTTTCCCCCCCCCCCCCCCCCCCACTGTGACAGGTTGTGTCCATGTTGTATTTATACAAGACAGCGTACTCTGATCGCAGACTTATAAAGAAAATGTTGAGATTCTCCACACAGGACAAAGCTTTTTCAGAGAACATTTTTAAGCTTTGAGATCATTTTTACTATATTCCAACATTGGAAACTCTTAATTTGGGTAATGCTGTATAATAAAATCTCTTAATCGTTTAGTGTAATGATTAATTGATCAATCAAAAATGCAGTTAAGTTCAGCTCACGATTTATTAAAGTTAAAGTTAAAGTACCATTAGCTGTCACACATAGGAGTGTGAAATTTGACCCCTCCCCTGGGGGAGCTGCAGACACAGCCGCACTCGGGAACCATTTGGTGGATTAAACCCCCCAATCCAACCCCTTAATGCTAAGTGTTAGGCAGTGAGGCATTGGGTCCCATTTTTAGAGTCTTTGGTATGAGCCGACCTTCCAGTCACAGGGCGGACACTCTACCACAAGGCCACTGAGGTGGTCTATTAACATTTACACAGAGTCAGGCGAGTTTAGGCAGTTTGCACTCAGAACTGGAAAAGGCCATGAAAAGTGTCCTTTTCTGCTTATTTTCTTTAAGCACTATAACAATTCTTTGGGGTAATTCTTCACGTATAAGGAAAAGGAAATCAAAGACTTATAACAACTGTATAACCTAATTCCTTTTGCAATAAAGAATACAAGGACAGAACATTCTACTAACTTTCTACTTAGAATTTGCAGAAAAGCGGTTTTGGAGTGGAAATGTCATCACCCTAACCTCTGTCGCCCAAAGTCAGTCAAAAAGTCTGAATTGAAACTGGAAATTAAGAACTAAAAGCAAAGAGGGAAAGAAACAAAGGCTGAAAATACAAAAGGCTATGACATCGTATTAGGGGCCACAAACAAAAACAAAATAAAATAAAGGCAATATAATGAGATTTAAATGTACAACTTAAACCTCATAAATGTATGACTTTTTCTTTTAAATGTATGAGATTTAAAGTTCAAGTGAAACCTATAGTCCAGCAAGTAAACGACACGTACAGCAGCAAGCAGTCTAAACTCAATTTGGTCAAACTGTCTTGGCTTCGTACATAATGGCGAGCAGAAGCGCGTCCTCAACAGAAAGGGGAGTAGTCATGGGCTCACCGCGGTGTTCCGGCTCTGCAGCAGAGGTTTGGTGTTCCTCAGCAGGAGTCTGTGGTCTGGATCCATCATGTACGGTTTGGCTTCGGTCGGACCCTTTTTCTCCTCCGAGTCCGAGTCATAGAAGGTTTTCTCGTTGTTCTCATCAAACACCGCATCCTGAAAGACAAATCAGGATGCACTGGTCCAGACCAACATTCTGATGGTCTCTACAGTTTTATGTGATGGTAAACAGTTCCTGCCGTTCAGAAATATATTTGTTTGGAATTTTTTTTTATGGGCCTTGAAATCACAGATTGTGTTTATTTATTGGATTCTTCACACTGAAAAACATGAAAACAAATCCAAATTATTTTTTCTCTTTTTGCTTTTGAAAGTTTATAAATTTGTGCAAAAACCACATTTTTCAATCAGAAATACAGATCCTAGCTGATATGAAAGGAAACATCCAAAGCTGGAAGATGAGTCCACATTGTTGTTATCATTTGTAGGATGTACAGGGTTCCCCTCGCTGTATCACGGTTCACCTTTTGCTTTAGTCATTTTTTTCGGTGGAATTTTCTATGTTTCTTTTATAAACTCATCATCTTACTGTCCGCCAAATTGTGTGTCCTTTCTATGAAATTGAAGTGTTTGTTTTCTTTTAAAACTTGTCCTGTCCAACAGCTGGGTCTTCTGACACACGTGGTGCATATCTGAATAAACCCCCTTTTGTAATTTAGGCTAAACTATATTTCTATTGATTATTGTTGGAGAGGGGGGGCTAGAAGGATGATTATAGGGGCGGGGGAATCATGAAGCATCATAAATTATCAAGCAACAAGTTGCTGGTCAGGTGTGGCTGTATAATAAATCTAAAGGGGTGAACTTTGAGGGTTCAAACAAGAGAGAAACGTGTGAAAGGAGGGGTTTAACATCCTTAAAATATCTAACCCTAACGTAACTCCTGTGATAAACGAGGGAACACTTTAACTCTATTCTGCTGGAGGTTATTTTATAATTTAATAAACTAATTGTTTTACCACGACAAGTTTCTCAATCTGCCCTGACAAGTTTATTTTATGCATATTCTTTAAGCTATGATGATGCCGCTCTGAAACATTTGCAGGGTTTTAAAGATTTCAGAAGGCGGTGTTCCCTCGTTTATCGTGAGAATTAAGTTCTAAAACAAACAAACAAAATAAACAAAGTAGTCTTTTTTTAATTTTTACAATGGTTATAGGTGTGTTAAGGCTGTAAAATACCTCACTCAACGCTTTTCTCGGACAGAAATCCACATTTGCACACTTTTCTCTTGTTTAAACTCTCAAAGTTCATAGAAAAACAAGTGTTTTAAAATGAAAATAAGTGTCTGACCATGATAAGATTTATTTAAATTTGGTCAATTCTATACACAGAGGAGATTGATTGAGAATGGCCTACAACAAATCAGGATACAGAACACAATGTATTAAAAAAATTGTAAGCATAATTCCATTGAAGAAATGTTGTAAAACAGCAAGAACGCAATAGATGAGCCACGAAAGAGCAACATATGGCACATCTGCTGGTACATCCGGGCCTCACCTCCTTCCAGGGGCTGGTGAACTGCGTTCTGGCGTAGCGCGTCAGCATGGAGATGATGACCACCTGACCCCACTCCTCCACATCCACCAGCAGGTTGCACAGCTTCCTGTAGTTCTTGTGGATCAGATCGATGCGATCGGGGCAGACCTCCTCGAAGGCAACCACAACACTGCCGGCCACAAGCTGCAAAAAAAAAAATAAAACAACAACTTTTTTTTCTCCCCCTCTCACTTAAAAATATGAGCTAACAAACTAATAAAGAAAAAAGATTGTGAGGTTTGGGGCAATTTTTCCAAGCAAATTGAACAAACACCTCGTCTCTTAAACAAAGCAGAATTATAGGGACTCATGAGAAATAAAGCGCCGTTTAACAGACTCAATCCTCGTTTCAAGTTGGACGATAATTGCAATTTCGCTAAACACGATGCCAATTTAGCACTCTGCCTACAACACACACACACACACACGCATCCAGTCCTCTAAGTGGTGAGTTGATAATTAGAAAGAAAAACGCCCGCACTTACATTTTTAAGTTTTCTACAATCCCGTAAGTGAAAGAATTCAATCACTTAAAGAGTGTTTTACTCAGTATAAAAGACTGGATTCATGAGGAAAAAAAGAAGAGGAGGAAGCTGCAGCTGAGAGTCAATTATTAAACATTTTATTGGTAGGAGGGATAAAATAAAAAATAAAATAAAACATTTGGCTGTCACCTACATATACACACACACACACAATGCCTGTTTCCAAGCCATCTTTCCTCAGACTGAGTGAGTGGCATGTATTAATATGCAAACAGCAATATTCTCAGGCAGGCGAAGGTGAAGATGAGAAAGGGAGCAGAATCTAGTCTCCTCAATTAAAGCTTTGTGGCCACTGGAGGCCCTGTGGGAATCCAGAGCGTTTGCCCATCAGCGCCGTCATGAGCCCGCATTGATTGGGCGCGCATAAGATGCTTGTGTCTCAAGATTCACGGAGAAATTTCCCTCTAGCAACTGTGGAATGATTCATTTTGTTGACCGTCAAGAACAGATGGCAACAATTGAAGATGTTACACACAAGTGATGGGCTTTGCTCGAAAGCAGCAATTCTAAAAAATGGCGAAGAGTCGACTCTCAAATGATGGGAGCCGATTCTTTACTTTTACTTTTTTGTTTTGGCGCTGCGTGTTCTCTGCCTGCTCATTCACACCAAACAGTGATTTGCATGTCAGGGGCGTGGAGCTTCAATGTTAAGTCAACGGTACAGAGGCGATCTGAGGTCCAGCAGCGCAATTACCCATTACCTAAGGGATCACCTACAAAATTCTCCTCCTCACCTACAAAGCCATTCACCCCCCCCCCCCTCCATATCTCTCGGACCTCCTTCAAGTCCTCACCTCGACTTGTTATCCCCACTGCCCGCCTTGTCACTTTGGGGAAAGGGCATTCAGTCGCTCTGCCCCATAACTCTGTAACCCCCCACCCACTGACCTCCAGACTATGGACTCCTATCTATTCATCTACAGCCTCAAAACTAATCCTTTTAATATAAAATCTTCTAAATTTGAGCTTTTACTGTTTGGCGACCTTGAGTTCCGAGAAAGGCACCTCATAAATAAAAGCTATTATTGCTATTATTATTATTAATGTGAGCTCCGGACGCGACGTGTTGGTCCTGCAGCAGAGGCATTTGAGCGGCGCATCAACCAATCAGGGACTTCGCTTTGAAAACATGACGCATTCAGTGACTCCAGTACGTGGAGGATCGATCCAAGCATTCTCATCATGAACATTCATCCACTCTTTTAACCCGCTGTATCGCTTTGGTGGCGGGGTTGCCAGAGCGCGTACCGGAGCTGGAGCGAGCACGCCCTGCTGCACCGACCCCCAGGAGGCGGACTACCAACCAGGCAGGGAGCCACTGCGATGTGGGGAGACGGCCTGCTCAGGCCTCCTGAACGTTGTGATATTTTTCTTATTTTCATTGAGAGAACGAGTTGAGAGTTGAAGAAGTCGATTCTTTCTCGGGAGTCGAACTGAAAGATTCGGCTCCCGAGAAAGAACCGAAGTGCCCATCACTACCGAATACAACCATTTGCATTGATTGGAGGTGGTCGCTTGAACGCAGAGGATGCTGTGAACGCAGCTTTACAGCATAAAAATAATAATTCTACTTATTGCTGGTAAAAGGTGATGTGGAAAGCTTTGGAAAATTCCATACATCCATTGTTATGCATTTTTGTTCAGCATTCAGGAAAGAAACAAACACATTCCTGTATTTTTGTTGACGTTTTTTAAGCAAAACCGTGACGTTAAAGGAGCAGGTGCTAAAATTAGCCCATAAGCCACATTCATGCCTGTCAGTCCTGTGTTGTTCATTCTTTACCAACTTACCCCATTAGGTACAGCTCCAAGGTAAACTACATGCACCATCAACAAAACTGACACACCAATCTGGGGGTTTACACACCTCCTCCCCCCTTAGCCCCCCCAACCATATTATCTACCCTGCGTGACAAGCCGGTAATGGAAAAATCACACTAAGCAAATGGTTCTTCTAATAACAATAAATTTCCTATAAAATTATGAAGGGCCCGAACCGTTTCCTTGCATCTATTTTGCTATGAATTCTAATTAAGGTGCCACAGAGGCAAGGAGTGCTGGGTCATCACGTCAGAGACAACGCGCGCCTTTGTGATTGATGGCACCGTGCGGGGTCGGCCTCTCCTCACTTGGCTCGCTTCTCCCATCTCTTCCTGCACCCTCCTTTTTTTTTTCCCCTCTTAAATTAATGGGCATCTCACCTAGCCCCTAATCATTGTAGCATCCCCCACCCCCTGCTCCGCCTCTCTGTTCTCATTTCAATTTTTCCACAGAACGAGCGGGGGGGGGGGGGGTGTAGTAGTGGGATAGGAGAGATCGATCATTTATCTTGTAATGGCTGGATAATAGATCCATCACGGTAAAACAGCTGCACAAACTCCTGTGTTGTCTCTGTCATCTGGCCTCCCCATTTCCTGCTTAAAGCATCCTGCATATAAGCAGCCCCCCCCCGCGTGTCACAGCCATTTAACCGAACAGCCTCTAAAGGTGTCAGGTGGCTCAGAAGATGCCGCGGACTGAGCAATAACCAAACGTTTCCTTTAATTTATTTTTGGGAAACTTCAGCCTAATTAATGGAGCATTTTGAGGCGTCTGCTTGAGGCTCACTTAAATTACGGAGCCTGGAAAAGCAGCATTTATGAATCCTGAGTGCCTTAGACCAAAGCAATAAGCACGTTTTATTTTCTTTAAATAATTCCATGTGCTTTTGTTATGGCTTATGTCCTTTGAAATCTTGATATTAATCGCCTGCAAACAATTTAAAACGTCATTTCCCAGATTGTTGTGAAAAACAAAGCATTCCGATTTTTACAGATTTTATTGATTTGCGTATTTTTGCCACATTGTGGGCAGCTTTTATAGTATATATACACAGATGCTGTAGAATAGCAAACATAAAACTATAGAAGGAAGTAACTGAAATGTATGAATAAGGCCGTGCAGCCTATCAAACAGAGACACGAAAAAAGAAGAAAGTTTTAGTGTAGCTTATATCCCTTTCAAAGCACGAGTTCTGCTTCGGTTCAGAGCCAAAAATATACCTTAAGATGTGATGGGACCTTTGGATTCGTGAGTCTTAAAGTCCCACTCCAAGATTTGCTTCTATTGTAAAAGTGTTCCCAGTCATAAAGACACGAGACAACATTTCTGCAGAGCAGCAGGAGCTCATTTGAAATTCACCTCCGAGTTCACCAATTTCCCATCAACCCTTCGTTTACACTCTTCTCCGGCTAGCTTATAGCATGTATGGGACATGGGGCCGGCCTGCTTGGAATATTGAGGTTGTAGATCGCTCGGTTAGACCGTAAATGTTCACGCACATTCTTCTAAATGGCATTCTGTGAGGGGCAGGTCGTAGTAAACATTCATTCAACATGTAATGGTATGTAAAGGTCCAGGTGTGCCTGGAGTTGGATTTTTTCATTTTTCCATCCCTCTCTTAATTCCTGAGCACCTATTAGTGTTGTTCGTGTGATAAATGTGCGCTCCTTTACGCGCAGCCCGACAGTTAGAAATCAGCCAATCAGAGCGTAGTTATTGGGACTGTGGGCACTTGCATGTCACCTGCACGCCCCTTGCTGCATTTGCGGGCACATAGGTGTGCACAACTTGGATTTACCTCATGAATATCTCACGATACACTTACCACATGCAAGACAGTGGTATGCTCCATTGTTTACGACGTCTCTTGAGGTGGCCGTATGAGCCTCAAGAGAACTGCAAGACTCACCTGCGCTTCCTTTGAGAGGTGGCGGCTCTTCTCCAATACCCCACATGGGCCCGTACAACCCAAAAACCCGCAGCAGCTGGGTGGATCAGTTCCCCGTATGACTAAAGCACCACACCACCGTAAATCAGGCTGGTCTGATCTCAGAAGCTCAGCGGGTTTGGTCTGTACTTGAATGGCTGATACTAAATGCTGTAAGTTACTACTAGCTCATTCCTGAACGCTTATTTAGCCCATAGTCACAGTGGTCAAACAGGGAGGGGTTTCTTCCTCTTTTTCTACTGTTTACTAGCCCATGTCCCCCACCTACAGTTGGATGACTCTTGGTGTGAAATGCCAAAGCTGTGTAAATCTGGTGAGTCTCACTCCAGGCTCTTTCTCTTACAGCTCTTTTCAGATATGTGAAAGACTTGGTGTCGCATAATTCCAGTCGGACATTTCTCCTCCGTGGTCAATTTAAAAGAAGGTTGGCACGTCTGTGAGATAAAATGGACGCCAAGCAAACATCGCTACCAAATCAGAGTCCCTGATTGGTCAAAGTTCAGCCTGGTTTAACTTTCAGCACGCGTTCCATGGCTGTTTGTATGTAGAGCCGGAAAACAGTTGAAGAAACTTGTATAGCAACACGTCAATGTGATAATTTTGATCACGGAAGCTCGAAACAGGCATTTGCACGCATTTAAATAAAACTTTCATTGGTAGCGACCACTTGGGGGCGGTGAGAGGGATTGTTTAAAGACAATCTTTATGGAGGATGTTTTGATCTTTGAATGCTTATGTTTGCTTTTACTGACATTGGTTGGGAATTAGCAAGCATAAAAAAATTGATTGGACCCCTTTTAAACATGTGTTTGTAAAGAGTTTGTTTTCCATTGCTCTGAAGTAGTTGGTTTGTTTTTCTAGACTCTTTTAGGGTCTGTGGTCCAAACAAAAAAGAGCTGGCTCTGAAGCCAGTTTGGTGGCAAAATGGTCGCTGTAGAGCACTTTTTTTTATTTGCACGACTGGTAAACGAATCAGTTTTTAAAGTCTAATGAGTGTCCTTTAAATTACACGTTTAGCCTTAGCCCATCTTCTGCTCCAGGGGTTCCAGCACTCCAAGCTTAATCTCAGTGGGACTCAACATAACATCATCACAGCAACATAAAAATGCATTGCCTGATAGCCATTAAGGATGCACTACGTTTAGTTTTTTTTTGTCATTTATCACCGACTGATGCGCTTGTGTGTTTGTGTGATGATGCTGCCCTTTCTCTCTGTCCCCTGCCTCCCAATGTGGGCTCCAACGGGGGAGAAGTCATTCGTCTTCGTTAGCGCCGGAGGCTAAATATGCTATGCATCTGGTACTGGGCTTTCCATCCCCCTTGGCCAAAGCTGCTTTGTTTTGTTTGTGTAATGATAGGTATACTCTATGAATACATAATCACACCAAACTGTGCAGGACTTGCACGGACAAACACACACCCGGCTGCATGCTGGAGCCGGAATCTGCATATTTGAAATTGGCATTTAAACACCCTTAGTATTCGCTGTGACCTCTCTAAATGAATGTGCTGCCGGCTGCCTTCTAATGGGCCGTCCGCTTTGTTTCCGAGCCTGGCCTCAACAGAACATTTCAGTATCTGCCTCATTTCAGTCTCTTTTTTTTTGTTTTAAAGAAAGAATAGTATTTGGCCTGTGAGAAAATTAAGCTGACACTAGCATCAGTGTGAAAATTCCCTCCAAATGGACACTTAACCAGGAGCATCTGAAGATGTGTGGGTTTAAGTGGGTGTTAACAAACCATGGCATTGCTGAATGAGCTGTGGGATGAAGAGCTGAGAGTGGAATTATTTGACTGGGGCGCCCCCCAGTGGGGAATTTCCTCACTTGAATGAGGGGACAGGACTTACGGTGCTCTTGTCTTTGAGGAGTTTCTCGATCACTTCGATCAGCTGCTCCTTCTGGTCTGGATCCAAGCTGAAGGCAGCAGAAGAGAGAACGAGGAAACAAGCTGTGAGCCGCCGAAAGGCAATCATTCACAAAGGGAGCAGCAAATTAGATCACATCATCGCCACCAAAAACTACCGTTTACCGTCCCCAAACTTTAGCTCACATGTTAACGTACTGAAGTAAATGAATATTTGACACATCCGACTTAAAACTGAACTCAAAATATCCAACATATGGATATTTTATATGAATATAAGACTGGTGAAAACTGGCAACAGCTTTTAAGTTGTTTGAATAACAATTATTCACAATTATGAGTTTATCAAGCTCACACATATTTCTGTTTGCAGTTTTGGTGCAAACCAAACCTAGAATAAAGAGGTCAACTGATTTTCTTTGTTTACCAACCTCTCTAAGGAGCTGCTGCTTTCTACTCGTGTTACGTTAAGAGTCAAGCTGCGATACAGTTTAAAAAAATAAAATAAAAAAGAGTCGAACTATGAAGTAAACAAACAACAAATGAAACAACATACTTGTTAGCTGTTGCCAATCGAGAAGAAAAAGAAAACCAACAATCAGATCAAGAGTATGTGTAAGACTTTTAATCGTGCGTACTTTGGGCATCTTTTGTTGTATCGCGTTTGTGTTTTTTTATGTCAATGATTGACTGAACTACTAGTCTGGATTCAATAATGGCTGACTCGTGTGAGGAACTAAACGAGATTAAAAAGAACAATAAGAGAAACAGTCAAATAACATGAAACGTAATAATGACAATTTAAAAAGAAGAATATAAAAAGTGAAAAAGGATAACAAAAAAACAAGAAAAAAGTAAAGATCACCAAAAAACATGAGATACCCACTCCGATAAAAATTGTGTTTTGGTGTTTTTAACACGTTCTTTTGGCATTTTTCTGATGATGGAGGGCACATAAAAATAAATGTCTGCTTAAAATTGCATGTCTGAGTATTTCTTTATTCAAATGGTTGTGAAACAGGAGCAGACGAAAAAATGCAGTTTCCTCGCTCCATTCTGATGCTTCCACTTGCAGACGCCTAAACCAATAAACGCCTTTGTCCGAGCTGACATCCAGCTCAAAACGGTGTGGCTGGATAGCCCTGGTATTACTCGCCATGTTTGTTGCACTGGTTAAGTTGGGTCGGGGTGTGAGGGGCTGTAAGCTAACGAGAAAGCGTATAAACTGCTCAGTTTGGGGTGATGGGAAGGGGGGCGGCATTGCTCTGCACCAGCGCTCAGAGCTGAATTTCTAACAAACTCCTGCCGCTCTGCAGAAACTATGTCCTAGAAAACGACAGGTTTTTATGAACATCATCATAATTAAACGCTTTTATAATAGATCAGAAGATGAACGGAGTGGAAATTATTTACTCTCTTTCGGGGTTTAAATAATGTTTCATCATTTTAGAAATGTTTGTTTAGAATTACTAAATAATTTGCACATGTATTGAACTATTCCGGAGTTCAAACTACACAAAGAGCTTAAACAGATCCACCTCCTATAAAGAAGCAACGCCTGGCGGCAGTAAACAAACACTGAACTGCTCGTGTTCTATTCAGTCGTTTACTTCAGTTATTCGTTCATCCCTGAAACAATCTCAGAAACACTAAAAAGAGCCCGGCACCTTTAAGTCAGCACTTACAGGGAGAACGCTGAGGAATGAGCAGAAGTCGGTGCCGTGGATTTGTTCTGTACCTGTACAGCTTTTGGATTGCATGAGCAGAAGTCTTCCTCACGTATGGAGACAGGTCAGTGGCAGCCTCCTTGATGGCCAGCATCATAATGGGTACAATTATAGGCACACGAATGCTGGACAAAACCCTTAGAGCACTCGCTCGGATAAACTGGTTTGGATCCTGTCAGATTAGAAAAGAAAAAAAATTATATTATTAACAAAAGAACGTTAAAAAGACCACTGTTTTAGATAACTGATCTGCATGTATGTAGTAATTCATCTTTTGTCATGTAATTGATTGATACTTAAGGATTCTTAATTCTGTCTGATAGAAGTTAGGAACCGGATAATGAATAAAATGGGTAAAATATGTAATAAAAATGGTTACAGTAGAACAAGGGTGGGATTATATAAATTTGCTTCCTTCCTCTCCCTTTTAAGTAAACTTTTGCTTCAATGTCAAATTATCCTCAGTTTGATATGTCTGTGTATATGAATGTATAACTGCTGATTGCATTGTTTTGTGCATTATTCTTGCTTTGATTGAAATAAACCATTTCAAATCAAATCAAATCAAAATTTGAAGTAGTCTTAGTACAAAATCATGAGGAACTCCAAACCTAATTTAAGAAACATTCTACAACTTAATTTGAAAGTATTTCAACTACGGGTAAAGTTATGTTTTAACCAAAATTAAATAGAACGCAATTACAATAACAAAAAGAGAGTTTAAGGTCGTTGCATGAAAGCAGAAACAGTTCCAAGAGGTTCACTTTTTTTTGGACATTTGCGCTCAGTTTTATATTAATCTTTCAAGAAATGCAACCGATGCAACTAAAAAACCTGAAACGGTTCATGAAAGCTGGGTTTCACTACCATTTCACTGAATAATTGAAATTTGACCCGATTCAGGATTTAATTGACATATTTTCAAATTTCTATTCAAATCCAGTTTTATTTTGTAATCAAAAAACATTTTTTAAATCATTAGAAATATTAACTGAGCAAAAGTAAAACGTTTTGGCATAAAAATCATTCATTTCTTTAGATGAAAAAGTAATTTCTACTAAATAAAGATATGAAGGAATTATTTTTGATTAGAAAAACCTTTCAACAAATTTGATAAATCGATATAAACTGTTTAAAAAAGACAGTGGATGTCAATTTTTTTAACTCAGCCCAGCGGATAATCACGTTTTAAGAAATCTGCTATAATTTTAATAACAGGTCCTTGTACAGAGCCCTGAGGAACTCCCTCACTTTTGTATTGACTGATATTAGCAAATAATCTTTAATCATAATTTTAAATTGAACTAATTAAGCTGTGTTTATTTTTACACAATTTGAATAGGCTCCTAGAAAAACTACAGAAAAACATTAATATATTCATCTCTTTATACCCTGATTATACCTTTATAATGGGAAAATAACCATCTGACCTGGAAGAACGGATGCTGCGGTTCCTTCAGTTTTTTTTAATCGTTAGAAAACGTGAAAAGACTGACAACAGTTTTAGCTACCTTAAGTGCCCGCTGAAAGGTGCTGATGGACAACAGAGCCAAGTCCTGCTGCTCCTCTGCATACCTCACCAGGTACACGTACACAAGTTTCTTTAACTGCAGACAACAAACCACAAAAGGGAAATCATGAAGTAAAACAACAAAACATTCTTGCAAAGCAATGGTAAAACTTAAAAACAGTTTTTATCCCTTTAACACAGGAAATGTCACCAGCAAACACCTTAAAGGTCATGTCACACAGCTACTGCGTACATTTAACACCGATGAAAACTGTCATTTCTGAATACGCGTGGACAAAGTGAGAATAGTTGTGGTCTCTACGTGAAATTTTCACAGTAGTATCAGGGATGAACAACGTCAAGACCACAGAAGACCTACGAATTAACTGCGAACAGAACACGCAAACCAACGTGAAAGCCATACAATAGGCGAAATTAAGTGATTATTGCACTGTTTACATGCAATTCATAAGTGATTTTTGCATTATTTACGTAATATAGATATAAAGTTATCAATCGGCGGTACATGTCCGTTAGACATAAGTGGAACGGTTGTGGAAAGCCACAAATTTGAGTATGCATCTCGCAAAATGCACACACAATTGCGTAAGATTTACACAATAATTGCTGATAAACTACGTACGCGTGAACTGCACAATTCTCAACCGGCCAAAAACCATGAACAGTAGGCTTGCACAATATACCGCAAATTTATCGTTATCGCAATATCCAGCTCTGCAATATGCATATTGCAAAAGATGGCGAATATCGCAATAAATCGCAAACCCAAAATGTGTTAAAACAATCTTTTAGCAGCTTGAAGCATTTTAGGAAATCAAATAAATCCCTTTATGCTTTGACCAATCAGATGGACGCCTTCCTATTGTTGACCAATCAGATGGAGGCCTATTATGTTAGATGTTTGTCCCCCATTTCGATGAAGGTCATTAGGAGTATAATTTTTAAACTGTTGCAATGAAATGGGAATGATGTTTTTGTTTATTTTTCTATTTGTTTATTTACCGCAAATTTATAGTTATCGCAATATTGATCACTAATATCGCATATCGCAAGTTTACTTCATATCGTGCAGCCCTAATGAACAGCAAGAAAAGCGAATTCACGTAAAGACCCGTCGGCCATTATCGACGAATGCAATAAAAACCCCTAGTGAATTACGCATATATCACAAAAGACCGAAATGTCGTACGTGGAAAATGGGAAACATGTACATAGTGGCTGTGTGACGCGGCCTTGATGACTCACATTCTGACACACCGGACCCATTTTAAGTGTTTACATGATCAATCAGCTGATTCAGACACAGAGAAAAGTGGCTTCTCTTTTTAGCTTTGCACTGATCTGCAACACATTACTAACACAGAGTCTTTAATGTCACGCAAAGCTGCTCTTCAGGATCTTTTGGAATAACGTTAATTGCGTAAACAGTTGAGTTAAAATAGTCAAATGAACCTAAAGCTCCAGTGTTAAAAGCCTAAACAGCAAATCATTTGTTTTTCATTATTATGAAGATTAATACAGTAAAAGTGTTTTCTTGTATTTTTTTTAAGAGCTTCCGATTTAATGCTCCGTTATTAAGACAATCGTGATTTTTTTCTTTATCTTTTTCTTGGCTTTTGTGCCCTTGCAGCCCCCCTCGGATCACAAGGACACCTGGAGTAACAGAGTTTGTGTTTGCTGACAGGTTAAATTGGGGGGGTCAAAGGTGATTCACGTCAGCCGCTCGGGCAAAAGAAACAAAGACAATTCCTGCCGACGAGAATCTGGACTTCCAGCTAACCCGACAGGACGGAAGGGGGTTATGAAAAATGATGCTTTCATTTATGAGCCAAAACTGTAGCTTGAGGTCAGGGGTAAGGTTACCTTTTAGGTACAATCACTTGTAATCAGCGCCATGCTTTCTAATCCAGCACATATTGACCTGCAGGGCTGCTCCACCGCTCTCAATCATCATTGCGGTCATTAATGCGTGGAATTAATGGCATTACTCACTATAAAAAACAGACACAATCTATCTGCCCCTCAAGGATCCGGCCTCTATGACCACAAATCACCCTCGCCAGCTCACCACAGAGAACTGCTAAAACGGCGATTAAGGACGGTACAAGTGAAACTTGTAGATGGGTTTTTTGGTGGGGCGTTTTTTGTTGTTGTTTTTGTACTACTCATATAAAAATGTGCTCAAAAGCGTACGCAAACGAGCTAAACAGGGATTAGCAATCGCACGCACATTCATGTGGACGGTGTGGTGGTCAAATTCGAGTGCAGAAAATGATTACAGAAAATAAAGAGCGCTGATATCAAGTCACGCAAAGCTGTCAATAAACTACAGGCACTTGTGCCGTTATGCTTCGGCGCTAATTAGCAGGAATCGATGGCCGCTCACGGTGACAAGAGGCGGGGGTAGAGGGGCCGGGAGCAAAGGAGGAGGCCACTTTTTGTGAGAAAACATTATACAAGAGAGGCCGAGAAGACCTCACACTACCTTAGCAGCTGGCGAGGATGAGGCAGGAGAGTGGAGATGTGACTGCGGACTCTCTTCGCCCAATTACAGCCACCCACCTGCTCCTCTTCCCCGCCTCGGCTGCATGCCTCGAACTTGGCGGCCGGCCTCAGTCCCCGCTCCCCGCCCGCATGCTGCCCCTCCTGCTATCTGATTATTCTGCTGCTGCTAATCAATATTCAGAGGCTCTCGGCATGGAGGCCCTTCAGCAGCAGCTGCTTCGAGTCGAGTCTGCTCGGTCTCTGGATTAAGCCGTGCGGGAGGCAAACACAGCTGGAGGTAGGAGAGACTTTCATTGATGCTGCCGCAACAGTTTATTATAAAATGCTAAAAAGTTCTGCTGATCTGCCGATCAATAATTTAAAAAATAGGATCTTAGGGCTGCACAATGTGAGGAAAACTCGCTATTTGCAATATTAGTGATCACTATCGTGATGACAAATGAACAAATAGCTACTTTAGAAGCCCCTCCTGCTGTAAGTGCAGCAGGTTTATCCTCCTGTTCTGTCTGGACCGTCATAATCGTCACGTCTCGCTGCTTCATCGGCCGAACGCTGCACGGACAAGTGTGCAGAAGTGTAACATTGACTGTATATTGAAACTGGACTGAGCGAGCGCGACATCACCCATAGAAAATGCCTAACTTCCAGCTTCAGCGAATGGAAGCCAATTCGGTCGCACCTTTTTCCACGCTACGGAGGCCGCCATGTTAGAGCCAGACAACAGAGATTGGTCAGAGTCGGTCTGAGTCAACGTTTCTACGGCAACTACTGTTGTCAACCAGGAGTGGGCTTGTTCAATCAATCAAATCAATCAAACTTTATTTGTAAAGCATTTTTCATATAATAGTAACACAAAGTGCTTTACATAAAGAAGAATCAAAATAAATAATATGAAAACAAGCAAGAAAAATTAAAATAAACAAGCACAAAATCAGTAAATAAATAAAAATAGGGCCCCCCTCCCCGTAACTACATGACCCCCCCCCCCACTTCTTTCACATCTCCCACCCCCATTGAGAAATAGAAAGTTCAAAGTCCACACCACATCCAGGTAGCTCCACCGACTTTTATTGAGGCATCTGATTGGTCACTTTATAACTTGAATATCATGAAAATAAATAATGATTAAAAGAAGATGTTATTTCTCTATAGAAGTCTATGAGAAGGAGGTACTTCCTGTTTGGAACGCCAGTGAGGAGGGATCAGTCAGTCCAGTTCTCTTAATACAGTCAATAAGAGGAAAAAGCTTTTTATTTTTTCCTCTCAAGGCCCGTACACACCGGGACGAATATTCGTCAGCCGTTTTTTGCCATGTTTTTTGTGTTCACACCCAGGCGATTTTCGCTGACGATGAGCCGAGTGAACATGCAATATCATTCCCTGACATTAGATGGCGCTTAATGTAAAACAACCCCCTGTACACAAGGTGGCGCTGCGCAACTTTACGCTTCTTAAAGTCGCTTTTCACTCAGAAGAAGAGAGCAAGTATTTACGCGCTTGTCAGAATCAAACAAAGAAAACATGAATATTTCCAGCACCAGTAGCTCCAGTTCCAGCGATGAAGAAATTATTGTTCTGTTGAATTATGAAAGACGCCGGAAAAGACGTCAATTTTGGGTACATCCCATAGTTACGAGAAGAGAAGAACATGGGGAGTTTTATCGACTGGTACAAGAGCTGAAAATGTATCATGAGCGTTTTCGGGGATATTTTAGAATGTCCGTCAGTGAGTGCATCTTCTTTGTCTTATTTCTTCGCGGCAGTGTAGACGCTACTTGGCGTAGAGTGATCCCTCGCTATATCACGGTTTACTTTTCATGGTTTCGCTACTTCACGGATTTGCATCGTGCATTGTGTTCTGCATTCTGATTGGCTAAAAAAATCACTCCGCTTCTTCTCTACCTGTGCGTCAATAACGTTGCAGTTTAATATGTACACGTACGTAAAACAGGTTGCCATATTTACATTACGTTTGTGCAAATTCTCTAGCAATTTCGAGTTTCTCTAAAACCCATAGAAAAAAAGAGCGACAACAACTGTCAATCACCATGTTCTTCTCCCGATCAAACACAGCTGCACCGCGGGCTTCAAAAGAAGAAAACACTGCAGAGCGGAGTCAGGATGCAGCGGCTCAGTCTGAAGAGCAGTGAAATTCACCTGAGTCACTATTTGTCCCACTGTACTTTGTATTTTTTTCATGATCATTTTAAATTTTCTCCCGTTTAATCCAATTACTCGGGTCGCAGTGGGTGGGGCTAATCTCCGCGATTTGAAGCTTTCTGTTCACATTGATAATCAAAATTATTATTTGACAGTACAGACGTTATTTTTTGAAAAAACTTTTCTAAAGTACTTTTATTTGTGAAACAAATGCTTGAGCCTGTAAAATGTTTTTTTATTTCTTTTCAATGTATAATACGGTTTTTAATTGTATAATACTTGTTAAAAAAAATAGAGGTTTCTACTTCACGGATTTTGCCTATCACGGGTTCTTTTTGGAACGTAACCCCCGCGAAAAACAAAGGTTTACTGTATATCTTCTTTGCCGTGACGTATGTGTGCTCAGCAAGACAGTTTTGAGTTTGAGCGCCCCCAAGTTGTGTTTTACTGTAACTTCAGAAGCTCCAGACACGTGTGCAAAAGCGCCATTCTCATTGGTCGTATAGTTTTTGATGCGGTGCGTCAAACCAAAAAAAACGAACCCGAGGCGTTTTTTAAAAAGTTACGCTTTGACGCGTGGCGTTTCTTTGCGTCGGTGTGCAGACTCACATTGGTGCCCTTTGTTTAGTCACGAGGCGTTAAACGTCGGCGAATATCGTGCGTGTAATTCGTCCCGATGTGTACGGGCCTTCAGCCTGGTGGAAGTAGCTTCTCTTTCCTAGATGCTTTTTTCATGTCTGGCCCTTGCGAGAAGGGGGCACAAGAAACCAGAATGCTAGGAAATAAAGTCCTGATTTTCTCAAAAATGAATCTTCTAGATCAACAAATTCAAATTAATCGCTAAAATCGATTCATCGAACACAAACTGAACCAACAAAAGCCTCTGAATGACATCAGTCCATACAGTCAACCATAGAAGAGGAAATCCCCCACATAGTCATTCACCGCATGTTGCGTCACAGTAAGGAAATATTTCTCTTACCTCGATGTTCTTACTTGCAACGTTCTTCACAACAGCTGGAAACAACTCGGATGCATTTTTCCCTTTAGAGATGAGCTAAAATGAAATTTTAAAACAAAAAGACAGTAGATATTGGCAATTTCAGATTTAATCTGGTTTTATAACACAAATCCTAAAAGAGCTATTAGAATTTATGCACTGCGAAAACAGGCCACCTAGAAATAAGTGAAACATTCTTTTTTTTTTAAAGGGGGGGGGTTAAGAAAAATCACCGAAAATTCCCATTCTAAGGGGAAAAAAACTAAGACATATTTTCTTAAAGATTGTGTTGCTGTTGAAAATCAGTTTTGCAGTGTTTAATGAAATGTTTAGAAGACAAATCACAAACTGTTTTAGGGATTAAGAGTTCGGGGATTTCTAATGTAGAACAAATGTTGTCTCCATGCATTCCAGGACATTCCAGGGCTCCAGTGCATTTGTTCCATCAGTTTTCTCCCATGATGCACTCACCCCAACAACCCTCTTCATGGCCTCCAGTTTGAGGGACTCCTTGTTGCTCTCCAGCATCTCTTTCAGGTCTTCATTCCTGAGGACAGACAAACACTTCTGGTCTTAACCGGTTGGACAACATTCTCATCAGTTTTGACCGCTCTCTGGACGGTACAATGAACAATGACGGCAACGGGGAGTTACTTCCCAACAGCTTCACCATCTCCTCTGTTAACGCGTTACATAGCGCTCGTTCTTCAGGAGACACTGAACGCCTTCAACAGCAGCTTATGGCTTTGCTCAAGAGCAGGAATGACAGATCTATATTTGCTTGAGGCATAACATTTCTCAGGTATTTAATCACAGTTTTTCATTCAAATGACAGGCGACCATCACATCTCCAGGTGTACGGTGGCCTTAGTGGCCGTGTTCCAACCCCCTCATTTCTCCGAGGCCCACCAGGGGTGGGGGAACTTTTTGACTAAACGGTTCTAAAATTGCAGATGCGTGGCACGTTTTGGTAATCCACCTGATATAGCAGGCATGTCCGAAGTCCGGCCCGGGGGCCAGAGGCGGCCCTCGTTCAAATTTCTACCGGCCCACACAGTCCCCTGTCACAAGATCTATAATTTATTATAGATCCACAGTATGGTACACCTGGGGCGACTTGACATTCAGAGCCTTAAAGGCCAAACCGATTCATTAGATTCTATGATCGAAAGCAGTGGTTTGTGCTTCTGAATAAGTTAACTATTTGAGTTACTTAGCTTTTCACGTGATTAAAATCAGAACAGTAAGCACTTAATAGTAAATAATGCTTACCACTTCATATGAACCCAGATTTAATGTTGACAAAAGGCTTTTATAACCAGACTCTCTCTTTATTCTATTTCCTGTTTTTAAATATGAAAGTTATTTTGGTAAAAATGTATTTAAAGACATTTTTGTTCTATGTGGGGATATAAAAAGTATCTCAAAGTATCCCAAATCTGGCCGTCTTTCGAAAAAGTTTGGACACCCCTGTCATACAAGAAGGAAAAAAACAGCGAACATGGACAAAAACATGGTGTAATTTTGATTGAAAATTATTAGCTATATTAAAAAACAAAATATTTTTGAGTCCCCCCCACACACACACAATTTGTGGCTTTTGTTCACATTTTAGTCTCAAATGCACCAATGGGTTGATGTCCCCCAGAGAAAAATGCAAACTTAGAGAAATGCTGCGTTCGTGTGGCATTGGAATTTACATTTCGGACTGAAAAAACACACGTGAACGTCAGAAATACAACAAATCTGCCAACACTACATGATGCAGCACAACTTCCTGCACATAAAACAAAAGGTAAATATATTTGTACTCCACCATCTATGGGGAATAGCAGGGAAAATAAAACATTAATAAGGATTATCAGCATAATTTAATAAATTAAATAGTATAACGGGCCGCAGGTTGCCCATCCATGGAATAGACTCTGTAGAGTCCTAAACAGCAGCCGTGGCGACGATGCAGAATAAGTGGCTTCATATACAGGTGTGACTCAAAAAGTTTTAGTTACAGCCGCCCTTATGGTTAGATTGAGACCGTCTGCTATCCAAAAATGGGCAAAACTGTAGGAGGCGCACAAAGAGCGCGCACTTATCGCGTGAACATCATTAACAGGCGACTTGTGCAGCGCACAAGTTTGGTGGGGGTCAAAAAAACGTCCAATTTCCCCCATAGCAGCTCTTATGGGGTATATAAATGTTCTCTATGACCCGTTACTGCAGTACACCCCTTAGAAACAAAATGAACATGAACATTTTTGCTCTACAGCCTTACCGATCGGTCTACGGCCTTGACATTTCACCTGTGTGGCATCCTTTTTCGCTCACTATCAGCCCATTTCCACCCCTAAGGGCAGTTCTGTCTAAGCCAAAAGGCACCAGGGAAACAGTAACACACCAGAATCATCAATATCGTGGTTCATTTATCAAAAAATGATTCTGGCAGAGAAGCTTGCATAGATGTTAGTACTCGTATATTCATGAAAATACTGCAATACCCGGCTTTGTGCGTCTCCTTTGGTTTGCCGTTGGTGTGTGTGAGGGCCTGCTCTTCCTGACTGAGCTCAGGCTTCAGAGTGAGCTGTAAGCTCTCGGCAGAAGCCAGCATTGTCCTCACGGCTCCCGCCGCCTCAGACCGTAAAGAAGGGAAGCCGCGGTCCATACCAGCCGCCGTCCCCGCAGCGACTCTCCTTCAACAGCTGGCTGGAAGTCCACGGATGGAAAGCTCAGCTCGTCTTCCCCCAGCGCTTTCTCGAATCAATCACAGCTGCTCAAAACTGGGAACTGAGGACAAAAACTGCACAGGCTGCACTGTGATTTGTGTCATTCACTTCTCCCTTCCTCTTCTGCCAAAAAAAAAAAAAAAAAGTCACAAGATACCCTGTCAACTCACAAACAGCAAGTCATCCTGATCCCCGAGGGCAACACCTCCTTCTCTCAGCTGGACTACGCTCATTCAGATGTTCCTCCTGCTCTGGAGATCCGGCTTCCTTACCTGCGTCCCTTCCTTCCTCCCTCCCTGCTGGCTGGACATGTGACTGTGGTCACTTCCCTCCAGGGGAAAAAGGAGGCCCTTATCTCCTCCGGTGGGTAAACATGGAGCCACTTTTCATCACCACCTCTGCGCAATCACCAAGCGCATACCAAGCCTGGTTTGGCTGAAGAGGCGGGCAGGACAGGCCTCCATCAGGAGATAAAAGGTAGTGGGAATAATGTAAGGAAACAGGAGCAGAGAAACCTGCCTCCTACCACTTCCTCTGGAGGGTTTGTTTGACCCCACAGCAACCCTCACTGACTCACAGGTCGATTTCCAAACAGTGACGACGGCACAGGTTTCTCCTTCCCGCTCTGTGAGGAGACGTGTCTTCTGGGGGAAAGTTTATCCAGTTTTTAATGCCGTCCAGTTCTCGTGACCCTACAGTCTACTCGCTGTGCGATTCGTCACATTCTTGATGTGAAAGAGGGAATTCCGACACATTCTTCTAACAATCTGACTCAAAGAAAGAACAACTGTGTAACAAGTCCAAGTGGAAAAAATAAGATTATTGCAGCTTATGCATCGGTGCGAGTTTCCTGATAAACTATAAAAACCCTCGAAAATCAATTAAAGTCCAACTCGGATCATCCTTTGATCTATTTTCAAAGCATTCTCAGTGGTTTTCATGAGAATGATTATGCCGCATTTAGCCAAAATCAACAAACACTTGTGTCACTGGGACGTAGTTTCTGCAGAGCAGCAGAGCTCATCACGGGACTGCTGGTTTAAACGCTCCACCAATAGCTCACAACCCCTCACACCCCCATCCTAACATAAGTGCTGCAACAAAAATGGCGTGCAGTATCGGGGCCATCCAGCCGTACAGTTAGGATCCAGATTCCGGTTCAGACGAGGAAAACGAAGAAGTGCACGGATCTACGCAGCTACAAGTGGATGCATCGGAATGGAGCAGAGAGCTCGCTGCACTAACTTCTACGTCACACTTAGAATCTTTTTACAGCATTTTTTTTGTCTTCTACTGATTCACATCGATTTAAATATAGAAATACTCATTTCATTTTAATTTTCTTTATATAAGTCCTCTATCATCAGATATTTGACACAAAAATATGTGAAAAAAGCGCTGAAAATATCATTTTCATCAGAGCAAGTCTTTAGGAGGGTCTATATCCTGAAAAATCTCCTTTTTGAGCTTTTCAGTGAATTATAATGTTAAATCCTCACAAAAAAACAACCCCAAAGTGACATTTTGATCCATTCACGCATTTCTGAGTTTTTCGCTCTAAAACCTGCTCTCCAAGCACCAGCCCAGTAGGGAATCGTGGGTGTAAAGTTCCTCACCATGACTGAGGAGGCTGTGAGCAGAAGTGAGTTTCATGCTGTTTGTGGGTGTGGTCAAATAATTAGGCTATAATGCTGGAAAGGAGAATATGGAATCTGTGTTTGCTTCTTCCTCTCTGAGACTGTTGGAGACGTGCAGAACGGACACATTTAGCTTGTTAAGAATAATTTCTTTAAACAAAACCCAATACCAAAATGGAGTAAAAGCAGACTTTGGCTTTTAGAGACTCGGATCACCGCCCTTTGCCAAAACTTCACCCAACAAATGTCACAAAGAAAGAAAAAAGATTTTTGTCGATATTTGTCATCTCATTGTAGGCCATCTTCGTTTAAAGTAGGAGCAAACTGAGAAGAAATTTGATGGACTTTCTAGATTTAATTCTGATCTTTATTTTCCTTTTTTCCTATGAAAACCCATCAAGAACATCCACACAAAGGTTATAACACATACAAACATACATCCAAGAGAACAAATCTCCACAATAAGAAATTAAAATTCCTGATTACAAAAACAAAAAATAGAGATTATTGAGGCAAAAGAGCTTTTATTGTGGAGTTTTCTGCTGTGACTTTTCAGTGCAGGAAACTGCATTTCTGTCATGAGATTCAACACTCTTCTGCTAACAGACGAGAGCTTTTTCTTCCCTTAGCTTAAACAAATCAAAGTGAAAAAAACAACAACTATGACCCCGACCCCCTGACCAGTCATGTGAGACAGTTTAAAGGTCTATTTTCAAACAACTTGAAACTCTGCCAAACAAAAGACCAATGTTAGAAAGGTTTCAAACCAGCAACTGTGGAGAAGTTTAAAGAGACTGAGGTGAATTTCAAAGTAAACGTATTTCCTGCTGAACAGTGAGATAAAAAAAAGGTGTGTAAAACAAAATTTCCTTTTCTGGCAGCTAATCATCAAAATATGAATAGAAGGACGAAAGAAGTCTTACTTGGTGATTTGTCGCCACCTAGTGGCATCTTCCTGAAGTGAAAATTAAAGATTTAAAAGGACCAACTAAGGGCTTCAGTTTTTACAATCAACAATTAACACAATTTCACACTTAAAAATGTAACATGTGATATTTTAATATTAAATTCTAAGGAAAACCTCCAATTTTTCTTTTTCAAATGCTGAACTTTTTTTGGACATTTTCAAAGCTATGATTTTAAAAACAAAAAGAAACATTTAGAGAAAAATAAAAACTAATGCTCCAAAGTTTTGCATCCCTGAAAGCACAGCACTCCATCACATTAAGATGCAACCAAATAAAAAGAATTTGTAAACAGCGCACATAGACTCAAAAGCGAGTTTTTCTAACAGGTCAAAAGGTTTTTATTTTTTTACTTTGCTGATGGCAAATGTCTGCTGGAAGTGTGTAGCACTGAAGAATCTAGCACTTCCGTGTTGAATCTGTGCAGATTCAGTTCACAGATGCAGCACGGAGCTTCTAAAAACTGGAAAAAGGACACACTAATTTGATATCACATAAATATTCCAGAGAAATTCAATTACATCCTAAACTTTGGTCACAAGAACAGAACGTTAGACTAACAGTTTCGTTCAAATGTTTCCAACTTTTCATGAAACCGTCTCACAGTCTTCTTGCACTTTCTGAATCACAATTTTAAAAAAAAATCCACAGATATATTTCTGTGTAAACTCCTTAAGAGTTGCACTCCGATCATCTTTTAAACTATTTTCAAAATGTCCCCAGTGGTCTTTTAATTAAGAGATTATGTTGTTTTGGGTCAAATTTCTTTCATTAGAAAGTTGTGGCTGTTGGGACGGGGCATTTCCGCCACCTTCTCCTCTGAGAGCTCTCTGTTTACATTCTCTCCCACTAGTTTACAGCCCCTCAAACCCCAATCTAACATTAGCGGTGCAACAAAACATGGTGAGCAATAGAGGAGCTATCCAGACGTACAGTTTTGATCCAGATGCCAACTCGGACGAGGAAAACAAACCACCCAGCGTATTTTCTACATAACAAGTAAAATCTTTCTCAAACTGATATATTTCGTGTGCTCCTGATTCACCTTGATTTAAATAATTTTAAATCAATATTGATATTATATATTAAATAATATTGATACCGAAGGATTCTTAATTCTTTTTTTAATTCTGTCTGATAGAAGTTATGAACCGGATAATGATAAATCATGTAATTAAATGATTATATAAGTTTGCTTCCTTCCACTCCCTTCCAAGCAATATTATAACTGACGACTGTAATGTTTTTTTTGTGTATTATTCTTATTTGATTGCTTGAAATAAACCATTTCAAATCAAATCAAAATAAAGACACATTTAGAAATGCATTTTTAAGCATTATTTTCTTTATACATGTCCTCCATCATCACAAATTTGCAGCAAAATATGTTTTAAAAAAAAATAAACACAATTTTCATTGGAAATACAATTAGTTCCAGAACCAGAGTTAAGGTGAACTTCAAAACCTGCAGAACAAAGAGGACCGTCCCTGAAGCCCATCTCAGCGCATACCAAACAAACCCGTGTGAAAACGCACAATGTCCAAACACACACACACACACACACACACACACACACAACATTTTCACAGGAATCGAGGAAGACTTACAACTGCCCGATCACAGAGAAGATTTGTCCAGAACACGTTAAAAATGGCAGCAACAACCAAGAATTTCAGAACAAACGTTATAGTTTTGCTCATTTTGTTATTAACAAAACATGTTTTTTTTAACCTTAAGTGTGAGTTCAGATCATAAACAGCCTGCAGACGGTTGACCAGGCGTAACAAGATCAACAGACGAACTGAACATAAGATCAACTACCAGAAAAGTCAACGCTATCCACCCAAAAACAGCTAAAAGTAGCAAGAATGACAGCAGGTAAAAACAAGAGGAAGAGCCTTATTTGAGATGTAAACAGATGGGAGATAGTTCAAGTTTACCAAACAGCCTCAGTTTTCAGACTCATTAGACAACAGAAAGGTTGATGAGGACGGAGCGCACGGACAGACGATGAACCATCATCTATAAGGCCGTCTGTGTTCATGAAGGTCCTCATTCATACAGATTGGACTTTGAGTCCAGTTTCTCAACTTCAAGACAGTTTTCTTCTAACAATCATCTGCAAAAATAGCACAAAGCTGCAGCAGGTGAGAGTAGGAGACTCCCACCTTTCTCAGGCTGCAGACCGGTTTAAGGTCAGACAGTATATTCAGGAACCAGTCTGAAAGGGGTCTAAGGTGCCGCCGAATACTTTTTACCTTCCGGATTCTGAAAACACCTATTTAAACACCTAAGTAAAGTGCTACTGCAGAAAATTTACTTAAAAAAAATCTGAAATCATTTGTAGTTTTTTTTTTGCAGATGGTGAAGTTGTTTCTGATTTGTAAAAATTCAATAAAAGCAACATTACAGTTTTGTATTTTTCCATAGAATGCCACTATAACATGGAGAACTGAACCCAGGCTCAGATTATCTTTCGGAGCAAAACAGAAGGAAAACCTGATGGGGTCTGCAAAAGACCTGTGACTGGGACGGAGATTCAATTCAGGGTTCAATTCCCGGGGGGAATGAACAAGCAGGCAATTGAATTGGTGAGCAGTTAACACCAACTTAGGCAATACCCTTTACGAGACCCTTAACGCTACTGCCTACCAGCTACTGCCTACCAGCTACTGCCTACCAGCATGAATGTGCATGAATGCTCCCGGTGATGGTCAGAGGGACTGTAGGTGTGAACGCCTCTACCTTCATACCAAGTATGAATGAAGAGTGAATGAATAATGGCCACATTATAAGCTTGGGGCATCTGTAAATCCAAGGTGTTAAGGCCCGTACACACCGGGACGAATATTCGCCAGGCGTTTTTCGCCACGTTTTTTGTGTTCACACCCAGGCGATTTTCGCTGACGATGAGCCGAGCGAACATGCAATTTCATTCCCTGACATTAGATGGCGCTTAATGTAAAACAGAAATACTCCTGTACACAAGGTGGCGCTGCGCAACTTTACGCTTCTTAAAGTCGCTTTTCATTCAGAAGAAGAGAGCAAGTATTTACGCGCTTGTCAGAATCAAACAAAGAAAACATGAATATTTCCAGCACCAGTAGCTCCAGCTCCAGCGATGAAGAAATTATTGTTCTGTTGAATGATGAAAGACGCCGGAATAGACGTCGATTTTGGGTACATCCCATAGTTACGAGAAGAGAAGAACATGGGGAGTTTTATCGACTGCTACAGGAGCTGAAAATGTATCATGAGCGTCTTCGGGGATATTTTAGAATGTCCGTCATTATTTCTTCGCGGCAGTGTAGACGCTACTTGGCGTATATCTTCTTTGCCGTGACGTATGTGTGCTCAGCAAGACAGTTTTGTGTTTGAGCGCCCCCAAGTTGTGTTTTACTGTAACTTCAGAAGCTCCAGACACGTGTGCAAAAGCGCCATTCTCGTTGGTCGTATAGTTTTTGACACGGCGCGTCAAACCAAAAAAACCGAACCCGAGGCGTTTTTTCTAAAAAATGACGCTTTTACGCGTGGCGTTTTTCGCGTCGGTGTGCACACTCACATTGGTGCCCTTTGTTTAGTCACGAGCCGTTAAACGTCGGCGAATATCGCGCGCGAAATTCGTCCCGGTGTGTAGGGGCCTTGAATGTGCATGAATGCTCCCGGTGATGGTCAGAGGGACCGTAGGTGTGAACGCCTCAACCTTCCTACCAAGTATGAATGAAGAGTGAATGAATAATGGCCACATTGTAAGCTTGGGGCGTCTGTAAAAGCCAGGTGTTAGAATGGCCAAGTCAAAGTCCAGACGTAAATGAACGAACTGAAAACTGCTGTTCACAAATGCTCTCCATCCAACCTCACTGAGCTCCAGCTGTTTTGCAAGGAGGAATTGGCAAAAATGTCAGTGTGATATTTACTGATAGAGACAAACTCCTACAAAGTTAACTTAAGGTGGCTGAATAATTTATTTGCTAAAAAAGTTTGAAAATATCCAATAAATTTCGTTCCACTTCTTGATTGTGTCCCACTTCTTGTCGATTCAAAAAAATTAGTTTTATATCTTTATGTTTGCAGCCTGAAATGTGGCAAAAGGTTAAAAAGTTCAAGGGGGTTGAATACTTTCGTATGGCACTGTAACTTTAGCTATCAAAAAACTACAGACTGATTTCCATACAAACAACTCTTTATCAGTGGGACTTCGTCACAACACCTCCCCAGGCTTTAACTGGCTGTTCCAGAACAGAATGGAAAGATTCTCTACTCAAACAGGACCTCAGATCCATCGATCAATCAATACATAAATGTTTACTTTTAAAATGCTTGTGGATTTTTGCGGCTTAACCAAAACCTTTAGAGTCAGACTGATGAAGATTTAATGAAGCACGAAACCTTTCCAGATAAAAAACAAACAAACATTAGGATCAGGTCACATGGCTGACATCAAGATGCACATTTTCCCAAACTCTTTCCTGCTAAAAAGTCAAACTCCAGAAATATGTTCACTTGTTGTGGAAAAGTTACAAAGACGACAACAAAAACATGCATCTCTGTCTCTATTTTCTAGCATCAAAGGAAAAAAATGAACACACCAGGAAATTAACAAACATCAGCTCGTTGGACAAAACCAACAACCACAAAACACCAATTATAAGTAAGTGAAAAGCAGAAAAAAAGCAACCAAACGTGTCTTACCTTTGGGGAGGGGAGTCAAATATTTAATGTTCACAAAATGTTTTGTTTTATTTTAAAACTGTTCACACAGTGAATAAGACAGTTAATTAAAAAAGACAGAAGAGGACAAGTGTGCTCAGGGGGGTGTAATCTGTTGAAGCACCCTTGCATTTAGAAGTGGTGTAAAGAAATATTTCTCAAACAAATATAAATAATTTGCAAAATTATAGTTCCTGCTGCAAAGTTTAAGAACAGAACCACTGATGGTTAAATGAAAAACTTTTTGAATAGTAAAAACCCTGTGGACTGATTAGATGGAGTATGTGTCTCACTACATCATGGATACAAACAATTAAAACAGCCGGTGGTAGTGTGATGGTGTGGGCTCCGTTTTTGCTAAAGGAGCTTGCTTTGGTACGTGAAACCGTACATCCATGAAAATATTCAAGACAACCAATGTCGTCAAGATGAAGCACATCTGGGTTTGATTTAAAAGAAGAACCAAATCCACATCTAAGCGGCTGAAAAGTCCAGCCATGAAAGGGATTGAGATGCTGGGGCAGGACCTTCCAGAAGCACTGAGTAACCGGACCAAAGTTCCTAAGAGACCAGAAAAACTCAGAAGCACTTGGAAAAAATAAAAACATTGGATTTTTTTTATTCTTATTTGTGTATTATCAATATTTTATGTTTTATTTCATTTATTATATATGTTTTGTTTGTTTTATTTTACGACAGTTAACTTTTTGTTACTCTTTCATTTGTTTGGTGGTCGGAAATATTTCAGTGTGACAAACTAGCAAACACAGGGGGGGGGGGGGGTAAATGGAATTTTAGCATAATTTCCAAAAGCGCTGGAGGAGCTAACAACTGTGTGAAGCAGCCCCGTTAACTTACAGCCAGCGCGGCGGTGAAAGCGTCTCCAAAAGCAGCCAGTCTTACTTTTTAAAGTCGGCGCTGAACAGCCCGAAGGCGGCCCCGCTGCTGGAGGTGGTCGGGGTGGTCTCCTGCCCCGCTTCCACCGCAGTCTCCGCTCCCGTTTGGTCATTGTACCCGACTCCCGACGACATGACTCCGCAGCTGTATGAATCTCCGGCGAGAAAAAACTTTATTTTATCCTTCCTTCGAGCAACAAAGTCGTCAAAAAGACTTTAAATGTCGCGGCGTGAAAACTTCCAGCAGAGATAAACTTGTTGCAGATTTCGCTCAACTTTTTTTTTTTTACACGCAGAAGCGGAAGTGTGAGTTGGACAAGTTGGTGTCACATGACTGAGCTTTTGCAGCCTCCTTGTCATAGATCTCCTACAGCTAGATCGAAACGTTGATTAAAATAACCAATTTCCTTTGGATACCTTTAACAATTTCTTTACATTAAATCCATAATAATCATGCAAATATAAATCTAGAATAAAATAAAGACGCTATACATGTCATAATTTTGAATCAGTCTACAAGTCATTTAGCTGTACAATCTATTGTTTAAATGTTTATATTGTCAAGACAACAGCAGCTCCTCTGTTCCTGCCAAAGAGAAGAAAATGAGCAAAAACTGTCGTAGTAGTTCCAAAAATCTGTTCTATGCAACTAAAATGTGTTTTCTAGTCATTTAATATTATAAAACACCATTTGAATAAAGTGGATTCAAAGTAACTTAATTTCTTAAGGCTGCAGCTACATAAAGTTTAAAAATACAGTTTACTCCGAGAGACCAATGAGAAATTTAAAAAATAATAAAGAAAACGCAGATTTTTGTCACCGGGGTTCAAGTAATATCAAATTTCCCCCCAAGTAAAATAAATTTTAATAAGAGTGTTTTGGCAGTATAAAAGTAGGATTCTTCACCAAAACAAAAAATACTGTCCAGATTTTTTAATTACTTTTTTCAGGCTATATTAGTTTAGAATTTGTTTTTTTCTAGGAAAACCCAAAATGTAATAGAAGTGAAGTAAAACTAAACAACCTTGTATGATATCAGACTTTTTTTTAAAGAAATCTTAAACCAATGGTAAAATAATGATTTATTTTTTTGTAAAGACTGTTTTTGTTATTCCAAATAAAACATACTAGGGGAAAACTATAACTATAAATAAAATTTAACTAGAATTTTATCAATGGTCCTTTTTTTTCTTTTTTAAATTGCACATATCACAACAAAGTAACATGCAATCTCTCGCAGAGGATAATAATGGCATGACGTAACATTATAGGGCTGTACAAAAGACATCATACATTGTTGTTTCTCGATGAGTAAAATTACAAAATAAAATGAGAGAAGAATAAAAATAAAAAGTACAGATTTGTTAAATTGTTAAAGGGGCAATTTTCCAAGTTTGCATTGTTTTTAATGAGCTATATCTTGATTTTAGTTATAAAACATGGAAAGGATGGTTTGCTACCTCTCCAAAACCAGCAATAAATGTGATATTTGATGAGTAACAAAATACTATTAATTATATTTTTGAGATTGAATTATCTAAATAATCCATAAATGGTAATACAACTGAAGCAAAAAAAGGGGAAATGTACATTTTAAGATTGATCGCATTTCAAATGTTCATCCATAAAATCTTGGAATATGAAGATGAGAAAACAAATGTTCCAAATTTTCCTAATTCAATTAATAAAAAATGTACGGTTCAACATGAAATTTAAATCTGGTTTTAAGAAATTCAGCAACAGGATATATCATATTACCTATTTTGAAAAGGGTTTCTTTGACTTTGGGTAAACTATAGGCCATTAATGAAACTTTGAATGACTCTGAACTATTGTAGATTTACTGTTTTAATAAAATAAATATGTCAAAAGTAGCTTGGTAGTTATTGTGAATTTGTTTTTGCTTATTACCATAATTTAAAACTTTATTTATTTATTTGTTTGTTTATAGTCTTTTTTTTCCTTTCTTTTTTTTATTTATTGAAGATTTTCAGAATACATTTAAAATGTATAATATTCACAACAATACAATACAAGAATATAACACAATTCTAAATACAAATAACTTTTCTTAATTCTTAATTATTTAAAAAAAGTAATATTGATCTTATACACACACACACACACACACACACACACATATATATATATATATATATATACATATATATATATATATCCAGTAACCATCACAGTGGCAGACATCCAAGAAAGAGTCTCAGGTATGAAGAACTGGACAGCACCGGGCCCTGACATGATACATGCCTACTGGCTAAAGAAGCTCACAGCACTCCACGAGCGCCTGGCAGCACAAATGAACCAGCTGCTAAGAGATGGGACTCATCCCGAATGGCTAACAGAAGGCCGAACGATCCTGATCCAGAAGGATCCCTCAAAGGGTGCAGTCCCATCCAACTACCGGCCAATAACCTGTCTCTCCACAACATGGAAGCTCATGTCAGGCATCATTGCAACCAAGATAAATAGGCACATGGATCAATTCATGAGTAACACACAGAAAGACATTGGTAGAGACTCCAGAGGAGCAAAACACCAACTCCTGGTTGACAGAACAGTCGCTCAAGACTGTAAGTCACGACACACCAACCTGTGCACAGCCTGGATTGATTACAAGAAAGCCTATGACTCAATGCCACACACGTGGATCACTGAATGCTTGGAGCTGTACAACATAAACAGGACTCTAAGAGCCTTCATAGGAAACTCAATGAAGCTGTGGAAAACCACCCTTGAAGCCAATGGGAAGCCACTTGCACAATTGTCCATCAAATGTGGGATATACCAAGGTGATGCTCTGTCCCCACTGCTGTTCTGCATAGGTCTGAACCCCCTCAGCCAAATAATCAACAAGACTGGCTATGGATACAGACTCAGAAATGGGGCCAACATCAGTCACCTCCTCTACATGGATGACATCAAGCTATATGCTAAGAGCCAACGTGACATTGACTCCCTGATCCACACCACCAGGATCTACAATACTGACATTGGGATGTCATTCGGGCTCGAGAAATGCAGCCGGATGGTGACAAAGAGAGGCAAGGTAGTCCACACAGAAGGGGTCTCACTCCCAGAAGGAACAATAGCAGACATCGAGGACAGTTACAAGTACCTCGGAATTCCACAGGCAAATGGCAACCTGGAGCAGGCAACAAGGAAAGCTGCAACAGCTAAATACCTCCAACGGGTAAGGCAAGTCCTGAGAAGCCAGCTCAATGGCAAAAATAAGACCCGGGCAATAAACAGCTACGCACTGCCTGCTGCAGTTCCAGTTTATTAAGAAGAATTCAGGTTTTTTTTATTAACAAATTTACTTTTTCGAATAGGAAATATTGCCTTGAATAAAATATATTTATAAAAACAAAGCATCACCATCTTTGTGTTCAAAATCATGAAAACCAAGTATCGTGTGTTTATAATAAAGTTAAAAATCAGCAAAAACAGAGTCGGTGATAAATTTGTGGATGTTTTTCCATTTTTTAAGTGAATTGTTTAGGGTGCAAAAGAGCTGTGTTACAATTTCCATGTAACCCCCTTTATTTTATTTTATTTTAATCTATTTTATTTTAGTTTGTATTTTTCTGTAATGTTGTTGCTATTATTATTTAACGTGTTTAATGTTGTCTACATGTTTCTATACATGTTGTAACTGTAACTTGTTGAAATATTTTTTACAACTGCCACAATACTTTCAACCTCAAATGTTTCTTCAGTAAGAAAAACTACAAGAACTGTGACGTGTCTGACGTACGTGTCTACTTCCGCCTGACGTAAGCCCCCTCTCCGGGCTGGCCAATCCTCGCGCGGATTGGATTTCTTCACAGAGTCATCACTTGACTCCGACCGTGTCATCTCCGGGTTATTTCCTCGTACCGATTCGATGTTTTGACGTGTCTAACTTTGACCCGAGTCACAGATATCCGCTCTGGGACACAGTTAACGTGCTCGACGTTAGCCGTTCCCGGTAAAGAAGAAGAATGTCGGATTTCGACAGCAACCCCTTCGCGGGCCCGGAGCTGAACAGCCCGTTTCAGGTAACATCATTAGCTTGCTAACGTTAGCAAGGTTAGCATTAGCTGCTGCATTTATTTACATTTAGGAGATTGGCGCTCCTCGGATGGATTATTCTGGAACTAACTGGACTTTTTTACATTACAGTGACGAAGGTACTTTGACTTTAAAGCTTTTTGAAGTCGTTAACTGACTTTCTGAACGAGTTTAGCTGCCTTTAAATTAATTTAGGTCAATTTAACTAAAGTGAAATATTACACAGAAGAGAGTCAGTGAGTTAGCCTAAATAAGTGGAATGTTTTGCATCAAATACTTACTGTGATTGCTGTTGCACAGAGATTAAACGTGTTATTTATGTTTATATAATTTACAACATTAATGTTGACTACAAAAGTGCCAGTCAATAACAGATGTGAATGAAGGTGAAGTCATTCCCACCGTCCTGTGTCGCCGTGGGCTGCGTTTTCAGCGTGAAGGTGGCCTTCTGACCAGAGTCTTTAATGCCTCCTTCCTGTTTATTATATCGGATGTTGATGAAAGTTCACAGCAGCTGATCTGCAAACAATGACTCTTTAGCTAAAAGCTTGTTTTTGTCTGTCAATTTGAATGAATGACTTCTGTTGAGGACGATTCCTATTTTGGAAAGTACAGCCTCCACCAAGCTAAAATGTCACCTGGAGCCTAAGTTGGGTTCTGATGTATGTGTTCCTAACACAAATTTGACGTTTTCATGGGGTCTGGTCACGAATTTGCCAGGTCTTTGTGGGAAAAGGCCTTAAAACATGGTCAGAATTTGCAGACAAAATGGATTCAAGCCTGAAGAAGACCGCACGATTTAAGACCCACTCCCATGAAAATGTTGTTTTGGGTGCTTTTAACTTGTTCTTACGGCATTTTTCTGATGATGGCGGATATACATGAAGAAAATTAAGCTTAAAATTGTGTTTCTGTGTGTTTCTTCTTTGAAGATGTTGTGAATCAGAAGCAGAAAAAAAGGATTTTATGTGTGACATAGAAAAGCTTCCTGCTCCGCTCCATTCTGATGCATCCACCTGCAGACAAATAGATTCACGTTCGTCTTTGTTTTCCTCGTCTGAGCTGGAATCTGGATCCAAACTGTACGGCTGGATAGCTCCACTAGTGCTCTCTGTTTTTGTTTCACCGTTATTGTTAGGTTGGGGGTGAAGTTTGTGTCACGACTGAAGGTCAAAGGTCATGTCTAGTCAAAAACGCGTAAAGGATTTCTAAGACGTGCAGATTTTGGTAAACTTCAGGGAATCAAATTTGCTGGGTCATGCCACCAAAATTAAAATAACTAGAAGCTAAACCGGGAGATGAACTTATAAGAAAACAGTTTTGTGTTCTCTTTGACAGCTTTCCGTGAGGCGTTTCTAGAATTTAAAAGGTTTTCATGATTAACTGTATGTGTGAAGCACACAGATACATTTTAACTGTTTTTTTTTAAATTCGTTTTGCAGTAAATAAAGGTGACAATGTGGTTGTCTTTAATTAGAAGTGATTTTAAGTGTCATTTAAACAAATTCTATTTCAAAGCTAGATTTACATTAAAATACACGGAAAAAAGAAACCTGAAAGTTTTCCTAAGAGATTAAAAGCGAACAAATTTCAAAAGGGTCTTAGTTTTTAGATGAATAATGAAAATAATCAGGACTTTGTTCTTGTTTGAGTCCAGAAATGTCCCAGAACCCGCAGAAGCAGCGGGTTTTGTCACTCACCGGGAGGATAAGTGAATAATTCATGGGATCATTAGCATACTGACAGGAGCTGGAAGGCTTTGCTGCTGCGTTTCCCTCATTTTCCGCCTTAAACCGCGTTGCCTGAAGATAAATGGCGCTGCGGTCCTTTCTCTGGGCTATCGTCAATACTTCATGAAATCATATGTTGCGACATGTGCTGTTGGCTCCCGGCATGCCAAAATCCAACATGTCAAACCTCTTTGGCCTATTTCCGTGAATGTGGGTTAATGGCAGAAACTGGGATCCGGTGGTCGTTAATAAAAAAGTAGCTCCACACTTTCAGACTTGAAAACCAATTTTTTTTTCCTTTTCTTCATTAAGTGACCAAAAATATAGATTATTAGGAAATCCATCCGTGATTCAAACCTGGTGATTCCGCCTTTGTATGTTGACTCGGCTGCAGAACACCATTAAATTTTCAAAGCAACGTTCTCTGAAATATTGATGATGCTGGTCTGGTGACAAGTCAGGGCTCCTGGAAGTTTAGGAGATAGTATCCGAACATGAAAGTGGATGAGTCCCAACACTTCAGGAGTGTTCATGGTTGGAAGTGAATCTTCTGCAGCTCTTTGAGTGGCCGTGTGGGGCTGACAGCGGCTGATGGTAAGCAGCTCCCCATTGAATGATTGTAGATGTTTTTCCAGGACTAAAATCCAGTTTCCATTCTTTATTTTAGATTTTTTTTTCCTGATTTCTTTCTGTTGCTTTAACATTTGTGACGCTAAAATGTTTTTGTGCCAGTTTATCCAGTTATTTGTCTGTTAAAACGTGGAAGTTAGAATTCTCCAAAATCATCGGTTCTCTTTCAGCTAAAAGCTGTGGATTTTTTTTGGCTCAACTTGAAACAATTCAACAACCGGTGGACTCACTCAGCTGGAGACACTTTTTAGGAATTGAGTTCCGAATTGGAGAAAAAAAATGACTCATTTCTGTGATTATGGATTTCTAGTGGAGCGTGTCATTTCATTCATTTCCTGCAATGTTTACATTTGTTTGAAATTCTAAAATGCAGTGTTAACAAGATATTTACTCCTTTTTTTTAGCAACTTTCAGCTTCTCAATGATATAGATTTATTCATCTAATTTAGCAATAAAATATACAGAGTTAGCTAAAAGAAATTCTAACATTTCCTGTTTTTTTTAATTGTTATGCTGCAGTTTTAGTAACATTTAACCTTTAAATTGTCAGTTTTTACATTTTTTTTCTGATTCAACCAACCCAAACCTGCTTTAGCTAACTTAAGCTGTAGCATTTATTTAGCAGATTTAACAGTGATTCTTCAGATTATTGCATTAAAAAATGAAAGGAGAAAGGGAAACCTCTGCTTTGGTTGTTATGTCAAAACGGCTGCAAACGCGTCGGCCCGCCTGAACCAGACTTCAACACGTCCGCCGTTCTGTGAAAACCCGACAGTTCTGCCTGTTTAAATCCCAGCATCCTCCTCACTACTTCACACTAAACTGGCTATAACACGAGCTTCTTTGAAGGTTTTCATGAATAAAACGGCAAAGAAAACTAAAAATCACTCTGCAGGAAAATCGATTTCATCAACTGATGTTTCATTTTTCAAGTCTGCTTCTGTAGTTTAAATCACTTTTAATGTAATCCCAGTTGATTAAATGTTCAATATAACAGAGTATTAGGGCCAATAAAATAAATAGAAAATAAAGTAGTCAAATTATGAGGAAAACTTTTTACATAAATAAAATTGCTAAAAGGTGTAAAATGTTTGATGTTTACCAAAATTGGTTCAAATGTAAACCTTTTTATACTATTATTTTTTTGTTAGGTAGTTTTAGGGTCACCATATAAGAAACAGAAATAGATCTAAATAGGAATAAAGTCGAACATTCTTTGCTTAAAAAAGTTGTGATTTTACAAAAGAAATTATGTGTTGATAAATGTGGATTATTTTAAGTGTTTCAACAATGACAATCAAACATTTCCTGCTACATTTATGTTGCTAGGCAAGAATCTCACTGAGTCTACTGTACATTTTATTTGTAAATGTAACTTTATTTTCATGAAATTACAATTTATTTGAGAAAAAGCGTATTTCTTCATTGTTCTTTTGTGATGGCGTAACTCTGTCGTATTCAATAAATAGGATAAAAAGTTTCAATTTGAATCAATTCTGTCAGTTTAAACATTGCTGACAATTATTTAAGCTTTTTCAGACACCTAAAAAAATAAAAGGAACTTCGACTCCCAGCATGCACTTGTATGTCTCTAACGGAGATGCTTTTTTTTGTTTGTTTGTAATGAAAATATGAATTTGTTTTGTTTTCTGTTCACAAAGTTTGTTGTTTTGGTGCAAAAATAAAAACCCACAGCTTCTTTGCACCAAAAACTGAAAGTATCTCTTTGTTTCAAAAGCGTTTCTCTGTTATTGTCTATTTATAGCTGCTGTCTTGTGAAAATGATTCCAATCGTGCCGTCTTTCTCACAGCTGAATTCCCGGCTGATTGCTTTGAGGAAAACGTTAGCCGTTCACCAAAACCCTTTAACTGTGTCGTACTGCTGATCCGTGACATCATGAAAGCTGCCAAAAAAAGATAAAAGCACCTGCCCTGTGACCTTTTGCTGAGATGAGTCAGCGTTTTAAAATGCTGCATTTCCTAAAGTTTTTGTCTTTTTTTAGGATCCATCAGTAACACAAGTCAGACAGACCACAGCTGCAGGGTTGGAGGAGTACAATCCCTTCACAGATGCTAAACCAGTGAGTTTATGCAACGCTCCGCTCTTTTTCAGACATAACTTTATTATAAAACAAAGGTGTTTCTTTGTTGTTTTTCGTCTTTTATTTTGGAAGCATCGTTCAGGCTCCTGAGCAGTTTAAAAAATACTGGAGAAGCTACATTAAGCAATGTTGGGGAAAAAACACATTTATTTCCTCAATCATACTTATTGGTTAAGAGACGCATTCATTCTATTTTCTTTTTCTTATACTGAGAAATATTTTGTTACGGGAATCAGAAAATGTTGACTGTTCCCTTTAGTTACCAGAATAAAAGCACTGTGAATTTGCCTGGGTAAAAGCAGCTTATATATGAGATACAGTTGCTGTGATTAACATTATAATCATTAAATAAGAGGAATTTTGCCATTTTATTACAATGAAAGGCGTATTAATATTCAGGTAGAGGTTTTTCTAAGTCATACTCTTCTGCTATAATAAATGTATCGTATCGCAGACTTGTCGATACACTTAATGTGTCCTGGAAACGTGGCTGTTTAGTTTATGAAGCTGCCGTTTGCACTTCCATCTCCAGAGTATCATGTTGGTAAAATGTTCTGAATTGGTTGTTTTGACCCGAAATGGATTCATTTCTTCACATTTGAAATCAGGTTTTCTCAACGAGTCTCATAACTGCTGTAGCAGAACTGAAGCTGTGCAAGTTTCAAATTTAGAACAAAAATTTCAAAAGTTGATTATAAAATGTAAAAGCGGTTTATCTTTTGTATCGTTTCGGCCATGTTGGGGAAAAGTCCCCCTTTAAATCGACTCAAATTGATTCTTAAGCGTAAATTTTAAATATTGTATTCTTAAAAACAAATCACAACTTTGAGATTCTCGCCTTAGTCAAATATGATGGCTGTAATCTGCCTGAATGTAAATGTTTGCAGTTTTTACTGGATTTAAACCCTTCTTAACCTCTAATTCTCACGTGACATGGATGAATATGAAAACCCAGCATTTCATTCTCAGAGCTTTGCTGTTTACGTAGAAAACACATGAATTAAAACCATGTTTTTATCTGTTCGTACGGTTAAGTTAAAGAAAAAACGATGCAGCTTAAAGCTGCCAAAAGCTTTCAGGAAGAACTTTACACTGAAATGACTGTAAATAATGAGGAGGAAGCTGATTTCAACATTTTAATTTTTTTTTTAAATCTTTTTGCTGCTTAATGGTCATTTTTGATGCATTAATCCATTTTTTCCAGTTCAAAAGCTACAGTTTTATGTCTGCTAACACATGTGTTTGTAATTCAAAAGGTGTTTCCAGGGGAAAACGGCGTGCTTCATGAACGCTGTTTTCCCCCTGATCGTCATTTCTCATAGCAGTTTCCGTCAGAGGGGGGGTCTTCCTCGTTCAGCTCTGTTGAGCTCCGTTGGGAAGCAAAGGATGGGTGGAAAAAAACTGTCTGTATCTACTTTCTTCATAGACGCCTGCGGGGACGGCCCCCAGAACCACGGGCCCTGCTGTCAGCACACAGCCCGCCATCATGAAGCCGTCGGATGAGCCGCCGGCGTACTCGCAGCCTCAGGGCCAGGTATGAAGGAGCAGAGCGGAGAGCCGCTGTAGTGTGCGCCCTGAAGAATTAATGTCATTTATCAGTACCTAAATATCCATCTGACTGCTCAGGCTAAAGCAGGCTGGGTGTCTGCGCATCCTGAAACAGTCTTAGGTTTGATTGAATCAAAACAAGAAACAGGAAATTATCTTAAATTCCGGTGAATGAGTCTCAATTTTGCTTCTCTCATCAACGCAATGTGACTTTAAACCGTTTCCTGTGTCAAAAGGTCATGAACTGGTCCTAAATGGTTTAACCTGAGCTGGCTAATTAGCTTGTCGGTGTGGAAAACTGGCATCGTAGTGGTTGAAGCTGGTTTTGAAACCAACGTTGTTGAAAAACATTTACATTTGGAACCATGGAGATCACAGCGATTGGATTATTGCATGTGTAGATCTAGAGACGGCAGACTTTAGCTGTTCTTATGACAGACCCACTCCAATGGAAATGGCGTTTTGAACATGTAGCATTTTTATGATGATGGACGACATATTTAAAGAAAATTAAGCTTAAAATCGTTGCGAATCAGGAGCAGGTGGAAAAATGCCGCTTGAAGAAGCTTTTAAATGTGACGTAGGTTCTACGCTGGGCGGGCCACAAGCTCCCTGCTCCGCTCCATTCTGATGCAGACAAATAGATGTGTTAACGTCTTTGTTTTCCTCGTCTGAGCTGGAATCTGGATCAGAACTGTACGGCTGGATAGTTCCAGTATTGATCCCCATTTTTGTTGCATCAGCAATGTTAGGTTGGGGGTGTGAGGGGCTGTACGCTAGAGGGAACTCCTGCCACTCTGCAGAAACTATGTCCTAGAAAACAACACAGTTTTTTTTAGTTTTGGCTAAAAATGGCATAATTAAAAGGAAGAGGATTGGAGTGGGACTTGAATTTCTTTGTACTAACAACCGTCTTTGAAACCCGTGAAAGACTCCTCTGTAAACCTGTCTGCAGGAGCCGACGCGAGCAGCTGCAGAGCTGCTGAGGAGGCAGGAAGAGCTGGAGAGGAAGGCGGCAGAGCTGGACCGCCGGGAGAGAGAGATGCAGACGCTCAGCGCCTCAGGAGGTCAGAACCAGAACCAGCATCTTCTCCCAGAGAAGCTCCCTCCAGGGAATCTGCTCAGTGTTTGCGTCCGAACAGGAGAACATTTCCACCTTCGTTCTGAGAAAACAGTGGACTTTTTTTCACAATCACTGCTTCCTTTATGTTGGTATTTTCCTGCATCACATTTGCTGCATGTTCTCTCCATCATGCATTGGAGAACCCAAGAACATTTTTTTTCCTGGGCTTTTCTGTCATTCTTAGCAAACTATTTCCTGTTTTCCCTTTAGCTTGTGTGCCCCCTTGTGGTAAATACTAGTAACAGAAAGGCGAGAAGGCAGTGAAACAGTTACAAGACCATTACTTTGATCAAATGTCAAACATTTGTTTAGGTCTGATCAAATAGTCCTCTAGCTTCAAACCTGTCAGACATTTTTCAGTGATCAAAGCCTCTGATGTTACAGGCAGGAAGAACAACTGGCCCCCCCTTCCAGAAAACCTCCCGGTGGGTCCGTGTTTCTACCACGACATCAGCGTGGACATCCCCGTGGAGTTCCAGAAGATTGTCAAAATCATGTACTACCTCTGGATGTGTGAGTTGTTGATCCTCCGTCGTCTGGGCGGGACGCATGAAAGGAAATAAACTTCAGTGAAATGATCAATCAGAGGCATCGACAGATATTTGCTATAAAAAGTTTGCTGGGTCATTTTTACCCGATATAAAATATGCTTAAAAGTGACAGAAAAAGTAGGAATTTAGGAAATAAAAAAATTCCTTAAAATGATTCGAGAAAGTTGGTCTTTGGTCCAGCCATTCATGTAGGAAGGTCCCACGGTGAAGGCACAGACTCCTGGACACGCAATACTAGCAATTCATGTAAAAAGTGTTGCTCGGGTGCTCTAAGATGAAAAACAAGGAACCGTTATGCTGTTATGTTGTTCACCTTTTAGTTTATAACATCGGGGGTCGCCACAGGAAATCAGCTTTCACTGATTCGCACAAGCGGTGAGTTTTTACGCCGGATGCCCTTCCTGACACAACCCTGTATTTTCAAGGCACGGGTAGACTGAGACAGGCAGCAGCGCTAAGGGTGTTGCCTAAGCACCCACTCTGGATTTCAGCTTATTGCTCCACTGGGATGCGAATGAGACAGTCCTACACCCAGCCAACTGAGCCACAACGATGCTAAAATAGTTTAATGCTACGTTAAGCATCATCAAATACTTCAGAAAACACTTTGCTTCAAATGCTTATCACGCTAACAATGCTAACTAATCTGACGATGCTAAAGTCTCAATATTGTGCTCAACACCAAATCTCAGAACAGCACATTACTAATTTAGCCTATTATGCTAACAATGGCTGCGGTTACGCGTGCAAAGTGTCTTTGCTCGGATCAAAGATCGGATTAGCATTGCACTGTTTACATGGGCCCAGAAAAACTTCATCCGCTTATATTAAGTGTTTACATGCGTCACACTTTCAGTCAGAATAAATCCTTTTGACTTTTGCAGAACTGTCTAAAATACCGAAATCAACCGTAGAAGAAGAAATATTGAGTCCTGTTGTAAACAAACAAAGCGAGCCATCTTCGAAACATGCTTTTATTATTGTTACGATTATTATTATCAAATGCATGTTCGCCCAAAGTGTTCCAAATCCATTCTGCCGGTGCTTTATTCTTGGCTGCACGGACCCGGAAGGAGGGTTAGGGTTAAGCTAATACACACCAACAGCGTTTCGCCTTTGTCGGACCTAAAATCCGTGCATGCAATGCCGTAAATTCACGTGTTTTTGTTTGTGTTTTTGCACGGTTTCTCAGACTTCGCGGGGCATTTAAAAAGCCGCCTCCGCTAGCTCACACAGCGTTCCAGAGCCGCTCTTCTGCTCGGATACGCTGTTCTTTCCGGGAGACACGGTTCTCCTGATTCCGGCAGCCTGACGGACTGCGGTCCAAAGCCTCCGCTGCTCGCAAACATGAAGCTACGCGTCCGGCTGCTCTGCTCAGAGACATGATTTCATTGATATTGAGTTGGATATATGTACACAGACACACTACAATACAGTGCATGTATGTACACATTGAATCTGAAATGCAAGTTGCAGGTAGAGATGTGGTTCTGAGCGGTAAAGCTGTTTTTCTGTCAAAGCATAAAGATGCTTGTCATGCTAACAGTTCCAGAACGGGTTCTGTGAAGGAGAAGTTTCACGTTTTTAAGAGGAAATAGTCACAAATGGGAAGGAACCTCTTTAAGTAAAGCGTCCTTTTCTTCCTGAACCTCCAGTTTTGAGTCTGTGAGTAACTTTACTTTGGAGCTTAGCAGCCACATGACCACACGTGCTGAAGTCATGTGGACTGATGAAGGGACTCAGTCAGATGATCTCCTGAAAACAATAGGATCTTCTACAGTCATGTTGAAAAAAAAGACTTTTCAAACCCAACAGACTGAATGTGTTTGTTTGTTCTTTTAGGATTTAGTCAGCTGATGTCAGATTCCTCTCTGAGATGGAAAATCCCTGCAGGAACAGAACCTGCTGCTGTTTGGGACATTTATCTCCTTCACTCACTCGCTTGTTTCTCTCTGTTTTTGTTGGAGTATCTGAATCCATAACTTGTAGCGTCGCATGGGGCTCAGCTTGTTTGCTGACGACGCAGTTCTTTTTCCTGCTCCTGTAGTGGAGCTTGTTTATGTTTTGTCACAAATCCAAGACATCAACCTGAAAAAATGGACACAATTTGGTTCATAATTGCAGCTAAAACTGGTTTAACTTTGTAGTTTTGGTGTTGGAAAAAAAATAATAAAATAAAAAACAATGAAATCAAAAACAGAATAGGAATTATTATGGAGTCTTCTCAAAACCAAAAAAAGTCACGTTTTCTTTAACAAAGAAAAAAAAAATTAACTCTTAGTCAGCTTTACAATTAACTTTAATAATTTGTCTTCAAATCTGTTTTTTGTGGCAATGCTTGATTTTAATTTATTTATTTTATTTTATTTTTTTAAATGCACCCCGTTGATAATTTTCATTATGTTACACAATATATCCACAATGAAACCTGTAAATAACTTTACCAAAAAGTCAATTCCATAAATAAAAACAAACTCAAAAACAAACCAAAGACAAAGTCAAAATAAAGTGAAAAACTTTTAAAAAAAAGCAAAGCTTGACTGAACTATAAACAATGTTTTTAGGATTTTATCCTAAGCAGAATCAAAAATATGTCATAACTCCTATTATATTTGTTTCATACCAAAAATTTTAAAGCTAAATACTTTTTGATACCTAAACATTAAAGTGTGAATTACAACGTTACTAAAAACGTCTTCTTTCAGCTCCTAGAGTATGAGTGAAAAACATCCACAAACTTCCTAAAATGTTTGTTTTGATACTAATTTATCCTCAAACAAGAAGTTTTTATTTAAAAAAGAAGCTGTCTCTTTTACTTGTTCTTATTTGAAAATGACTTATCATCTTTTAGCACACCACTGCCCCCAGAGGTGGACATGAGAATTGAAGGTCAAAGTCAAGTGTTTGTCACATACTGTATAAAACAGTGCAACATGTGGTGATATGTGTTGTATGACTGCAGTAAAGTATAAGAACTTATAATAAAAAAACAAGGAAAATACTTTCAAAATAAAATAGAAAATGGCAATACTGTTCAATAAACCCAGCACAGTTATGGTGACAATGTTTGCACGTGCTGTAAAGTGTATAAAACATAAAAGTCTGTATTAAAATAGCTTTTTTCAAACTTTTACTAATAAAGTGTTTTATGGTTTGTTTTTTAGTCGGCACAGATTGCTCAAAGTTTTCATGTCTGATGCTTTTCCAGGAAAGACTTTAACAGACTCTCTCTTCCAGTTCACACCGGGACGCTGCTGGCCAACCTCATCGCCTGTCTGTCCTGGTTCTGTGTGGACGCATCGCATGGCGTGGACTTCGGCCTGTCCATCCTCTGGTTTTTGCTCTTCACGCCGTGCTCGTTCGTCTGCTGGTACAGGCCGCTGTACGGAGCGTTCAGGTAAAAATCACGCCGCGGCGCCTCTCCACGACACGCCGCCTGCTGTTCCTCATTTTCTGTTCTGTTCGCAGGAGCGACAGCTCTTTTAGGTTCTTTGTTTTCTTCTTCGTGTACGTCTGCCAGTTTGGCATCTACGTCATCCAGTGTATTGGGATCAGCGGATGGGGCGCAAGGTGAGACCACAATAACATGTTTTTTTATGCATGGAGACAAGAAAAGTTGGTATTAAAACTGTTTAAAAGCATATTTTACTTTATATTTACAAGTGACACACAACCAGTCAAAAAAAAAATAAACATACCTATTATACAAGTTTTATTTTAAAATATAAGGTTGTACAATTCAATGAAAAGCTTAAAATTGCACAAAAGTAAGAGAAACTGACTTAAAATATTATTTAAATTACAGATCAAATTTAAAGGTGTGTTCCAGAGACCATAAGATACATGATTCCATACCTTCATTAGCCTGTTCATAGAGGCTAATGAAGATGTTCAAATCATTCCAACCTTTCTGGATTAGCTACAACCTTCTGTGTCTTGGTGGTACCAAACCCTCCTGATCTTCAACTGTTCCTTAAAAATGACAAGAACAAGCAACAGTAGAGAGACAGACCATAATAAGACAATGAAAATGTGGTGTGAACATTTTCTGAGATGGGTCAACCCAATGCTAGCACTTTATGCTAAGACATTTAGCATAGGTAGCATTTTTCTAAGATGGATGTTAAAGTTTATCACAATGCTAAGACTTTTAGCAATGTTAACACAATTAGCCTTTGTAGCGCTGTGTTGTTTTGAGATATTTGACTATGCTAGGACCTTTGGCAATTTTAGCATTGCGCTCATCATCATCAAATATGTCATAATATCAGATTGCTAAAAATGCTTATCATGCTAACAAAGCTAACTTTGCTAACACTGCTAAAGTCTAAATACTGCATTCAGCATTAAATATCTCTGAAACGCATATTGCCAAAAAAGCTTTTACCTTATTACAATATTGAGACGTTAGCATTGTTGGCATAATAGCGCTATGCATTTTTAGCAATGTGTCATTTTGAGATAGTTGATGATGCTCAATGTAATGCTAAGACATTTAGCATAGTTAGCATGGTAAGCAGTGGGATTTCTCTCTGTCAGTGAGAAAAGTGTCTCATAACGTCAGAAACTCTGAGGGGATGAGGCCTGACAGCCTTGAAAATATTGAATATGTAAATTGGTCCTTCTTTTGGATAAATGAGGGGATAAATAAATGTTGAACAGAAGTGATGTTTCCTCAGCGGCTGGATCTCGGCACTGATGGGTTTGAACACGAGCATCGCCGTGGGCATCATCATGATCCTGGTGGCAGCCCTCTTCACCTCCCTGGCTGTCATGTCTCTCATCATGTTTAAGAAGGTAGGAGAGAGAGAGAGCAGATCTAGACTTGTTGGATCTATGCAGTGCTCTCTGTGTTCATCTCCTCTTGTGGCTCCTCCCCCCCCCCCCCCCCCACCTCAGATCCACGCCCTGTACCGCACCACGGGCGCCAGCTTCGAGAAGGCCCAGCAGGAGTTCGCCACAGGCGTCATGTCCAATAAAACCGTCCAGACGGCGGCGGCCACTGCCGCCACCACGGCCGCTCAGGGGGCTTTCAAGGAGCAGATCTGATTTGTTCAGGTCTTTAACCCCCCCCCCCCCCCCCTTTGAAACGCATGGACAGCCCCCCCCAGCCTCCAAGCAACACCAAGATGGCTCCAGTTGGTCAGTTATTCAATTCTTTTATTCCCAAGTTGAGCGCAAATCCAGTGCGGGGCGCTGTGGAGACCACGCCTCCCTCCGCCGGCGTGCTCTCCTCTGTGTGTACCTGTGTGCATGTGTGTGGCCAACCTCATGAATGTCTGTGTGCCTTTCCTGACGGTTTCCCCTGAGGTGCTTCTTCCTGCTTGATAAAATATTTGATTCCTGTTGATCTCAGCTGAACTCTGCTGACCCCTAGTGGAGAGAGCCTGTATCTCTGAAGGTAAATGCTGTGCATTTCAGTTTCAATGCCTTGCTTTCTAATCAACATTTTCCAGAATCAGGTCAGTAAAGGCGTGTCTTAATTGACCTTAAGTGCTGCTCAACATAATTCAGAAAAAATCAGAGGGATATAATTTGTCAAATGATCTCAATCATCATCTTAAAGCTTGTTTATCTTAATTTCAGGGTGAAATTCTGCTCATTTAGTCTGTAATCTCAGGCTAGAATTGGGTTTCTAAAAATGATTATTTTTTTATTCTTAAAGGAAAGAATTGGATAAAAGCTTCCTCCAGTTATTAACGCTCAGAAACTGTATATTTTGACAAACAAATCCATGTTTTTGCGTGTATTTATCTGCTTTTTCTATTTATTAAACGGCTAACAAACTGCACTTTAAATCTGCTTTCTTTTCTGTGTCATCGACGGCCTTTTCTTTGGTGGTTTCATCGTATTTCTTGACGCCTGCTGAACTCGGCTCACAACTTTTATGGCGAAAATTGAGAATGTAGCTGTTATGGAAAATGATCTTTTCTCGGCTAAAGAACGGCTCCTGTCGTCGGTGTTGGGGCTTCGTTCAGGACGCTCCTCGCTCGTTTTGGAAAATGATTCTAGAAGAACGGGACGCCTGCTTGACCCGACTGCAGACGAAAGCCGTCTGGGGATAAACGCTCAATCAGTGCTGACTTTTGCTTTATACTTCCTCAAGTTTGACCTCTGTTAAAGACACAGACGGCGTCCTCTTCGTGTCCTCATCTGTCTCTAAATCCCTGGAGGGAATCTGGCTTTTTCGGTTCTATCTGGCTCCTTCCCTCATGCTTTTCTGCATTTTTTTTCCTTTAATTTTTTTCTTCCCGTCTTTTAAAGTTTGGACCTGTACATGCACGTCTGAGCGTTCAGAGCCCAGAAGTGCAGTGTGAAGTATAAGGTACTGTATGTGAGCCTTCTGTGCTTGATAATCAAGACGTTTGGTAGAAAAACACTGAAAGAATTTGAAGGAAATACGAGTTCTTTGTATATCTTGTATAATTTAAAGATTGTTTGGTGTTTTTGTTTTATTTTATATATGGTTCCACCTTCCGTTGCTTGTCTGTAGTTTGAGTTTTGTATATTTATTGCATTAACAGTTAATAAAGCTCTTCTTGTGTATTTGTTTCATGAGATTATTTTGCCCTTTGAGCCAACGACCACATGGTGGCAGTAGAGAACAAGAGAGGACTTCCACGCAGTCACATCCAAACACAACAGTCAAGACTTGCTCAAAGACTCGCTTTAAACCTCATTTATTCAAGTTAGGATTCATTTTGTCTTGATTGTACCTTTCTGTTCTGATGTTCAGATGAAATTTTTGGGTTTACTTCTGCTTAGAAACTAAACCGATGAGCTATTTTTGGTACCAAGCTAACCTAATAAGCTAATATGACTTTTCCCTATACTGCTTCTTGTGCAGAAAGAAAAAGACTCTTCTTTGTCTTTCTGCTGTCAGTCATCTGCCTCCATCGCCCCCTCTCCTCTGCGTCCTTCTCCGTCCCACCAACCAGCATCGTGTCCTCCTTAACTGCATCCACCTCAGCATCCTTTTATACCAACTTCATCACTCTTCCTCCTCTCGATGTCTTCAGGCCATCTCCATCTGCATCCCCGTCATTTTTCATTTGATCCCGATAGAATATTGTAAAGTGCTTACAATGTCTCCATTATTCATTCACTCCTCATTCATTCTTGGTGATGGTCAGCTACTGGGGCAGACTGACAGGGGCGGGGCTGCCAGTTCGCACCTACGGCCCCCCTGACCGTCACCGGGACATTCATCCACATTCACACACCAGTGGAGCCACACTGGAGGCCCAAGGACACAGCAACATTTAACTGGGGGGAGCAGGGATCAAACCGCCGAGCCTTCGATCAGTGGACGACCTTCTCAACCGCCTGAAACTGAAAATGATCTTTCTGACTAATTTTTATAGCTTATATTTTGACTGATGGGTCAAGTTGACCCGAAGAGTAGCTTTGTAACATGTAGGGCAGATATAGTAGCTAAATGTATTTATATTTTATATTTTTTATGCTAAGAAATACAAATTTCAAAGTGAAAAAAAGATTTAAGATTTTTCTTTTATGAATTCTTCTTTAACGATTTTATTTTATTTCAAACGGGTCAATTTGACCCAGAATGTAACATTAAGATGTAGTAATTGGGCATTTACATCCAGATGTCTATTATGGTCTATTATCTTTTATAGTTGCAAAGGAACAAATAGTATTTGATCTTTCTGACTCTTTTTTTTCCCCTGCCGGGTCAATTTGACCCACACGTGTGTGAAAGAGAGGTATTTTATGTCTCATGGTTGCAAAAAGAAATTCGTAGTATTTGATATTTTTCTGACTCTTTTGAGCTTCTGCTTTGACTGCCGGGTCAAATTGACCCAAACAGTAGCTTTGTAATATAAACATGTTGTGCGTGTTTACAAACACATAAACTGAACAACTTTTATTTTGTATTTTTATAAGTACTTCTTTTTAAATGTATCAAGTGTCAATCTGACCCAGAACAAAACAGGCAGGTTAAGTTGAAAATGTCTAGTAAGGGGTTTTCTATTTGGTCACATTTGAGACAAAAACACACGGATCATTCGTCCTGGCTCCACTTCAGAGGCCAGACTGAGGTTCCTCACCACCAAAAAGTGGAACCAAACGTTCCTCATCTTCCCTTCTCTTTATTTGTTTTGACAGAAACAAGTGAGAACAGACGGCACAGTATCCATCACCTTGGCACACACTCCCTGAAAACACACAATACTACAAAACAGCAATACTTCATTTATTCATCGCTCGCTCCGTGTTTCTGCACAGATCACGTGAAGGAGAACCAGAACCATCTCATCTACAGAAACGGGTTTCTCTTCCTTCACGTCCTCCCGAAGGTTCCTGTCCACAGATACATTTCAAAGGTCTACAAACACGAACGGTACATTCTGTAAGCTTTATAAAAATTCAAAACAAACATCTACTCTCCGCTTATTCTGACTGAATAGTGGTTCCTTTGCCGAGTGGATCCTCACACGTGGCAGTCCAAAGATCCGCTGGTCGTGGTCTGGCAGCCAAAAACACCAGTGCTTTTTTTTTTTTTTTTCCAGAGTGGCAAGAGAGATGTCGTGAGCGCCGCCTGGATGGAGCTCGCCATCGAAACCGTGCTCAAAATACATGGAATCACATTTATTTACAGAGCGTGTGGTGACGGTCAGTCACAGACGCAGCACCTCCTGTGTCGGAACACAACAAAACGGCTTGGCACTCGAAGATTTCTCCCACATAAACACAGGACAGAGACGAACCGGGAGTCAGTTTTAGTGGTAAACGACGGGAGGGGTGCAGATCTGCTCCTGCCCCGCCCGCCCTCCTGCCTCCGTCTGAGGCTCTCCCAGCACAAATGGGGACTCAGAGGAGACAAATCAGGCTCTTGCCCTCCTCTATCTCCTCCTGAACTTTGTCACTGGACGTGGCGATCTCGGCCTGAGCTGAGAAGACGGCGCAGATGAAGGTGAGCAGGGTGCCGCCCATTGCAGTGTAGAAGGCCCAGCCCATGGAGCAGAGGCCGGCGCGGTACGGCGCCGAATCTGGACCGCAGTACAGCTGGACTTTGTCGGAACCCCAGCCAGCGGGGTACAGCATCAGACCCAGAATCAGGAACAGACCTGCCAGCAGAGACAGAGCGGTGACCATGGTGCATGCAAGAGCGCCCCCTACAGGGCCGTGCTTCCAGAAGCATTCATCTTAGATTTCTCTGAGGGCTGGGCAATAATAAAAAGTTCCTTTAAAACTGTAACACATTCCAGATTACTTGTTAACATAATAATAGAGTACAACATTACCATTTCAGGCTTGTAATTAGTTCTGTAAAACCTTTTCTTGAAGACAAAAATGTCACATTTTGAATAGAGGTGATTTAATAGTGACTTTTAATAAAATGGTTTATTGTTGGTAAAGTCAAAACACGGGAAGAACAGGAGGAGGAGCCTCAGCTTTAGTCAGTTTAGTCCACAAAGATAAAAACCGAAACTGTCCACTTTAAAAAAATAAAACCTTGAAACCTTGAAATATGACGACACTTCTAAAACTAACCCAAAAGAAAGACTGTCATTCAACATCCTTTAATGCTTTACTGTTTTCCTGATTAAAAATCTAGATTTTCAGTGTTCAGTCTGTGGAAAAACACGTTTATTCTGTGAAATATTACCCAAAATTCTTTAGTGAGGCTTGAAACAAAAAAGTAAGAAGACACTGTAATAAATTACTTGTGTAGTGGGTTCCATCCAACACTGGTAAAGTCCAAACTTGACAAAAAAATAATCCAAAACAGCGATCCCTAACGCCCGGGCTGTGGGTTGGTACCGGTCCATGGGACAGTTGGTACCGGGCCGCAGAGGAAAAAACAAACCCTACCTTCTGATCTGATTCTGAAGGAAGTTTTATTTTGAAAAACTACTGGATTCTCTCCACTACATCCGATTCATTCTTGACGCAAGTCGCAAGTCTCTCGGTCACGTGACGAAAATCCAACATTTGTGGTCGGTTGGGAATCTACAGTTTACGCATATTTTACGTAGTTAATACGAAATTCTTACATAGTCGTGCGTTATTTTTGTGAGATGCACAAACCAATGTGTGTCTTTCCACAAAAGTCTAACAGACTTTTCAGGCGTGGACCACCGATGCATAACTTTTATATCCCGTTCAAATGACATAATTAATCACTAATGAATTGGCTAAAAACAGCGCCATAATCAAACACGGTTCATGTTCTATTTACGTGTTTATTTGTACTTCTGTGGCTTTGACGTGGTTCATTTGTGATACATCTGTGAAAGTTTCACGCAAAGAACCACAACATTTCTTACGTACGACCAATTTTCATGCTGTATGGCTTTACGGGTTAAAGCTGCTGCACAACGCGAAACCCGCAAGCTAACAAAGTTGCCAAAAAAAAGAAGTATGTATTCATCACTCCTTAAAGTTGCCCTCTGATTTTTTAGCTTCCCCTTTGACGGTTATGGGTGAAGGAAAAATCTTTATCACATTTGACTGTTTCCTGCAGGAAATCTAGTGTAGAGTTATAGTTTTAAGCATCTGCAGATATTCTACAGAGGATGAAGATTAACTTTTAACCCTCAAAAGGGAAACTGGAAGCCAAAAACACGACTTCAGCCTCGGACGTTAAACTGGTCTGTGGCCTGAAAAAGGTTTGAGACGGCGGCAGAGTTGAGATTTCTGGGCCTGAAACAAAGAAAGGATGAAAAAAAAAAAGCTTCATGGAGGATCAACAGGAAAAGGTAGCCGGGGGGTGGATGGTCAGACGTTCCCGCCTCGCCCCGGCGCCCTGCGTCTCTACAGAGGGACGGGGGCGTTTCCTGTCCTCGCTGCTTCGGCGCTCTCTCTCTCTCTCCACATTAGCAGAGTTCATACGGTCAGAGGAGGAAGCTGCGTCCAATCCAGGCTCAGGAGGAAACCCTGACAACGACGGCGCCGCAGACCGTGTGGTGTTTCCACCAACGCTACGCCGCGAAAGCCAAGAGGTGAAGCTCCTTCTCCACTAATCTCACTTCCTTTCTTCCCCTTCCCTCCTAAAATCACCCAATATCGTATTAAACGAGGAAATGAAAACTAGGTCATAAATTCTTTCCACATGTTGCTGCCCCCACGTCCAGACGGGCTCCGGTGATGGATTGAAGGCATGGCTTTCATTCCCAGCACCACAAGCCCCCACCCCAACTGCAACTCTGAGCTCCAACCTCACCGCCCCGGCCCCTCTCTTCTGTAACCTCGCCGCTGTCAATCCACCTACAACCGTCCATCTCAGAGCTGCACCTCTCCGCCCGTCACTGCTGCTCCCTCCACAGAACAAAGAAGGAGCAGGTGACGGCTACGTTTGACCCGCCGTGCCAGTTATTCGATTGGAAAGAAAAAGGGTAAAAAGTCACAAAGAATAAAACAAACATGACTTAAAGCTCTGATAAGATGAACCCAAGAAGAAGTAGGGATTCAAAGCCAAATTTGGAACGAGTGATAAAACATGGGAGGGATAGTTTTAGCATCTGTGCAGCTCAAACCTGAGCAGGATCGTCGATTTAGAGCTGAGGGTTGACCGTGAAAAAGGCCTCACCGGCTACATTAGTCTGAACCTGGAGTCCAGAATACTGAGGTTCTTTGCACCAGAACGGTACTAAGATGAACATTATGCTGTCCGGCCAACTATAAAGCCACAAAAAAAAAAAAAAAAGGAGGGCCCAAACGGAGCCCTGTGGAATCCCACACCATGTGGAGCACTGCTCCGTCTATGTAAGGTCAGGCTGACATCATGAAGTCACATGGGTGCTGCGGGTTTTTGGGTCGTCCATAGGAGCACAGGTGTGTCCTGAAGATTGAACGGCCACCTTAAGGGCCGTCATAAAAATGGAAGGTACCATTGTTGTGCGTGTGGTTAGCATGTCATAACGTATTCGTAAGGATAATGTAAGTTGGACAGAATTGGGATGAACGGGTGATGCTGCCTGCGGCTCACCTTTCGTGTTCGCCACAACCGGTCACCCGCTGCATACCCGTAGAGAGAAAACATTTTCACTCAACAGGATCGCTAAGCGGCCTTTGACCTTGGTGTTTTGGGGAAATATTGCGATCTTTTGACCTCCACAGACATGGGTATCCACCCATAAGAGCAGTTGTGACTAAGACGTTAGCGAGGGATGAGAGTAAACAGTCTGAGTGTGACGTCATCTTCCGGCTCCACCCAAGTGAAGTCAATTCAGTCGCCTTTTTTATTTATTTTTTTGCTAAATAGATACCACCATGTTGGAGCCAGACGCCGTTGGTCAGCATTAATCGGTCCGAGTCCGGCTGTGATTCTCTGGCAACCACTTTGTCCAATCAGGAGTGAGTTTGTCAGAAGGCCACACCCCTTAATACTTTAAAACGAGCTGCATGAAATCTGTCAAACCTTTTGAACGATTGGGGCCAGCAGGCTCCGCCTACTTTTATCTGATTGGTCAGTTTATAATTTGAATAACTTGCATTTAGAAATAATGAGGATTATTAAAAAGATTGTTAGTAGAACGACTAAGTAACAGCTGTTTGTTTCTCGTCTAAACAAATTTTGCAGGCACTTCCTGTTTTGAACGCCAGGGAGGAGGAGTCACTCAGTCCAGTACTCAGATACAGTCAATGGTCACTTCATAATTCCTCCTACATTCCCGTAAAAAAGGGGTTTTGTTTCCTTCACTTCCAGTCTGCAGATTAGTGCCGGTCTGCAGTTAAACTTGTCATAAAGTCTGATCCTGAAGCTGGAATGAAAACTTTATGGTGAGTCATAAAGGCGTTGGACTCCGAGCCATTCGTAGAGAGTTTTACAGCCGAGTTTGTTTGCCGCCTTGACTCTAATCCCTGACGGCTGAGACGCTGAGCAAGCAGAGTGAATATGAAGAGAATCTGATTATAGCTGATTTAACTGGGCTGTGAGAATCCTTTAGGGGCCCTAAAATGAAAAAAAGTCTGCAGGACTGAGCGTCTGCTGAAGCCGTTCTCTGACATCAAATCACTCCAAGCAGCAAACTTTAGGCCAACGAGCAGCTTGAGAGACAACGCAGCCTTGGAGAGGCGTGTCTCTGGGGGGCCGTGAAGCAGAGTGACGCCGATGACGTGACCATCTCTGGCTTCTGAGTGGCTTCCAGGAACGTCTGCAGCTCCTCTTTCCTCTACAGGCCGCCGCGCTTTCTGGAAATGACCATGAGCGGAGCAGCGTCTTCCGTCCCGCTGGTGGACATCAGTCATCCACCGCCTCCGCAAAGTTTACACTCACGGCCGAGTCCAATGTTCGATTCCCGGGCCTTCCAGAAGAGTTATGGCAGAGCGTGTAGGAAATGCTCCCACCTCCTTCGCCGTTTCAAGCGCCACGTTTCCTAACTGCCTCTAAATAACCACTTTCAGATGATGTCACAAACCCGCAGTGCTTCTCCAAGAAATTAGGTCATGTGGTCAATGACATGTCATACCGTTGCCATGCCAATAGAGCTGGTTAAGTAAAAAAAACTGCTAACCAGTTTGTTACTGATGTCTCCCAGAGGAGGCCACGCCCACGTACTCCTCCTTTGGTAAACTTGCCCTAAAAGAACAGACCTCTGAAGGTCGTTAGGGACTTGAAATGACATCAATCAAACGTTTCCACGGCAACCTTATTACTCAAATCAGTGAAAAGAAAAACTACCCAGGATGAACAACAGGACCTTACTGAATGTTCCTGTGATAGAAATGTGGGCGGGGCAACTAATAGCTTTGGTTGCTATGGCAACAGAGAACATCTTTTTACTGATTTACTGATTTGCTTTAGACTTAGTGGAGGCTGTATTACTGTTGTCGTGATGCTAAACAAGACGATAATCTCAGATTTGTTTTCTTTTATTGGACTTTTCTATTTTAATCGTCTGATTAAGATTTTTTTTTCTCTTTTTTTTTGCATTTTAATTCGACTTTAAAACCAACAGACTGCTTTGCAAAAGAAGAGCTGAGAAGAAATGTCATTAAACATCACCAAACCGCCAGAGTTCTTTAGTTGCATCATTTTGGTAAATTAATTTCAAAGGAAATTCACCGACGACACCAACGTGAAAACCGTTAGTTTTCCTATTTTTCCATAAAGATATTACATTACAGACCAAAAAGTTTGTTTTCAAAACGTCTTTTTGTGTAAATCCTTTGCCTGGTTTGTGATAATGACCATTAAATGTAAACATTTACCAAACCAGAAAAGTTAAGGAAAACCCTCAATGCAAGAAATCTGCATTAAATATATAGTAGCTTTAATTTTTATCTGATTTTTCTCTTTTTATTGTTACACCGCTGTAAAGTACCAATTCAAACTATCGTTTTTAATCCGGTAAAAGTCCTTCGGGTTTCGGCTTTCTGTGTCGTCAAATGTCAAAGTTCATCTCCAACAAGCAAGTCTGCTTCATACGTCATAAAAACGACGTTTCAGGAAATCTCTCAGGCAACTCCTGCTTCATAAATCAACTGCTCTCCGTTTGTCAGAGTCATTTGGAATGAAAGAGATGAGAAATGGGGAACAGATCGATGTTCTTCTGATCGTGGATTCTTATTCCTGCTCCTATTGTGGACTCTTCAGTCCTTTGCTCACACAAACACTGTTTACACCACAAACAGTGGAGAAAAGCAGAGAAACCGGCACGATCTTCTGGAATCATACAAACCAAAAACGGCCCGGCATGGAAAAGAAAAAGGTTTGCTTGTTTAGTCCTGAAGGCAGACTAAATGAGACATTTGCTTGATCTGTAATTAAGAAGTAGACAAAAGCGCTTTTGGGACCTTAAAGCAGAACAAAAGTCTAGATTTTCCTAAAGCTGCAGTTATTCTGCTGTATTTAGAAAAAAGCAACAACAAAAAAAAAAAGTTGATTCTATAAGTCTAAACTGTGTTTTATGTCCACGTCACTATGACAATGGTCCATGAGTTCTCACTGAACATGTTTCTGTGTGAACACCAGGACAATTGGGGGTAAATACTAACTTAACCCTTGTGCTAGGCACTTTACCATTGGGAGTTGGGTCATCTAGACCCACTAGACAGTGCTCTGAACCTTTTTTCTTCAATGATTTGTGATATTCACTGGTGTCCATGGATTACATGAAATCTTTTCACCTTTATCCACCTTTGTCATGGTAGGGAGAACACGTCAATGTGAGGGTGGGGTCATCTAAGATAGCACAAGGGTTAAAGAGGAAAGACAAAGGTCTAAAGGCCCGTACACACCGGGACGAATATTCGCCAGGCGTTATTCGCCAGCGTTTTTCGCCACGTTTTTTGTGTTCACACCCAGGCGATTTTCGCTGACGATGAGCCGAGCGAACATGCAATTTCATTCCTTGACGTTAGATGGCGCTTAATGTAAACAGAAATACTCCTGTACACAAGGTGGCGCTGCGCAACTTTACGCTTCTTAAAGTCGCTTTTCACTCAGAAGAAGAGAGCAAGTATTTACGCGATTGTCAGAATCATACAAAGAAAACATGAATATGTTGTGTTTGGTATTTTGTTGCTCCAACTGGTGCTTGGTTCGGGGATATTTTATAATGTCCGTCATTATTTCTTCGTGGCAGTGTAGACGCTACTCGGCGTCTATCTTCTTCGCTGGTATGTGTGCTCAGCAAGACAGTTTTGTGTTTGAGCGCCCCCAAGTTGTGTTTTACTGTAACTTCAGAAGCTCCAGACACGTGTGCAAAAGCGCCATTCTCATTGGTCGAGTAGATTTCGACGCGACGTGTCGAAAAAAAAAAACGAACCCGAGGCGTTTGTTTTTTTTGACGCTTTAACGCGTGGCGTTTTTTCGCGTCGGTGTGCACACTCTCATTGGTGCCCTTTGTTTAGTCACGAGGCGTTAAACGTCGGCGAAAATCGCTGGCGAAATTCGTCCCGGTGTGTACGGGCCTTAAGCCTCCCAAATTTTCGTCTATCATAGAAGATTCTGACTTAAACAGACTGAGGCTATGTCCGAATTCCCTTCCTGATTACTAAAGAATTATCTAGCCCCCTGGATTTTCAAAGCAATTTGGACACCATGCTCACTAGTTCTTTTTATTTTTATTTTTTTGGCAAATGTGATGTCACCGATTTCACAAAGTGAATATCTAGTCAATCCAGTCGTTTTACGTCTTATGAATCCACTGTGTTAATAGTTTTTTTTGTTCAAACGCAACGCATTGTGGTCTGTATTTGCTATTCTAGTGAGAATTGAAGCACGCTACCTTTTTTGCAGAGACTTCTGGGAAATTTCCAGGGAACTGGATTTTCAAATTGTAGATTCGGACAACCCAAAGCAATGGCAAACACCTTATCTAGTGCACCAAGTTCCCCTTTTAATAGAAAGTTGGATTGAGAAATATCGAGGTCCATTTTTTATACCCTATAGAGCCTGTTTAGGCTAAAGGAGGTTGCTGGAGCCTATCCCAGCTAGCTCAGGGAAAAAGCAGGATTGAGAAAAGTTATTTTGTAGAATTCCTTACTGACCAAGCTCGTCAACCCATTGAGCTAAAGCCATCCCCCCCCAAGTGGGTATTCCTTAGAAGAGGTTTGCGTTTTTCGGTGTTAAACCCATTTTGTCGTTGCTCTTACCTGCGATGCCTTGCAGCAGTCCACAAACGTTGAAGATGCTCTTCTTCATGATGCTCTGGAAGCACATGGTGAAGACGGAGATGCAGGCCACAGCGCACAGCAGTAGGATCCCCGCCGCCAGGAAGATGGACGCGGCCTGCCAGAACCCGCTGGCGATCTCCCCGAAGTGAACGGCGTACGGTCCGCACAGGATCCCCCGCTGCATGTGGGGCAGTTTTATACAGCGGCCGTAGATGCCCAACGTGGGCCTGTAGGCTTCCCCTGCGGCGGTGGCCCCATGGGGGCCGAAAACGGCATCGGGCGTGCGGGGATATCCCACCAGCCAGTCTGTGCTCATGAAGGCGATGAGCTCGCCGAAGGCGGCCACGATGCTCAGCAGGGTCCACAGCATGGAGCGGCAGGTGACAATGACATGGCACATGCTGGCAGCGCTTCCGTCGGGTACTAAAGCTACTCACAGGGGAATTCTGGGAATTCTAGAGACTGACAGCTGAGATCGGGATCCGCCTCCACAGCGAGAGCAAGGTGAACCTGCCGTTCTGGTCAATGATTCACGGACGTCTTTCACTCCTTATCTTCGGCTGCGGTTGCTCCTCCTCCAGCTCGCCGTTCCGTCTGTGCGCTCCGTCTTCAGGCTCTTCTGCTGCCTCCTTTCTCCCCCGTCTACATCCTACTGGGGTTGTTGTGGGTGAGCCAGCCCGCTGGGGTAACACCAGACACACCTGTGAGGTAAGACACAGAACAGGGTGAGGAGCAGCTTCCCCCTCCGTCACATTCAGACAGCAAGAGTGGGGGAAGAGAGAGTGTGCATGAGGAACTGGGAGGAGGAGGAGGAGCAGGAGGAGGAGGAGGAGGAGGAGGTGTGGATCTCTGACAGGGCAACTAATGAGTTGTGGAGAGACGGGTCTGTTTGAAGCCGGGCTCTGTGTTTTTGTGAAAGGATTTGTGCCGAGGCCTTTCTCTACTCCCCGCACATCCGTGTGACTAAAGCCGAAAAAACATCAAAAAAACTGTTTGTCTGCTCTTCATCGCTCGCTGCCTTTGGTTTGGCGTTCACAGCAGGAGACGAAGGGGGGGGGGGGAGTTGAACGGGAGCGGATGCAGAGGGACAGAAAAACAAGCAGGAGGTCTCGTTTAAGCAGCCCACACAGCTGACCCGGGGTCAGTCAACGGTTGATAACACAACCGGCGTCCAGCTGTCACGTGACCGACGATAACCTCTGTTCCAATAAGCGCGGAGTCGCTTAATAAAATAGAAAAGTCACAACAGCCCTTACGGGTAGATATGGGCTGTCTGCTGGTACAAACAGATAAACCTGTACGGGACTCGCAGTTGGTCGTAGTCGTAGACCTTGAGCCTGCAGAGGAATGTTCCTGGACAGTTTTCTATACAACACCCAAGGATAAGTAGGTGAGACGTAGTCGTGTCGCATGTATTTTTCCACCTCCTCAAATCCTGAGCACTGTGAAAGGGAGCTTAGTAATGCTGTAATAAACGTGTGCTCCTTCCTGCAGCTTGACTATTCAAAATGAGGGAAAAATTAGACAATCGGTACAGTTTGTGTGCACGTCCCGTGGGTACTTGTGTATCACCTGCACACCCCTTTGTGTGCATGTAAGTGAGAACTAGAGTGTGGCATAACTGCATCGTACGACAGCATCACCATCACGTCATAAGTGCGTGTCACTTGCACTCTCCTTAAGAATACGTCATGATACATTTACCACACACATGACACGGTCCCCAAACCCCTGTGCTATCTTATGGGGTCCACATGACCCCACGCTTACATTGCTATACCAACCATGACAAAGGTGGATAAAGGTGAAGAGGATTGCATGTAATCCATGGACACCAGTGAAGATCACAAATCATTGAAGAAAAAAGGTTCTAGTGGGGTCCAAATGACCTTGAGTCATGTTAACTCACGTTAACTCAAGTCACTTTGGGAGTCATCTGGACCCCACTCCCAAAGTGCACAAGGGTACACAAGTGCACAAGATAGCACAAGGGTTAAGGTGGCTGTACGACCTTCAAGGAAACTCAAAGACACAGCTGTGTTCCTCTTAATGCCTTAGTCACCCGTCTGGGTCAACCCCTGTACGGGTGCTGCGGGTTTTTGGGTTTTCCCGGTCCGTGGAGGGTCATGGAGAGGAGCAGCCACACCCTCAGGGGAGCGCAGGTGTGTCCTGCAGTCCCCCTTGAGGCTCGTGCATCCACCTTTAGGGACCTGGTGAAAACGGAGCGTACCGTTGTCGTGCGTTTGGTAAGTCTATTGTATTTGTAAGAATAATGGAAGTTCCATGCACTTCTGACGTACTGGTGAAGCCGTCTTGGCCCGTTAGCCCATTACTGACCGCGCACTAATGTTGCATGTCAGGCAAGTAAGTGCCCGTAGGACTGGCCTGTCCAAAGTCCAGCCCGTGGCCTCAGTGCAGCCTGGGTTCAGATTTCCACCAGCTCTTATGCACCTGTCATGCACTAAATAAGTGCACTTGAGGTCCTCCTAGTCCACCTAAGGTTGTTGCAACTAAGGTTTTTGATTGGAGTGGAAGTGGAAATTGTTGTTCTAGGAGGTTTTTTTCAGTGTTTTTTAGCTGATGAAAGACCAGCAGGTTGGGTCTGTGATTTAGAAATAATCCTAGTGAACTGAGAGAATCAAGCCCAACTTTATTGTGGCATCCCGGTTCAGATCCATCCTCGATTCCCCCAAAACTAGGGGTGTGTATTGGTAGAGTCTGACGATACCATGTTGCTGTTTTGTGCACTGAGCTGTAGTGGTTCCACTCAAACTCCCAACCAGTGGAAAACAAGAGTAAGACACTGAAAGACGCTCATAAATATTTAAATAAATATTGTCCAGGCAGCATTTTAAAATCGATACAATTATCACCAAATACAATTTCGCGAAATATTGTCAAATCAATTTTCCCTAAACCCCTCCCTCTGAACCCTTGGGGACTAAACATCAAGCTACCAAACATCAGAGGTTTTCTTTATGACAGATGTTAACACATGTGAGCAAAAGTTTGCTTTGAAAGAGAAGCAGGAATGTTGGAGGAGATTGGAAGCTGATGGAGTCTTCTGAAACTGTGTTTAGCAGCACAGCAGGGGGAGGTGGGGGGCACAGATGACACGCCAGAGCCTAAGATGCCGTGTGCGCACAAGCGTCTCAGGGGCTCCGACGGTCGTCAGGCTGTTGAGACGTGGTTCCTCCTGTCGGGATGACCCAGTTCTGCGGTCTGCTGCAGGGGTGGCGTGCGTTTGCCTCGGTGTCTGCGCGCACGCTAACGCTGAGCAGATTTGGTTTGTGTCAAACAGATGAGCTCATAGGAGGCGCAGACAGCCGGCTTTGTGGAGTTGGACCGGAGCTGACTTCATGAATCACAAGCATTCACATTGCTTCACCGTGAGCAGATGCAGGAACACGCGCCAGCTCTCATAAGCTGCGCTGTAACGACCTTCCCCGCATTTCCCACCCCGTCACACGCTGACAGCTGACTTCCCAGTGGGGCAGTTAGGGGGCGGATGCATGACGGTTAGAAACAAACTTCCCGAGGTTTGGGGCTTCACCGTCAGCGAACGTTGTTGGATAGCACACCGGTTCTTGGACAACCTGGATATTTGACCTTTAACCCTAATGGATAAAAAGGGCTTGAATTGCCTGCCAACTGTCTGCACAATATCCATCCTTGAGTTTCAAATTGCTTTGAAAGAAGGTCTGTTGATGTAAGACAAGTGGGGTTCTATTATTGTACCCGGCGTTTGTGGCGGCATTTGCCCAGACGGCTGCTCGCCGTTCCCAGACAGACATGCTGCCACTTTCCCAAGATAGAACGAAGCCTCGTTGTTTTCACACGAGAGACTTGGGGTGGATTCATAATGTCTCTAATACTCTGTGAGTACGCAGGGGGTTGATGGAGGATTATTCCAGGCTCAGTTTACATCAGAGGAAGACTTTACGACCCGCAGCCACAACAAATCTTCGAGTCCACGCACTTATGAGACTTCCAACTTCTGACACCCGGACTTAAGCTAGGAGTCGCAGAAAAAACTGAAACTACCGGTATGCATGAGAACACAACATAAGTGTTTGGTAGCAACATGTATGGAGTAATTAAGTGAAAGGATTTATGGACGTCACAGCAGCCAAATGATCTAATTATTAAACTCTCACCACCATGTTTCACTATGGGGATGAGGTCGTTGTGCCAAAACGCTAGATTTCTTTCCAAACACAGATCTGGACAACCAACCCTTTGAACTTCTTAAAGAATCGGACCATCTTTTGATCGATTTTTAAAGTGTTCCCAGTGGTCTTTTTTATTATGATGATGCTGTTTTTAGCCAAAAACCTGTGTCGTTTTCTAGGACATAGTTTCTGCAGAGCGGCAGGAGTTTTTTAAAAATGACATCTGAGTTGTGGGCGGGACTGTTGCTGCGGAGCAACTGTGCCCCAACACCCCTTCTTGTTGCTGAAAGCTCTCTGTTTATGCGCTCTCTAGCTAGCTTACAGCCCCTCACACCTCCAGCCTAACATTAACAGTGCAACAAAAATGGCGAGCAATATTACAGCTGTCCAGTCCAACCGTTTAGATCCAGATTCCAGCTCAGACGAGGAAAACAAAGCCGTTCATGAATCTATTTGTCTGCAAGGGGATGCATCAGAATGGAGTGGAGCTTGTGACCCGCCTAACATACTTCTACGTTACAAAAACGACCTTTTTTTAAACAGCATATTTCCGTCTGCTACTGATTCACAGCAATTTGAATAAAGAAATACACAGAAATGCAATTTTAAGCTTAATTTTCTTAATATATGTCCTCCATCAACAGAAAAATGCCACAAGAATATGTAAAATACACCATTTTCATCGGAGAGAGTCTTTAACGTTGCGATCAATGATCACGAACGCCAGAAACATTGTTATTGCCCATCATATCTCACATACTTATTACCAAGGTTTCTAATAATAATTGATACTTTAATTGTCCCACAATGGGGAAATTCCTCTCCGCATTTTGGCCCATCCCCTGGGGGGAGCAGTGAGCTGCAAACTAGCCGCGCTCGAGGGGCGACAGCGGCGATCGATCCGCCGACCCATCGGTTGTTAGATGACCTGCTCTACCGCCTGAGCTAAACTGCCGCCCTAAAAGAAACCGGAATTCAAAATTCTCTGGAAGAGTCAAAAAACAAAGATAACCTGTGACTTTTCTCAAACTGAAACATCAAAGTCTGAACAACTTTCCCTCAAACAGAGGATCATTAGTATCTGGTGTTGCTGAAGGGAAAGGTCAAAGGTCGATTCTCACGGATCCCTGAGTGTGACCTCACCGCTCATGCGTCTCTCCGTGAGGCCGAGTGAAACGGCCGGGCTAAGGCCATACAACGCTGCTGCTTACACTGTCCATTCAGCTCTCCTTTCAGAGGAACAGGAAACGCCTTTTCCTGCTGCCACCGACAGGAAGTCATCTACATATCTATGGAGCTGTCAGGGCTGGAATACCTCTACCCCACCCGGACCGTTTAGAGCAGGTTCACAGGGTTGAAAAGAGAGTTTACTTGTTTTATAAATATCAGAGTAAAAGCTGGATTCCTGCGATAGCAGCTGTTTTGACCCAAAAGAGTCTTAAAAGAAAAAAATAGATTGAAATCTGTGACTATCAGTTTGAATGAGCTCCTGAGAGGGAGCTGTGAGGGGCTCTGTTTAAGTTACATTACAAGCAGTTTTATGAGTAAAATCCCCACATTGGTGACAAAAGTCAAAGCTTCTGCTTTTTTTATTATTCCGGGTTGAGCAGGAAGCGCTGCTCGCTTTGACTTCATGTCAGGGAAAGTTGAAGGCTGTGACGTTAACGAAGACCGACGATAACAAAAGTCGGGTTTTTGGCAGAAAAGGAGCGACTTTCCATCTGCTTCACATCCTGGAGCTTTCAGATCCTTCAAAGAAGCTGCAGAGCAAAAACCTCCCCATGACAGACAGACAGACGGCTCCCACAAATGTCAACCTGTAAATGTAGGAAACAGAGAAAAAAACGGACAACAATCCAACCTGTCCCCATCGGCCAGCGCAGTATCCAGCTCCCCTGGAGTTCTGGCTTCCCCGACTCCTTTCCCAGTTTTAAATTCCTCCCTCACACCCCCGGACCCTCCCAACAGCCCTCCTCCCGGAGACCCGTGCCTCGTCTGATTGGCCGTGCAAACGGCAGAGCCACGCCGCTTGAGAGGGTCCACACGGTGGCCACATTTCAGAGCAGAATCTGGGTTAAAACAACAAAAGACGGAGCAGCACAAGTTCTGCCTCCCTTCTTTTTCCTTCCCAGTCTCAGTCTCTCACCTTCTCTGCTGCTTTTTCATCAGCCGAGGCCTCACCTCACCAATCGCCGCAGTTAAGATTATTCCCTGCAAATATGCTCACTGTACCTTCTATTAAAGCACTTGACTCAAATGTTACATAAAAACATGTTAAGAGACCATTTATTTCCACTTTAAATCAAATATATTTTAAAGAAAACATCCTGTTTCAGAGAAATGTGCAGGAATCCAAATTTCAATCCAAAATACTCGAAGTAACATCGTTCTGACAGAATAACCGCACTCTGACACCAAGAGCATTGATTGTTTGCTTCGACAGTTTTATCACACGGTTCGGGCACAGCTAACCCCTGAAATGTTGGAGTTGGAATAACGCGCTCTTCGCACAACGTTGAGGCGATTAACGTAACGGTTTCTGAAGTCTGTCGGCACAAAGTTGCTTTCCTCTGCGCCAAAATCAGTTACGGCACTTCAGCACGGTCAAGTGTTTCAACCACTGACAGAAGAACCAACCAGAGGCGTCTGAGATCCTCAAGAAGGAAGAAAGTTCACACTTCAACATTTGAATGAGGATGTTTTTATTACAGATGTTTTAGGACTTTTATACTTTTTCTAATGGAAACATCCAGGAAATATTTAAACTTTTCTGCAGGAAGAATGACCATGTACGTGTTCTTTTCTCAGTGTAGTGCTGTGGGAAAATACTACCCACATTTAATAAACATCCAAAGCTCTTCATTGGATTCATGTTCTTTGATTTTTTTCAGATATCAAAGACGGCGCCCAAAGGACCTTTTTTAAAACCACATCTACTACTTTTTCCTTGAGTTTGAAACGATAAAAACTGAACTGTATCTAACTTGGCCAGGTTTGTGAACCCTGAAAATGATCTGGCTCTCTACTTAACTTCAGGCCAATTCTGTATCGAGATCAACAATTAGGGCGGGGCGATAAAACGACAACGATTTATATCGCGATACAACATTTTCTAAATAAAAAAATTGAGTATATTGTAAAAGACTTTTGTTTTAAATGGACACGAGAAAATCCTCTCCCTCTTATCCAATCAGAATTGTTTATCAAAGGACTGGACCAATCACTGTTGGGGTGAAACAGTGAGCTAGTGTCACCTGGCAACAGTGTTCAGTCTGAAGATGAGCTAAAAAAAAACGGAAGAGGACGCAGATGAAGGCGATTACATTGTTGAAAGGACTGCTACGTTAAAAGTATGATGGGAAATAAAGATGTAAATCTAAACAACCTGCCGACAAATACACATTGTTCCTATGAGCAATTTGGACAAATATAGATTTTTTTTTTTTTTTTTTTTTTTTTTTACCAGGAAGTTCCATTGAGATTGCATCTCTTTTTCAAGGAAGACCTGGGCCAAAAGGCATCAATACAAAATAAAATACAGTTAAAACAACTGAAATATAAAAATACATTACAAAATACAATAAAATGCAATTCAAATTGAGATGAACAGTAGGACAATGACTAATAGGTTAATTAAAAGTGGTACAGAAAAGTCAAGGGTGACATGTGCATGTTTCTTTTAAAAGCTCAGAAAGTTTTGCTTTAAAACAATTCAAGGGAATAAGGTCACTTAAATGCAGAGAGTTTTGAATATTATTCCAGGAAAGCGGAGCAGCAATGGAAAAGGCTGTTTTTCCTAATTCACTGAGGAATCTAGGGACATAAAGAAGCAATTTGAGTGAGGAACGAGAGTTATATATGTTGTTAACAGGAGAAAGAAGACGGCAGAAAGAAGACGGTTGAAGATATTTGATTTATATTGTGATACATACCGTTATCGCCTTTAATGAAACACTATTTGAGATTAAAAAGATTCTATATCGCCCGGCTCTAACAAAAATCAAGAGCAGTGAAAACAAAGGCCTTGTCATTTAAAAAGTGGAATTCTGACCATTTTCGAGAGAAAAATGTAGAAAATCCAGCACACTCCCAAGGTGGGGAGTGAAAAGAAAGACTGTCAATTTTAAAGGAATTTCAGCAGGTAACTCTTGCAAAACCCTGAGTACTAATTGGAAGTAAATGGAAACACATGAAAGTACAAAGTATAGTTGTATTTCTGAATGAGAATCTGCCCCATCCATGTTTACTCCCTTAGCTTGTGTAACTATTTACCTCTACTTGCCTCCAAAACCTATTTTGCAGGAGCAGACGTGAGCCTCGTCTGCTTTCTGTCGCTCCTAACTCCAACAAGAACCGCAGGAAAACCCAGACCCACTCGCTGCCGCTTCAACATCTGTCCGGCTGAGCGTCGAGCCGCCCGGCCGAGCAGATGGTCCGCTGAACCTCTCGCGAGCTAAGCGACCCAGGATTGCTTACAGCAGCACTGAGTGCACTCTGCCAACGGTGAAGTCAGCTTTGACTGACTCGCAAATGACTTCCATATGAGGATGGAAAAAGGGGCTGGCGCAAATAGGACGAAGAGTCGATAGGTCAGTCTGGCCCTTGAATGCACCACAGAAAAGCCTGGAGAGGACATTTGACTGATCCGGCTGAGTTCAAAACCCTTCAAATAAAGATGCATGCAGCTGAGACTTCACTGTTGACCTCTTTTTACAACCCGGGGTGACTCATTCTTCTGCTGTGGTTGTGAAATGTGTGGTTGAAAGGTTAATGGGCCACTTTAAAGCCACACACTCTCACTTCAACGTGGAGAATATCTCAAAAATGCTGCTACTCAACAAAACAGCCACTGACTGTTCAGCAGTCCTCAGTTTCTGCCGCCGCCGCCGCCGGCCCGCTTCCTCAGTCTGCACTACAGTGCACAATAACAGTTTACAAAAAAAACAATTCCAAATGTAAACGATAAACAAATGGGGCAAAAAAAACTGTCACAATGAAACGAAGGCTTAAAGACAAACTTCGAAAAAACAAGAATAAAATGATAAATGCAACGTTTGGTTTTCCCTTTTGTCTACAATGTTTCTTTGATGTAAATACAAAATTTGTCAGATAAATTATTGTCAAAAATATGTCATGGGTTCACAAACATATCTATCAAATCACAAAACATCGATTCAACAAAGTGCTCATGTGTTCAGACTACCGTTAGGACCGTGTCACACAGCCACTGTTTGCACACATTGCATGGATGAAAATTGGTCATACGTGGAAAAATTGAAAATATTTGTGGTTTTTACTTGAAATCTTCACAGATGTATCACAAATGAACCACGTTAAAACCACGTATGAATAAAATCGCAAAGAACATGTCAATCAAAGTAGAACTATGCATTCAGCCTACGAATCGCTAATGAATTGCATATAGACAGCTTAATAATCACACGCAGTGTGTGTTCTACGTTAATTTTAACATTAAATGTGCGCCGTATACAAGATATAAAAGTAAAACTATCTGTGGTGCATATGTGTAAAGTCCGACGTACGTGGAAAGACACACATTTGCGTTCGCATCTCTCAGTAATAATACACAATTGTGTAAGATTTTCGTAACAATTGAGTATTTATGTAAAATACGCGTTGTTCAATCGACCAAAAATTTTGAATGGCTCAAAACCAAATAAACGTAAAGACCCGCCGTCCAAAACCCTTGACTGACATCTGCGCACATCGACAAATGACAAACACAAGAAACACGTACGAATTACGTAAATCACACATGCATGACAAAGACGGAAAAGTTCACACATGGGAAATGCAAAAAATGTACATCGCTTAATAATGAGCCTCAGTTTGTTGAATCAATTTTTGACAGTAATTTAAGGGGAACTTTGTATTCAAGAAAAAAAAGTCATAGTCTAAATAAAAACAAATCAAAATGACAACAGATATGTTGTAATAGTGTTGTATTCATAGACGCATATTACAGGTGTGCATTGGCAAGAGTTTGGCAATATGATACGTATCAAGATAGGCATCTCACGATACGATATGTAACGCGATACTCGTTGTCATCTGGAGTTCACTACAAAGTACCACAATTTCCATTTTTATATGGTACCAACGTGACACAAAGTTTCGGTTCGTTACCCATCCCAAGCAAAATCTATGTTGGACGTGTCTTATAACACTAAAAAACTGCAAAGTTGACTGAACGTTTAGCATTTAACACAAGCTGATTCTTGCGAGATCTTGTTGTTTGGTGCATGTAGATCTGCTCAAAAATGCTCAGTGTGCGGTGCTGCCAACTAGCTGTGGTTTAAGTGGAAGACAAGAGTCAGACGCTAAAGGACGCCCATAAATAAATAAAATAAATATCATCTTGACAGCATTTTAAATAGATACAAGTATAGCAATATACATCGTCGAATCGAATCTAATGCATACGTCTCCTTTTGACAGTAATCTTACCCCATGCAAACACGAAAGATCCTTGCAGACAAAATCAAATACTCTCAGTTATAGAAAACAACAGGAGTTTCCTTTTGCACATGTTGAACATGCAGACATTCCAGGCAGCGATTTGTCTTCCAGACCAAGTCAAAGCCATCTGTGCGTCTAAAACCAGGGTGAAGATGATCTCCAAACAGCAAAATGTTCTGCGAGCTTCACATCAAAGGCCAGAGAATCCGACAGGAGTGGAAATCCACATGCTCGATGCATGCCAGGCTCGAGCTCCATTCTGAAGGATTCAGCGGAGCGGCCTGCAGTCTCGCTGTGAGCAGTCATTCATCTTTTTCCCTGTCAGACCTCGATCAGTGCCGTCAAGTAGATCTGAATAGGGAGGGCAACTGGGAAACTAACCCGGCTCACCCGTAACGGACAACAGGTTGAACATAGAAATCAAAGTTTGATTTCTACATTTGAGTTATTGCTAACACGTTATAATAAGATTGCTTAATAATCTAGTTTATGACATTAATTTTAGCTGCATAAAGAGGTCATTTAAGATTTTTGGAATATCGCTGTGTCTCCTTATGTAATCAATAGGCAATTTAATCTTTATTATTTGAAAATATTAATACTTATGGATTATATAAATAATTTGCACTTTGACTTATGAAGTATAAATAATTCTAAATAAAAGTGAAGAACCAGTTATGGGAATCAAGTAAAGGCTAAATTAAAATTAAAATAAAGCAGAATGGGGCGGCTTTATATTAATTCCCTTCCTCCCACTCCTTTTTTAAGTACTTAATTAAACTTGTTTTGACAAAGGTACTTAAAGGCTTCAGAATATCATGTAATGTGTGTATTAGTGCAAACTGTCTATGTTTATTCAATTCAACTTGAACTCGAACAATCTTGAGACTTATTAAGGAATCCAGTCTAGATGCAACAAACGCATGGATAAGATTTTCAGCATCACTCTTAGAAAGTATATTTCTGATCTTCGCTATATACCGTAGGTGAAAAATATATTAATATGTGAGCCTTAAATGATAAATCCTGGTCAAATAAAACCCCAAGGTTTCTAACTGTGGAATTGGGGGCTATACTTATGCCATCCAGGGAGACTATCTGAGCAGACAGAGCATCTCTGAGGTTTTTAGGACCAAGTATAATGACCTCAGTTTTTTCTGGGTTCAGGAGGAGGTAATTAATTGTCATCCAGGTCTTGATGTCTCTGATGCAGGCATTCAGTTTGTCTATATTGTCATTTTCTTCAGGTTTAATAGATAAATACAACTGCGTATCATATGCATAACAGTGAAAACTAATGCTGTGTTTCCTGATTATGTTTCCTAGGGGTAGCATATAAAGCATAAACAGGATGGGTCCTAAAACCGAGCCCTGTAGGACTCCATAGCTAACTCGAGTGCAATGAGAGGACTGTCCATTTAAATTAACAAACTGGTACCTATCAGATAAATAGGAGGGCAGATCCTCTGATCCCTATGTCATGCTCTAACCTTTGGAGTAAAATACTGTGGTCGATAGTGTCAAAGGCTGCACTGAGGTCTAAACTGAGCCTTGTTTTGGCTCGTGTCAACACAACTCCCAGACGTGCCTCAGATATGTCGTTGAGGTTTCTCTCACCACATGTTTTCAATCACAGCCCGGGCCGGCCTGTGCTGCGTCACTGTTCACCCTGGGGTTGGGGGTGGAAAGAGACTGGAGGAATGGTGGAAAAAACAAGCTGTGGGCATCAGATGGAGAGTTGGATCATCTGGCTTTGGAGTTTAAATCAGAAGATTGTAAATCTAAATGTATAGGAGGGGCATAAATATGTTGTCTTTCAAATATGTGGGGAAGTTCGGGAATTAAGAAGTGGATCAGTATATATGTCAATAAACATATATGTATAAAATGAAAAAAAAAATGTTTATCTCTGCAGTATATTTGCTCATTTCTTGACTTTCAGGGTTCGAACTGGAGGAGTATAAACACACAGGAAATTCCTGCAATGAACTCAAGGTAAGACGGGAGCGTGGGAAACAAAGCGGGAAAGGAAAAAACGGAGTGATGGCATTTGAGCGTGAGCGCCACGTCTGCTGGGAGTACACCTGTGGAGGTAAACCTGTCAGCCGGAGAGGTGCCTACAACGAACAACATCTCTGACTGAGAGGAAAAGGAACTGAAGTGAAACAGGAGCTGCCAGGGGGGAAAACTGAAAACAATGAGAGTAAAAAAGACTCAACATGTGGATAAAGTCACACAAAAGCATGCACATCTCTTTGATCTTAGAAGGAAACGTCACCATTTTCCCCATGAAAACATCTGTTTATGCAATATGACCCACTGCTTGTCAGCCTGAGGAGGAACATTTCTCCAGAGCAATCCTTCATCTTCTCATAGTGACCATAACACCCAAACTCAAATGAGAAGGTGATGGAAAACAAAGACCATCTGACATATCAAAACCTCAAAGTGGGTGGCCGGCCGGAGAGTGGACTTTCTGGCTTTTGTGATGAGATAACTCTCTGAAGTTTGCTTCAGCAAAGTTGTTTTGGTCTCTAGGTCTGATTCGGATCTGTAGGGTATCTCTTAGCAGCTAAACATAAGCCAGGGCTGTCTAAGCAGAGGTTAAAGAGGCTCAGGAGCAGAAACACGGCACAGATAATATCCATAACAGCCATAACAACAGTGCAACACTGACTACTGTTTGGTATGTGGAAACAAATGCGAGAGCCTCCACCTCAACTAAGAAAGCTTTGAACTTACAATTAAACATTTTTCCCATTTTTATTTTTTCATAGGCAAACATTTGGAAAGTTCTAATTTTGAAACTAATGTCCACGTTCTATTTTTTTTAGCCCACTGTAGAAAAATTATATTTAGCTTGACCTAACTTTTTAGATGTTTTAATGGTTTTTCAAAACCAATAATATTAAAACTGCATACCTCTAGGATCACAATGATAAGCTGTTATTTATTTATTTATTTATTTATTCATTTATTTATTTACACTCATAATGTAGAAAAATATATATTTTTAAATTTTTAAATTTTTAATTTTAGGGGTTGAAAAAAAACCTAAAATGGTGAATTTGAAGCCTCTGTGGTTTTTGGTGCAGAGGTCATGATAAAGAAGAGTTCCAGAGGAGAAAATGGTGGAAACACAAGCAGATGGTGAGGACAAAAACCTCCTTGGTTCTGTGGTAAGTTGCTATGTTTATTTTTTGTTTTCAATTTTATGATCTATCAGGTTTATTCATTTTTTCTGTCCATCCTAGATTAACATTAGTCTCCCATTCTGTATTCTACTCCTGATTTCTTTAATAGTTTTTTAATAGTACCAGTTAGCTCACAAGCTAAGCTGCTGTTCAGCAAATTAGCCTGATTTGAAATTATTATATTTTTGTATTAGTTGGTTGCAGCCACATTAGCCGTCTCATTGCCTAGATTTTTTTCTAACCTTCGTTAGCTAGTGTGTTATCTAGCTGGAGCTAACTATTCAGCATGCTAATTAGCTAACTTGCTGGCTACATGCCTTCTTTGGAATCAGTTTGTTAGCAGGTAAAAAGGCTTTCTAATTTGCTAGGTTATTTTTCAACCTTTTGTTAGCCTGTGGAATATCTAACTGGAGCTGATTAACTAGTTGGCGTTCTAGTTAGTTGGCTGGGTAACTAACTAACTCATTTGGAATCATTTCATTTTGGTCTTAGTTTGTTAGCAGGCAAATTTACTGTCTAGAATTTTTTCTAGCCTTGTTAGCTTGTGGGTTATCTAGCTGGAGCTAACAAACTATTTAGCATGCTATTTGGCTAACATGGCTAACCAGTTTATCCTAGTTTGTTATTAAACAAATTATTTATCTACTTACATAAAATAATTTTCTTCTAATCTTTCTTAGCTTGTGGGTTGTCTAGCTGAATCTAAATCTTTAGCCTGCTAGCTCGCAAACTCTCTGGCTAAATGATTGCTTTGACATCGGGTTATTTTTTTTAATTCTCGACATATTCCGACAAATTAGCTAACTAGTTAGTTAGATTTCTTTCCGATCCTTGTTAGCTTGTGGGTTGTCTATCTTGAGTTGACTTAATTGTTAGCTTTATAGTTAGCTAACTTTCTGCCTAAAATGCTTTCTTTGGAATCCGTTAATTTTTGTCCTCGCTTTTTAGCAAGCAAATTAGCAGCCAAGTTGGCCAGATTTTTTTCTACCTTTATTTGCCTATGTGACTTAACTACCATGCTAACTAACATCTTCACGTAAATAGTGTTTTTCCCCTTGTCTTTGTTTGTTAACCCAGTTGACCAAGTAAATAGTTGGCTTTTGAGCTGACAGTATTGATGTAAATTTGATGTCATTTTAATTACAAATGCTACATATATATATATATATATATATATATATATATATATAGCAGAGACAGATATATATATATATATATAATTATATATATATATTATATTTTACTTGAGTCTCAACCAAATTTAATGAAGTATACAGCAGAAAGTATTTCACCTTTTATGGCTTACAACAGCTGATAGACTGAAGAGCCTTGAAAATCTGTTCATTTACCAGAAAGCTTACCCTCAGGCCTAACACAATTTCCATAATGTTTACCCTTTTCATGCCCCGTCTTACCCCTCAGTACGGCCTGGGGTTTAGGGCCTGTTGCAGATAAAGTCACACCACCTAAAATCCTGTTTTCAGTTGCATATGTTTAAGGAACCCGTCAGCATTCGGCCCTTGGCTTTAGATGATTAAAGCTAAAACTCCCAAGCAACATTTCTCACTATGGAACAAAACAACACCAACTCCCCCCTGCAAACTGAGACCTCTCTGGCGACTATTCGTAAACGCCCCTGGGGGTGGAAACGCTGTTTTGGGGACTCTGAAATCAACCTGATACTGTGTGGAAAAGCACAACAATGCAAGTGTCGAGTCACACTGCACGTCGGGTTGTGGACAGAAAAGGGATCAAGTGTTTTTATCCTGACCAAGCAAAGCATACAATTGTCGGCAGTGAGGAGCACAAATGAGAGAGGAGGAAAGAAAGCAGATATGGAAAACTTGAGTAGGACGAGTGTGTTGCCATTGTTGGGCTGGTTTCAGGGGAGTGGAAAAAAGAAATGTTCAAACTTTTACCCTCTTTTGCCTTCTTTTGTGAAGTAAAACGCTTGAATCTGACGTGTCCAACAAGATAACAGGAAGAGAAGCCCTTTCCCATTTTTAGAGCTCTTATTTTGTTTATTATTTTAGCGGGGGGCTTGCCACTCCAATGACCTTTCCAGGTGGCCCTGCTCAGTATCTCCCGCTCGGTATCTCCTGCTCCATTGTTTTCCTCCATATTTCAAAAACATGCCCCAACAACCCCGACTTCCTACTTCCTCAGATAAATACACAGGCCAGATTTCATGTTGTGGAAAAGCAAAAAAAAAGAAAGGGGGTGAACCTTACAGTTATGAAGATGCTCCTCCGTCTTCTTACAAAAAGTTCTAGTTGTAAACAATCTAGACCTGAGCCTGGAAAAATGAAATAGTTGAAAAATACTTATATGAAAAAATAACTACTTTAGTCAAATTTGGTTTATTTAATGACTTTAAGAATGCAAAAACCATGACAACAGAAGAATATAATCATATTTAATAGTTCACAGTACAAAAGTGGCAATAAAGTCAGTTTTTAAAATTAAAATACAGCCTGCAAGCGGTGATGTATACTAAGTAATTCAGGGTTTCTTTTCCGCGAAAATGTATATTCCAGTTTTTGCATATCCATGTTTTCTATTTTTACTTTACGGGATGAGGGTTTTCATACAGTGATAAGCGTGAGATTGACCTCTCTTCTCTATAGTTCTTTGACTGCAAGTGATAAGAATTTCTCCATTTGAAAAGGCCCCTATCCTACTGAGAGAGATGGAGCAAAACCATGGGATAAGAATGTTTTTATTACCTTTTTGTGCTCTTTGCTATTAGCTAGCTACCTGCAAGGTTTGATCTTCTAAGAGTGGGTTCACAAAAACTTGGCCCCAAAATGGTGCCAACTAGGCCTGCACAATATACCGCAAATTTGTCGTTATCGCAACATCCAGCTCTGCAATATGCATATCGCAAAAGACGGCGAATATCGCAATAAATAGCAAACCCAAAATGTGTTAAAACAATCTTCTAGCAGCTTGAAGCATTTAACGAATCAAATAAATCCCTTTATGCTTTGACCAATCAGATGGATGCCTTCCCATTGTTGACCAATCAGATGGAGGCCTATTATGTCAGATGTTTGTCACCTATGTCGATGAGGGTCATTTGGAGTATAATTTTTAAACTGTTGCAATGAAATGGGAATGATGTTTTTGTTAATTTTTTTATTTGTTTATTTACCGCAAATTATATCTTTATCGCAATATTGATCACTAATATCGCATATCGCAAGTTTTCCTCATATCGTGCAGCCCTAGTGCCAACACTAACCTCTGCTTCAAACTGGCTTGGTTAGGAAATAAAAGGACTAGCAAAATCGTAGTCACAACGGTCCCTAGAGGTGGATACGGCTGTCTGCGGGCCAAAAATAGGCAAACCTGTGCGATGTCAGGGTCGTAGACCGCTTGGTCTAAGATCGTGTCATACAGCCGCCTTTAGGGGAACAGCAGGACACACCTGTAGATTTCACTACAACCCTCCATGGGCACGGACAACCCCAATCCAAACCCCCTACATGTCACTAAGAATTTGTCCACTGGTTTAATCATGACCCAGCCTTGGGATCTTCCAGTTTAGTGTCAGAATTAGTCCTTTAAAGAAGATTTTAACGTTAGCATTGTAATTTTAACGGCAAGCTTCAAAAAGATTTATAGGTCAGAATACCACTTTTACTGGGTCCCCATTCCAAAACTCTTTAATTTAGCAAAAAGATGAATAGTTTTAGATGTCCTTCATGAGTCAGAGGAACATTGATCTTGGCTTCAAGCACGAGTTTGCAAAACATCCAATCATGGTCACTGAAACGACAACAAAAACATAGCAGTTGTATCTCTTTTTGCATTTTTGTACTTCTGGAGGCTCTAAAGATTTTTGGGTTTCTTTGTGATCACTGAGCAAATGAGGGTTGTCAAGTTGTGTTTTTTAAAGGATCCATTGTTGGGTAACACCTGCTAGGAGCAGTGAGTTCAGTGCTACAGCTGCTTTTTCCACTTGGAAGCTCAACCGTATTTATATCATCACAAGAAAAGCAGGAAGCCGTGTGAACGTTTGTTCTTTTCTTTTCTGGGTAAAAAAAACCTTGATTCGGGAGTCATGTGTCAGTGGATTGAATAGTGCAGAGGGAATCCAAAGACAAACAGAAGGGACCGACCTTCTGAGTGCAACGCAGACCTGGACTTGGACAATGGTTCTCCAGTTAAAGTCAGATGGTGCAAGACTCCTCGCTTGGCGCAACCTGGACGGAAAAAAGAGAAATGTCTGAATGACAAAAACATACCGTCTCCAGAGGGCAATGGTTCAGTCATCGTTTGCTCCCTGGCTGTAATGACTATCCGTTTCTCCATGCTTATTGGGATTTTCCGTCTTAAATGTGAGACAACGAGGCAGCTGCAGCAGAAGAAACCTAAACTGTTTCACGTGTTGATAAATGAGAAGACATGCTGATGTCAACTGGCCTTGTTAGGATCCCACCGTCAAAGCCGCACAACATCATGAACGATGTCTGACCTCGAATTAGATTTCAGACTGAGCAAAGTCAAGGAATTCAAGCACAGCAGAATATTATTTACTCTTTAACTTTGGATGTAAAAGGTGATTTGTTGAGGATCTGAAAGGTGTTGCTCTAAGATGATCCTACAGAGAACTATCACCGGACTCAATCAATCAATCAATCAATCAATCAATCAATCAATCAATCAATTTATTATTTGTATAGCACTTATTTAAGCAGAAGCAAGGACTAAGATAATCCACAAACTTTGCTCAAGTAGTTTAATGCGCTGGAGCTGAAATGGACCAAACGCGACTGGAAGATCTGACCGCGCTCTTTAAGAAGTGTCACAAACGCCCAGCCGTTTTCCAAAACCATTGAATTCCTTTTGCTTTCACATGGTTACTGGAGCCTATCCCAACTACTGTTGGACAAAAGGCATGGTACACCCTGGATGGATCACCAGACTGTCACAGGGCAACGCAAAGACATACAACCCCACACGCTCACATTTACAAAACCCAAAACCTAAATTCTTGACAACTTGGTCACCAATTAACCTATCCATCTCATTTCTAAACCCGTTAATCCCTTATGCAGTCATTGGGTTGCTGGAGCCTATCCCAGCTGCTGTAGGTTGAAGGCGCATTATACCCTGGACTGGATGCCAGTCTGCCACAGGATGTTTCAATAACTACTGGGTTTTCATTATCATCACAGTAACACATCTATAAAAAATGAATTCAATCACCAGGGGCTCTGCTGAAAATCAAACTAGTTATTCCTGATGGGTTACTCTCATCTAACGCCCTGGAGATAATTACTTCAGTGCTGACCCTCTTCCTCTTTACTTGACTCTGCAGAGATTTTCTAATTAGTGAGGAAGCAGCTTGGTTAACGATCAAGCCAATAAGAAAGCATGAAAATGCTAACAAAGCATGAAGGCACTAGATTAGATGAGGAGCACTCAAGCACACGATTTTACTGGCTGTGCACTTCATCATCCAGTGACCCCAAGAGTGGTCTTAAGGTCCACTAAAACCCACTGAATTACAGGCTGTAAATATCGACACTTTCTAAGATAATTAAAGATTATTTTTAACCATTTGATCGATCTACTAGATTTATTTCACTTTTTCCCCCCTAAGATTCTGACAAAATCTTTGCACTTAGTATCAAGCTCACTGAAAAACCTAACATCTCCAACTAGGATGCAACAGGAACTACCTTTAAAACAAATATAATAGCTAATTTCTGGTCCAATCACCTTTACTATATTGCTGTACAAAATATAGTCATTCATAAGATCTGCAGACCGCACCACCTAATCACATATCCAGGATTATTTCATCACTATTACTATTACTATTGCGTCAGCACATTTATTTCAACACTAAAAGGTTGACTTTTTATATTTCTAGTTGGTACACTGTGGCCAAAAACCTGCACTTTTCTTTCATCTCAGTCAACAGTCGTTGTCCTTTTTTGGGCGTCGGACAACATTTTCACAAACTGGCAGGTATCAAGCTGGAGTCGGCGTTTGATATTTCTAAGTTTCTGCTATCCTTTAACATTGATGTGATAAAAGATTTTCCCTTAACGGTAAAAGTGGAGCTGAAAACAGGATGCCAACTTCAGCCTCCTCCAACGTTTAAGGTGTTTTGGCGGACAGATCCAACAAAATAAAATGATCACTAAAACTGGTATTTCCTAAAATCATGAATGTAAGTCCACTGTTTGAGCAACTTTATGAACAGTATTCTTGTCGGCCGCTGAATATTAGGCATTGCAGACTTGGTGTGTGGGAACATACAACAAGTCGTAATAAACCTATATTTTGGGTTGAACTCCTGGTTTTGTTTGGTAAATGTAGATTTCTTTTATTTTGAAGTCAAAGGTTCTCCTGTTTCTTCACTGCCTCTGCACAAAGAAACATTTCAAAGATATTGATATTTGATATATGCTGTAATACTTGTTTTATTTTTGACCAATTTGTGTTTAATCTGTAAAAAAGAAATCCAAATAAAGCAACAGCCTTCCCTTGATTGTATAAAATGCTCCCATTAGAAAACACAAATAGAAATATCCAACTGACACCACAGTCAACCACATGAACGAAAGAAAAACAAGCAGAATTGTACCACAAGAACGTGCAACAAGTCTGCAATAATACCTGATTGAGCTAGGGGCTTCGGTTGGATCACTAAACCTTCTCTACAGCAATAAACTACAGACCAGGGGACTCCTGAAGCAACAGAGTGAACCCTACATGTGCTGTGCTTATCTTAGTCTACCGGTAACTTGGATATAAGATAGGAATCTGGCTTTGTTTAAAATTGCCATAAAACAGCAAAGCTGTAACATTTCTATGAAGAATAAAGTCAACTATTCTCCTTCACAAAATAGATTAGAGTTTTCCTTTGTCCTCAGGGGAACCTTGGCAGTGTAAATCCTTCTTGGGCATTCTCCAAATAGTCACAGCTGAGAGGGCCCCCCCCCCCCCCCCAAGTGTTACTATCCAACCACTATTTTTGCTTTCTGAAGTCATGCCAAAAAATGCCCCAATGTGTTTTTAAACTTGGTAATGCCTCTCGGTGGAAGCGGTGTTACATGCCAGTGTTTGCAGTTCAGCAGCTGAGCCCCTCCACAGCTGGGGGGAAGGGGAAGGGGGGGCTCTCATGTGGAGAATGTAAGTATGTTCCCTTCAGCCAGCCCCACCACAAAAGGGTCTTTCTTGTAGCCTTTAAGGGGCTTTGGGAACAGGGGGGAGCTGTATTAAAGAGTCACAAGTGGGCTGCGATTCATCAGACGACCTGGGTTAGAATATCAAAACATGTTCTGGACCATTTTATGGTCCTTATAAACTTCAAATAGCCCTACTACACTTATTTTCAGTTTCAAATGATTACAAATGACATTAAACATTATCCATAAATCTTCATTTTGCATAGACGTAATTTGGGGCTTTCTAACCATGGTCCGGGTGAATACTCTATTCTGATTGGCTGCAGGGTGTCCACATAAAAGTAATAATGGACACCACATAACCTGAATGTTCTATATTATTGCGATGTTAGAAAAACAGGAACTTGGAACAGAGGTGGACAGATGTTTTTTTCACAAATTAATCTCAACAGCAAGACAGTAGAAAAGACTTGAGTCATTTTATGGTTTCGTTTAACCTTTATCATGACTATAATAATGAACAATCAGAGTTAATGGTACAAATATTCAACAATATTTCTGTTCTCACGGTGGTGACTTCAAAGATGAGGCCCAGGAAACATCTTGTGGATTTTGTTCCTTTGAAACAAACTCCTGCTTTATCATCTGGACAAAAACAAGCGTTAAGAAGTGAAATTTCTCTCTGAAATGGTGCTTTGAATCACTTAACGTGACGTTGAGCGCATTTATCGCCGCTGGTTAGTCGTCATACATCAGCTCCAGCAGAGCGAGGTGCGGGTTCTGTAGCTGTTATCAGGAAAACGCATCACAAATCAAAATTGTCAGCTTCTTGTCAAAACTGACTCGAACGTCAAAAATGACAGGATTAAGATATTTCATTTAATATTTATTGCTTTCATAAGTGACCACGGTAAGTTAGAGATAATGGCAGACATAGTGTGCATTATCAGAAATTGACGCACGTCCGACATAAATTGGGATAGTTTGCTTCATTTTTAAGGTGTAAAGGCTTCATGGAAGACCTCAGTTTACAATTACAGTTGCAGTAAAGATGTCTAATTGACCCAAATTTGGGGCCTAATCCTCTGTAATTTTGAAAATGTAATATATTTTGCTATTTTTGGGTAAAAAAATTACTTTTTTTTATAATTTTCTCGTTCATAAATGTTGGTTCCATCACATGTGCAAAAGGAATGTTCAAAGAAAGCCTTCAACCCGTAAAAAAAGACACATAAAAACAGTTGTTGTTGGGGATAATCAGAGTTGCATGTTGCCGCACAGTCAAACAGCTGTATTACATTTACCACACATTAGTTTAGGAGCCAGCACAAGAAATAAGAGCTTTGAAAGCCATGCCAGGAGCTCTTCAAAGTGAAGAGGGAAAAGTGCTGGATCTCTGAAGCCCTTGCAGCTTCCGCTTTGGGTTTAACAATGACAGCATTGCAAAGTCAGAAACAACATTGTCCATGTTCATAGCTTATTATTTCAAAGATGCATCTGCACAGTAAACTAAAGTCATAATTCCTGCCTGTACCAGTTGTAAAATAGTATTTGAAAAAAAAATGTGTTTCCAGAGGAATTCATAGCAACCATAAATCCCGATTCACAAACTTTATTTTCTGATTTTAAGCCACAATAAAACATCTATGGTAAAAAAAAAATCACCTAAATAACATTTGACACAGCACACCCTGTTTGACTTATTCCATGAAACCCTTCAAGCTCTTAAGCTACAGTCACATCAGGCTCAGAAACACACGTTCAAGCAGCCACTTCCAATGAAATGACAGTTGTATGCATAAACCTGCGTACATGCTCGTTTCGGGCTTTCGCTTTCGAAACTGTTGCATTTACGCGTTGTGTACAAAACGGATCACAATTGAACGCGTGTTCAAAGTTAAACCAGTTGAACTTTGACCAATTAGGGACTCGGGTGTCCTTTTCAAAATACCTAAGTACCAATCATTTAAAAATTGATCATGATGAAGAAATGAATAATGATGGAATGAGGGAATGATACACCACCAAGTTTTTCATTTATCGGAATAGAGCTGTGAAAGAAAAAGTCTGGAGCGCAAGATAGATGAAATATGCACAGCTTCAACTGCAAGTCTATTCCAACTGAGATTACACGTGCTAGTATCAGGAAGCGACAGTCCAGTGTGATGTGTATCCTAAAAGTGCATCCAAGAATGCCTGTTTAGGCAAATCTCATGGTGTGTACATAGCATCAGATGTAAATATTGGTGTGAATTAATTAAACATTTCCTGTCAAATCCTTTGTTTTAGAAGGTTCATATCGCTGTGGCTCAGTTATATCACTTAAGTGGATGAAACTCAGGTCTGAATGTCACAAACCATTTGTGATGATCACATATAGCAGGAATGAAGACTCGATTCATCGTGAAGGGAAAGTTTATGGTCCAATGCTTGGAGCAGAGCTTAAGTCACTCCCCGGGTTGCTGCAGGTTTTTGGGTTGTGGAGAATTGTAGAGAGGAGCAACCAAATCTTGCGGTATGTCTTGCAGTCCCCTTGAGGCTTGTATAACCACCTTCAGGAAAGTCATGAAAATGGAACGTACCATTGTTGTGCATGTGATAAGTGTATCGGCAAGTATTTGTAAGACTAATGTCAGTTGCACGCACTTATGACGTATGGGGCCCTTATAGTACCACTCTAGTCATTAGCAACGTGCAAATACTTGCACCTTACTGAGCGTGTGCAAAAACCTCGTGCAGGTGATGCGTAAGTGCCAGTAGGACATCCACACAAGCGATGATTGTTCTCATTTCGAAAGTCAGGAGCGCACACCTATGACGTGATTAGCACTAAGGAGCTCCTTGAGCAGTGTGAACTTTTCTACCTTCCTCGAAGGCCCAAAGGGCTTTACACTCCCATTCACACACTGATGGCAGCTCCGCTGCCAAACACTGGCGCCAACCTGTAACCACCAGAGGCAATGTGGGGTTCAGTGTCTTGCCCCCGGACACTTCGACACATAGGCGGGCAAGGCAGGAATAACCTGCAATTTTCCAATTAGTGGTCGTCCCTCGTACAACGGCTGACACGTCTACGTTCCACCTGTGACCCTAACTTACCCCTTCATGTTCTTTAAGTGTTTGCTACGACCAGTCACCTGTAGAAAAAAAAAAGAAAAGTTGCCTCTACGGGCTCACTGAGCGGTCTACGATCTACAAATTTTGTGATGGCCACCTGCGTGCCGCGTATAGGTTTGCCCCTTTTTTGTCCCCGCAGGCACCCCATACACACATGTAAGGCCAGCTGGTTATCCCTCTTATGCAAAACTGCTGCCAGTTTGGATTCAATAGGCCCATTTTATCAAGGAATCACCTTTTCACACACTTTCACCAATTATCAAACCAAAGTCATAAACTGACTGAGTGACGGCCAACAGGAAAACTGAACTGATGCTGATAATCGGAGACAAAAAACCTCTTTGACATCGATTCTAGACTGTCCACAACTAAAAAAACCAACATACTTTATTCTTTTCTGCAATTACAACACCATTAAAGTTAAGCAAGAAAGGCTTGACCCCCCCCCCCCAGTTTCCTCAGACCACCCTCCTCTTCCACAGAAAGGAGAAACACTAAACACAGCAGCAGAAGCTCAGCCATTAACACAGCTCTGAGCCTGTAAAGTGAAAACAAAAGATGCGTTTAACCCCCACAGGCTCATGCTGATTACACACTCTGCACTAATGCAACAATTATCCACACTCTATCCAATTTCCTTTTGTGCGCACGCACACAAGCATGCATTCACTGGTGCATGTGTGTGTCCTGGCTGTAAAGCCCATTTGCACACGCGTTACGTCACCTGGGGGTTGCGGTGATTAGTCTGTAAACTCGGTGCGAAGCGCAGCAGACAGCTGCAGACACATCGTTCAACGGGAGTTTGAAAAAACAAAAAAATAGAAATCATGAATTTTAACCAGCGCTGTGAGTCCATGTGGGGGTCGTCTCTGTTTGGCAGCAGACGGGGGTAAAAAAGCGCCCTCTTCATGTGGACAGCAGGGTCATTTCTCTAGATTGAAAGCGACTTGCTGACAGACATAATGGTCTGACTCAACCTCCCCTCACTTTTAGCTCATGTTCCCTAAATTGCGTTATGCCTGAAAGACGGCGCACCATCGTCTTGTGAAGCTCGCCTCTTAACCTGTGAACCAGCAGCGATAGAAGCTCCCTCTCAGTTTGACAGGCCATCAGCCGCCTGGAATCCGACGGAACCGCAGTCGCAAAACATCTTTAATGAGCTTAACCAACCTGAGACGGGGTTAACCGGCTACACGATCAGGGTGAGCGCAAACCAGCTCCAGTGTCAAGTTTTCCAGGCAGAGGGTTTTCTGATCTGTTTCCCCAAAACCCTGTGGTATTTAGTGTAATGAGGATCACTTCATGCTGTTCCATCTAGAGCTGTAATTGCGTTTTTCTCATTTCAATTATAGAAAAATATCACATCAAATTGATACAAGGGAAGAACACCCCCTAACCTAACGCATAATGCTGAAAGAGTTTGAGTCTAAACTATGTATCTGGGAACTGGAATGGTTTACTTCCAGCACCAACCAAGTGAAGTCAATTCAGTTGCCATTTTTCTGTGATTTGGACGCCACCATGTTGGGGCTAGACGTCGTCAGTACGCAGTAATTAGTCCATGTTTTTATGGAAACCACGTTTCGAACATTGGACATGAGACCACTCACGTTTATTGAGGCTTCTGACTTGCACCACAAAACAAATATCATGAAAAACATAAGGATTTATAAAGAAGATGTTTTAAAAAAAAGTTATCAGAGCAGGAATGGTTATTCTGACCGATAGAATGATTGAGTAACAGCTGTTTATTTCTCTATAAAAGGGGATTTTGGCTTCTTGGAACCAGGAGGTCCTTCCTGTTTGAAGCACCACTCAGTCCAGTTCTCATATACAGTCAATGGTCTCACACCTTTTATGGGATACAGACTAGTATAATGCCAGACAATACTCTTAAGGACTTATGTGGCTGAATATATACATATTTCCCCCCCCCCCAGTTTCGGGAAAAAAAAAATCCCCAAGAAAATGGTTCTAGATATAGATGTAGATATTTTAAATAGGATGAAGATTCAATAAAACAAAGATGTTGGTTTGTAAAAGATTTTGTAAAAAAAAAATTATATTACTATTTGCAAACAACACTACACGGGTTGCAGCTCCTCTGACGTCATGTCATGGGATGCCAATGTTATAAATGTTGGTTACTAAGGACAATTAGAACATTTTTTAAACGGTATAGACACAGAAACGTCCAGACATGACGGTCAGCTTAAAAAAAAGAGAAATTGTATGGTTGCTATGGATCAATCATTTCCCAGAGGCTGACTCCACATTCAGCTCTCACAAAGCTATTATGAGCAGTTCTGATCTATTAAAAGTGTCTGACCTGATGTAGAAATGATTTTCCATGAGTATCCTATTGCATATTTTTATTTGACCATAAACGTCAAGTTTAATTTAAAAAAGTAACAGTCAAGAGAGGACGACAGAAGGAAAAAAATGAGGAAAACTGTCTGACGGATAATCAGACAGATGGCAGATGAATGGATGGAGGTCAGAGTCGGGTATTTTAAAAAAAAGGGGGACCCCTCAGAGTGAGTGATCTCCAGGGCAGATAATGGGGCTGTCAGAGGGAAGTCAGGACCCCGACGGGGGCCGCGCTCCCCTGGGAGACGGATCACAGATGTCTGACCCGGGACCCTCCCGGTTAACTGCGCAACACAAGCCCTAACCTTTTCTTTTCTCTGTGTCTCCCTTTCTCCTCGTTGCTCTCCTCTGTGCTCCCCTTTCCTAATCTATTGTGAAGCATGTTTTTAATTTCTGCCCCGTCTCCGCCTCTTCCCTCCGTCCTAACTTTTCTCATGCGTGGAGCTAGTCTCCTGTCCTCAAGACGGTAAATACCACGTAGCTGTGGAAAGCCGCCCCAAACAGCAACGGCAAACAAAGACACGTCTCCTTTGCTGTGTCCTAAAAAAGCAACAAACGAAAAAGAAATGCTTTTTCAACAAGTGATGAGTTATAATTCAAAAACTGAGCCGACTCCCTCGTGAACCCCAGACAGATGTTTGCTTGACCTGAGCCGTGCGGTCACGGATCATACCTGAGATCCAACCACACGGGATGTGTCTAATGACGAGCCAGTGCCGAGAAACCGGTCTGCCCTCAGCTCTGCCCATTCACATCAGCTCAGGCGATGGCTGGAACTTCAGGGCGCAGCTTTCATCTACTTTAAAGTCAAATCCTGACCTAATTTACCATCAGAATGACTGAGCCTTGTTTTTTAAGTTTGTGTGTTTTTGCAGCCCCACAGGTGTTGTAATGTCACCTCACAGCCGTCTCTGCTGCCTTCACCTGGACTGTTCTCACCCCGCTAACCAATTCCCAGCAACACACATCATTAGGCCGAGCCCTGCCTCTCAGCTTCACACAAAGAGCAGTGAAAGCCGTCAGACTGAAGGTTTTTGGAGCTTCAAAGTAGCTTTAATGATCGTAAAATAGATTCTGGATGAAACAGAAAACGTTATTTCTGCCCCAGATTTTTGTCCTAATACATCTAAAGACATCAAGATTTGTGCATTTTATTCAAACAAGAGTTTTTGTTTTGCTATGTTACCATTAACATGTTAACGCTCATTTCTATTATAATTTAATGCCGATCTGTACTGGCTATCAAAACGGTGCGCAAACCTTATGCCGCTTCCACTTGTCACTTGCGCTGTAGCAGTTAAGCAATTTAAATACGACAAGCCGCTGTAATTCATACATTTTCTAAGTTTGTTGTTCCAAGTTAATAATTTTAATTTATAAATAAATAAAAAAGTAAATAAAAATATTAGCTCCAGGTAGCATTTCCTGACAGTTTTAGCATTCTGATGCTAGTAGCCTTGAGCTAATTTTTCTCTTAGTGATAGCATTAGCATGCTAATATTTTATACTAGAATAGTATGGATAATGCTTAGATCTTTGAGTGCATAAGAAACTCACAAAAACAAACATCATCTAGCAAAATATTATACATATTTATATTGGCATAAACATACAATTGCTAGCTTCTCTGAATTCCTCTCAATACTAGCATTAGCATTCTAATGCTAATAGCCTTAAACTAATTTTCATTTAATGCTAGCATTAGCATGATAAAACTTTATATTGGAAAAGTATCAATGGAAAATTATGCGGGACACGTGACATAACTACAGTTTACGCTGAAATAAATGTTTGTTTGTTTTTGTTTGTTTGTTTGTTTACGAAGTGAATTATTTAAACAGATACAAACTGTCTCATTTCCAGATTTGTGACTTTGGTGAAAACACTAGCAAAGAGTATTAGCCGCCTGAAGCTACATTTACACCAGATATGATTTGCATGTCAGGGGCGTTTAGTTTCAATCTTAAGTTGATGTACAGACGCAATCAGAAGCCGGCGGCTTGTTTTGAGCCCCAGGCGGATTCTCAAGTGCTAATGTCCATTGTCCAATGTCCATTGGCACTTGGGATAGAGTCCATTTTTATTTAGAATAGATTCCTTTTAGGTATTATAAGCTAATTTTTTCTTTAAATGCACAGTCATCAGGTAACAGTTGAGAGTTTGAAGCCAAACAAACATTTATTGTGACTCAGCTGACCTACTTCCCAACCAGGCACAGTAATAGCTACTGGATGTGCAGCACTCAGGCTGCCAGAGGTGATAATGAATAGTCAGCATCTTCCAGTCTAAACCAAAACACTGGTTCCATAGTGATGGGTAAACCAGAGCTCAAACAAAGCAAACCAGGCCTATAGTTAAGGTGCAAAGGCTGAGAGAAATGTGAACCACACTATGACAAAAAAAAGAAAAATTAGCTACTATGATGAGATAGATTTAGCCTTGAGTTAAACACATAGAGCACACAAAGGCAGTTGTGACAGTAAGCAGTAAACAGGAGCACCCCAGCTATTTGTTGCTGAACATTAAATATAACAAAATGATTTAACTTAATTTGTGTCACTTAAAAAGGAATAATAGTTTCCCATCTGTCTTATAGGTTTTAGGTTGGTTTTGTAAAATCGTCTGGTGTACAGGAATACTTGGAAATATTCTCCCACACGCTCAGACTGGAATGTATTGGTTTATTTGTTTCCCCTTCAGGTTAATAATTGCTTGGCGGAAGCAGAAACGGCGACCTTGTTGCTGAATGGGAGCATTTTGGGGAGAAACAGGTGTACAAACAGAAAAAAACATGCATAGCCACGTCCTTTTGTCCAATTGTTTATATCGTATCAGACCAGCGTTTTACGAGTACAAAGTAGCATCAGAATAAAACCAAAGATTTCTGCGTTCCACAAGTTTTTTTACTTGTGAAATGCATTTCTCTACGTATTCACATCATGACATAAATTCTCCAAAATGTGTTTCATAATGCAGCAGTGTTTGCTGCATTATGAAACACAAAGCTTTAACATTCTCCTAATCTATTTTAATTTGGTTGTATTTGTTAAGACAAATCACCTCTGAGCTTTGCAATCATCATGTGTGGAGATGGAATGGCACCATTGATTGCAGCAGTGAACTGTGGGAAAGGATTATGTGAATTTCCCAACAACTGGACACAGATACAGGGGATTATACGAGTCAGTTATGCTCTAAAACAAGATTTATGATGCAGAAATACCTAAAGTAAGACTGAGTTAAAAAGAAAAACATGTTTCTCCTCTTCCACTGCTTCTATTTCAGTAAGTTATTGTCAGAAATTGACAGTTTTAACACAGAATGTCTCTGCTAACGTCAGGTTGATGTTGGTTACTAGTTATTTTTTATGTTTTTAGTGTATCATGGCCATAAAATTGCTCTAAGGGTGTATTTAGAATAGTTGTTCAGGACCGAGTCCGCTTCACTCGGTCCAGATCTAATCCTGAACCTTGCGTTTGGTTTGTACTCAAGCAGACTTTCATGTTTTGAACCAAAGCTTGTAAAGAAAATCATGTGACTAAAGATCTCTTCAGTCTTTGGCCAGGAATTAAAAAGCAACGAGAGGCAGAAATGATGAAAGTCCTGCATTTTGCAGTCCTGGTTGGGATTGATCACTTATCCAAACTTTCTATCAAGTAAAACAATTTTTAATGCTTGGTTCAGTGGAAACATGCATTTATTGACATGACTTTTTAAAGTTCTAAAACCCATGTTCTGTACCTATGTTTTCCAATTACTGGCAGCTGCGCGCTATCGCAGATGACCGGCAGCTATTGATGATGTCATCAAGCAGTAGTAAAGTCCCAATTTGAAGACGCAATTTTTTTCCATGTCTCTCAGCTTGAAGGGGTAAATGTAGGGGTAGGGTCCAACTCTATCACTTGTGCTATCTTGTGGGGTCCAAATGACCCCACCCTTTCATTGACATGATCTCCCTACCATGACGAAGGTGGATAAAGGTGGAGAGGATTTCATGGACACCAATGAAGATCAAAAATCATTGAAGAATAAAGGTTCAGGGCACTGTCTTGTGGGGTCCAGATGACCCCACTTCCAACGTTAACGTGCCTCCAAGGGTCATCTGGACCCCACAAGATAGCACAAGGGTTAACATAATTAGTATTCAAACATGTCTAACAGCATCTGCCACTAAAGACAAACTGGAGACAGAAACCTGATTACAACCAGTTTAATAATGAGTCTGCCGTTGCTCAGGCTGAAGGCCGTGAAGCTGCATGTCTGCCGCCTTTTCCCCTGAGAATGACCCCCAGTTCCCCACAAATGAACAAAACCCCACTGGAGATTCTTTCTCCTCATTTCATCCGACTGGAGGGTCCAACCACCCCCAAGTCTGCCCCCCCCCAGTCATTCATTTCTTTCTCTCCAGGCAGGTGTAGGATGGGAGGGGGGGGGGTTATTGTGAGGCCCCCAACCATGCTGGTTTTACAGTAAACAGTGGGCAGCTTTTCTTCCGGAAACAAATCTACCCCCAGGGATGCCTCATCTCCGGGAACCAGAGGGAGGTCCGGAGGATGTCGACGGTCTAAAGAAACTAACATGTGACTGGAGGAATAAGGAATGGCAGCAGGAGAAAAAAAAACTGATTAGCTCCAGTGCTGCTTAATCTGATCAGTGTGCATGACTAGCTGGGAGTGCAATTTTTTTTTCTCTAGAGTTTTTTTTAGTGGGGTGTGGAGGGTTTGGAATTGGCTGTCTCAGAATAAGAACAAAGACAACACGCGCAAAAGGTCATCCCAATGAAAAAACACGTCTGGTTCATGTCATTTTGGCAAATTGAGTCATCCTGCTGTTTCCAGTTTTGCACCAAAATATTTCAATATTTAGACGGACATTCAAGGATTTTCATTTCTTTAAATGTCATTTGACACAGCATCTCTTTTGATTTACAGTAAAGTAATTACTCATGACAATCAGAAACAATTTAAAAATCTATAAACATTGCGTATTTTTGGACCATAAAGCACATTAAGCGATTAAAACAGTCATACAATGTGACTGAACTACACAACCAAGGGTTCTTAAAGGGGCCAGGAGGCTGGCGATTGATTAGAGGGTTTGATGGGAACCTTTTCTAATAGTTCTTAATGTTTAGCTCTTTTATCTGCTAGAATCTGCCTTCGCAAGGAGTAACATGCGTTTCGTAGTTGATTATAATTTTTTATAAATAATTTGTAGAGATTTTTAAGAAGCACAAAAAACCAGTTCCACGTCATTTAAACACAACCAGAATTTTTCTTGAAAAACGGAAGCTAGTTTGCTAGCTATTAGCCGTACAAGAAAGCTTATAGCTATCAAGGCCAGTCCAGTCTGGTCCGGTCCGGTTTAGAATGGTCCAAGCAATTCAGGTGTGCGTTTCCACTCAACGCTGGACCGTCATGGCTCATGCGGGGTGAAGCTAACAACAACAATGGAGGTCATCCAGCAGCTCATTTATTCCCACTTAACTTTTGGTTCTTCGTACAAACAAAACATTTATTGTTGTTTGAGAGAAGATTGCGAGCAGCAAAGAGGAAAGCAGCCGCTTTCTTGGCGCTTTGTCGTAATGACTTTCAGCCAATCAACGGGTTTCAACAGTAGCTCCGCCCTAACCAGTCCGTTTAATTTCTCTATGGACCTACAACCAACGGGGGCCAAAAAATGGTTCTGTTCAATTTGGCCTAGCGGGTCCTTTATATAATGGAAAGTGGACTGCACCGTACCGAACCGCTCAGTGGAAACTAGGCTTAATAGTGTTTCGAAAGAACCCTGAAAGTTGCGTGTTTTTTTTTGTTCTTTGTTTTTGATTGTTAAGGAACAAGATAAAACTTGAATGACCTTAAAAAAAAGTACAAAAGTAGTTCACTAAACATTAGCTATTTGGACGCTTTAGGAAAGTCACCTCCATTTCAAGGTAAGTGTTGTATTGCGGTTTAAGGTCAATGTGTTAGTTTTTTATTAGTTGAAATAGGTAATTACCTTTTATTAATACTTTATAGTTTGGAAAGCTGTTAACGGCTATGAAAAGCTAAGAATGACACATTTTTACCTCCACTTACTGAAAGCATTATGAGATAGACTTGAGAAAAACCCATTGGTGAAGTCACTGTATAAACACAGACACATTTTGGACAGATGACTACTTCTAATTTAGTTGTGAAATACCCTTAGAAGCCTGGAATGGAAACTTCAGTAACGTAATGTGACCCACTTTGGGCTTGGCTGGATTTTAGTGCCGTCTTTTCCTTACATGACATCATTTTACAGCCAAATAAACAGCTTTTCGTGTCACCAGGCTTAAATAAAACCGTCCATCTTTTCATAACAAAACTTCCTAGATGCTTCGTTTTACTGGCCACATGTGACGAGCCAAAACAGACTACAGAGGATACAAATATTGACCCAAATAAAGTCCTGTTCATGAAAACCAGATGTGGGTTTAAACGATCTCGCCCTAATGTACAAGTGCAGACATGATATTGGGAAATGAGGCTACCTTGTTATCGGGTAATCTACATTGAAGGAAATCCACAAAGAGGCTACAGGGCAAAAACTGTATTCCAAATGTTTGTTGGAACTGCTTAGAGTCATCTGGGTTGACCTTTGACATCGCAGCAGCCGTTCAATTAGTGGATTCCACACTTGGGTTGTGGAGACCCCGTGGTTCTGGCTTTGGTTTCCGGCCACTCAGCATTACTTGCTTTTTGGGTCTGAATGCTTAAATGAGATGACGGTTACAAAAAGCTGGAATATATTCTACCGGTCCAATAAATCACTACCAGAGTCCTGTAAAAATGAGGACATACCCGCCAACAAGTCCCAGCGAGGCAGTAGAGGCAGATGATGCGGTCTGAACGAACGCGTTCTTGTTTTTGTATCACGGTTTTCACCAAAGTCATCATCTGCAGGGAGAAGCCTGGTTATATTCTTTTTCCATTTTCGTCAAAGAAAGGACAGAAGGGGGGGTTAGGAAATACTTTGAAGGACCTTTCCAAACCATCTGCCCTGCTGCCAAGGGAGCAGCAAGAAACCTACGTACTTTGGCTTTATTGTGGCTTAAATGGTGGAGATGAGCGCACCACAGGGGTATAATGAATGAAGCTTAGACGCTTTTTTTAATGGGACCACATGCACTGACACATGGGCTGAAACCGCTGACATGTTTAACACTTTAACATTCTAAACAGCATCAAAGCTCAGCTGAAATCCCTAAAAATTGAGAAATTACTAAACGGTTGTAAGCAATTACACATTCACGCGCAAAAGAAACTGAGCTAACACAATCATTAGAAGAACAACCCGTCCGGTCTGAAGTTACACGTTGGTCAGTTCTCCATTGCGGCCCCAGGGGACCACAAACATAAACACAGGTGGGAACCAGTTCTTGAGCCTAATGTGGAAACCTGACACTAAATGTAGACTAGAATCTGTCTCTGGCCTTAAAGTACTTTCTCCAGGAACCACAGCCTCAGATCTGAGCAGTTTGTAGGATTGAACTCCGGGATGAGTGGAAAGCATTCCTGCTTTTGGCTGGAGCCCTGAGAAGTTTGAGGACTGAGGGTGACACATGGACAACAGATTACGGTCTGGCTCTGACTGAACTGCCACGAGTTTCATCTGTGAGGGAAAAAGGTTTGGATGAAAAGACTAGGATCCTTCTAGCAGAACCCGCGTCGGTGCCGCCAGAGCGGAGAGAAGTTCGGAACCGTTTCCTCCAGGCGCGCGTACTTACGCGTCACCACCGCGCGCCCGCCCGCCCGCCTGCGCGCAGAGAGCCGCCGGGTCTTCGAGAATCGATCCTCCGGGGGAACCAGCGGCACATGCGGACCCTCCTCTGGGCTTTCGGGGTGGCTTCACTCTCGGGGTGTCTGCATCCTCCGCCACGCGTCCTCCCGAACCGCAGAAGCATGAATGGCTCCGTCCGCGCGCCTCCTCCGGACAGACAGGCTGACTGCGGCTGGGATGGGAGTGACTTCCCCGGCAGCGCCCTCCCCCATCCAAGGTCTCCTCTGCATGGACGCGAGGGGGGCATCTCTGGGGGCTTTTAGGCTTCAATCAGGGAGGACAAGGGCAAACATAAAACCATTCAGGAGAGGTGTAAACAAATAAATAAACAACCCACAAATAGTGTTTGTAAGGCACTTTAAAACAAGTTTAGGCTGATTTAAAAGTCACAAGTGAGCAAAAAACACAATTTTAAATAATCTGTCTCAACTTTGACTTTAAACGGACTAATGGTTGGTAATTGTTATTTTAATTTTATTTTGAAAAGACTGATTTTTAAACAAATTTTAAAAGTTAGGTCACATTTTCTGAGGGGAAAAACCAAAACCTTTTGGACAAGACAAAAAGAAAAAACATATATAGCGAGATCTGAGATTAAACTTCAAATTCTCAACTTTGATTTTAAGAGCAAAAATGCGTAAAAAACAAACAAAAATAAAATTCCCCCCCCAAAAAAGTGTTTTGATTATAATTCCAGAATTTTGTAATTAAAGACACTGATGAAAATCCTGCTTTGGTGTTTTTAACACGTTCTTGTAGCATTTTTCTGATCATGGATAAAGGTTAATAAAGGTTAAAATTGCATTTCTGAGTATTTTTTTATTCAAATAGTTGTGAATCAGGAGCAGATGGAAAAAAAGCTTGTTCTTGGTGAGCCACATGTCCTTTCTGATGCATCCTCTTGTAGACTATTAGATTTACGTACATCCTCGTTTTCCTCGTCTGAGCTGGAATCTGGATCCAAACTGGGCAGCAGCATAGCTTTTGTTGTGCCAGTAATACTAGGCTGTGGAGATGAGGGGCTGTGAGCTGGTGGGGGGGTATGGTGTCAAATTAGTGCCTAAATTATTGCGCGTCAAAACAGTAAAACCGCGCATCAAAACCCCAAATCTGTGAATCAAATGCATAAATTGAGAACCAAAACCCACAATTTGCAAACAAAAGCTATAACCCAAAGCACAATCCTATTTCTCAGCTGGCGATTTGTTTTCTCGCCTTTCTGAAATCCTGTTTTTGAGTTGCAGTTTTATTTTGAAATTGTCTTTTTGAGTTGCGCTTTTATTTTTTGAGTTGCGCTTTTATTTTTTGCGGTTTTGATTCTAAAACCTGTCGACACGTGAAAACAGCGACATGTCATTCAAGGGGAGGGGAGGCGGGACATCCCTGATATCTAGAAGCTCATTGGCTGCCGAATAACACCGAGTCTTACGTCAACAGACCAGTTTAGAATGTGACGGTAAGTTTTCATGTTTTTCACATCTTTTACTATATAAACGATCAAACTTGTACTTTATTTAACCAGAGGATGCCAGCACAGTCAGATGAGGAGCTCCACCAGTAGCTGCTAGTGAAAAAAGATGTTAGAAAGTTAGATGTTGCATGACAAACTATCACCATTGTTGTCCCGTGTTAGCATGCTAGCTAGCTCAATGCTAGCGGGGTTTCCAGCTCTTTTCATGACTTTTATGGATTAAACAAAGTCGATTTTTTTACCACAGTGTCAGGATGTGTGTCTAAACAGATTAATGATGGGAAATGAGCGCAGGCTCACTCCCTGCCAACGGCCCCGCCCACAACTCTGAGGTGAGTTTGAAATGAAACTCCTGCTGCTCTGCAGAAACTAGTTCCTAGAAAAAGATACAGGTTTTTTGATTTTGTCCAAAAACAGCATAATCGTAACTTAAAGACCACTAGGAACGTTTTGAAAATAGATCAAAAGATGATCAAAGTGGGACTTTAAATCAGGGATATCCAAACTTTTTGCAAATGGGGCCAGATTTGCTGAGGAGAAAATGTGTGAGGAGCGACCAATCAGCTTCCATTCTTAAAACCCTTATAAGTAACTGAAAATTTGGAATGAAATTACTTTTTACAGCGTAATCTGGACAATCACAATCAAGAAATAAATACAAAGGTTTGAGAAAGTGTTGGGGGCAGAATATTGTTGATTTTCTGTTGTGGACCTTTTAAAAGTCCAAATAAAGAAAAATTAACTCATAAAGATCGTCTTCTATCGTCTCCAAATAGTACAAGTCTGAGCCTTTGGAATCATCGTAGTATTTCTATACTTGTGTAAAATACACAAAAACTGACTTTTTCCAAACTGTGGCGGCAAAAATTGTCTGGCAATTTAACCCTTGAGAACCCAACGCCAATTTTCTTCAGGGCTTTTAAAGTTCATTAAACACATTTTGTTTTTGTTTGTTCATTTTGGGAAGCAGCCCAAAAATAAAAAACATAAATATAAAAAACAGGATAAAAAATGTCATAACAAGAAAAACTAGGGCACAGTTTGACCCAGTATTCTTCAGGGTTAAATTTACATCTTTGTTTACTGTCTATGTATCCAAAACTTTGCTTGAAACATGTTTTATTACATTTTTAACATTAATATCAACAAGTTTGATTTCAAACATGGGGAACGTTTTGAGGCTCCAGATTAAAAACAAATTGTCTTTCCATCCAAGCAGCAGCCATTTTTTGTCACCTCTGTAAAACATTTGTCCTGAGATGTTACTCATCATCCTGTTACTGCAGAATTAGAAACCCAATCTCTGCAAATCCAAGTCTGAGCCTTTGCTGGGACTGGGGGGGGGGTTGACAGCTGATCCTTAAATCCACCCCCCCTCAGATGAACATGAGAAGGCTCAGTGGACGCCAAAGTTCTGTCCAGACACGCGTCTGTGTGCGCAGCATCCTCCTGTCTCAGCTATTCTGATGAATTCAATAAAAACCGTCCGGCGCCGGTTCCCTCTCACAACAGGATTGGTGTCGGACAACAGTTTTGGGGAATTCACGGACACCCCGTTTGACTTAGACATGAACTGTGGTGCAAAGCCTTTGGTGCCTTTTCGTTTCTGCTTTCTTGGTCAGTCGATTGAAGCCTAAATGGAGCTGAAAGACAGAGGAAGTCTTGTGACTTGAAGGTTTAGGGCTAAACATTGCAGTTATTGTCAGTAACAACGGCCCTGATGCTATCAGGCACTTTCCTGGGATGGTCGTTGCTCCGACTGACCTTCCGTGTCCCTGTCGGAATAAGATCACATTTGTTTGCTGAAGAAATGCACCAGTTGTTCCAAACTGTTCAGATGAATAGAGTTGGTCAGATCTGAGTGGGTTTTAAATCTGGAGTTTGTCGTTTTTCATCAAACACTGTCAGGAGTAACTCTTTAACACAGGAAAGTATCGTAGTGATATATTACTTTCTGATCAAGCAAAGTAGTACTACTCTGAACTTAATAATATTTTCTTTATTATATTTGAGTGTAAATGTTCTGTCTAATTCTTTTGACCCTTACTGTGTTCGGGTCGACGACGTCTCCAACATGGCGGCGTTTATATCACGAAAACCTGCCGACCGCATTGACTTTATGCGGTTGGAGCTGGATTGTCTATGGGTGGCGTCACACTACCTCAGTCCAGTTCTCATATACAGTCAATGGTTTTGACCCAGAGTGGACATCCTCATATCTTTGGGGTCGGTTTTGGTTGGAGGAAGCTAGCAGAGACCCGTACTCGTGTTGTTTGCTGGTCACAAACACAGAAATGAGCCATTTCCTGTTCAGCTGGAGTGCAGCCGTGAAGGCTGGACCCCTGGCCCTAAAATGTTTTTTTTCTTCTCTTAAAGACAGGACTGGAAGTGATTATTGGTAAGAGGTTAAATGTGACTCAAGCTCCCCCCTTTGTTTGTGCATACAAATATTTTTTATTGCCTTTGATCAGAAATTTGCAGCTGATCGCTCTTTGGATTTAATGTAAGTAAAGACAAGGTTTTCCAAAAGATCAAAAGTTTGGTTGACATGCTGGAGCGTGTCAACTTAATTATTTAGTTAACTTAACTATTAGAAGGTCATTCTGCTAATGGTTCATGCCCTTTTTATCAGCCGTTTCTCTGGTTCCTGGGCTTTTATCAGTCCTGGCTCTGTGGTGGTCCAGCAGTGACGCTTAGGGCTGTCAGGGACTTTCGCTTTATGAGGTGTGATGAGTTTCAAGGCCTGATGTTCAACACATTCCAGGCCGCTCTGGTCAGTACGAATTTAATCTGTTTGCACAGACGGGAGGCACCGGCAGACACCATCTTGTTTTTGGAATTCCCCTCCTGCTTCTTCTTTGCGATGGGCCACCTTCTGTGGCTTTTTGAGGGGAGACCAGTCTCGCTGAAAGTAGAGGCTGTTGTATCCATCCTATCTTCTAAGATGCGTGACTTTTATCACAGCTGAAGAAGCAAAATATCAAAGCTGGTGGGACATCTGATGTGGTGTTCCAGGAATTTGAAGGTAGTGTAAATCACCGGTCCCCAACCCCCGGGCCGCGGACTGGTCCGTGGGTCACTTGGTACCAGGCCACAGAGAGAGATTAAATAACTTACATTACTTCCGTTTTATTTATTTCGGAATCTGAAAGATGTTTTATTTTGAAAAATTGCCCGATTCTGTTACATCCATCACTCTAGACCAGGGGTGGCGAACACGCGGCTCTCGGCCAATGAGCATGCGGCTCTTTGCGTCTCATCATATTGTGGCGACCCGAGGGTTAGCCCCACCTTCAGCCACTAAGACTCATGAGAAGTGGGGAATTGTGGGTGTAAAGTTCCTCACCATGAGCCAGGGGGCTGTTAGCAGAATGGACAACCATTGCTGTTTGTCTGTTTCTGGGCGTATTAAAGTATGACGTTTTATCCTGTATCTTGAATTTGTGATGATTTTAAAGTAGATTAAAAAAGTTGTAATCAAAATTGATCTAAAATGAAACATCATAAGGCAAAATTTCAGCACGGCGGTGGAGCAGTAATGGTCTGGGCTTTTTTTTGCAACCAAACTCAATCTGTGGGGCCCGTGCAAATTATGGAATAGACATGAAGCCTTTTGACCTGCGAAGAAATCAAGGATTAAAGTAAAAGCCAGAAATGATATAAATGGCTAGTTAAAAAAACAATTCTCTGAGCTCCAGCGGAAAAGTCAAAATATTTCTCAATAAGATAAAAAAAAGTCTGATTTTAGCCAACATGATCTCAGTCTTGGTTGCCTGGTTGACAGGTCTGATAATGTAACACATTCATCAACTAAACGCGTTTCTGTGGCACGACTAATCTGTTAGCAGCTAATGACTGCACGGCTCTGCTGTTTTTGTAAAAGCTGCATTGTTGCTGGGTTTACTCGGCTGCCTATCAGAACCCATGGCGAGTTCAAAGGTCACGGACCGCATTAAGACGGGGACTCCCGCCCGCTGTAGAAAGCACTTCCTGTGCTGGTCTGCAGGCTGCTGCCAGTGGGAGCCAAGCAGTGGAAGGCCAAAAGGGCGAGGAACACAAATGAAGGCAAGAAGCATTTCTTCTGCGCCCTCCAAGCATAGGCATAACCCCTCTACGGACACTCCAGATTATTAGCTTCCACCATGCTTAACTGTGCACAATAGAACTACTGAATTAATTGTGTTAAAGTAGATTTAACTCAAATGATGATGAATTTCCTTTGCAGTTATAGTGTATGCTACATTCTATTAAAATGTGAGACAACTCAATAAATGGACCATAAGGTACCATACTAATGCTAACTTTAGCATTTCCTAAAAATTAAAAGGTATCTCAATCCGTGGATCAAAAGTTAGCATGCTAATGCTAGTATGCTAACCTTAGCATGCTAGATTCACTAAAAATTAGAAGAAATGCCAATCCCTAGATCAAGATTTTCCATGCTAATGCCAGTATGCTAAAACAAGCCAGCTAGATTTTCTACCAAAAAATTCACTAGTCATTTTCTAGTCAAAGAAATTTAAATTCCTGGATCAAAGATTAGAATGCTAATGGTAACAAAGAATTAAGACATCTCAACAAATGGACCAAAAGTCAGCATGCCAATGCTAACAATTGTCCATCTATTTTCTTCTTGATAAAATGCCTTTGATAATCTGAAGAAACATGTTAAACTGGCTAATTTTACACTAAATATACCAAAAATAAATCTGGGGTTTAAAAACAGATGTTTCAGCATCTGAGTTCCCTATGTTTTAATATAAATATGCTTTTGATTTGTAAATGCTAATTAAGAAGCCTTGTAAGGACATTTCTCTGATTCATTTTTTTCCTTTAAAAATCCACCGACTTATATTCAATCGCCCTTCTCATACATTTTTTGTTCCATAAGTTAATACAATTTTTAAAAACTGATGAGAATAAAAAACTCAAACTGTTAATTCTGATACATAACCACATTTATATTTTAACATTATGTAAAGTTTAAAAAATAAAGCATTTCATAAAGGTTTTCCATTATAAACAAATCTACATTCTGGAATCACACAGGATGAATATGTCCTGTTACTTCTGTGTTGTTTGTGGAATATTCCCATGTCTGCAGCTTCTGAACAGCAGATTAATGAGGTGCAAAGACCCCAAAGAGAAGACATGACAACATCTGTGGCAAAACAAAAGAACAAATCACTCAAAACAAAAAAAAAAACAAAAAAATACAGACCGTAATCATGACAGTTTGGCATTTGGTAAAAGTGAACAGTTTTCAATGATCCAACACAATTTCAAAAGGACATTCCGTGCAAAAAGTGCAATACATGAAAAAGGTACAAATACGTCTCCACCGTCCTTTTCACCTAAGCCCACGGACCCCAGGCTCCAGAGGGACCCGGGTCACATCGGGGGTCATCGTCGGGAAAGTTTATGGGCAAAGAATTTTTCAAATGAGACTGAAGTCTGGTGAGGAGATAGTCGACAACGGCGGGGAACTGAGCCGACACCTCATTTCTCTCCTCTGGATCTTTTTGGATGTCGAACAGCATCACAGGCTTCAGGGGATCCACGCTGGTGGAACTGGACTCAGAGGTGTTATGTTCTGGTCGGGGGAACCACGTTGGACAGCCTGGTTTAAGACAAATGGCAAAAAAAAAAAACCTTAATATCTCTTTTTTTGTTGTTGTTGTAGCTGGAGCTGAAGTAGCATCCAGCGCTTATGCATACTTGTGACTTTAATTCTCATCCTTACAAACTTTAAAAAAAAAATACTTATAAAATATGTAGGAGTCGTGTTTTAAACAAATGCTAAACAGTTAGATTCAAGCTAAATAAGGACTATAGGTGTAGATAAAGCAAATTTAGCAAAGAATGGCTGAAAAGATGTAGTGGTACAATGCTACTAATTGAGCCTGACTACTGCTCTGTCAAATTGTAAATGCTCGACTCTTCTCTTGACACAACTTTAATCTGTTTGAACATTGTGTTGAACGTCAAACAGCTTTTTCAGTTTCCCGCTCTGAGCAGTTCATTTCAATCCTCACCGCACCCCTGCTTTTGTCGTTTACTTCCTTGACTTCTGCACTTTTTGTTTACCCTAAAATGAACCGAACCAAGCGCTCTTCAGTAGACCAGGGTGCACATGTCAGATCCCAGATTTCAGGTGAGCTTTCACCCCTAAAAAAGAGCAAGCTTTCCAAACCAACGGTGAAAATCAGACCTCCCAAAAATGAGACTGAAAAGGAGAGAAAACCCAACCAGCATCTAAAGGAAAGTCTTGGAAAGTTTTTGAAAATGTCTTGGTACTTGAAAGCAAAATTCTGTTATTGACATTCTGAGCACCTTTCCTGTAAGTGGGCACACTTTTGTTGTCTGCTTCAGACTAAAAATGTTTTAGGAACCAGGACAGGATACTGACCTGGGTATCCCGTTAGCAGCTTCCAATTCAGGTATCGGATGGCGGCGTGAATGGACACATTGAAGCTGGATCTGGCCCACGTTTCGCCTCTAAAACCCTGAGCCAAAGTTAACTGTTGCTGCCTGCCAGGACCTGAAGGGAGAAGAAGACAAAGCTGATTGTGCAGATTTTCCACTTAAAAAAAAAAAAAACTACACAAACTGCCGATCGGGATGATATTTGGCCACCTCTGGACACAAAGCATCCTTTGTGGATGTCGTTGTAACTAATATGGGAGACTAATATGGAGCTGTGTTTTATTGCAACCCTCACCATCAGTGCCCAGTGAAGGTGTCCATCTGTTTATACTCTCTCCCGCTAGCTTACAGCCCCTCACACCCCCAACCAAACGTCAGCGATGCAACAAAAAATGGAGCAATACTGAAGCTATCCAGCCGTACAGTCCTGATCCAGATTCCAGCTCAGACGAGGTAAACAAAGACGTTTGTGGATCTAATCGTCTGCAGGTGGATGCATCGGAATGGAGCGGAGCAGGGAGGCATTGGCCCCGCCTAGCGTTTTTCTACGTCACAAATACGCCCTTTTGAAAGGGGATTTCTTTAATTTGTTGCTGATTCACAATGATTTGAATTAAAAAATACAAATTTAAGCTTAATTTTCTTTCAATATATCTTTCATCATCAGAAAAAAGCAACAAAATGCTACAAGAACACCAAAAACACCATTTTGAGGAAAAAACAGGTTGTGTCATGTGCCGTCTCTCTATCATTGGAGCAGTTCAGTTAAAAAATCTACAAATGAGTTAAATAACAGTTTTTAGAGCTAAACTAAATAATAAATGGTTGCTCTGCTGGTCTCCAGAATGTTCTGCAGCCTCCTGGCATCTGCCGTTTCTGATGTCTCCCAGAGGTGAGCGCACATGTCTGGCTCCCCCAAAAACAAGAGGCTCTGGCCTTAAGAGCCTTCTCGGGTTCGTGCCCCGCTTGACCCTGGCAGTATGGTCTTGATTAAGCAGATTTGTGAGCGACTTCGGCCTCGGAGCGCTGTCAAAAGCGAGCATTTCCTCGCATTCTTCCCCACAGAGTCGAGCACGCGCTCGGCAAAGCCTGCGTTCCCATCTGAGCCGCTTCCACCGCAGCAACACGACTGGAGAGTTGAAACATTTCCGATCTCTTTTAACCACAAGATAAAAGCTTCGACCCTCGGCTCTTCACCGATGGCTGCAGAAATGACGTTAAAGGAAGCTTACTGTTGCTGCCTGCTGCAAATCAACATTTTTAACCCACCAACGGACGTTTTTAACACAAAAAACTCTTTTATTCCTCTAGGATTTTGGCAGCTTTTCCCCCCCTCCTGCTTCAAACCGCAAGAAATACACATTGTGCGCACATGTCAGTCGTTCCCTCTTTCAGCAGAGGAGAGAGAGCGCCTCAAGGCATCTGGATCCCTCACAAGAACATCCACCAAATGGCTCTGGAAGGAGCAGCAAAGAGAAACTTCTAGAAAGAGATGAGCGGCCAACAGAGAGGGGGTGTTGGGGTTGAACGAAGGCAAACGAGAGGTTCAGGGACCCCTCAGTGATCCATTAATTCAGGAAAACCCCTGCAAAGAAAAGCTGGAGCAAAGCGTGTTTCAAAACAAACTCTTTCAATGAATTAAAGAAGCATGAAGGGAAACTACGGGGAAAAAATGTGGAGAGTGAGGTCTCAAAGAAAGGCTTAGCGAGGAAAGAAAAAAAAATTCCAGCCTGGAACGCAGGAAGAGAAGCTGCCTGTCACTTCTGCGGCCAACCATAAAGATTCAAACATAAAACGCGACGGCAGACGCTTGTAAAGCACCAGTGTTGTCCTTTACCCATTCAATAAATCATGCGAGGGATTCAGATGGTAATGAGCAGCCGTAAACGTTCAGCCCAGATCAGTAAAGCTGTGAAAAGTCTCATTTCAAAAAACTCCAAATGAGAGACTCGACTTTTTCAGAGTTTGGAAGCCTTAACGTTTAACTTTCACTCTGCTCAGCGTTTTTAGTGGGTTTTTGCCTTAAAAACAGGAGGTTTTACATTTTTCACTAGAAAAGTAAAATAAGTAACAGGAGGATGTTAATAATTTCTGTAAATACAGTTTATTTTATTTCAAATGTATATATATAATTTTTAGAATTACATTTTAAATACACCACATTTCAGCTTTTAAACAAAAAAAAAATCGATCTGCCAATGGAAGATATAACTTTTTTTTTAAATAACTCTGATTGGGAATCTATTTTTGCTGTAAATTTAAAGTTGGTGCTTTATTTTTGCCAACTTAATAAAATATCCGAATGTTTTGTAGCTGCTGCATTCATGCATCTTGGGGGGGATGCGCTTCATAGAAAACAAAGGTCTTTTTTCTTCCTTTTATGTCATTTATTTTATGAACTTAAACATTGAAAGAACAAAAAGAGAAGAAAAAAACACACAAATCTAACACAATCTAAAATTATCTCAAGCCATCTACACAAAATCATAAATAATCTAAAACCATCTACACACAATCATAAATGATCTAAAACCATCTACACACAAGATCATTAAAGATCTAACCATCTACACACGATCATAAATGATCTAAAACCATCTTTACACGGTCAAATGATCTAAAACCATCTATACACAATCATAAATGATCTAAAACAATCTACTCACAGTCTAAAATGATGTAAAACAATCTAAACATGATCTAAAGATAAACTAAAAAAATTTGAACAAGATCTAAGATTCATTTGCTGCTGTGGTTCTCAAGTTCTTAAAGCCAAGAGAATGCCAATAAAAAGTCACAGAAGCCCCCAACATGCGTCCAGCCAACAGAGACCTTGAACGACTGAATCTCAATGGAGTGGCAGAAGCTTGGCATGCATGACATATACTATCAATATATAATTCCAGCCAAAAGGCTCCAAGACATTTTTCTCAGGATAGGTAGCCCTGAAACAGACTGGCCACCTAGCCCCTTGCCCAACAGTAGCTGGGATAGGCTCCAGTAAACCTGTGACCCCAGAAGCCATTTAATGGGTTTGGAAAATAAATGGATGGATGGACATTGATGTATTTTTGGTTTCTCCACTGGACCTACTGCTTATTCTTCCGCATTGTCAGAAGGAAGTCCTCCATGCAGACGCTACTTTCTCAAATCCCTCCGACCAACTGTGAAGTGCAGCAACAGCACTGACTAAACACAACCCCTCCCTCGCTGGTTTCTAACCAGCAACCAGTCCTCCTCATGTGTGGAGCCAAAATTAAAGCCATGTAATGCTTCACAGGTGCTTTTAAACCTGGATTTTCATGCCGGTCATATAAAGTTTTTTTTTGACAATCCTGAAAGAGAGACACCAGAGAAAACATCTGAGTTTTACTTTGGACTGTCAAATTATACCACATGTGGTACTGAGATGGAAAACTACTGTACTTCTGGTGGAGAAATCTGAAACTGATTCCTTTTTTTTTTGGTGGATCAAAAGGTCCACATCTGCTCTGGGTGACCCACTGGGCCATTGTGGTACATCTGTGAGGAATTTCAAAAATTAAAGTGTACAGCAAAGGTGAAGCATTCCCCTCAAAAGTCAGAAATAGTTGCTGGAACTCCCTTGAGATAGAGGTGGTTTGGTCCACAAATTAATAAGGGGTTTGAGAAAGAGTCAGCTCAGCTGGGTTTCCGATGTGTGTTCAGTCATGAGACCCGTTTCCAGGAAACCTCCCTACAATCAGAGGTTAAATGGCGCACGCACACCCAGCCTATGGATTTCAACGAAGACTGAAGGAAATCAGAGGCGGATTAATGAGGAGTTTTACACATCCCATTAATAAAACCTGTACATAAGAGTCCAAACAAAAGCCTTTATCTAACTTCAAAACCAAACAATAGATCAACAACATAATGCAGGTTTGGTCAAATGTTTTGTAAGGTTCTATTTTTAGGCTCACTTCGCCTTGAGTCTGGTGTTTGAGTTCAGCTTCAAACAATAAGGCTTTGATTCCTGTGAGCACGCTGGGAGGAGAGGGAACGGCAGATTTACAACGGCAGGAAAGAAGAATAACATATCACACACAGCATGAGCACAGAGGAGGAGGAGGAGGAGGAGGTGAAGACTCTCATAACATGAGGTATCTGTCACCTCCGGCTTCTATAGGCTATCGCTGTCGTCGGCAGATACATTTCAAATCTTGCTTGGGAGCCTCCACTTAAAGTCTTATCGTTTCTTTTTAGAAGGTTAGCCACTTTTGTCACAACATGAAGTTCATTTTCAGACCCATCAAGGGACTCTTTCCAAACCTTTTTCCTGGACTAGTAGGCAGCTTTCTGTAGAAATTTAGAGTGTACTCCCACCAGACAATCTGTACTAAGCTGTACTGGAGCACATTTGTTGAGCCAATCCAGCTTTTCTTTGGCCAACACTCACATCACCCAAAACTTTCCTAGTTGAGCCTCTGTTTTATAAACCCTATACAGTAGGTAAACTCCAAGATACAGTATATACCTGACCTTTTATTCCCCTTCGCCCTGATACTTGGGGTATATGAAACCAAATATTTTACTTCTACAAAACGAGAGCAGGTATCGCATTTCAAACTGTCGCTCCTCGTCTTTGAGTTTCCTACCTATGACCAGCTCATTGGCCTTGTGGTTGTGTCGGCTCTGAGACTGGAAGGTCGTGAGTTTAAATTCAGGCTGATTCATACCCAATGCGACCCAATGGTTGGGGGATCTAAACCACCAAATGGTTCCCGAGCCCAGCTGTGTCTGCGGCTCACCGCTCCCACAGGGGATGGGTCAAATGCGGAGAAAAAATTTCACACACCTAGCTGCAGGACAGATAATGGGAACAATCAACTCTGTTGACAACTTTAATCAGAACATTTCTGTCCTGGGCTCTTGACATGGGCCGGGGGCACAGCGATGACCAGATGTCGATCTGGTGATCCCAGCCACCATAGGTCCTGCGTTTGAATGGGGAGACGTTGCATTGATGCTCTTCATCCCATTGAGACTCCGGCTGTGGTTTGACCCCTTGGACCTTCTTTTTCTTGGGCACTGGGGCTTTGCCCTTGCTGGGTTTATTGGGACGCATGCTGTCGACAATTGACAAGATTATGACGTGTGCTCAAAATCGGAGTTGCGATTGACCAGTAGTGCAGAATGGTCCGCTTCTTGAACACCCTTGGGCTACCAGGTGGCTGGTGGTCGGTGGCTCTCCGCTGTCCGGAGACACATTGTCCAATCAGAGCTGGTGCCGGGTGATGATCCGGCTGCCACCGCCCTGTGGCAGCCGGATCGTCACCTGATTCGCAAATGGCGTCATCCCCGCCATCACAGACTGACAGCCGCTGTCTACTTTGACCACACCAACAGTTTTCCAAAAATCTGGCAGCTGCAGTTGTATTTGTGACCGTAGCATAAACGAGGCCTGGAGAGGGTTACATATGAAACGAACAAACATTTCTTTATTAGATTGAGCTGATTTTACTCTTTCATCTCCATGGTTTGCTTCCTAAAACAAATGTTTTTCTCTCATGGTCCCTGCGACGTCAGAAAAGCAAAAGTTTATTTGCGACTCTTAACCTAACAGGCTGGTTTTATAGAAATGACTGTTACGAAGTGCGGTGATGGAAACCAGCCGTCAGACTTTCACACTCCACAATTACCTTCCGAACTGAGACAATAGGTGGCAGTAATTGGTCTTTGGAGGGGGGGTGAACTTACATGGAGACGTGTCCTCATAGAGAGTGTCGATGTTGTGCAGCAGCTCCAGTCTGGGTGAGGCGAAGCCTTTGCTGGGAGATAAAAAGCAGCGTTCCTGTTAAACACATGGAAACACAGGCAGCACACAAACCGCCGGGCCTGACTCATGCGCTGCAAAAGCCTCTGGGGTCTGTAAATGTGAAGCAGCTGGCTGCTGTTTGCCAGCCTGTGACCACAAAGAAAACGCACTGACCAAACGCTCAGATAACACAACTAAAATAACTCTGGCTCTGCGCAGCGCCGCCCGCGTTGGCGTTTTCCTCTGTTCGACTGTTTTCTGTAAACAAACGGAAACTGCGAACCCCCGCTGCAGGCCAGGCATTGTTGCGGAGCTCAAACGGCAGCGCCCGGCGGTCAGCTGACGTGATTGTCGGCCAATCGGATCACATGGAGAAGTGAGTGGTCATTAGTGGTCCAGGTTAAGCCTTGATTTTCTGCTGCAGGCCTCAATTTGTCCTCATTCTCTACGTCCGCACTACGTTTTCTCTCGCAGTGGAACTCTCTGACAGCTCAGACAATGATGGAAGTTTCCAAGTCACGAAAGTTCAGCTGAGTCTGTAACTCAGTTTAGTATCTTTAAAAGAATTACTTGACCTAAATATGTGTGTCTACAGAAAAAGATTGAAACCGAGTTAGCTGATCTAATAGCGCGGGAAAGAAAAGGATGAAAGGAGAGCAGATTTGTAGAAGAACGACTGATGGAATTTCCTTTTCTCTTCCTCCCATCGCCACGGTAACAAAGGTCCTATTGAACAAGACAGGGCTCCCAAAAGAAAAAGGATGCCGGAGTCAGGAAGACAGGCCACGCAGTCTGCAATAAAAAGAAAGGCCATAACGGGGACAACACTTTAACTTCCTGTTTGAAGCTGATTTAAAAACAGGAGGAACAGCCGGAAGAGTGCACAAAGTAACCACTAGGGGAATTACTGCAAAAGCAAGTTGGTCTCCATATAATCCAAAAGGGTAAATGAGACTTATAGTCTCATTCTAGAAAATGATTTGTCTCTTTAATTATTTATTCCGTGACAACTTTACTGGGGGTGAAACCCTTTAATACCGAAGTTGAAATTCTGTCGACTACCATTTACGTAATTAACGTAGTTCCAGCAGATACTAAAGCAGGGAAAAGCAGCCATGCGTTGATATGCAGCACTTTACAGTAGTGTTTCTGCAATCATCGTGAATTTAGCCGATTCCGACATCCGAGAAAAGCGGCTAGCTTAATGGACCAAGAGTTACGGCACGTCAAAGAGTGGTTTTGGCAGAGTTTTATGGCGGATGCTCTTCCTGACACAACCCTGTATTTTCCCTGGGCTGGAGACCGGCACAGGGAGACCCAGACCTGGGCCCCCTTGTAGCTACACAATTAGGCCGTAGCATGAAAGATCTTGCCCATAGACCCACACTCGATGAAGCTTATTGAGTCCCCTGGGAAACAACGCCTGATTTCTTGCGTGCCAGTCCTACTCCCAACCAACTGGGCCATCCAGCCGCTCATTCTGACAATCCGTTGGAATTACGTTAGTTGCGTAAATGGTTGAAGAGTTATGGTAGTTTTAGTTTATGGTAGTACAGTAGATTGGGTGGCTACAAATGTATCAAAGATGGAAAAAGCTGAAAACTCAGTGTAGATCAACCCAAAACAAACAAATCTGTGACATCATGACCCATCCACGAGCCGCCCCGTTCCACTCACCTGATGGTATTCCACATGTTAAACCCGTCCAGAGGCTTGGTCCCGCTAGTGCTGCCTCCCGCCAATCTGACAAGCGTGGGCAGCCAGTCGGAGATGTGCATGAGTTCGTTGTTAACGGTTCCGGGGTTTTCCAACAATGGACTGCTGACGAATCCAACCCCGCGGACGCCCCCTTCCCACAGCGTCCACTTCCTGCCCCTCAGAGGCCAGTTGCTGCCACCGGCTCTCGTCTGACCTCCGTTATCTGTACAACAGACCCCAAAAAAACCAGAGCATCAGAGTCAGTAAAGACAACACGCAGACGTTAGCGAGGTGTGGTAATACCGTACAAGCTAGCTATTTATTCTATGCACATTTATTTTATTATACAAGCATTTTTACTGTAACAGCAGATAAATCTTTTAATGATTTGTGATTTTGACAGATTTGTGTAAAAAGTTCTGTAATTCTCAAATCAGGCAGGATTGTGTAACCCCCCCAGTGTTTAACATGGACAAGTGTATCTTCTTTGACTTTTTGGTGAGTCTGGGGGTCATTTTCATCCAAACCTACTCCATTTTAGTCCCTATTTAAAAAATAAAATATCACTCAGACAAAAGTTTGGTCTTCAGATTGTCGTCCAACAACCAACAGAATGTATTTGTCCTCCTTCCTTATTGATTCTCATATAGGCAACCATTTGGTTACCTCACGTCCACCAAAGATATCAACAATCAGAGCTTTAAACTGAACACTCAAAAAAAAAAAAAAAAGAGACTAAAGATAGAAATGTAGTTATTGACAAATACGTACAAAATAACAATGAACGGGGATAAATCTGTTCATATTTATGAATATAATTTTGAATCGTGTAGGGATGCGTTTGGTTATGTTGGAGAATAACCTTTAAATGGAACCAAATGAGCATTTATACTTGACAAATGTGTGTCGGATGTTTCCATTTATATATGTGTAGTTATATGTGCCTATATGTGTATCTGAAATAGAGTTTGGACTCATTTGAGAGGAAACATCATAGACGGTGGGAACTCTGGCTGTAGTAGAAAAAATTAGTTTGATATAAACCTCTTATCATTGAGATAATATAAACCAATCAGTCACATTGAGCCAGACTTTAGACGATCCTTACATGCAGTCACAAGTTTAAAATAAAGTCTCTGTTTTCACATTTTTATCGTATTAAACCTTACATGACTACAATTTTTCGGAAGGTTTAAAGCAAACAATCCCACCAGAGGTCGAATCTTTTTTTAAAAAAATGTAAAAATTCAGAACAGTTAATAACCACAGGCTGATCAATTCCGTAGCTGCTGTTATTGTTTAACGTTGACCCAATCCCATCCAGGCAGGCTAATTATTCCCATCACATATCCAGGAAGTAGTCTGTTTCATTTACCCCTAATGGCTTTGCAAGATGCTTTGGTCACTTCTAACTTCCCCCTCTGAACTTCCCGCACAGTTTGCAACTAATTCGGCTCACATTTTACAGTATTTGTTTATGTCCTCCATCGGGTTTTCCAGATTATACCAGAATCCTCCGAATATGTGCCAGTTGGCAAATCATTCAGGGGATTCTGGTTGAGGAACAATGAAAGAGAGCACCTGGTGTCTCCATCCACAGACGTCAGAGCATTGTTCCTTCTAATGACCCCTTTAAACACCTCTAAAAATAACCCGTTTTAGAGTTTTTACTCGTTTCCCATGTGGGAAAGTAAAGAGGCGCATGTTTAGATGGCGTGTTTGAAGCCAAACGTCTTTCTTTAATCAAAAACATGACGTTAACTGTTATTAGAGCAGAGCCTTCAAAGTCAGCAAATGTTGAAAAACACTGCCCTCCAGAGGAAAACTGCAGTAATACAAACTAGGAGTTCTTTATTTGAAGTTCTACTCAGATCATCTTTTGATCAATTTTCAAAGTTCCCAGTGGGCTTTTAATTACGGTTCTGCTGTTTTTAGCTAAAATCCAAAAATCGTCATTTTTAAAACATATTTTCTGCAGAGCTGCAGGAACTCATTAGAAATGTGCTTTTTTGCCTTTGGGCGGGACTGTTGGCGCGGAAGTTAGCCTAGCTAATTTCCAAGCATCCCTTTGTTTACTCTCTCTCATGCTAGCAACCAGCGCCTCACAAGCCCAAGCTAACATTAGAGTAGCTAATAAAATGCAGAGCGATATCGGAGCTATCCAGCCGCACAGTTAAGAGCCAAACGGCAGCTCAAACAAGAACAAGTGGAAGCATCAGAATAGAGTGGAGCAGTGCATTTTCAAACTGCATCTTTTCGTCTGCTCCTGATTCATGATTTGAATGGAAAAAAATACTCAGAAATTCAAATTTGAGCTAATTTTCTTAACAAATGTCCATCATGTAAAAAATGCAACAAAAACATATTAAAACCACAAAAAACACAATTCTCACGGGAGTCGGTCATTTTCAAACTACTTAAAAAAATGAACAGAAATGACACTCCGATGGATCCAGGAGAAAAACGTGGTTTGTTTTTGTCCTAAACAGCAGTTGATTTGTGTTCCCATGATCCATCGGGATGATTGGAACAGCAACGTACCGGTGGAGAACACGAGGACCGTGTTGTCCCAGAGTCCGGCCTGCCGCAGAGCCAGGCTGATGTTGCCCACCGCCTCGTCCATGGCCGACACCATGCCGGCGTACTTCCTGCGGCTGACATCTTTCATGAAACTGTAGGGGGTCACGTAGCGCTCCGGCACCTGCAAAGGCTCATGGACCGCCTGCATCGCCACGTAGAGGAACAGCGGCTGACGATGAAAAGCAGAACAAAGGAAAGAAAACATGAGATGCTGACAGAAAACAGCTGCACAAAAAAGCCTTAAAATAATCTTAAATAACAGTTTTTGCTTCAGTTTTATCTCCAAACGACATCTAGTTCAATCATAATTTCTTTAAGAAAAATAGAACATAAGAGCTTAATGTACGGAAGCTACTTTCTGCCATTATGGTTAAAAAACAAAAAGTTAAAAAAATGAGATGTAACGCCACATGATCCAGATGTCTAAGACAAAAATGAAAGAGTATAATTTAAAAAAATCACACAAAAAATATTTGTAATTACATTAAACTTAAGAACTGCGATCATAAAAGTACAAGCATAGAATGGAGAAACCTGTTTTTATGCGTCAATAATGGGAAGTAAATTTGGTAAAGCAACAGTAAATAGACTGCATTAGGAAAAAATTTATGATTTTTATTTGTTTTGCAGTATTAAGAGCTGATAGATTTGAGTTTTTGAGATATTTGATGAATATTTTAAAACATAAAAAAAATAATTATGGACAATTATTGTGAAAAAAATGACAAGTACGGAGTTTATGAAGAGATTCTTTACAGAAATAATGACAAATGAAGTTGGACTGTTTACATCCATTTACATCCATCACTTGAATTATGAAAATTGAAGTCATTAAGATTCAGTAAATAACTTTAGATTGTTCATTAGATGTTAATCTTAGCGTGGAGACGCATTTCAAAGCCTTTATCTGTAGATATATATTTAGATATATTCATACATTTGAGTAACTGTATTTTAAAATTTTAATTACTTCTTTAATTACTTGAAAAAATATTTATTTTATTCTATTTTTAACTTGTGTGTAGTTTTTGGCAGACTAAACAATAACCCTCAGGATTATTAAAGTATGTCGATCCATCCATCCATCCGCCAATACTTTGTTTATTTGCAGTTTCATAAACAAATAGGATATTAATACTTTATTGCCCTAAGTTTTCTGCACAGCAGCAGAAAAGCCGAAGCTCTTTGCGTCGACCCCTTTGGCTCGGCGGCGGTTTAAGGCGTCAGGGAGTCACCTGGCTGGCGTTGTGTTTGGCGATGACGCTGACGGCTCGCTGGCTGAACAGCTCGGTGGAATAAGCTCCTTTGTACGCCATGGCGACCTCCTCGCCGTCTCTCAGGTCCAACGCGCAGCGGGTCAGGTTGAGGGCGGTGATGGGGTAACAGCGGGTGTGCGTGTAGTAATCCTCGCTGCCCAAATAGTAACCTGGGTTACGGGGAATCAAAGACGACACGTTTTTGCGGTGATGTAATCATCGAATCTGAAAAAAACAACAACTTTTGATGATAATAATGGATTTTGTTGTGGTTTAAGCACATTTTTGGCGCCACCTTAATTCTGTAAAACTATTTTACTCATGATGAACAGATTTCTCTTCTTTTATTTTGACTTTATTTGCATCTCTTCAAAATAAAACTCCTAAACTGAGATTATTTTTAAAAACAAACCATGTAAAAAATAAAAAATAAACATGCAGTGTTTTAACATTTAGTTACTGAAGTCCCCACAAATGGAATAATTTGACTTTATTAGAAAATCAAGTGTTTACTTAAACTATTGAACACTTTTAAGCAGTAAATATTTTTAAACTTTTGCAGAATTAGTCAAATCAGTCAGACGAAAAAGAGTTCTTTTTTTGGTCAAATTTACTTAATTATATTGAAAAAAAAGGGAAGTAATTGTTCATGTTCACATTTTCTCACCTCCTTTCAAACAACAAATCAAACTCAAGTTGACAAACTTAATCTAAAATGGATTCAATGTGTCATATACTTTATATGGAAATGAAAATATCTCCACTTATGATTACAAGTAGTTATGAAGTCATGAATATAGCATAATTTTCTTTTCTTTTCTCTGTTTCCTAATAAATTTAGATTTTTTTTAAAGAAATTGCTCGAAATAAAATGAATCAATTGGTTTAGTTCTCTAGAACTGGCTTGTAAAAATCCAATTCAAAATGTGCTTTTTTTAAATCTCTGAAACTGTATAAACTGGCTCTGAAAATGGATATAAAATAGTATTAATCTATATAAAAAACTAGGAGTAGGCTGCTCTTTATTAATCATATTTGACCTGTAGGGTGACCTTTCTTATAGGGTCTTATTTTGGTCCCCTAAGAATTATTTGTTTGTTTATTTATTGTTTAGTTGGTTGGAATTATTTTTCTCTTAAGCTGAGGTGAATTTCTCCTGTGTGAGATCCGTTAAGTAGAATTCAATTTTACATCCATTTTATTTGAATGGACACTTTTAGAGCTCCTGTAGGCTGCAGTATGTCGTCGCCAAGAGTAGAGAAGAAATGGCTCCAAACAAACCGAAGTAGGAGTCGAATCCTCGGCGGGTGGGCAGGCAGTCCTTCTTGTACATGCCCAGGTGCCACTTGCCCACCATGTGGGTGGCGTAGCCCGCCTCCTTCAGGAGCTGGGGCAGCAGCTTCTCGTCCAGAGGGACGCAGTAAGGCTGACACGGCCAGATGATCTGGTGCTGCATGCCCGTGTGGATCTGCCGGCGCAGGAACACGAAAGCAAAGAGAATGTCAGACAATCGCACCGCAGAAAACTCAACAGGAAGCAACGTTTTTTTTATGACTTTAGGCGGTCCGTTTTGGGGATTTTGGCGACATGTTTCTGATAAAACGACTGATATAAATACTACGAGGAGAATAACTTTTTTTTTTGTTTAGCAACAATAACTCTAAGGAATTGTAAAGTACTTTCTGGCCACCCTGGACATGACTTCCTGTAGTGCTGTGATCAACTGAGCATGCTCACTGCGAGGTTTGTTTTTCCATGGGATGGTCACATTTCAGGAGGATCCACTCCTGGAACTGTTGCCAGCATGGGATGTAGTTTCAAAATCATGTCTTATTTGATGAATTTGACTAAAAGTTTAAGGGATACAGAGATAAAAAAAAATCCACAGGATAAACTTCCTTTATTTGTCTGTTCAGAACACTAAATGTTTGTGAAGTCCGTGTCACACCGTCGTCACGTACGTTTTCCAAGGATGGCATTTCTATCTTTTGTGATACATGCGTGATTTACCTAATGTCATTCCTCGATGTGCGCTGATGTCCTTACGTTAATGGGTTTAATACTATAAAGCGTTCAACCTGTAGTTTTCCTGTTTCTCTTTCTTTATTATAGTATCTTCTGATATTTTGTGCCGCTTAATTCCTTCACTTTTTCAGCTATTTTAACCATTCAACTATTCAAATGTTCAGCTCTTTCAGCTTTTTCCAGCTATGACTTTTGGTTCTTCAAATCCTTGAAGGTTTCAAGATATTCCAGGATATCTGCCTTCATTGAAATACATGGGGAATCCTTGGTGCAGAAGCTCGCTGGTTGGATACCCGGCGCTGGCAACTTTGATCAGTTCTTTCTTTCTTTCTTTTTGCTAATTATTAGCCTTTAAGTTTTATTTTTTATTCAGCAATATAGCATTCAACCCTGCTTCATCTTCTGGAAATGCAGCCCCTTCTTGTTCAGTTTTGAGTCGTTCAAAATTTCTGGTCGGTTGAGAAACATGTTGTAGATTTCACACTATTACTACGTAACTCCTACTCAATTGTGGGTGAACTTTGCAACATGCATACACACATTTGAGGTTATCCACGACCGTGTCTAACAGACATCAGATGTGTAACTTTAATATCACGCATACGGCGCACATATTACGTTAGAATTACGTAATTGACGCACGAATCACTAATGAATTGCATATAACCTGCGCAATAATCACACACGGTTCATGTTTTACATTGATGTACGTGTTCTTAGCGTGGTATATTCATGATACATTTGTGAAAACTTCACGTAAAGACAACAACTTTTCTTAGGGGCGGCCGTGGTGCAGCGGTAGGGCGGTCGACCTATGATCGTAAGATTGCAGATTCGATTACCGCCTTGCACACCCATGTCGATATGTCTTTGGGCAAGACACTGAACCCCACCTTACCTCTGGAGGGAGGTTGGCCCCACTGTTCGGCAGCGGAGCCGCCACCAGTGTGTGACTGTAAAGCGCTTTGGGCCTTGTAGATAGAAAAAGCGCTATATAAAAGTATACACTATTTACTTTTGCCACGTATTTTCACGTGTGACCAATTTTTATCCATGGAAAATGTGCGTAGTGGCTGCGTGACATGAAATAAGTTTAAAAAAAAACAACTTCTGGACATTTGGTCCATTGGTGAAAATCTTCCTAAAGTGTCGGAGGACAGATTTACAAATGAAAAAATTATATTTTTGTATACAGACGATGAGAACTGGCTCTGCTGCAGAAGGATGAGCTGTGTTAACAAAACTGCTCATCGTTTGCACAACACCCTGTTGAAGCAAAAAGCTGTCGTCTGTCTGCTGCAATGTTCCTGTCCGAGCTGCTAAACGTGCAGAACAGCAAAGGAAATCCAACTGAAATGAAGGCAAACCATAGACTGCAATGGGAAACCATCAAACAAGCTGGGAAATGTAAAACTATTTTACATAAGCTATTAGGGTTGTGCCGATGGACGATACCATCGTCCATCGTGATGGGTGACTGACATCCCGATGGAGAGACCACCATCGTGATGCCACGCCCCCGCCACGTTGCGAGTCGACACCATAAGCCGCGGTTACATGTGCCAAATATCTTGATGGGATCAATGGTCGGATTAGAATCCAACCGTGTACATGGGCCCAGAAAAATGTTTTCAGAATATAAAAACGTTCACTAAGGTCACAATTTCGGTCGGAATAAATCATTCGCACATGCGCAGTATTCGCACATGCGCAGTTTGAAAACCGGAAGGGGATACAACTTCCGCCGAGCGGCTTTTTTTCCAAACTTTATTGAATGTAACAATTCAATACAAAACGATAACAGCGCTGAGCGGCTATATATATTGACATGTCAGCTCGGTAAAATACGAGACGATCTTCTAAACGTGCTTTCAATAATGTTACGGTTATTATGAAACACCTGTTCGCTCATCATTTGAATTTTAATCCGTGTGGTCAGTGCTTTTTCTGAACGGAGCCAGGATTAGCAGTATGCTAACACGGGCTAACAACATTAGCTTTGGGTGGCGCTGCATCCTGTGAATAAGATCAGCCTTTATTTAGTCGGGACACGACTGGAAACACAAATCCACGTGATTGTTTGAATGTTTTCTAAGGACTGAGCGACATTTCTGCTTTGATGCTCAAACCGCTGTGTGTGCTGACGATCCGAGCTGTGCTCAGACACACACTTTAAACCCGGTTCTGAGTTCGGTTGCTTGTACCCCTAGAGCTGCGGGACGGATCGCAGTCTTAAATCTCCCACACATACCGCTCATGTACCCCCCCCCCCCTTCCCATCAAACACAAAGCTGTAAATCCGCGCTCCGCCGGTCCACTCCGCTAAGTGCGGGAGTGGACCACTTCTTTTCTATCTTGCTTGTTACTTTTTCTGTTAAAGTCACTTCCCTCAGTTTATACTGGATCATCGCTAATTAACCATTAGTTAGGAAATAAAATGAAAAAAGCAAAATAACGAATAGCAGTTATATAAGAACGAAAAATGTAAAAAATAACCCCCCCCCCCCGACGATGTCATCGTCCATCCCGATGGTCGACAGCAAACATCGTCAACGGCCAAATTAGGGGACATCGCCCAACCCTATAAGCTATATTGTTTTAATAAAACAAAAGACAAATGTCTGTACTTAACGCATACGGGAATGGAGGTTTGTCACAAACTGACTCCAAAATGATGAAAGTTGCAAAAATGTTTGGCAAGTCTTAGAATTGAATCTGTCAGGAAATGATTTTAATTGCATAGCTTAAAGGGAGGCTACACCAAATGATTAATACTTTACCCAGATTTAGCACCAGTTCATAGCTTACAAATGCTATAATATGAAGCACCTCACTTTTGTAATTTCAGAGGACTAGCAAACTAAAGTCTCTGGACTTGGGCCCTTCTTGAATTAAACAGTGGCGCTGCCATATTGGATAACTAGTGCTGCCATCTATGGGATAAAGCTAAACCCATGCAGGAGAGGCCCAACCTTTTTGCACATACTCAGATAGCTTTTCCCCTGAAGGCCATAGAACTTATAAAATCTCTATTTTGAAAAATTGTGGACTTGGGCCCCTTTTGAACTAACCGATTCAATTATAAGAAAGAAGTCAAAATGTTGCGAAAATTAAGTGGTTTTTACAAGACTTTTTATTTAATTATCTAAAATGTCTTTTTTTTTCTTCCAACAATAAGGTTGTAGTTTCATGAAAAAAAATTTGCACATTTACAAAAAAAAGTAAATCATATTTAATGAGAGCAGTGTGATGTCCATCCTTTCCCCTGAATTAAACTGAACGGGTTATGTGTGAAGCTTCTTTCATGTTATAGAGTCAAAGGCCGTGGTGCAGCGGTAGGGCGGTCGACCCCTGATCGTAATATTGCAGGTTCGATTCCCGCCTTGCACGCCCATGAGTCGAAGTGTCCTTGGGCAAGACACTGAACCCCACCTTGCCTCTGGTGGTAGGCAGGCGCCTGTGTTTGGCAGCGGAGCGACCACCAGTGTGTGAATGTGTGTGTGACTGGGTGAATGGGTCTGTGACTGTAAAGCGCTTTGTCCTTGTAGGAAGAAAGGCGCTATATAAGTATACGCCATTTACCATTTACCAAAGTAACATTTTAGGCTACGTTCACACTGCAGGCTGAAACGACCCAATTCTGATTTTTTTGCCCCTATGCGACCTGTATCTGATCTTTTCATGACAGTCTGGACGACACAGATCCGATCTTTTCAAATGCGACCTCCGTCTGAACGGCCAGGCCACATGAATCCGAACCGTACGTCATCAATACGCTACAAACGTCATCATTCTGCGTTGAAGTAGGCGGGAACGAGATCATAAACATCAACCATGGCGGACGATGCTGCTGAGACCAGTCAGTGGAAGGGAAGCGAGGTCACCGATTGGATTCATATTTGGTGTTACCGCTCTATTCAGGCCAAACTCAAGGGCTCTTATCGCAACCGGGCGGTTTTTGAAAAGATTTCCAGCTAAATGGCCGAGCGTGATGTTGAACCTTTACGGCGATTACTATTTTTTGTCAGAAGCGCGGGGGAGACCTTCTCCAGGGCCGAAGGCGGATCCTTCTTCGGGGTTCACTTCCTCATTTGGACCCTCAGATTCTCCAGAGCGGGTTAATAAAGAGTCAATAGCATTTCTGCTGGGGGAAACCTTTTATCGTTCTCCTTCCTCCTTAACACACAACATGAATGCGCACCCCCAACACACTTCCGCTGCCCCCCCTCCCTCCAGCGCTCCACAGGCTCTCCACTCTCTTACATACAGGCTCGACAGTCTGTACCCACAACAGTGGGTACAGACGATCATGGGTTCCAATGAAATCTTAAAATGAGAAGATTGTAATTGTGCTGGTTTCTTTTGTGAAAATGAAGTTATAACATTTTTACAGACCTATATAAATTTTCCAACAAATATGAATTGCATTGATTGGATCTCTATACATGATGCACGCTAAATATTGTATAATATTGTAAAAAAAAAATTAAAGTAACGTTTTCATAGGAGCAGAACTTCCGGGTCTCACCTGGTACCTTAAGTTTTTGTAAAACAAAACAATCTATTAACAAAACCTAATATCCATAAACGTGATGCCTCACCTGGTACCTGCCCGTCATGAGCTGGTTCCTGGACGGGCTGCACAGCGGCTGCACGTAGTAGTTCTGCAGGCGGACGCCTTTGGCGGACAGCAGGTCCAGGTTCGGGGTCTTGATCTCGGAGTTGTGGTAGCCCACATCGTTCCAGCCGAAGTCGTCCGCCATGATGAAGACGATGTGCGGCCTCGGAGCCGCCAATGTTACCGGGAGGATCATTACCACGATCATCATCCAGTTGACCGCGTGAGTTTTACCTCCGACTCCCATCTTCAAGCGCACGCGCTCCGGTCCAGAAAAGTGAAACAAGGAAGTTATTTAGACAGAAAACGAGCTGAAACAGAAGCAGAGTGTTGATGTCCAGTCGGAACCAAGTCTGTGTCACTATAAGGAAATGACACTTTTAAAGGAAAGCATCTTGTGACTGAAAAAAAGCACTTCCTTGTTTAGCAGGTTAAAAACCCCTCCTCCAGCGCGACAGCCAATCAGAGGCTTGGATGTGAAGAACGGTTGTATGGAAGCTCGAATAAGGAAAGAAGAAAAATATGTTCACATAAATTATTTGAATTAAAATAACTTTGAGGTAAAACAACATTCATTTTTTTTGTATTACAAATAAAACATTGTTATTGTAAATAGTAATTAAAGTGAAATACATGTTTATTTCCAACAGATGAATTTAATTATTAAGTAGTTTTGTTGTATGCAAATATATTTACTTTTTGTAAATATATTTCTGCCTTGTGAATTTGATTTTTTCACAGGTTGAATGTTGTATAGTGTCTGCTATGAGCACTATAAAGCAAGTTAATATAAAAAAATAAAAAAATACCTTTTAATATTCAGAATCATAAAAAACACAAAATAAATGTTTTTTGTAATTTGTTTTTCTGTAGAATCTTATAAAATATTCTTTTTTATTTGACAATATTCTTTACACTTGAATTAAAAAATATGTAATAACCAATAAACAAAGTTGAAATAAACACAAACCAGCGTTTATTATGGGAAAAAAACATCTTTGTATAACAAACTTGTACAACAGCACTATTTGATTTTACAGATTACTTTTCAAGTGAGATGGGAGCAAAATTGACCTGTAAACATTTAAAATCCATTTATTAAATTACGAAAAGTACGTTATTCCTTTAACATTGTAAGACTTTGGAACAGGCAAAACACAAGTTGCCTGTGAAACACAATAAAAACTCTTCAATGGCATTTCCACCATACGACTTTCTTCTTCTGAGGTCCCAAAAGAAAGAAAGAAAAAACAAAACTGGCCCCCTAACTGCTCACTGCAAAGGATGTGTAGAGCATGGTCATGTTTCCAGTCCAGACTCACAGAAGGATTCACTTTTTATGCTTTTGTATTTGCTTTTTTCTGCAGTCGGGTCCTCGTGGGCTCGGTGAGGACCAGCGGCTCCTGGATGACCGTAGCCGGGTATTTATTACCCAGCAGCTCCACCTCCACCGTCTGACCCACAGAGTTCAGCTCCACGGGCAGGTAGCCGAAGGCCAGGCTTTGCTGGCTGCTGTAGCTGTACGCTCCTGACGTTGTGTTACCGACCACCTGAGGAAAAGACCGAGCCGTTCGTGATGAGCGACCAACAAGGTATGCCAAACAAAGCGGCCTTGACCTGCTGACCTTGCCGTTGTGCCAGATAGTCTCGTTGCCTTCAGGGTCTATCTCATCTGTTTGGACGGCCAAATAGGACAGCTTCCTCTTTAGCCCCTTGGCTTTGATTTCTTTAAGCGCTTTTTTGCCGATGAAGTCGGCGGGCTGCTCAAACATAAACGGCTTCAGGCTGTCTGCTCGGGTCCAGAGGAAGAGCTGAGATGGAATCCCACTTACCTTGTTCAGCTTGATGAAGTAATCCAGACCGGCCTCCAGAGGATTGGTGTCACAGTTCATCTGCAAAGATCAGACACTTGAACTCTTAAGTGTACACTCACCAGCCAATTCATACCTTGCTAGTACCAGGTTGGACCCCTCTTTGCCTTCAGAACTGCCTTAACCCTTGGTGGCATAGATTCAAACATTCAGCAGAGAGTTTGGTCCATATTGACAAGACTGCGTCACACAGTTGCTGCAGATTTTTCGGCTGCAAATCCATGATGCTAATCCACCACATCCCAAAGGTGATCTATTGGGTTGAGATTTGGTGACTGTGGAGTCCATTTGAGTCCAGTGACCTCATTGTCATGTTCAAGAAACCAATCTGATATGATTCCAGCTTTATGATCCTGCTGGAAGTACCCACCAGATGATGGTACACTGTGGTCATAAAGGGAAGGACGTGGTCAGCAACAATACGCAGGTAGGCTGTGGTGTTGAAACGATGCTCAATTGGTGCTAAAGGGCCCAAAGTTGCAATGAAAATATCCCCCACATCATTACACCACCACCAGCTTGAAGCGTTGATACAGGCAGGATGGATCCATGCTTTCATGTTGTTCTGACCCTGTACCATCTGAATGTGGCAGCAGAAATGGAGACTCATCTGACCTGACAATGGTTTTCCAATCTTCTATTGTCCAGTTTTGGTGAGTCTGTGTGAATTGTAGCCTCAGTTTCCTGTTCTTAGCAGACAGCAGTGGTACCCGGTGTGGTCTTCTGCTGCTGGAGTCCATCTGCCCCAAGGCTGGACGTGCTCTGTGTTCAGAGATGCTCTTCTGCAGACCTCGATTGGAACCAGTGGTTCTTTGAGTTCCTGTTGTCTTTCTATCAGCTGGAACCAGTCTGGTCATTCTCCTCTGACCTCTGGTGACAACAATGCATTTCTGCTCATAGACCTAGAGATAAACTCTAGAGATGGTTGTGGGTGAAAATCCCAGTAAATCAGCAGTTCCTGAAATCCTCAGACCAGCCCGTCTGGCACCAACAACCATTCAAAGTAAGTCCCCTTTCTTCTCCTTTCTGATGCTCGGTTTGAACTTCAGCAGATCATTTTGACCATGTGACACGCCTAAACGCATGAAGTTGCTGCCATGTGATTGGCTGATTAGAAATTTGCATTAACAAGCTTTTGGACGGGTGGGTCCACCAAAGTGGCCACTCAACGTAATTTAGATGGATATAAACCTCAATATAAATAGTAATATATCGTTTTTCATATATTCAGGTGAATATCACTCATTGGAAATGTTCACAAAAAACAACAACAAATCCATTTGTGTCTCTTTCATATATCTTGTGAATGTAGATGGTAAATATTTGCGTGCATGTGTACCTCGGCCCCCCAGCCCCTGAAGCCCTTCTCCAGTCTGAGTGAGGCCATGGCGTAGGTGCCAAAGTTGTCAATGCCCTGATCCTTTCCGGCCTCCATCATGGCCTGATACACTGCCGCCATGTTCTCCTGCTCCATGTACAACTCCCAGCCAAGCTCACCTGAAGACCAAACCAACGACATGCACTTCACAGCAACACGGACTACAGATGGGAAACGTATGGAAGCCCACCTCATTCAAAATTAGAATGAATGAAAATACGTCTTAGATATTTGTCAGTGATAACGTTCTAAACCCCAAAATTTTGTTTTTGTCAACTTTTTAGTATGGAATATGAATTTTTTTCTTGTTTCCTTAATGCTTTATATTATTTTCAGAAACTGTTTAACTCTGGAGAACCCAAGGCTTAGATTTTTTATTCATTTATTTACTCATTTTTGATTTGCTGTTTGTTTTTATTTTTATCTTGTATTTTTTAATGTAAATTTTTATTGCTATGTTTTAATTTTAATTTTTTGCCTGCTGTTAATTGTTACTTCCCAAAATGAAGAAACAAAAAACAAATTTGTTTAATTAACTTTAAAAAAAAATTGTTGTTGGGTTCTCCCGGGTTAAAGCAAACCACTTAAAACTATAGTTTTTATTATATTTTACTATGGTACATAATGGATTTACCATACGCCCTACTGAAGGTAAATAAAATGAAAAATAATATCCAAAACTTCCTCTCTAAAAGCTTTACAACTACTTTTTTGTCTCATTTTATATTACAGCGGGGAAAATAAGTATTGAACACGTCAACATTTCTCTCAAAAAACATTTCTAATCGAGCTATTGACATGAAATTTTCACCAGATGTCGGCATCAACCCAAGTAATGCACACATAGAAAGAAATCCAAACATTTATGTCCATAAATGAATTTTTGTGTATTAAAGTGAAATGGCACAGGGAATAAGTATTGAACACGCTTACTGAAATTTATTTAATACTTAGTGCAAAAACCTTTGTTGGTGATTCCAGCCTCAAGACGCCTCCTGTATGGAGAAACCAGTGGAATACATTGCTCAGGTGTGATTCTGGCCCATTGATCCACACAAACTGCCTTCAAATCTTCAAGGTTCCGGGGGTCTCTTCTGTGAACCCGGATCTTCAGTTCTTTCCAAAGATTTTCAATTGGATTCAAGTCTGGTGATTGACTGGGCCATTCTAACAGCTTTATTTTCTTTTTCTTCAACCAGTTGAGTGTTACCTTGGCTGTGTGCTTGGGATGGTTGTCTTGCTGAAAGATCCACCCTCTTTTCATCTTCAGCAGCCTGGCAGATGACAGCAGATTCTGATCAAGAATTTCTCCATACTTTTCTCCAGTCATTATTCCTTCAATGATATGAAGTCTACCAGTACCACATGCTGAAAAACAGCCCCACACCATGATGCTCCCACCTCCAAACTTGACTGTTGGTATGGTGTTTTGGGTGATGTGCGGTGCCATTTTTCCTCCAAACATGTTGTGTCTTATGACATTCGAAGAGTTCAATTTTGGTTTCATCTGACCAGAGTATCTTCTCCCAGAATGTCATGGGTTTATCCAAATGTTGTGTTGCAAACTCCAAACGAGCTTCAACATGCTTCTTCTTCAAAAATGGAGTCTTGCGTGGTGTGCGTGCACGGAGGCCATGGTGGTTGAGTGCATTACTTATTGTTTTCTTTGAAACAACGGTACCTGCTGATTCCAGGTCTTTCTGAAGCTCTCCACGAGTGGTCCTGGGCTGTTGGAGAACCCTTCTGATGATTGTTCTGACTCCTCTGTCTGAAATCTTGCGAGGAGCACCTGGCCGTGGCAGGTTTATGGTAATGCCGTGTTCTTTCCACTTCCGGATGATGGCCCCAATGGTACTCACTGGAACTTTCAGAAGTTTAGAAATGCGGCTGTAACCAATGCCTTCAGGGTGTTTTGCAACAATAAGGTTGCGTAGGTCTTTGGACAGCTCTTTGCTTTTACCCATCATGCAATGCTTCTTGTCTAACCCCTTGCTGGTGATAAACCTTTTTAAAAGGCATCAATAAGAACTATACCAGCTGATATTACTTTGCACTAATAGGGGGCAGGTTAACCTTCTGAATACTGCTTTCTTGGTTTGCCAGACCTTTTTACCCCTCCTTTTCTTCATGTGTTCAATACTTATTCCCTGTGCCATTTCACTTTATTACACATAACTTCATTTATGGACATAAATGTTTGGATTTCTTTCTATGTGTGCATTACTTGGGTTAATGCCGACATCTGGTGAAAATTTCATGTCAATAGCTCGATCAGAAATATGTTTTTTGAGAGAAATGTTGACATGTTCAATACTTATTTTCCCTGATGTATATTAACATTTTGATGTTGATAAATCCATCATTTTTGATGTAATTGAATATTTTTCAATTTCCAAAAACTTTGAATGAACTAAAAAGTTGTTTTATATCATTAAACTTGTTCACTAAATATGGAAAATTGTTAATAAAAGGATTTTTCTTTGAATTTGATAAATTTTTGGTATCTTTTCTAACTTAAAACTTAAAGTCCATTAAAATTTCTATCCACTACCTTTTTTCAGTGAGCCGTTTTTATTGTGCTTATTAATCAACATTTTAAAATATTTAAGATTAAAAAGATGCTTTGGGGACTCCTGAATTTCCATGGAAATATTTTTTTTCTACATTTATCTAAAATACAAAAGATGTTCAGTAATGTGAGTGTGAACATTAACTGTCATCTGGATCCATACGTGTGCTTATGTCATACTTGACTGAAAGATCCAGCAACCAAATAAAACGTTCTAGAGGAACTCGAAATGATGGCAGTACCGGTGTAGGAGATCCTGATGGCTCGCACAGGAACACCAGCCAGCTGGATGGTCTTGCATTGCAGGAATTTAAAGGCGGAGTCGCTTAAATCCTCGCCCGTCAGCTTTTGTAAAACGTTCCTTGAGTTTGGTCCTGCGATGCCCAGCACGCCGATCTGGTCTGTGACGTTACTGATCTCCACGTTGTATCCACGTTCTGCTTCTGCTTCAATCCACCTAAAGTTTCAACCCACAGAACAGAAAGGTAAAAACTCTGTTTTTATCACCGCCTCTGGATTTAGGCTTTTTGTGCACAGCATCAGCTGGTGACAGCTAGAGGTCGCCACCGAATCGAAGAGCTGCATATGGTCTCTATCAGGCTTTTTTTTGGGGGGGGTTGTATATAAATCACTGGGAAGAAAATGGTGCCTTCCAATTGGAGCACATGGAGGGGTGTTGTTTCAACAGCTGCAGTCCGGTTTCAAGTTTCCACAGTAGAGCTCCGCCTCATTTATGCAGCACGACCCTCTCAGCTCTGACCTGCTTGGTAGACTTTCCCTCCAGCATCAACACTTTCACCCCAAGGCACAACAAATATATAGCATGTAGACAGTTACTATAAACATGACAAAGTAATAAAAAACTTTTACCAATCCTATTTGTGAAATGTTCCCGATTATGCCATTATCATCCAAAATAATAAAAACAGACTTTTTCTAGGACATAGTTTCTGCAGAGCAGCAGGAGTTCATAAGAAATTTTTGTGAGTTGCTCTCAGTTTAAGGCCGTGTCACGCAGCCACTCCGTACATTTTGGGCATTTTGCACGGATGAAAATTGGTCAGACAAAAATATAGAAAAAGTGAGAAAAGTTGTGGTCTTCACGTGAAATTTTCACGAATGTATCGGGAATTAACCACGTTAAAAGCACAGAAGTACGAGTAAACCACGCAAAGAACACGTATATCAACGTAAAGCATGAACTGTGCGTGATTATTGCGCTGTTTAAATGAAAATTATCAGTGATTTCTGCGTCAATTACGTAATTTAAATGTGGGTGCAGTTGTACATCAGTGGTACATGAGTGAAAATCTGTTAGGCATTTCGACAAATGATGAAAGCAAGAAACACTTATGAATTACGTATATCATGCATGTACCATGAAAGACCGTAATTTCATACATGCAGAAAATGTACACAGCAGCTGTGTGACACAGCCTTAAATTTGATCACCTTTTGTATCTGATTCTTTCTGAACTTTTACTTTGACGGGCCACTTTGTGTGCCACTGCAGCAGTTCTTTCCAGCAATGGTTTTGGAGAACTGTCAAGAGTGAACCCCACCTTCACCCATCAAAAGCTGGTGTAGGCTCCAGCAACCTCAGAACCAGAATCGGCAGGTTTAGAAAGACAAGACACTTGAAAAGGCTTCCCCAACTCCAAGCGTCTCACCTGAGGTCATGAAGCTCCGAGCCCGATCCCGTGATGAGCAGGAACTCCCCGGGAGTCAGCTGAGTGATGGTGACCTCGGCGTAGACCTTCCCAGAAGGAGTCAGCATGTGGCTGATGTTAGTATGGCCGACCTGAGGAAACAACCCCCACAGCGGGTTGTGTGGTCAGCAGCAGTCACATAAACTCAAGTACCTTTAAAACAAGGGGAGTACCTTCGGCATGGTGTTGGCAAACAGGCGATCTAACAGCTTGAGCGAGTCCTTCCCCTTTACGATGAACTTACCAAAAGGCGTGAGATCGATCACTCCCACCTTCTCCATCACCAGTTTGCACTCTCTGCCAACCGGTCCAAACCAGTTGGTGCGGCAGAAACTGGGTCTGAGAACACAAAACCAGCAACTTCATCCGTGTCCACTTTTAATAAACGAACTATAATGACTTCCATGTTGATCTGCAGCAAAAAAGCGAGCCAGTGGAGCTACCATTAGGGTTTGTCACAGATCCAAACTCAAATCAGTAACTGTACACGTCCATGTGGAAGCGTTGCAGCTGCTCTTCCCCTTCAGTTATGCTTTTTAGTCAGTCGTTGGTAGTACAGTGGCTCCTCGCTAACACGGTTCACTATTTGCAGTCTCACTGTTTCCTGGATTCTTTTTAGTGCAATTTACATTGTTTTTTTTTGTTCTGTTTTGCTGCAGACTATTGTCAATCACTCCTCGTAATGCAATGATTCCTAAAGGTGTCCAGTTTGCCAAGTCTAAATAAATCTTTGATCACAATCAGCCTTAACCTACGGAATACACACACTTCCACCAACTACACCCCACTCTGACTTTTTACAAATGCTACTGACTACCACACATGTGCAATAACTGACTTCTGTGCAATAACCGGTTCTCTGTGCAAAAACTCACAATGTCTACCATGCTGCACTCATGAAAAACTCAACTCAGTCTATTCTATTTTTCATACGCATTTAATATTCAATTGTTTCTGTACATGTTGTACATTTTTGTTTAGACATGTGAGTTACAGTATTTTCATTGTTTATTTTATTCTATTTTATTCACCACTCCAAGGCTGATGCAATTTCATTGCATCACCATGTACAATGACAATAAAAGGATTCTGGTTCTGATTAACGCATTGTTTTCATTTTCTTTTTCTTTTTCTTCGTCTGCTTCGTCATAAATAAACAGTGATTATGAATTTCTCCTGCATGATCACAGACCCTGATTGGTCAAACTTCAGCTGTTTGAAGTTCAAGCAGTTCAGCTGGTTGACTTTTAGATTGTGTTCAGTGAAGGACTGGTTTGTTCATAGACATGGAGAACGGACTTAGACACTTACGTAGTGACAGGAAGGTTTAAGGGTTTTGAACGCAGAAGCCCGAAACGAGGGGTTTACGGCGTTTAGATAGACCTTTAATTGAAAGTGGATGCTTGAACGCGAGTCGCCATAACCAGTGGGAATGTACCTTAAAGGATGCTGTTGTTGACGTAGAAATAGAAGAAAGTGGTGCCTTAATTCTTCGTTGACAATCAGATTATACACATTAAAATTTATACAGAATTCATGAATATTTTACACACCATCATGTAATACTAACACTGAACTGATCTGAGAAGAGTTTGAGACACATTTCTTTGACCCATTTGAGAAAAGCTTTAAGTTAGTACCCACACAAAATCTGTAAAAGGCACCCTCTTCCAAACAAGGTCTACCTATCTTTGACGAAAATTATTCTTGTTTGGCACTAACTTTCAAAACTGAAGCTATAGAAAGACCTGCAAAGATGAAATTTAAAAGAGAGCTGAAGAGGAATATTTGAGGTACTCCATGCAATTACATTAAGGTTTGAAAAACATCTTCATACTTGTATCCAATGTCATCTCCAGGTTTGTAGAACCAATGAGGTTGCTCCCAGCCGGCATGGAAGCCCATGGACCCTTTGTCCTTCAGGAGGTCATAGACACCACTTCTTCTGGAAGTTGGGCGTCCAGCAAAACGTTCCTCCTTGGGATAACCAACTTGAGAGGACAACACCAGCAGGGTAAGTGGTTTTAGAGAATGTTGTCCAGTATGTGGTGGAGGAAGTGGGGTTGTGTGTAGTTCTTACCCACATTGTTGAAGCCGTAAGATTCTCTTGCTTTGGCACACATGAAGGGAACATCCGTCCACTTGCCATAGCGGTTGGGGTCACACTCAATCAGGTCGTAGGGAGGCTCTCCATTCCTGATCCAGTCACCTAGAAATTTACCGATGCCACCAGCATGAATGACTCCATACCTGAAGGCATGAAATCCAATTTAATCTAATCATTTTAAGACATTTTTAATCTACACATTTTGCCACACATAACTCTTTCATTTTGAAAATATCTGGTCAACACACCCAAAGCCAATAGCCGTCCAGTAGTTGCGGACCCCCTGGTGTGGTCCAACCATGGGCAGCAGGTCGGGGGTGTACGTTATCGGCCCAGAAACAACATTAATGATGTTGGCTTTCTTCAGCACTGGTACCATTTCCATGGCCATTTCAATGTGTTCCATTATTCGGTCCAAGTCTGACTCAAACAGCTCTTTCCCAAAGCCTACAGCCACAAAAACAATGCAAAAAACCATCAAGCTTAAAAAGTAACAACACAACAAATTCCTTTTTTGGTGCCACACAGACCTGGAGGCACCCCATCTCTGACCCAGGAGTCCTGTAGCACCATCTTCTCCATCTTCTCATATGGGCCGAAAAGCAAACCATCTCTCTCCTGGCGCAGATAGTAGGAGCCTTCCAGGTCTCTGATGACAGCAAGCTCCTTTTTCAGAGCCTTCACCTCTGGTACAGTTGCTGTCACAACATACTGGTGATGCACAGGGATGGTGGGATGATCAAACCCAATCATTTGTCCAACTTCCCGAGCCCAAAAGCCTGGAAAAATTAGTAAGTAGTTTACAACCAAACAGGAGAAACTGTACAAATGTGGCAGCTAACAAATTACATAAGTTTTTTTTACATATTTTGAGAGAATTTGGGGAATTTCTAGTGTTTTGGTAAATGGTGTATACTTGTATACTGCTACTTCAAAGGCCCCAAAGTGCTTTACAGTCACAATCCCACACACACATTCACACACTGATGGTGGCTCTGGTGCCGAACACTGGCACCAACCTTCCACCAGAGGCAAGGGGGGGTTCAGTGTCTTGCCCAGGGACACTTTGACACATGGGCAGGCAAGCTGGGAATCGAACTTGAAATCTTCCGATCTGATGTTGATAGCAAACTTCACATTTTATGGTCAATACCAAACCAGCCAATGTTTCTAAACATTCAATTGTTGTCTTTCAGTCGTGTTTCAGAAAAAGATGTTGGCAACAAACAGCAAGCTCAGGACGACACTGGAAATTCAAACAACCCTTGCTATCAATTGTTGATGGCTTTGCTTTTGCTGTAGTCGTACTACTACAACACAAAGCTACGCAATTGGTCTACACCACCCATGCGCAGTGATGGTCCAGCTTTGATGGATGGGCCTACTTTGATAGTTTTGCTTTTAAATGGGACGTTGAAATGAAAAAGATTCCAAATGCAACAGTTTGTTTTTATTTTAATAACAGGTTCACCATCCTCGCAGAAGCTAACATTAGAAAAGTGACAAAAGTCTCTCTTGTTCCCGTGACAGTCTAGATTGAAGACAGAGTGGTTTTAATACTCTCCTCTTATCCTGCTCTAATTTAATAACTCAATTTCTCTAAATAAAAAGGGTTTGGGACATTTTATTATTCCACGTACACAGAAAATTGCATAATTGGTTCCCGTGTGTCCTCAATGGGTTGTGTAACTGACCAACAAAGAGGAGTTTATACAATCCCCTAATTCATCACAATAAATAATGTTCTTTGACAACACATCCAGTGTGGGTCATTGGGGAACACCCTTCGCGCTTCTGCCTAACTATGTAGCCACAAGGGGGTCCAGGTATGGGTCCCCCTGTCCCGGTCCCAAGCCTAGATAAAATGCAGGGTTGTGTCAGGTAGGGCATCTAGCGTAAATTACTCTGCCAGACCACATGTGCGAATCGGTGAAAGCTGATTCACTGTGGACATGCCGAAAGGTGAACAACAACATGAAAACATTAGGAAATGAGCTCCGACTTAACCAGAATGCAGTCCCAGCATGAAACCACAGACACAACAATGCAAGAATGAAGGTTCAAGAAGCACCGCAAACATTGAGAAACAAGAAATCCAACAATAAGGACACAAACCAGAAGAAGCTCAAGATAAACTGCAACCACATTTCAGATTCAGCACAGCGTGGTTTCAAAATTATAGCAGCAAAAAAAACCAAAAATATTCTGGGTTTTGAGCTGGAGAGGATCTGTGGCTTTGACGGTTCTAGTTCCATTTTCTACAGTGCAGGTTCTGTTTCTTAAACAGAACATTTAACTGCTTTTCTTTGTGGTGTTTGACCTCATCTGTTTCCTCTAAAACTACTTTTTCTGGCACATTTAATCGCAGACGACCAAACCAGCTCAGAAGCAGCTGCTCCAATCCCAACAATATTCAATAACATTAATGAAATTGGATCAGCTTACTCCATTTTTTCGTCTTAACCATAATCAGATCCTTTTTAGGACGTCACTAAACAATCAAGCCTTCTGACAAACTGCAAGGAAGCTCAATTTAATTAATTCATGTGAATCCACAAGGACAAAACAAAGACAAAACCCGCTCATTATATAATTAATGAACTGTATGAGTATGGTTATACAGTTGTTAGCCAACATTAAAAAAAACATCTTTTTTTAAGGACATAGCTTCTGCAGAGCGGCAGAGTTCATTAGAAGTTAATTTTTAAAGAACCAATGAGCTAATTTCCCATCAACCCTTTGTTTAAACTGTGTCCTGCTAACTTACAGCACCTCACAGGCCCACGCTGACATTAGCGTGGCGAAAAAACGGCGAGAAACATCAGAGCTATCCAGCAGTACAGTTTAGAGCCAGATTCCAGCTTAAACAAGGAAAATAAAGTCGTACATGGTTCTATCTGCAAGTGGAAGCATCAGAATGGAGCGGAGCAGGGAGACTTTGGCCCATCCGTGGCAGTTGCTGCCTCACAAACTCGAGCTTTTTCAATCTGCAGGTTTTTATCTGTTTTTATCTGTTCTAAAGAAATACTCAGAAAAACAGTTTTAATTTTTAATTCTTTTATATATGTCCTACATTATGAGAAAAATACTTCAACGAAACTATACTTTAACGAAAAGGCTAAATGAAAATTTGGAATAAAAATGTTGCTGAATAAAAATGGGATTAACGCTTATAAAAACAACATTTTTTGTTTATATTTCAATTGACTTCAGAATAAAATAAAATAAAAATACCACTGTTAAGAAAAAGTGAGTTTTAAAACCCCAGATGTCTTAAGTACAACAGAATAAAAGCACAATAAACATAGTTAGAATGAAACTTGGAGAGATGTCAAGAAATGTTTGAAAGGCTTTGAAAGTGAACTCTTGCTGATTGGAGACAAAAAAAGTAAAAGTCAATCTGACATGTTAGATCAAACATAGCGATAAATTTAGGCCAAAATTCACAGCATCATTTGTCGTTTCAGTGTGATTCCAAGACAAAACAAGTGTTTCCAACTGTGGTTCCAATGAGTTACAAGTTGTGTCTGGCCTGTGAGGACGTACTGTTCTTCTAATAAATCAAACATCGCCTCCTGCAGAGCTTTGCTCAGACTGACACTAAATACGATTACAAACTGGATAAACGGGTTTTAACCTTAATGGAATACTTGAATAAGAAGAAACTGGCTCTGGGTAAAAACGTGTGACGTTCAGATACAGCTGGAGAGTGGAAACGTTAAAGACAAGATTTGCAAAAAATGAATATAAAAGATCAGGAAGCAGCAGAATTTATTTAAAAATAGAAGAGGCGAAAGGAGTGAAGTCTAATACTTGCAGTACACTACCTGGACTAAACTGTTGTTTTTCTACTCCAATTCAAGCAGCAAATGATCATTGTTTTTTATTTATCACAGCAGTGATACAAAATCCACTATCTGTTACTGCAGCAGCAATCAAAAACCTTTTCTCCTTCTGGCAGAAATACACCTTAGTCACATGCAGCTGTACGAGGGGTTGGCCAAGTTTTGAGTTGTCCAGGTCCATAGAGGGTCATAGAAAGAAGCGGCTGCATCTTAAAGAGAGAGCAGGTGTGTCTTACAGTTCCTCAGATGCTCATACGGCCACTTCAAGGGACGTCATGAAAATGGAACGTACCCTTGTCATGCGTGTGGTAGATGTATTGTGAAGTATTCGTGGGAAAATGTAAGTTACACGCACCACAGGTGATGCGGTTGGATGGTGTCCAAGATGTGAGGAGTGGTTCCTAACTGAGTGCAAGCAAATGCTGCACGCACAAGTGCCTGTAGGGTGTCCACACAAACCACACTCTGATTGTTTATATTATCTCTTCAGGATTTAAATTATGTGACTTTCTGAAGCTTTAGCTCTTGAAAATTCACTGAAAAAAATAGTTTTTTTAATAAGTTTGGAGTACTATAAAAAAGCTTCTATGCAAAGCAGTTGAGAACCTTCATATCAACAGCTGACTTCTATTTTCACTCTACATTTTCATCTGCAATGACAACAGAGCGGCTGATGGAGGAAAAAAAATGTGAGCAAACACCCCAAACTAAGCATTTCCTCAACCCAACTCCAGAGTGCTGCCAACTAACCAAAAAAGCAGGCAGCAGCGTCTGTCAGGAGGCGTCTCTCTGCTGCTGCTCGAAGATTGGTTGGTGTTCCTGAACTGCTGGCCTGTTGGGATTGGAGGCTAAAAGCAGAGAGGTTAAAACAACCAGCAGCGACTGAAGCCGATAAAATGAGAGGAAACTCATGATAACGGGAGAAAGGCTGCAGGAACGTTTCATCTCTTCTGGGTTTTTGCTAAACTTGTATTCAGGTTTGAAAAGTTCTGCTTAAAGTGAAAATGGACTTAGAGTTTATATGTTATTAGTTTTTCTATTTTGCCATAAAAATACCAAAGAAAAACATCTTTGACTTAAGTTCTATTAACAAAAACGCCTACATGGGGGGTTGGATGAGACGGAGAGATTCTTTGTGTTGCCAGAAGCAGAAGCAGTTGCAGCAGGGGGGACGAAAGGAGCAGCAAACCCCCCCAGAACTGGAATGGCCCAGCTTGAGCCAAACACTCAGTCTGTGAACTGTGCAGACATGGGGGCTGCAGGGGCAAAGGTCCTCTGCAGTGACGGGTTTGCAGATAATCATGAAGGTACAAAAGAATTTAGCTAGGTTTAGAAAAACTTGCACATCATGCCTTTTTTAGAATACTTTTTTTAGCAGGATGTTTTAATAAAACTGTACTAAAATGCTTGTTGAGACTGAAAGGAACTTTCTAAAAACGTTAGAAATTAGTGTCGCATTAAGTGTCCTTCAAATGGTACATTCTAGGGATATGACGACTCATTTAAGCAACAACATGATTCAAAACTTCAACCAGTGTGACTCAGAGATAAATACTAAACAGGGCAGGTGAAGTTTTCCAGATTCCTCGTATTTCTTGCAATTTCTTGATTAAGTGTAAATTAAATATGTGTACAAACAAAAAAGTACACAAGAATTAATGGTAAATCCATTCACATTTTAGTTTCCTAAAGATTAGCCCACTGTTGTTTTTCCACATCCAAATAACACAAATTATTAGAACATTCTAGCACACTGTATGGTAACATGTCTTTGCTAAATTCAAAGTGTTTCCACACATTGAACTGGAATGATGGATGTATCAGTTTTTGCTGTCAGCACGTGTGTGTTGTCCGCTCTGAGGCATTTGGTTGTTTTTACGTTAGAGTAAAACAAACCTACCACACCGCAATCCTAATGGTACTTTCCAATACTGATATAAGATCGGTTTGATTAACAACTTGCCTCAGACAGATTTTTCTGGTTGGATCGCAGAAATATAAATTGATTCATCAATTGATCAATCGTTACGCAACGCTAATGACATTTAGGATCTCTTTTGTTTTGATTTTGCTCTCAGGAGAGAACCACTAATTCAAGCAACCCCCCCCCCCCCCCCCGAGAAAATCCCATAGTTCCAACAAGTGCTCTATAGGGGGCCAGGAAAAATCAGGAAGAAGGAAACTGGTTAGTCCCACTAAACTTCTGGTTATCAGTTATTAACCAGTGTCTATACTAATTTAGATCTACTAACAGGGCAACTTTGCTTTTCACTCTTCTCCAGATTTGTATTGTTTTTCCCCCCTGTTCTTTTCCAGCTTCCATCCATCCATTTTCTCAATCCCTTTCAGGATCACAGGGTTGCTGAAGCCTATCCTGTTGGATTAAGGCGGGGTACACCATGACTAGTCTGTGACAGTGCCACACAATCACAAAGACACCACAAAGGGGCAACTTGGAACCATCGATCAACCTATAAAGTACGTTTTTGGACTATAGGAGGGACCTGAAGTGCCTGGAGAAAACCCACACATGAATGAGAAGAACATGCAATCACTACAACAAGAGGTCCACGCCGAGATTTGAACCAGAACCATCTTGCAGTGGGGGCTAGCCACTGCATCATTAGTTCTTGACTGTTGATTGGTCTAAAAATATTGTCAGAATCGAATCAAATCACAGCAAAGATTATCAGCAAGTGAACTTAGACTCTCATTCCCAAACGTCCGCTGGTTCGCTCCACGCCAGAGTTCTGATGAGCTTTCACAACAGGACCATCAAAGTCCACCTCCAATTCCTGTAACTCCTTCTTCAGACTTTAGATGCGGCACAGGAGAGCCCAAACACAAACCTGCTGTATTGACGATGCGGTTTGCCTGAATGGTCCCATGAGGAGTCTGTACATCCCATTTGCCGTCAGATCTCGGAGTGAGGGCGCGCACCGGAGCGGGATTGTAGATCTGGGCGCCATACATGCGAGCTCCTGCTGCCAAAGCCATGGTGAGAGAATAAGGGTCAATGTGACCGTCTCCAGGGGTGTACAGCCCGGCCAAGACCTGACGAAAGAACAAACTGCTGAAGAGAATTTCACCAACCCAACAGCAATCAAAATTACAGATTAGGACCAGTTTCAAGTCATAAGTCAATGAGATAATAGGAAAATAGCAACCAATTGACATTTGTTGATGCCAGTAGCAATCGTCTTGATTTCTTAATGTCCTTCCAACTTCCTGAACTCCAAACTAAACTTTATGGACTTTTCGTGCAGAAGAATTTCCCTCTGAAACAAGTCGTCCCTCAAGGACAAAAGGGAAACTGGAATCATTTATTAATCCAGGTAGATCTTAGAAACTTTTTAGCAGCAGGACCTAAGATGAATTTTTACCACTTGGTCTACTACTCTCTACTACTCTACTACTCTAGCAGTTGATGCCATTTAATCCGGAAGAAGTAACCATCTCGGGGTAACGACAGGGACGACAACAAGTGTGTCTTATCTTTATACGAGGACCAGAAAAGCATGTTTATGTCTACCAGGATAGAACATACATGTACGTCCTAAAAGAACAGCAGCAGTGAGTCAAAACCAAAAACAAACGCAGACATAAAGGTGAGATGCTAGTCTGGTTTATTTGCCGAGAAGCCAAAAGGGCAACAAGCAAACTGGGAGGGGAAGGCTTTAATTGTTATTCCTGCAAACCGAGATCATGCTTTATCAAACAAACCTTGTCCATGTTCAGCAGAGGGAAAAGTTCCTGGACTTTCTCTGGAGTTATGAAGTACTGAGGTGTCACATGCCAGTGTGCGCGAGTCATCTGGTACTTCATCTCATCCACACGAGCTGCAGTCGAGGCGATGCGGACGCTGCCGGGCTGGTGGAAACCTATGGCCTGTGAGCCATACCAACAAAACTTTTTACGCAAAAACTTCTCAAACAGAGACAGAAAGGTAAGCTGGGCCCCTCACCTGTCCAGTTTCCTCCTCCAGGGTCTCATACAGTTTGATGCTGTCATAGTGGACTTTCTTCAGGTTGATGCCCGGATGGTAGTATGTCGTCAGACCGGCCTGAAGTCGAATAAAAGCATTGTGGGAAGGCCTTCATTTGCACTAACATTCTTTTTGTTGACTTTGAGCAGAACAGTAAAGGTGTTGGACTTTAACGTAAAATAGATTAGAAACATCTCTTCAGCACATTTTACACATGCTTTCACGATCACAGTGCTCTCCAGGACCCTCAAATCCCATCATACACCAGAAGATTACAAAAAGGCTTAAAAAATAACATTTTCCAACAAGATTTCCAATAAAAGATATGAGGAACTCATGAAACGCTGAACATGGGGCATTCTGGAGGCACTGCAGAAAAAAGAAATGGTTGCACCAGCACTTACAAATAAAAAGTGAAATAAATAAATGATCATAAAATGAACTGTAATCAGGAGAAAGCAACAACAAAAAAATACTTCTTTAAAGAAGTATCGAGCCAGCAGGTAAATTTAAAATTTAAAATACAGTATAAAAATAAATAAAATTATGAAAGGTGCCCAATATTTTATATAACAACAAAAATATGTATCTATTTATTTAATTTATTAAAAATAAAATAAAAATATTATAAATATCGTCGGGTTTAGCATAAGTGCATTCATGAGTGGTAATAGACAGTACAGCTGTCCTGTTTTACCCTCCAATAGGCAGCAATCTTTCGTTTTGTGACTCTTCTTCTTTTCCGTTAAAAATGTGAGTCGGATAAACACCAGCAACTGTTATGTGTAGCATAAAAAAGGCTAAAAACGATTTATTATTCCTTAAAGGTAAACACAATCATTATTTTGATCATGTTGGGACAGAAAACTGCTCATAGTTTGACAGAAAATACTTTAGTCAACAAATATTGTGAATATGTACGTTTTTATGGAAAACTTGAGTGTATATTTCACAGATGTATAGATTTTTAGGGTTACAATTCAAGATAAAATTTAAAATCTATTTCACTGCATCTTACAGGCAGTTAGGATTTAAAATATAAGTAATTGAGCAATTAATGGTATTATTTATGACACTTTGGTTGAAAAAAAAAAACACATTTTCCTCTGGTTTTACAGCTGTTTTAGCATTTTTTTTTTTACTTTTCTCTGTTTTTTTTTTAGGAGTTTGGGGTTATATTTCTATTTAGAGATGCATATTTTGCAAATTTTTTGCAAAGTGTGTGTGTTAAGCACAAGTCATGAGGTGAGGCTGCAGATCCCGCAGACCAGCAGCAAACCTGAGGAGAACAGCTGCACCTACGGCGTGCCAGGTGGATCCAGCCGTCAGCTCGGACTTCTCCAGCAGCACCACATCCTTCAGGCCGCTTTTGGCCAGGTGGTAAGCCAGGCTGACCCCCACGCACCCCCCACCGATGATGACAGTGTCTGCAGTGTCCTTCCATCTTTTTCCTAAAGAGGAGGAGGCCTCCCTGGAGGGGGGGGGGGTATAGCTCCATGAACATCTGGATCTCCAAAATGTTTGTGAATCTGCTTTTTGGTGAAGTTTAGCTGCAGAAGGCAGAACTTCCACATTGTGGCTGCTTTATGCCTCCACTGTTTGGGGGGGAAGACCGACGTTTTGGAGAGGCTCACCTGTCCTGCGCGCGCCTCCTGGTGCTGCAGCAGACCGACCTGACGGGGATCCGCCGCGCAGCTCCTCGACCCGCAGCCAGGAACCCGACGAGCTTCAGCAGCCGCGACATGACTGAGGCGGAGCTCCGAAAGCAGCCCCTCCGTCTGCGCCCCCGACCCACCGTCTGCAGCCGCATGCGCACTATTTGCAGTGACCGGCGCTCGGACACGCCCACAGACGAAACTTTCCCGGAAGACTTAACCCTTTGGGCCCCGAGGATCCAGATGTGGGTGACATATCTACAACCCCCCCCCCCCCCCCCCCCCCCCCAAATATTGAAAAAATATGTAATTTAAGTAATATAACTCTTTATGAATGCATCAATAATAAGTCTATTTGGTAAAAGTGATTATTTAATATCACTTGCTAATTAATAAACATTTATTAATATATATTTCATTTTTATAACATTTTTAATTAGAAATACAGTAAGAAAACAAAAACAATGTGCTTTTTTTATAGATTTGTTTAAACGTTCACTATTACGCTCAAACCTAAAATGTCTCTGACATTTACTTTTATTTTGTTGTGCATTTCCTGTTTCTTCAAAGTTGACATTTGCAAGAATTTTTATTCACATGCTCAGAGATTTATTCATTTTTTAGACTCTGTTTATGTTCTTAGCAATGTTAGCAACAAAAATAAGTGTATATGTTTGCTTTAAGCTAAAAACAAAAGCAGAACTTTTAAACCTAATAGAAATACTTCCTAAGTTTGGTTACAAGTAGAAAGCCTTTTTAGCCTAATCTTGGTGTTATTTTGGGTCAATTAATTATTTAAAGTCAGATTTTCTGGATTCCCAAATAGAAAAGGAAAACCTAATGAATTGGTCTTAAAAGACTGTCGTGAGCCTCTCTCTGACTCCTTACATCAAAAACATTTCAATAAATCTAAAATCTGGGTTTTGGTTTTAGGACTTTTTGTTTTCGTTTTGATTTTCCAAGTTGAATATTTGGCTTAAGGAGATTTATCGTATCACGTCTTTTACTCAAAGAAAAATCTAACTACAGAGAACACGAATTAATGAGTCTTTTCAATCTGCAATACATCTATCAACCAGCAGGGGGCGAGCAATGTCCCCCAAAACCATCTCAGTAAAAACCATAGATGAAAGAATTTCATTAAAAGTTTTCTTTTAACTGTATGGACTCATGTTTGGTGATTTTACATCATCGACTAATGATTGCATTATAAATAAAATGAAACACTGAAAGATTAGAAATTTCGAAACTTTGCAGTCTATTTCTCAGACACGCCTTAATTTTTCTACGACTATTTTTCTCAGTCGTAGCTACTACACTACTGTTTACTGTTATAACAGCTGATTTACTCAATTTCCCTTCGGGGATTAATAAAGTTGTTCTTGAATCTTGAATTAGCCGATACTGTCCTAAAAACGTTTCCTGCACTGTACTTGTGATGTCACAAATCTGATTGGCTAGAATTTGTTTTTGTTTTTTAAGGACTTGGCAGCCAAAGAAACAACGACGTGAGTTTCCGATTTCTTCAAACGTTTGTTTCCCGTGTGAATCATTAAGCTTATTTAATCTAGTTTACAGTTAATTAGTTTTGGACTGACCCTTCAGATGAAAATTGGAAATAAATTATAAAATAAAATGATACTTTATGTGTCAATAGAGCAAAACAGAAGCACTTCTGGTTTCTGCAAAAACAAAGTGTTTGAGTCTGAATGACATTGTGTAATGTAAGTACGCAAAAAGGTTTTCCAGGTCTTCCCAAACAGAAATGTTTACTTCTGACTTCTCCTTGATCCTAACAGCAGGTTAGCCTTTAACCCCACTGGAACAGCTGCCGCAGGTTTAAACTGGATGGTTATTCTGATAACCGCTTTATGTAATCTTTACCCTGCAGAGGTGAGACACTTCTTTGCACTAAATAGAATAGAATAGAAGACTTTATTAATCCCACAATGGAGAAATTCCTTTTGTCAGCGGCAGCACAGAAAAAAAAAAGACATCCGAAAAACACCAAAGTGACGTACAGCAAGTTGTGTAAAGTGACCAAGTAAAGTAAAGTGACCAAAAATGTTTCGGTTTAACAGTACAGTTTTCAAGGTAAATTAGATAAAAATAACGAAATAGGTAAAGTACACACCAAAAAAACAGCCGTTATAAGAACAAAAAAAAAACAACTGAGACACAACAATTGCGACAAAGTATATAAATAAAAGAACGAATGAATAAAAAAAGGAACACAGCGTGGTTATAATGTATCACTGCAGCACTGCGGTTGGGCTTATGTAAGGATTGAGTTTATAAGTGAAGTAAGTGAGGGAAATTTCTCATAAACAAAACACAAAAATACAAATGTTACCTATCATACGGTAAAGCTGGGACCAGTTTTACATGAGATTACGTGTTTTGGACTTTAATCTCCAGTGAGCAGATTATTCATTTACATTTAGGCGGTGGAGCCAAAAATAGGTCGTTTTTAGAGATTTGCATATCATACTTAGACTTTGGGATTTCAGTATTTTACATGTATTTAGTTTGGAAGGAAACAGTCCTCCATGTTTTATTCGTACAGAGCAGATTGAAGAAAGTACACTGTAAAACTCTGACATGAAGACATTTTTCATGTTTTTTTTTACAGTTAATCTTCATGTACTTTGCGCATTTTCTTTAGATACTTTGCATGTGTTCTTCATGTACTTTGGATTCATCTCTAACGTATTTTGTGCTTATTCTTCAATTACGTTACACATATCATTCACTAGGGGTGATACAATACGTATCCTGATACGCGCCCTGCGATACAATACGTATCCCGATATTTTACCGAAACCTGTTTTCTTTCTGTTTTTTTAAATATGACTGAAAAAAACTCAATCTGAATTTTAATGTCTTCCACTGTAATAAAATGGTCAAATTCAGTTTAATGATCACAATGTTGAGCACTGCAATTGCATCTCATATATAAGTTGCGTTTACCAAAGCAAATTCATAGTGCTTTTATTTTGGTAAGTTAAAATATAGAAAGGGAACAGTCAACATTGTCTGATTTTAAAAAAAAAATTTTTTCAGTGTAAGATAAGACAAAGAATGAATGAGCCTTAACCAATAAGTTTGTATTGGGGAAATAAAATGCTGTTTATTTTCAGCATTAATGTAGCTTCTCTAGTGCTTTTAAACAGTTCAGGAACCTGGATGGTGCTTTAAAAATAAAGGGTGGGGGACACACACTGATTCTTTCCAGAAACAAAGTGTGATGATGAGGCAGCATGACAGAACGAAGGAAAGTTGCTTTAATGTGACAAAAAAGGGGCTTTGTTTACATATCTGCTGTTGCACCTTTGCAGCCACGCTTCTCACACACAGAAGTAAACTGGTAACGCTGATCACCACAATGTCAGCCTTTTTCAGAGCGTTGTACTGATCCATCTGATCCATCAGGTCCCTAAACTAGAATCCACTGCTTTGAGGTTCTGCATAACTTTAGCCCGCTTTGCTAGCATGTTAGCAGATGCTAAGCGCATTAGCCTATTAGCTGCTGCCGTGCTTCATTGTCTATCTTATTTATCTGAGCTGCTAAAAAGCACAGCAATCCAAATTTTCATATCTTACTGGCAGCAACATGGCTCAGAGTTTCTGTTTGATATCCATCCAAGAAAAAACTAAATATTTCACGTCTCATAACAACAGAACAAGCTGCCTCTGGCTGCAGTCTTCCTGTTGTCTAGTGCAGAGTAAAGCTGCTCAAAGAGGCTCCGTGTTCTCTGCTGCCAACTAGCGGTCGGAGGGTGAAGTGGACAACAACAGACGCTCAGAAATAATTAAATAAATATCGATCTGGAAGCATTTTGAATCGATACAAGTATTACCAAATGACGTATAGCGATATATTGCCGAATCGATTTTTTCTTACACCCCTATCGTTAGGGGTGTGCCAAAATATCGATTCGGCGATATATCGCGATATTTAGTCCAGCGATAGATTCTCGAGACGTCTTCGTCAAGTATCGACCTTTTATTAACATTTAAAGACCCTGTAAAACGTTTTATTAATCATCCTTTGGTAAGACATTTCTTCAGAGGGTCGATAGGGGGCGCTCGTTGCGAGATTGGCTGTTGCGGGCGGACGAAGAAGAATACACACTCAAACAAAGATGGCAGAGGGAAAAAACAATGAGAAGCGAAAGCAGCAAGTCAAGAGACGCGCCGGCAGCATTGAAGCTGCATCACCCGGAGTTGTGTGAGAAAGCTGTGGCTGTTGCTGGTCTGAAGCCGACACAGCTTGGCGCGGATACCTTTTTCCAGACGAAGCTACCGCCGTCTTTTGCGAGAGCGGCGGCAATAACAAACGGAAAACAAAACGGGAGGTGGAGAACGAGGGATGTAGAGTTTCTTCATTGTTCCTCCTCAATGACAATGCTGGACACGGTATTCTCGAGAACAGGCGCATTTTAATGTCTTCAGTCCATGTAACGCCATGAAAACTACATAACAGAGTTGTACAAATACCGTTAGACTTGACATTTACAGTTTCACCAAAAAATACATAACAAGTTAACTACCTCGTGGCTGCCTGTCACTTTGGAGGTCTTTGATAAATAACCAGTCTGTATTCAACTTTTCACAGCTGGTTGACTCCTTTTCCAAGCTGCCCTTTTGCATGGATCTTGGTTCAAAGTCTATTATGATGTGAGAATAAACTCCTCAGCCCAACATCAAATCACGCGAGTTCTCAGGAACTCTCGCGTTATTAGCGTTATGCACAACTTCATATAACATTGTAATATAACAGTACTAAACAGCATAAAATCAAATAAAACACAATTTACACATTTTAATAACACTATTTTCAAACAAAGATATTTCTTCCTTTAAACCAAAAAATGAACTAATTTTGTAACCTTTTCAGTGACACTTACAAGGGATTTGGGTTTTTATTGAATGCATTAGAGCCACGCTTTGACATTCCCTCTCGGAAATACTGAAAAAAGGATGCCGGCACTGTACGCGCAGACCAGAGCTATGGTTGAGATGGAAACGGAAGAAAGAGCGGCATCCCTGCCCATAGACCCCCCTTCTCCTTTTTAGCAGCGGTAGACGAGCGGGGTCTGCTTAAAGTCTGTGGTTCTCCAGAAAAACATGAACATTAAACATACATCGCATGAAGCTTTTCCCCAAACGTTTTGTTCACAAAGATGTTTACTTTTGGATGCACTTTAAGTTCTTCATGTATTTTATCCCTGGTCATTTATTTTGAAAGCAGTTTATGTCTTAAATAACTTAAAGAAAAGTTCATAGCTACTTGATTTTATTTTTCTGTGGCAATATATTTTTGTTTACACTACATTAGCACTAAATGGTGTCATTTATTTTTAACAAAGACACTATAATTTGTTCACAGAATTAATATCTGATTCACAGCCGTATTTTTTTAATTAAGCAATGGATATGTGTTTGTTTTTCAAAAGTTAATAACAATGTGCCTGGCAGCTACTTGACTTATTCATTTTTTATTCTGTTTACAGCAATTTTGTACTAAATAATGGCTGCTGTTCAAATTCACTGTAGTTTAAACCAAATTTTACAAATATTTCCAAATGAAAATTGTCATTGTCAAAGACAGAGTATTACTGATTTCAGCAATGTTACACAATAGTCTGTTATTCATTACACCAAATAGGACACAAGTTGTTTATTATCATGGTGTTTAAAAAATAAATGGAGAAATATTTTCCAAAAAACAGTTTTTCAAGTTCTTCTTTCATAAAGTTTGATATATCGTGAGTTGTTAGAGATGAGATATATCGATTATCACAATATCGCCATATCGTGATAGTATCGTTATCGTGAGCAATGTATCGCAAATCGTATTGTATCGTGAGGTACCCAGTGATTCCCAGCCCTACCTATCGTTCACATACTTTATATCTCTCTATTTTTGACATAGAATTGTTTATTACTGTAAAGAAACCCTTCTTTATAAAGCAGTGTTGCAAAAAATATCGATTCTTAGCTACTGTTTAACAGTTTAGATGAATTGCCGAAACTGGATAAAGAAATGCCAAAAATATCACTTAACAAAAATATTTAAGATGTTAAAAAAACTGCAAAAAATTTGCAAACAAAGAAGAAAATCTCAAGGACAGTGTGTCTGTTGATAAAATGATTTAGCGATGATGAAATTTAGTTGAATTTGTTTTCTTACAAAAGTGAAGGGAGGGAGGGAGGGAGGGAGGGAGACGCTTTAAAGGCAGAGCGGTAGGCCGGTCTGCTCCTCTTCTGCTCTATAAAAGCTGCATCCGCGCCTACAAGGATCCTCTCAGACGGACTTTGGGGCTGAAAGAACTGCTGCAGGAGCCATGGCACCATCCGGAACCAAGATGGTGTGCCGCGCGCGCCTCTCTGTTTGCGTTTTGTGGAAAGTTTTGACGCACCGGCGTTTCTCCTGTTTGCAGAACATCCTGGAGCGCCTGGAGGCCGGAGAGGTCATCATCGGGGACGGAGGCTTCGTGGTCGCTCTGTAGAAGAGGGGTTATGTGAAGGCGGGACCCTGGACCCCCGAGGCCGCCGCCGAGCACCCAGAGGCGGGTACGCGAGCTCCTCCGCACCGCGGTGACCGGATGGAGCGCGCTCCTCATCCTCTCTTCCTCTTCATCCCCTGTCCTCGCAGTGCGCCAGCTGCACAGGGAGTTCCTGCGCGCGGGCTCCACGGTCATGCAGACCTTCACCTTCTACGCCAGCGACGACAAGCTGGAGAACAGAGGCAACACGCAGGGGGTCCTACCTGAGCTGCGAGAGCGAGCAGGCTGTGAAGGCCATCTTCTAGAAGCAGATCGACGTCTTCATCAGGAAGGACGTGGACTTTCTGATCGCAGAGGTAAAAACTCACCTGGGCATCCAGGCAAAGAGATTTGATGACGTCATTATGTTAAAGTTCCTCCTCAAACTTTTCTGCAAGTTTATTTAGCAAAAAATACAATATATCTATTTCCTAACTCATTTTTTACAAAACTAAATATTCATAAATATACAATAGTTCAACAATTTTATGCCAAGATAAATTAAAAATAAGAAAACTTGAATAAATTACGGTTAAAAAAGTATTCTTTCTTTAATTTAAATAACATAAAATAAACTTTTTTTAGGACAAAAAAATCCACTGCCTCACAAATTATTTTGTTTGACTTTAGAATAAAGTCCCACTGTCCTTATGGGGTCATAAAATATGTTTTAAAACTCCTAAGACAAGAATGGAACATTTTTATGACTATCATTAAAATAATAAAGACAGTTCAAACAAAATATTTCAGTGTTAAATTACATAGACTTATGTAGCACTTAACCTTCTTAGTGTCAAAGTTCTATCTTTCTATCATTTTATTATTATTATTATTATTTTTTGATGTGTGTGTGTGTGGGTGTGTGTGTGTGTGTGTGTTTTTGCGGGCGGGTGGGTTGTCGCACGGTTTGTCTTGTCATCTTGTTTTTAAATTTCATTGTATTTTATGCACAGCACTTTGAGTGACATACGTTGTTGAAAAAGTGCTATATAAATAAAGGTTGATTTGATTTGATTTGATTTGATTTGATTTAAAGTGGAGTAAAACACAACAGAAATGCTTAAATGCTGCTCTTGTCTTCTTTCTGTTATCCTTTCACTCATCATTTAACTTAGGAGCTTTCACAAAATTTCCTGCAAGACTTTTTAAATCGAATCCATCCTAGATAGTATTTTACAGTTATTGTACAGGAATTTTCCTTAATTATTAAGAAAAGACGGAAGTAGCCACGATCTCTTTAAAGGCCGTGTCACACACGCTGATGCATGCGTGATCTAACTAATTCATACGTGTTATTCCGTTCGTCTTTCCTCGATGTACACAAATGTCCATCGAAGGTTTCTGCTGATGGGTCTCTACGTGAATTCGGTTTTGAGATGGATGGATGGATAGATTTTTCGTTGGTTGAGAATTACGCCGTTAACATGTATTTTACATAGTTTATACATTCATATATATTCAGAAACGTTTATGAATGACGTTTATCACTCACGAATCACGAAAAGACCGACATTTTCTTCGTGGAGAATGTACGTGGTGGCTGTGTGACACGGCCTCGACACCGGTGTAAGTCCAGGTGGAACCAGACCAGTTTACTACAGCACAGCCAATAAAAGCCTCCAACCAGCTAATGTCAGGTTTCATCATTTCAGGCTTTATGTTTAGCCGGACTCCCGGATCCGGTTTGAGCGGCTCCATGAAAGTGACTTTTGGATGCGGCTCTCCTTGTAGGCGCAGACATCGTGGGGGTCAACTGCCACTTTGACCCGGAGACCTGCGTGAAAACCGTGAAGCTGATGAAGGAGGGCGTGGAGAAGGCGGGGCTAAAAGCCCACTACATGAGCCAGCCGCTGGCCCTGCACACCCCCGACTGCAATCGGCAAGGATTCATCGACCTGCCGGAGTTCCCGTTCGGTCTGCATTCCCGACTTCACATAACCTGAAATGGGTTTTCCTGCAAACGGACATCCCAACACTGAGGCCACTTTGATGTGCAAACACTGACAAACACAAAAAGATTCATAATGTTCACATAAAGGTGTAGATCAGCAAATATTCAAAGCTGTCTTTGTGACTCTAACTATCAAAATGGATCAAAATGCGCCTGAAATTGTTCAAAGAAAGACGTTTTCTGACGAATTTCTGAAACAATGAATTAGCAAAAAAGAAAAGCAGCAAAGAAACATGAAACCAAACAAACGAGTTAAATGCAGACTGGAAAGAAGGTCAGATGATGACGCAACACGAGGTCAGGTCGCTCCAGCCAAGATTCAGTGCAAATCTTATCTTACAGATAATTTTATCAGGAGTTTGAGGCTAAACTTAGACGTACAATAAAGTTGTTTTTTTACAGCTTTGGAGCCCAGAGTGTTGACCCGATGGGACATGCACAGGTATGCGCGGGACGCCTACAACGCCGGCATCCGTTACATCGGCGGCTGCTGCGGGTTCGAGCCGTACCACATCCGGGCCGTGGCCGAGGAGCTGGCGCCCGAGCGCGGGTTCCTGCCGCCCGCCTCCGAGAAGCACGGCAGCTGGGGCGCCGGCCTGGAGATGCACACCAAGCCGTGGGTCAGGGCCAGGTAGACGAGCTTTGGGTTCATATGTGTGCGACGCTCCAACGTGACACCTACCCCAAAATAGCATGAAATGACATCACCACCACAGGCTTTTGCTGTTTTTCACATGTTCTTGTGGCATTTTTCCAATGATGGAGGACATGTGGGAAGAAAGTTGCATTTTTCGAGCATATCCTTATTCAAACTGTTGAGAATCAGGAGCAAATGAAAACACTGTTTGTAAAAAGGTCATATTTGTGATGTAGAAAATATACAAGCTCCCTGCTCTGAGCTCTCAGCAACAGGTAAAAGGTTGTTTAGTCGTCATCATCATTAAAAGACCACTGGGAACGGTTTGAAAACAGTTCAAAAGATGATCGGAGTGGAACTAAAGAAAATACCCTTTGGTGAAAGTGTTGTTACTATGGTAACCGTCTATCTATCTATCTATCTATCTATCTATCTATCTATCTATCTACTATCTATCTATCTATCTATCTATCTATCTATCTATCTATCTATCTATCTGCATCTATCTATCTATCTATCTATCTATCTATCTATCTATCTATCTATCTATCTATCTATCTATCTATCTATCTCTCTATCTCTCTATCTCTCTATCTCTCTATCTCTCTATCTCTCTCTCTCTCTCTCTCTCTCTCTCTCTCTATCTATCTATCTATCTATCTATCTATCTATCTCTCTATCTCTCTATCTCTCTATCTCTCTCTCTATCTCTCTATCTATCTATCTATCTATCTATCTATCTATCTATCTATCTATCTATCTATCTATCTATCTATCCTATCTATCTATCTATCTATCTATCTATCTGTCTATCTATCTATCTATCTATCTATCTATCTATCTATCTATCTATCTATCTCTATCTATCTATCTATCTATCTATCTATCTATCTATCTATCTATCTATCTATCTATCTATCTATCTATCTATCTTCTGCCCTGTGGTTTAGGGGTTAAAAAAGAATACTACCAACGTATTCCCTGCGTGTCGTAAAAGGCGACTAAAAGGGACGGAGCGAGAGGACTGGAATCCTCTCCCCTGTAACTACATTCCTATGGTAACCGGTCACATTTAAAGAGACTAACGGCCATAAAAACGACAGAACACATTCATCGTATCAAGCGATTCCTTCATGGTTGGTGGCGTTTTGATTGAGAACTGGAACCACAAAGTCTTTGGATATTTTTGATCTTTTGTTCTACTTCTTTGGTTGAACCGTCAGCGGTTTCTGATCGTTTCAGCGTCACTCATGTGGTTAAAGATGCCATCTATCATTTTGCATCAACAACCGACTGCTCAGCTGTTTGCCTGTTTAAATCACTTTTAGAAGGCAGGCAGCTTTTCCGCAGCATAAATTTGATGCCAGTGTAAATTAATTTCCTTTAATTTGTCCTTTTTTAACTTCTTTAGATCTTCTGTGCATCTGCGAAGCTGAATATCATTTTGATGCGACTGAAAAATGAGAGTTTTTCAGACATCCTGCCACGAATCACTTTGTCTGGTAGCAGGTCGAGCCCCAGAAAGCGGAGGTGAAACTAGGCATTGACAGAAAATGACATCAGATTGTGCAGAAATGTCTTGCCTTTGAGGAAATATCAGCCTTGAAAAATTCAAATGACATTTTAATGGAGGAAAATGGACTAATGGCGCTTTAAAGTCCCTCGATCACCTTTTTAATCTATTTCAGCGTTTCCAGATGGTTTAATTATGAATGTGCTGTTATTGGCGAAATTAAAAAAAAAACCTGTATTTGTTTTCTCCTGACATAGTTTCTGCAGAGCAGCAGAAAGTCATTAGAAATTCGCTCTGAGTTGTGGGGCGGGACCATTGGAGCAACCCGCTAGCAGCTCTGTCTTCGTTGCCTCATTCAATCGCAAAATGAATCTTTTTAATTTAACAATTTTGGGATGCCGATGCTGAATTATGATTGGCACCGTTTCTGTTTGTGCGGCCTCAAGCAAGTCAGGTGCTTGGCAATCACCATCCACAGATGGCGTGGTGCTGGAACAGCCCGCATCTGGACGTCCATTCTGCGCCGCCATGTCCAAACCCGACTGCTGGGGTATCTCCAGAGGCCACGCTGACCTGATGCAAACAAAGGAAGCCACCAGCGAGCCTCAGCTCAAGGCTGTCTTTGACAAAGCCGCCCAGAGCCAATGAGAGCCCCTCAATCAATTCAATTATCTTCAAAAGGTGATGCAGGGAAAATTGGCGACTTCCTTGAGCCTGAACCTGCAGGATCAACTAGTTTTGAAAGCTTCTTGTGGGATTTTATCCGTCTCTGATGGACTTTTGTAGTATTTTTAGCTGATTTGTATTTCAAAACATAGTTAGATACACTGCTTCAGTAATTCCTAATCATCAAATGATGTTATAATGCAAAAATAAATCCTCTACTGAGTAAATATCTGTAGACTTTCAGTTTTTTTTTACCCCTTGTGCTATCTTACATTGACGTGTTCTCCCTATCATGATAAAGGTGGAAAGATTTCATGTAATCCATGGACATCAGTGAAGATCACAAATCATTGAAGAAAAAAGGTTCAGAGCACTGTCTAGTGGGTCTAGATGACCCCACTCCCAACGTTAAAGTGCCTAGGATAGCACAAGGGATAAAGAATATGAGGGTATGTCTCAGAACACAGTTGAACTCAGTGACAGCTTAGCCTATTTGTTTGTGGTTTGCTGCCACCTAGTGGACAATTTAGGAGGTGCCTTATTATTAGCTGTTGAAAGCTTTTATTTTTTTTTATAAATCAACATGTTTACATTCTTAAGCTAAGGTCATGCAAATAATGGTAAAATAAATACATCACATGTAATAAGCAATAAAAATGCTCATTTAAACAAAATAATAAATGTTTAGAGGTAATTAAATAAGTGGCCTAATTGTTAATAAAATACTTATTTTGGATCCTTTTAACAGGAATTTTATTGTTTCCATTTTGTCTCAGAATAAAGACATCAGGGATGGTGGTGTGGACCCCATAACTGTACAGAAATACAATGTGTGTAAATCCATGACCACCTTCCGTAAATATGTTTTTGTTAATTATTTTTGACTGAATTGATGTTCTATACTTAAAAGTCTAATTGAATTCACAGAAAACCTTAAAAAAGACAACATGAATAAACAGTTTTAAATAACAGAGGTGCATTACTCCAATGCAGTCTTTACCTTAGTACTTTAGAGCTATTTAGTACCTCGTTTAAGGAATTTCTTAATATAAAATTGAGGATACGCTAACTTTCAAAGTAAGAAAAATCAAGGCAGCTGATGTACTGTAAACAAGTCTGTTTATAAGTCAAAGTTTTTGTTTTTTCAGCTGAAAATGTGTTTAGTCGAGCACATACTGAAGAACTGTTGGACCTCAGTAAATGTTCTTTATGAAGGCCTAAGAACTAAAGTAAATGCATAGGCTAAATATTTGAAAAATAGAAAAAAACAAGTAGGTTTTTGTATTAAATTATTTTTTCCAAAATAAAATGACAAACTTAAAAAACGTTTACAGCTGTTTTTTTTTTAATTGTGTTGGTTCAAAATAAAGATACCAAGAGGTTAATTACCTGAAACTAATTCAAAACCAATTGTGACTCAGTCATACTGTTTTACAAACACAACTAAACAAACACAAAAATACTTGGAATTGCATGGAATAATAAAGATACAAAAAAACACTAAAATCTTTTAGAAGTCTCTTAAATCTTGATAATTTATTCATTTGTTTTGAAATGATTTTCTAATAAAATTTGCAAAAACTAGGAAAACTGGCGAAATCTAATCTCCCCTCGGTTATGGGGGAAAAAAGCACGTTCGCATTAATTAAATGGACAGCAATCTTGGCCCTATTGGCTCGCCGTAGATAATCGAGTCACTGTCGGTGCTCGTTGGCGTCAGGGATTTGCCCACGTGCAGATGTTTATGCTCCTCGTGCACGTCCGCCCAGTGAGAAAGAGAGATTTGAAAAGAAAATTTTCATAACTTTTCGCATTTTCTTTTAATGTTATATAGACAACAAAGAAAAATCTTTACAGTGTTTAAATGAGTTTAGCCGGATTATTTAATTGTTAAATGTTCAAGAGCTCCTCTAAGCTAAAGTGATGCCTTCACGTACTAGAAAGAACGTGGGACTTATTCTAGCACTTTAAAGGCTTTTGAGTTACAATATACTGATTTGTATATTAGTGTGTTTCTTTAGGGAAAAAATATTGTTTTTAACACCAAACATTTGTATATAATAGTTAGTCAATAAACCTTTTATACTTGAAGACGGATTAAAGTTAGACACTTTCCCTAAAAGTGAATAATTTAGGCTTTTTATGACATACCTTGATTTTTCCACTCTAAATTGTTTTTTTTTATTAGTCTTGCTAAAAATGAATTTTCCTTGGTCTGATTTTGAAAAGAAAACTGAAAAGGGTATTTATTTGTTTATTTTTAACATTTTAATAATTCTCAAGTGTTTACCCTGGTTTTGACCCTTTGGGTGTGAATTTCACACTTGAAGTGTGGTACGTAGTTGGTCTTCCTTTTAAAATGGACAAATTATACAATTTATTTAGTTTTTCCCCTTATAACATATACACAATGATAACCATATAGAAATATTAACAAATTAAATGCATTTAATCTAAAAAAACATTATTCAATGTATACTCATCTATTTTCTAATAATGATAAAATTTACTTGACCTTTTTTGATCGAGGTTGCTTTAAATTGAGAAACTTAATTTGCAAAATATTTTTATTTTCTGATTTACAACTTTCCTGGCCGACTCTGAACGCCCCATGTGGTTTAAATCCCTCCCCGGACGTGACGTATTCACCCTCTGCTTGTAAACACAAACTCACACGTGACACCTAAAGCAGAGCTGCGTCGCACGGCCGCATTGTGTGAGCGGACAAAGAGTCGCTGTGCACGCGGGCATCGGGCACGCGGGCGGCCAGGAAAGCGTTATGGCAACAAACGCTCGGATTCTCCAAAGTTAGCCGGCTTTTCGGTGTTTGTCACGCCGGCGTTTGCTGCGCGTGTGGCCGCTTGGACTTCATGTTTGGCCGCTCGGAGGAAAAACGACCTCAGCTGCGTTTTCGGCCGCAGTTTGTTTACGAAGCTTTTGTTCAAACCTAAATTTAGCTCGCTGTTTTTTTTTTCCTGTGTGTGTTTCTTTTTGCTAGTAGCATCTAGAATTCCCGCGTCCGCCGTTTTTTCTCCTCGCTAATTAGGTTCATCGCGGCTGGATGAGATGTCATTCGCCATGGAGGAGAATCTGGAGTCCGGATGGGTGTCCGTTCGGCCCAAAGTGTTCGACGAGAAGGAGAAACATAAATTCGTCTTCATCGTGGCGTGGAACGACGTCGACGGAAAGTTCGCCATAACTTGTCACAACAGAACCGTCCAGAGACGGACCACCGTTCTGGACCTGGACCGGAGCCCCACGGCGGAGGCGCCCGCTGCGGCAGCACCGACCGCGGGGAAACTTCCGAAAAGTCCGGCCAGACCGAGTCAAGGAGCCGGGGAGAAGAAGCCGGACGTCAAGACGTTCGAGAGCCTCTCGGTCGGGTCCTGGGACATCGTGACTCCTAAGGAGATGGACGTGGATTTCCCGGACCCCGTGGACGTGTCGCTGGATGACCCGGCGGACGGGGGGACCATCAGCCGGGAGGACTTCAGCTGGGCCGGACTGTTCTCCTTCCAGGACCTGCGGGCCGTCCACCAGCAGCTGTGCGCCGTCAACTCGGAGCTGGAGCCGTGCCTGCCGTCCTTCCCGGAGGGGCAGTCCGGCGTGTGGACGGTGCTGTTCGGGGCCCCCGGCCTGCCGCAGGTGGAGACGGACTCGCTGTGCTACCAGCTGCAGGTGTACCTGGGTCACGCCCTGGACACCTGCGGCTGGAAGATCCTCTCCCAGGTGCTGTTCTCCGAGAACGAGGACACGGACGAGTACTACGAGAGCCTGGGGGAGCTGAGGCAGAAGGGCCACGAGGATGCTGTGGATGCGGCCAGACGGCGCATGCAAGAGGTGGGAGTGCCCGTTTCCTCCACCCTTCACGTGTAGACGTCCGAACGCCAGTCTGCTGCTGTCAGGGGTCATGAGTACACCCACCCGCGCTCTGCTTCCTCCTTTTGTCCTCCTGTGATCCACCATCTGTTGCTGGACGTCCACAAAGCCAGAAACCTGATCTGTCATCTGCCATCCCAGCCCAAGCTGGCTGGGGTTTGAAGCAGGAGAACAAACGGAGGTGGAGTCACAGGATGATGGACGGACAAAGCGGTTCGGTTGGTTTTCCTGCTCAGCTGAAAACCATATATTTAGCCCGGGATGCATGACTGTCAGGCTTACCTAACTGCTGAGACAGACAACAAACCCAACCAGAGTTCAGGGAACGTCTGTAGAACCCTTCCAGCACTTTTGGTTTGAGCTTCTTGATACGAAAGCAGCTGAGTGAGGAGAATTGATGACAGAACAATCGTCTGTTCTGTCACAGCCCCACTTTTCGAACCCACACCTTGTCTATCGTCATGCCGATCTGTCCTGAAATTCCAGCGATGGTCGTGAAATACAGTTTGGTGATCTTTTTCCAGGATAAAGTCCGGTAGATTCCGTTTTGATGAGTGGGGAGTGTCGGGTTCGTTCAACCATCATTCGGTTGGGTTTGGTTTCACATTGCGCGCTTCAAGTTGTCGGAAACCTGTTATGTTGTCCAAAGTCAGGAAGAAAAAAAAGCCTCGTTTCCACAGAGCAGTGCGGTATGGTCCGGTCCAGTTCAGAATGGTCCAGGCTGGGGCTGCACGATACCAGGAAAATTTACGATATTAGTGATCAATATTGCGATGATGATATAACTTGCGATACATGAACAAATAGCAAAACATCCAACATAATTTCCATTTCCCTGCAACAGTTTATTTAAATTGGAGTCAAGATAACTTAACTCCAAATGTTTTAGCACATTTAAGGTTACCAGTTATTGCAACGTTCTTCGTCTTTTGCGATTTGCATATTGCACAGCTTGATATCACGATAACGATCAATTTGCGATACATTGCGCGGGTCTAGTCCAGGCTATTCCGGTAGACGTTTCCACTCAAACTTGGACAGTCACGGCGCACGCAGGGTGAAGCTATCAACAACAACAATGGAAGTCATCCAGCTGCTCTTTTTTCTCTCGCTTGGATTGTAGTTTTTCGTAAAAAGCAAAGCATTTAATGTTTGAGTGAAGATGGTGAAGAGAGATATACAGCCGCTTTCTTTTGACATTATGACCTTCAGCCAATCAGCGGGTTTCAATAGTAGCACCGCCCTAGCAGGTCATTCCAACCGGAGCGCCAAAATGGTACGACTCGGTCTGGCTTGAAGGGTCCTTGTTATTATGGAATCGTCAAAATACCAGACTGGTCTGGACTGGACTGTACCTTTCCGCTGAGTGGAAAGGAGGCATAAAAGTGCCATATTTTCTGAATGATCCTTTGTCGTTTATAAGGCACACCAAACTATAGCTCAGTTGATTGACTGTAAAACAAAAATTAGGGTTTGATTCCCAAGGAGTCTGCGATGCCCTTAATCTATGGTTGGCCCAAGACCCTTCGCTCTACCGCCTAATCATGTAGCCACAAGGTTGTACCGGTCCTCAAGGTTGTGTCACGGAGGGCATCCAGTGGAAATCTCTTTTCCAAATGGTGAAAGGAGATTTGCTGTGGGTATATGACCCAACAGTGAACAACAACCCAATTCTAATGCTTCAAGTAACCACTGTCAATGGAAACGTGCATTTTGGGCTTCCGCGTTCAAAAGTCTCGCAAGTGCCAACCAGCCGAAAAAGAATTATGACGGAGGGGGTTTGGGCCTGGCCGGAATTATATGATGCACAGTCTGACACCGCTACATGTTAAAGGGTTAATGTAAAGGTTAAGATCAAAGGCGAACATTTCCAGGCTCTACTTTGCCAAAAACATTTTGTTTTTTAACATTTTTTTAGTGATTGGAGCGACTCGGACCAATCACTGTCGACATGGCGGCGCCCGTATCAGGAAGCAATAGTACTTCCTGTTTGGGAACATGAGAAGGGAGGGGTTTGAGCTGTCCATTGTTTTTAAAGCTGACTAAATATGGAAAATATGAATCCGGCAGAACCATCAATGTTTTTTCTCCTTCTTAAATTTCTCTCATTTCCATTTTCCAGGATTGCACAAACGAGGCGGCGGCTTAACGGAGATTCAGTTTTTGCTTCTAAATGCTGCGTTTGAGTGTTTCACAGTCCGATGACCTCATTTGTACCCACCATGATGACATTAAACCTTCTCACTCCAAAACGATCTGCTCTGAAGTTCAATCAGTCCTGATAAAACTGAGACGTGTTGGTCCTTTTTTTTATTTATTTTTGGAGTAAGTCCTCTAAAGCAGGCAGACTATTTTCACAACATGTAGTTGTTTGGTTTACAGAGCCGCTGCAGATCGTCAATCACTGCTTTGGTCTTATCAGCACCAACACGAGACGCTGCTTTACCCCCCAGACCCCGTTTTCACTGATAACCAACCCAAATATGCGGCCAGATTAGCTACCCAGCATGCATCTGTCAATCATTGACCATACGACGGTCAAAATGGGTTTATGTGTAACCCATTTGTTCAAGAAAACCAGACCAACATCCTGATAACAGTAACACATTAGAAGATAATTGTTTTTAGTTATCAGAGGAAAAGTGAAGAACTTCAAAGATCATTCAGATTTTTAGAAATCAGTTTCAAATTTTAACACGGAACATGTTAAGAACACGTGTAATAATTTAGAGCTTTTAAATTCTTAGTAACTCCTGAATTCATCCGGTTTTTGCAGAGTGACTAAAAAAATAAATGCAAATTTATTAAAATTTGCATTTCTTTTCAAAGAAAACGTCTTTGAAACTTTGAAAGCAAAAGCAGCAGAGGAGGAAAAAACGCCAAGAATAAAGAAATGTTCCCCTGTGAGTGAGCGACAACATAAAGCAACACTGTAACCTGCTGTTGTCAGAAATCCCTGTGGGTTTTATCTCACCTTTAACACACAATAGAACCTCTTTTTTTTCACAACGAGGATTTTCTTTGGCGAGTTTTTTTTAACGTCGCTCCTTTTCTGTGAATGAAAGTGTGCGTTTTGTGCAGCTGTGTTTGCAGTTGTTCACGCTTGTTTTCCATGATCCAGTCGTTGGGTCGTCCCGCCATGCGGCGCGTGGCGGAGTCGTTTGTTTTCAGACGTTGCTGATATCTGCTTTGGCTGCTCTTTTGTGTCCACAACACAAACCGCCTGCAGGTCGCGGTTCTCTGCTATTCTGAGCTGAAATCAGCGGCACGTTTAACCGAATCAACGCGGCAGATGAGGAATAAATTTGACGGGATTCTTATTTTAACCTTTAGCCTGGGTGAAAGTGTGTTTCTGACATGTTTATGCTTTTTGTTGTGTTGTTAACGTGTTGAGTATATAGTCAGTCTGTTTTCTTTATGCATCACAAAGTTTTTTTAATAACAGACTTTTTTGCTTTAATTTCTCGCTAAACTGTTGTATGTTTAACAATAAACAGAAAAATCTGAGGGAGATTTTAGTGACACCCCCCACACACACACACCTCATTTTGATGGGCTTTCTGGAGAATTCTCATATGGTGATGACGGAAAAGCTCAGGCTGTTATAGGCCAAGCAGGCTATGGGAGGAAGTATTTTTAAGCATTTATTTGTTCATGTTAGGAAGTTATGAACACGTTTTCTTATTTTTTTGGCTGTTAATGGACAGCAGAGACATTTGGAGCCAGGCAGCAGTGGATGCAATTTGTTTGTAAACCTTCATAGATATAAGCATGCAACAGCTAAGGGCTAGGGTTGGTTTGAAGCTGGAAACAGCTTCTGAAATTATTTTGCACATTTTCCACATATGAAGTTTTGGTAATGAAAGTGATTCATACGTTTTTCTCGGGTTCGTCATCCCTCCACGCGCCCAGATGTCGTCTGGGGTTTTTAGCCAACGGATGTTTATGTGATTTCGGTTTTGAGCTGTTCAAAATTTCGGGTCGTTTCAGAATTGCACAGTAGGTGTGTATTTTACGCACTTTATACGCAAATACTATGTCAATCTCACTCAAGTGTGCGTGATTTTTGTGAGACGCAAGTGCAAAATTGTGGCTTTTCCTAACAGACTTTTTACGCATGTATAACCTTTATGTCGCATATACCGCACACGTAAAATTTCTTAACTGACGGACTAATCACTTACAAATTGCACATAGATTTTCACGTTTATTGCACTTCATGTTTATTTATAATTGTGTTTATTTGTACTACTTCTGTGGTTTTAACATTTGTGATACATCTGTGAAAGTTTCAGGAAAAGACCACAACATTTCCCACTTTTTCCAAGTATGTCCAATTTCATCTGTGCACTATCTACAAAATGTAAATAGTGGCTGTATGACACGTCCTAAACAGGTTTATGGCATTTCCATTCGTAACAACTGGTTACATTTAACAAAAACTGTGTGTGTGTGTGGTGTGTGCCTCTAAATTGTCTCTTAGTTGTGAAATGTCAGTGTTTGTGTTGTTGAGTGCTGTGACATGGTGCTAGGCTAAACTGGTGAACCATCCAGGGTGTACCAAGCTTTTTTCCCACCACAGGTGAGGATAGGCTCCAGCAACCCCATGACTCCAAAGGGGATTCTTTGGGTTTAGAAGATAAATAGATGGACAGTGTGTGGATGTGTGCGCCTGTCTTAAAATCCCACTGCTACCATCTTTTGATCTATTTTCAAAGCATTTCCAGTGGACTTTTAATTGTGATTATGACGTTTTTTGCCAAAATCAGAGGATAATAATCTAGGACAGGGGTCTGCAACCTTTTTTACTCAAAGAGCCATTTGGGACCGCCCCTAATGAAAAAAAAGCACGCGGAGCCACAACCCGTTTTGACATCATTATATATATTATGCATGTTTATATTATATCAGGGGTGCTAATTACGTCGATCGCGATCGACGTAATTAGCACCCCTGCTCTGAAACATACATCACTGCACATGCGTGTTTAAAAACACTAAGCGCAAACTCTCTGTCATCAGAAAGTTGCTCTCTGCCCCGCGGCACGTCAAGTTCCCGGCAGAAAACCGCTCCGGACCTGGAATGTTTATTGAAGTTGCCCCGTCCTCCTGCTATCAGCTCTGCGGTTCTCGCCTGATAATTACGAGCTCATTCATTAAGGAAGCTGTTTTTTACGTCGCACACGCTTCATATGGAGCCAGCAGCGCCTTTGAAATGCCATAAAAAATGAACAAACTAAAAAAAATTGAATTTTTATAAAATACTCATTATTTTCCAAAGTCACAGGGAGCCACAACAGAAGGATGAAAGAGCCACATGTGGCTCCAGAGCCATGGGTTGCCGACCCCTGATCTAGGACATAGTTTCTGCAGAGGGGCAGCAGTTGATTATAACGTCACCTTTTTCTCAAAGTGGGTCTTTAATACAGTTATAGGTTTAGATAATACGCTGATAACCATTAGATGATATGAAACAGAAGCTGGGTTATTAAAACAGTTCTTTTTGTTGCTTTTTTTTTACTATAGGTGGTGGATCCCACCTTTGACCTTTACCCCAATTTATAGGTAACCAGAACAAAGGAGAGATTTAGTTGGATTACAAATCAAAAGTGATTGGAACTTTGTTCAACCTTTACTCTCATCTACCCACAGAAGAGATGCAAGAAGAAAAAAGATCTCTTAACAAGTTATGAGGTTTTAAAATAGAAACAAACTCAATTATTGCTGGTTTTACGGCTCACGCTTTGGCACGATCTGGTTCTTTTGTGTTGATTCGGAGGATGTGAACGTTTCTTTTCAGTGTTCTAAAATGGGAATCTATTTTTCAAAAGATCTTTTTTAAAGCCTGTCTCATTAAACAGCAATAAATCTGCGCTCTTTTAGCCTGGTGCATCAGTTAGGAGTCAAAAGAAAACAGCAGATTTGTCGCAGACAGCAGTCAGTCTGTAATAATCAGCTGGAACGCCCTGCAGGAATGTCTTGTAATTATTGCTCTACTTGAATAAAGGAGGGACTTGAAGGCTAAATTTAATGTCCAGTTTCATCGAGGTAAAACAAAGCCTCAAGCCCACCGTCGGCGAGTGACGGCCTCACATGTTAGTGTTCAGAAACTGAAGGTCTGAGCTGATTTAGAGGATTACATCTGAAGTTTGGAGAATGACATGAGTGGCTTACTGCCAATTAGTGTAATTAGTGTTGGAACGCTCCCAACTGTTTTTAATTTAAGGTCACGCGGTTTTTACGCCCTTTTTCTTGTATTAAACCCTCCCGGTCTGCTCATGTTTTAAGAGTGGCTCCTCAAAACTCGCACATTTGAGAAGATTTGAGTCCTGCCCCAGCTAGAGCCGGTTCGTTTAGTTCAGGGGTTTTCCTGGGGAAGGGGGTGTGTGGTTGGCCGCCGGTTGCCACGGAAACTCGGAGCCAAGGTAAACAGTGGAAGCAGTGTTGGGGCTGAATTGTGCAGTGTCCGCCCCAGTGCCCACCGTGGAGGGCCTCGGAAAATCCTCCTGGATTAAATATAACAGCCCCCTTTCATCTCTGTGGATTTCTGCAGAGAGAAGAGCACTTTCTTCAGCCCCTTAGATGATGGCTCGGCGGTGGCACATTTCAATATTAGCCGAGGCCGCCGTGAAGGACGGCTATTGTCCTCTGGGAATAAGAGCTGCCGCCTCCCGAGAGCCCAGTTGTACTTTTATGTGAACAAAAAGCCGTTTGGACGTTTTTCCTTCAGAACAAGGAAGAATCTGTGAATCGTCGGACATGTGGGGTGAATCAGCAACAGTTGGAGCCCATCCTGCTCTACTTGTTCACCACTCAATGTTTTTAATGGTACAACACCTGGCTGCAGACGTGCGGCGTACGAACGGAGGCCTTCTCGCGCTCTTCACGGTTGCCGGGTGTTTCTACCGCTTCCAGGGATGCCGCCATAAAACAAACCTAGATGAACCCGAATGGCACACATTTAACCGAAAGACCAACGCTCACATCTCAGCAATAGTTTGGCAGTTTTGGGTCGTGCCGGAGAAGATGCTAAAACATTTCAGGCTTTGGTTTTTCTTCATTCTGGGTTCTTGTTGGACCAAACCAACAGGAAACATCATGCAGGTACAAAACCACCCCTGAGCAGGATAAAAAAAATAAAATCATGATCATGAAACTTTCTTTTAGGGATTCACACTGAAATGAACCACGTTAGAGTTTCTATGCGCTCATGTGGTTCATTTCAGTGTAAATGGTTAAAGGTGGAAATAAATCAAAAGAAGTAAAGCGAGTAGAATTAAAAACTTCCTGAACAGTTTAAGACCAGAGAGTCAGGTTTGTTCTGCCAGGCACATGTTTTATTCCGTATTCTATTATTTTCTGAAGAGGAATGTTGGTTCTGAACGGCGTGCATGTAAACCGTTAGTTCTTGTGGGTGCTTGTGTGAATCGCCCGTTCTGTATGTCATTAGTTCTTCGTTTAGCAGATTGTTTTGCGGATCGTTTTGGAAATCGTTTGCTCTGTAGGATGTTGGTTATGTCAATCGTTCAGTTTGTGAAACATTTGTTCTTTGGGTTTTCAGTGTGCAGATCGTTCTTCCTTTAGGCCGTTTATCCAATCGTTTATGTACATTTTTCATTCAGTAGGGCGTTTGTTATTTAAATAATCGTATCCACTTACAAGGGAAGTTGAGACAAAGACTTTTTTCGTTTAAAATATTCTAAATCCCAGAATTGAAGAATCTTTTCCACAGAAAAGTTGGGCTGGTCCCTCTGATTCTGCACGGCTCCAAGGTTCTCGTGTTTAGAAGTCATAAAAAAAAAACTTTTTTCACCGCTTTAATGCCTTCTGGATATGAACTCTGCCATGGGAGACGGTTTTTGTTTTTTCGAAAATATTTCCAGGATCAATCCTGAAGCCGGTCTCTCTCTGTTCTTAGTTGGAGGACCTGCTTTATAAAAATGGACACGGTTTTGTGGATTTGGCTGATCTGCCTCTCTGCCTTCAGGAAATAGAAAATCAAGTCGTCCACTTTAACTGTGACCGAACAGTGAGGCGTTTCATTGCTTTGACTTTTTCCTGAACTGCCAACTTCGTTCGATTATTTTAGCGCTAAAGACGAAAGTTTGTTCTGAAATAAAAGGTTTGGAAACTTTAGGTTCAGTTCCATGAAAGAAATCACTTTAAGGACGGATGAGGTTGGGATCTCCTGCTTATGTGAAGACATTTCAACCTTCTTTTAAATGTTATCTTCCATTTAATTTCTTTTAATGGAGGTAATGATATGTAAGAACAACATTTAGATACCTGATTGTTGTTTGCCTCTGGAGGATGTGAAATTTAAAGCATCTCAGCTACTTTAATATAATGTTTAAAACAAACAATTCAAGCGGTACAAATCTATTGGTAAAATAAAAAAGTTCTCAAATCTAGCCATAAAATATAAGATATATTCATTTATTATTTTATTCATTATTTTACTTAGGTTTTTTTTCTACTTTTTTATTTATTAAAATCTTGTTTAATTAGTTAATTAGAGAAAAAGGGAACTCACAAAAATTGCAAAACAAGGAGGAACAATTTCGTGATAAAAAGGAGCAAAAATGAAATGTACTTCTACCTCCTTCATTAATTAAAAGCAACATAAATTAGTCCAAACCCAAAGACAAAACTCTTCTAAGAATAATTCAAACAAAAACGATTTATCTTTAAACAACACTTTAATACTTCAAATCTTTGATATTTTTTGGTGATTTTATATATTTTTAAATATGTGTGTTATGTGATGTTTTACATTTACCGGTAGTTACTGAAGTTGTTCCACATATTTATTTATGAAAGTTAGACAGTCCATTCAATTTATAATTTAAACTGTAGCGATCCAAGAACAGAGCCTTGTGGCACGCCATTTGAAAATACCATATGGAATAACTATTTTTGTTCTGATAATATTAAAGTATTTAGTTATTAGGACCACAGTATCAGACTGAACATGTTACCATTTGTCTGAGAATATCCACTGTTGCAATGTTTTTTCTCTGGCATGCATCCTTTTTCAGATGAATAAAACCACCCAAATCAAATGTTTTGATCATGTTTTCATCCTGCTCCGATTCAAGGAGAAATGTTTCAGCTAAAACAGTAAAAACTGTCAAAAAGAAAAGCTTTAAAAATAAAAAGAAGAGTTTTTTTTTAGACACAAGGGTGAACATTTTGGGATTAAATCCAAATAAACAGTTAAAATTAGAAAGTGTAATTTTCCTTCCATAACTTTACGTGTTTATGGTTGACGACATTTATTTGAATAAAACCAAAAGTGAGTTGGAAGTTTCTGCAATTGTTCATTAACAAAAACATATCCTGAAAGCAGTGGATGAAGATGATGATGATGCTACATGTTGATGAAATGCTGCTCTAGAGGGTTCAGCTGTTCAACTTACTGCTGAATGAAGCAGATCTTTGCATTTTAGAAAACAGACTTTTAATGTTATTCCAAACTTAATTGAGCTTTCACTGCCAAAATACCAAAATCCATCCCATTCAGGATTTAGTTTCATTCAATCAACCTTCCCCCCCCCCCCCCAAAAAAAAATCCTGTCCTAAAATCAATTTTGTTTTATTTTAAAAAAACTCTCTTAACACATCTGTTCATTTGAACTGAATAACTGATATTAATAGAATTGTGATTGTGTTTATTAAAAACCTCAAGAAGATAAATAGCTTTCAAGTCAAATATTCTAATGTAATAAATGAATCAAATTAGCTTTTTGGGAGAAATTTGAATCTAAAAATGGGATTTTTTTGTTATAAAAATGACAAATGCTCCTAAAAACCAACAACAAAACATTAATTTTCACTGTGATGCAAAGATTATGGAAACGCCAATAACATAAAATCTATTTGTGATGAAAATAAAGATGGACTGGAATTGAAAATCCTCGCTCCACAGTTATTCATAGAAATGATCTTGAGGAGTTACCTTAAAAATGTGTCTGTTGTTAAGTTTCTCTATTTTATTGTATTTTCTATCTCTGCCCATCAGGTGTTGGACAAGCACAGAGCCATGGACAGCATGGTGGACCTGCTGCAGGTCTACCCCGAGGAGGACGCCGCCTTCGGCGAGCTCCTGGAAGCCACAACTCAGCTCTACCACTACCTGCTCCAGCCCTTCAGAGACATCAGGGAGGTGGCGACTCTGCGGCGGCAGCAGATTAAGGTGAAACACTGAAGCGCACAGAAACGAAGGCCATCTGTCCAAGCGCTTTATTTAAGTCGGTTTAGGCCTCACTGGTCTGTGTGGCCGTCTCTTTGCAGGAGGGGGCTTAGCGGCTACGTTGCTGGGTTCTGGTTGGTTTGGCGTCCTGAGTGTTGTTACAGGAGCCCGCTGTTGTGGTACTGACATCAGTTTCCCCGTCTTGTGCGGTACTGATGATGGCATAGTAAAGGATCTGCCAGTGAAGCTCTCTCTTTTTTTTTTTTTTGTTCCCCTCTCGCCAAGAGCAGATTACCCAGCAGCCTTAGTGTTATTACAGCAGCCTCTAAACCCCTCTGATTCTGCAGCCTCTGCACTCCTCTCTTAGTGTACTTTTCTCCCAAGACCACCAGGGGGGTTTGGTTTCGTACATCGTTTGCAAACTGCAGTTCTGAGAAGAAAAGCAAATGACTGAGTTGTGCTAAATATTAACATTTTAAGAGGAAACTACAGATGCTGTTAGTCTGATGCACCTGATTAAGGGGCCAATGCCACGCAAAATCAACTTTTACTGAAGTTTAAAACCCTGCTTTCTGATCACCAGCCCCTCCCAACACACAAAAACCGGTGGGTCCTCACATTGTGATGTCACAAAGTGAGGAACAGCCCCTTCCAGGAAGAGTCTGCGCTGCCAGCACCGCCCCCGGTTTAACACTCACTTTCACGTTCAGACATGTTTTGTTTTTTTGTTGCATAACCCTAAAGGCAGACTGTCCACTTTGAAAAGCGATGTTTACTAATCCTAACAACAAAATATCTTCATCCTGGTCTCCTCTTCCATTCATTCTGCTGCTGTTCAGTCATTATGGTATTTTAACTAGGGGTGTGTATTGGCAAGAGTCTGGCGATACGATACGTATCCTGATATTTTACCGAAACATGTTTTCTGTTTTTTTAAATATGACTTTGAAAAAACTCAACCTGAATTTTAATGTCTTCCACTGTAATAAAATGGTCAAATTCAGTTTAATGATCACAATGTTGAGCACTGCAATTGTATCTCATATATAAGTTGCGTTTACCAAAGCAAATTCATAGTGCTTTTATTTTGGTAAATTAAAATATAGAAAGGGAACAGTTGACATTGTCTGATTGAAAATATATATATATTTTTTTTAAGTGTAAGAAAAAACAAAGAATGGATCGCCTTAACCAATAAGTTTGTATTGGGGAAGTAAAATGCTGTTTATTTTCAGCATTAATGTAGCTTCTCTAGTGCTTTTAAACAATTCAGGAACCTGGATGGTGCTTTAAAAAGTTAAAGGGTGGGGGAAACACTGATTCTTTCAGAAACAAAGTGTGATGATGAGGCAGCATGACAGAGCGAAGGAAAGTTGCTTTTAATGTATGTGACAAAAAAAGAGAGGCTGAAAAATATTAAAAACAATCGCAACATGAAATAGAGACTATTTACTATATTTTGGCTTATTAAAATAGACCATGTCACCCACACTTTAACTTCTAAACTGGGCAATCAGGCGCTTCGATTGAAAGTAAGGAGGTGCCTGCTGGCGGCCATATCCAACGATCCAAACGTTTGACAGATTTTCCAGTAGAAGGGGTGTGGACTACCAACAAGCTCACTCCTGATTGGTGAGAATGGTTGCCATGGAAACATTGAGTTAGACCAATTCTGACCATTCCCTGCTTACTGACGTTGACTGACTTGAAAGCATTGCTGATTGGTTAAATAATAAGAATTAAGAAGTTTTAAAAAAAATTCTAAGAGGGTTAAACTTTAGCATTTCTTTAACAGAACAACAATGTTGTTGACTCCAGGGAGCAGTAAATTCTTCTGTTCAAATGAGCAGTCAAACATGGCAGGGGAAGGGTGAGGATTTGGGCTCGCTGTGCAGAATGAAGGGCCTGACTACCTGGAAGGTAAACCCTTAGCTCCTCCCCTTGCTGGACGCCATCTGTCCGGGGGCTAAAGTTCGAATGAAAATGGGTCAAACATCCCAGCAGTGATCCCAGACACGGCAGCAAATCCCCAGCAGAATAGCTGAAAAATAATCGATCATCATCATAAGCCTGTTGCCTCTGCTGACGTGCCGCTTTGCTGCTGCCAGCTTCAGCATTATGTTCTGCTTGCTGTTTTTAAAAAACATTCTTGGTCCTTATGGGATCAAAAATGTTCATTTTGAACTATTTTCAGCAGATTTTGTGAAGAAAATGGAGAAATCTTTTCAATCTTTAGTGCTAAAAATTAGATATTTCTGTTTAGATGACCAGAACACCCCAGTGTGTCTAAACGGTCCTTTGTAATCATGAGTGTCAGTCTTTATTATTGCCAAAGCAAACCTTTTTTTTTCCTTTTGTTGTGTAAAACATTTAGTCATCAACATAAGTTTCAGATTCATAATAGATTCAGAAACATCTGGAATGAGTCAATCTGAAAATAACAAGGTCACCTGAAGGTCAGTCTGATCACTAAAATGAAAAAATCTTTTTTCCATTCAGCTTCTTTGAAATATAGCTCTGAAGTTTTTCTGATCTTCTGGACAGAAATCACCCAACATGAAGCTCATCAAGCTCATGTGTTGATGAGACAACTCTGAGAAGGCCTTCCTGGCCCATGAAGGAGCCTCCTCCACACTCCAAAAACTCCCAGAATGCACCTTAACTGCTTTGGTTTACAGATGAGCTCACTGCTGACTATGATTCAGTAACAATCAGTCCTCCAGCAACCTTCCTTTCTGTGTGAAGGAAGATTTTTTTATGCTTCTACAAGCTCTGCCAGATGTGAGCGAATATGTCACATTTCTTCTCATCTGCTGTGAGGGTCTCTGTTCCAGACGCGTCTTTTTGTTCAGTTGGATGCGGAAAAAGCTTGAAGTCTCAGGATTTTACAAACGACAAGCTTTTTTTAATCTCTTAAAAAAAACAAGAAACCCTTATATGGTTTCAACTGGTTCTTTAGATGTACCACCCTGTTCTCCAGCTTTTTCCTGCACTTTCTTACCTGGATCAGATGTCTTCGGTCCGTCAGAATAAAGAGACATAATGAGTCAGCAGAGATTAAAGCAGAGAGATCTGCAAAACAGGAACAGTCCGCGGTTACATGGGCAAAATATCTTGATCGGATGAATGGTCGGATTAAATTTAACCGTGCACATGGGATCAGAAAAACCTTTTCCGATTAGAACAAACGTTCACATGGTCCCAAAATACCGGAAAAGGAAATGAGTCCCACAGTAAACAAACCTTGCTCTCATATACATTTATGCAGCAGCTCGGTAATATACGAGACGATCTTCCAAACGTGCTTTTTATTAATGTAATGAATATTATAAAGCGCCTGGACACGGCTGGAAACACAAATCCACGTGATTGTTTGAATGGTTTCTAAGGACTGAGCGACATTCTGCTTTGAAAAGTTCTCACACCGCCCCAAAGCCGCTATATGAGCCGGAAGTCCGAGCTCTGCTCTGACACACGGTTGTCCTGCGTCCGGCAGCCGCTAACCTAGAGCGGCGGGACGGATCGCAGTACAAGTCTCCCACACATAACAAAACAACAGAACGCACAAAGCATCCTCCCTCCCCTCAAACACAAATTTATTAATCCAGCTGCTCTGCTCAGAGACACAGTTCGCTCGGTCCACCGGCACCCGAGCCTGGACCGCGCAGGGTCAAGACGTCCCGGGGCACAAAGTGCCCCTTTCCCGCACCCCCCTCGTGAGGGGTGTAAGAGAGGGGAGAGGCGAAGAGCCAGCGGGGCGAGGGCGGAGCGGCGCTTCGCACTGGGCCTCTGCAGAGCAGCCGGTCGGTCCTGTTCGTGCTCCAAATCTTCTCTGTAGCAAAACACCGTCTATGCATGACGGTAGTGACACACGATTGGAATGAACCGTTAACATGGACAACAATCGGATCAACAATCGGCATAACCAACCTATCTCGATCGGAAAGAAGTTTTGATCCGAACGAGTCTGATCGGGGCAGACTATTCCAACCGGCGTGTTTACATGACTCATTTTTCTTCCGATCAGGCATTCTTTCCGATAAGTTTTGCCCATGTAAACGCAGCTTCTAGATCTTCAGAACCAGCCACGGGTGCTGCAGGTCTGTGGGTTGTCTGGCCCGTGGAGGGTCATAGAGGGGGGGGGGGTTGCATCCTACCCCCTCCTAACAGGAGCGCAGGTGTGTCTTGCAGTTCCCTGGAGGCTCAAGGGACAATCGCAAAAACGGAACGTACCATTGTTGTCCGCGTGATAAGTGTTTCATTAAGTGCTCATAAGGCTAATGGAAGTTGAATGCATTGATGACGTAAGGATGACGCTGATGCCCTTACGCCATATCCTAGTTATTAAGGTTTGCATAGTGGCCTCACTGATCCCGCAGAAATGATGCACGGAATACGCAAGTCCTCACAAACTACACTCTGTGTAATCTTCTCATTTCTATCTGTCAGGCTGCACATAAGGAGTGCACACTTAGTCTGTAGGGTTTGGGGGGGGGTTGAAAGAAAGAAAAATCTGTACGACACCTTACTTACCCTCACGTGTTGTTTGAGTGTTCACTTCGACCCGTCACACGACCCCTTCAGGACCCACAGAAAAAATGTGCATGGACATTTTCTCTCGCTGAGCCGTCTGCCACCTTGATATTTCTCGTAGGTCACCTGTTTGCCCTGTAAAGGTTTGCCCCTTTTTCTTTACCCCCAGACAGCTTGTATCCACCTGTTGGGGCAGCTGTGACTAAGGCTTTAATGAAATGGAAAAACTAGACAGGATATTTGTCGTTTGGAGCGTTCCCGGTGAACGGTGTTTCTCTTGTCCTTCTGTAAACCACATTCCTCAAGCCGCACGCTCATCCAGCGGCACTGTCATTACCAACACAAACATCTGTGCCTTTGTGTTTGGAACTGTCCATTATGACGGCGGCATGACCGGGATCCAACAGCATCGTTGTATGTTCTGTAGACGGACGTTTCTGTTTCATCAGAGGTTTCAGAAAACGTCCAAAACGCACGAGTGAGTCACACGTTTGGCCTGTGGGTGATGTTACAGTGAACTCAAACACCCAAGTTTATTTTTAGTCCGCCCAAAGAGCTTCATGTAAACATCCAGCTGCCAGAAGTGCTAGTTAATGCACTAAATCTGGATTAACCCCCAGCTTTAAGTGGTTCCCTGTACAGCGGGTTTCACTGCTGGTCGCTACAGCCCACTTCCCCATTGTCAATAACAAGATTTATGAGGTCCCAAAATGTACTTTTGGAAATTTGTATTATTTTTTTGCTCCCAGTAGTTTTAAGAAATGATGTATTTTATCCTCACAATCTTTTCCTTCGAAGAAATCCATTCCCCTAGACATAATTCCCTAGTGTTGTGGTTTCCTCTCCTAAGGACAAACTCCGTTTGACTCTTCCAGCTCTACCACCTGCTCCCCTCAGGGCGATCCGACGGCTGAAAACAAAGCTGCATGCAAATGAATGAACTGCCATGGCGGCTCTGGGGGCTGTTCCCCCTCAAACTGATGAGTCAGGAAGGAGAGGAAGTTTGGATTTAGGACACAGCGCTTTTTTCCCCCTTTTATTTACATGCAGTTTGCATTCCCCTGATGGGCGGGGCGAAGAAGACCAGAACCGTCTCTCGTCCTTGCTGTAGAAGTGAGTAAAGCAGCGGAATTATCTGACCTCTGCAGTCATGATGGAGAAATCTGTTGTTAAAATAAAACAAAACACAGAAAATGAAGGAATCTTGCAGGTTTGCAGGCGACTTCTGTGTGATTTGCAGACTGAAATGAAAGCTTGTGGCATTAAATCAGATCTGGATGGGTTTCCTTCCTAAACTGCATTGTTGCTTCACTTTACCCAAATCTGGGAACCGTGAAGAGAAAAGATTTTAATGTTTACAGATGTTCACCAGGGACGCAGCAATTCTCTTTCCCCACAGTTCTGTTCAAACCTCTATTTTTGCCTCACACCTTGGTGTTGGTTCCATTTGAAACCTGATGCTTTTACAATTTTCCTTTTTTTTTCTATTTCTATTTTATTCTATTCTAATTTGTGTATTACAAACATTGACTGTATATCATAACTGTACAGATTACCCCCCCCCCTCCCCCCCCAGTTCTCCAAACAGGAAGTGGCGATAGCAGATTTCGTCATGCTAAGGTTTGCCGTTTGCTGACCAACACATATCTTCTAAATGTCCTGTTATTACTGTTATAATTATTATTAAGGGCCTACGCCCCTCATAATTTTTTTAATCCGTACGGTCAGTACTTTGTTGGCTGCAAGGACCGTGAAGAAGCATTAGCATTTGCCACCACGGCTAAAAACATTAGCTTGGGAACTTAAAACTAACGCCGGCAATGCCGCATGAGCATCTTGGAAGTAAACATGTAGAAATTACATCAGCCTTTATTTTGTCTGGACACCAACGGAAACATTCACAGGATGTATTTAGAGTTTTCAGATCTGCGTAGCAGCACTTCTGCCATCGGCGATCTGGCTGCCGGTCCGAAGACGAAGCTAGTCTGGGAAAAGTTTCGGTCAAGGCGAAATGCCAAGCACGTGAAGTCCCGAGAAGCCGTGTACAATTATCAGAAGTTCACAACCATCACAGTGCCGTTTCCTCTGCCGCTTAACACAAAGCTACTTTCCTAGCATGTTCGTGTTCGTTAAAGGCCGACAAACGGAGATAGCACTGACGTCAGCGCCCCGCCTCCCCTCTGGAAATGCTAAGTGGAATTGAGATATGCGACAGTTTCGCATGGTGGATGAAAATGAAAATGCAACTCTCTTTGTATTTTCATTTAATTATGACACAGAATAAGCGGTTTTGAAGTAGAAAATGAAAAAGTATTTTGAAGTATTGATTTTTCATTTTAATTTAGTCATTTGATGCAGATACATTTTGAAAATGAAAAAGCATTGTTAATCCATTTTAATGATCAAATCAGACATTTAACTGAATTTTGCTACACATTTACTAGAGAAATTTTTGAAAAATGAAATGTCAAATACCATTTTCATTATCATTTTAATTAAGTGACAGAATAAGTTGTAAAGAAGAAAATGAAAAGTATTTGGTGATTGCTTTTCATTTTAATAAGTTGAGTCAAAAATGCAGCTTCATTTTGAAAATGAAAAAGCATTTCTGGTTTTGACTTTTATTTTAATTTTGCTACAGAATCGCTTCCATACCAAGAAGCCATAATCCCAAAGGTTGTGTCAAAATTTCTTCTCTACTCACTCACTACGTAGTAGGGCTGGGTGGATAAACTCGATTAATCGATCTGAATCGATCCATTACAGTAGGGATAGTTTTTTATGCCTTTTACTTTTCTGGTGACCTTTAAAACAATTATGGTGTATAACAGTAAAATCTATAAAATAGTTTACAAAAACAGCAATCTGAAGGTCTTGGAACATCATTGAGAGACTTGATAAATCTCCAGTAGGCCTGCACAATATACTGCAAATTTATCGACATCGCGACATCAAGCTGTGCAATATGCATACCACAAAAGACGGCAAAAATCGCACTAAATGTTTACCTTAAATGGGTCAAAACAAAACTATTGAACAAATGAAACAAATCCCTTTATGCATTTAACCAATCAGAAGGACCCGCTTACGTTTTTGATCAATCAGATGAGCCCTTTTATGTTTGATGTTTGCCTCCTACGTGTTGACAAGGGTCATCGGAGTATAATTTTTAAACTGTTGCAGGAAAATGGAAATGTTGTTTTAGGTTGTTTTTCTATTTGTTTATCTACCGCAATTATATCGTTATCGCAATATTAATTACCAATATCGCATATCGCGGGTTTTCCTCATATCGTGCAGCCCTAATCTCCAGTGTCATTTTAACAATAACTTCTCCCATAGGACAGCTAATGCTAACGCTAATGGAATTCCTACAGACGCTAATGTTAACGATGTAGCGACTGAGTTGGTTCGTAGATGTTGGTCATTCCAAAATCCCAAAGTTACTTAAAATGCATCATGCAGAGGGGGCTGGGTCTTCTTGTCTGCTCAGCGGTTGGAGAGAGAGTTCTAGAGAGCTTTGAGAGTGGCTGCATGTTGCACGGCGCTGGTTACGGCCTTCACAGTAGCCAAAAATAAAAATCACAAAAGGACGGTCTCCATGCCTCAGTGACTCGGGAAAAGAGGACGCTACAGTATAATAAAATTTCCCATAGGACGGCTAATGCTAACTTATAATGGAATCCTCATAGGACGGCTAATGCTAACTTATAATGGAATTCCTCATAGGACGGCTAATATTAACGTATAATAAAATTTCCCATAGGACGGCTAATGCTAATGCTGGGTCGACCTAAACACACATAAACAGCTTTATAGACTCACAGGAATTAATTTTCTAAACTTTTTTACGAAACAGTTCATAGAAGTTACATTGCCAGGTCTAAAGCGCTTTGTTGCTCAATCTACTGAATACAGTAAATGCGCCTACCTAGTAATAAACTGAAACGCCCTCCAGGAGGAGCAGAGCATTTATTTTTGTAATACCTTTACAATGTTAAAGATCTGCACATTTTTTTGGAGTTTCTCCGTTTGAGAAACTGTGCATCACTGTATGGTGTTCATAATCTCTCACTATTTGATGCCACTATTTTTACAGTATGTGAACTTTCTATACAAATAATATGTTCAACGTAAAACTGCAAAAATTCAAAATTCAATCAAATCCATTCTGGAAACTATTGGCGATAATACTGTCTACTACTAAGTGGTACCATAGGTGCGCTTGCTATTTCACGTCAGAGTTAACTTCCCAGAAGTCTTTGCACGCAGTTGCTTACTAGATTGGCAAATATAGACCACAATACATTGTGTTTAAGTGATTCCTTGTTTTTTTGTGTGGAAAACAATGTATACAAGTCTATTTTGTATAAACTTCCAATTTTTCTACCATCAGAATGCAGCTCATTTGGAACAGTCTTGTAAACTGGTAAAGGTCTTTACTTTAGGAAATTTATGACGCCATTTTTGGTGATAAAAGGTGTCTGAATTGCTTTTAAAATTCAGGCTACTGGATAGTCCCTCTCTATAGTTTTTAGTAGTTAGGGAATAGAGAGGGAAGGTGGACACAACTATAGATTATTATAGAGAAATAAACAGCTGTTAATCATTCTATTGGTCAGAATGACAATTTATGCTCTGCTACCTTTCTTTTTTAACATGTTCTTGATAATCCTACATTTTATTTAGTTATTGTTATAAACTGACCAATCAGATGCCTCAATAAAAGTAGCCCAAACCTCCAGTATTTCAAATGTTTGATTGACAGATTCGCGAGCTCGCTCAAGTAGTAGGTTGTACTTCCAACAAGCCTCACTCTGATTGGTGAGATCGGTTGACTCAGACCAATCAGTGCTTACAGACGATGTCTCCCCCCAACATGGCGGCTTCCATATCGCAGAAAAGGGCGACTGAATTGACTTCATTTGCTTGTAAGTAAACAGAAAACCCCCCCTTTTTTTATTCAAGTGATGGCACAACAACCCTTCAGTTGACTCCATACTAATAAGCCTTGTGTAATAAAGGTAAACACTTAAATTTACTCACCACATCTGTTTGACATCTTTAATGGAAACATAGTGGCGTGCAGTAGGGCAACGATTCCCTTTCCCCACGATTCAGTTCAGTGGTTTGATAGAGAGTTGTGACATCCTTGATGTTTACAGATGTTTAAGGAACGCCAGTGTTGTGGTTCCTGCTGGAACATCTCGTGTGTTGATCGTGTTGAACCCTCCTCTAAAGGACATGTTGAATGGCCCTGTAACGGTAAATATTCCTCTGGATCCCTGAGTTTGTGTTTGAGTCTCCCAGTCAGGTCATCTCACTGATCCGCAGCCCCGCTGACGGGGATCCCTGCTGTGTTTCACGGTCATGTTGCCTGTGAGGTCAGAGGTCAGCCATGAATTAAATATGTTGTTGCTGTGGCACACTGAGATCTGGTTTCTGCTGCACAAGGACAACGCGTTCCCACGGCAACGGCTGTCACGACCCCTGCTGCTTCCGCCCAATCCGCCAGGCAAATTATTGTTAAATGTTTAAAAAGTTATATGGATGCAGCCGCAAAGCACTGTTGTTGGAATGTGTTGCTAAGTGTTGTTCGGTGCTTTAAAACACTTTTTTTCCTGAAATAAATCAGCAAGAATGTTATATAAATAAGAAAGGAATTGCAAAAAGAGGGGTAAATTAAACTACTCTTGCGATACTTGGCAGGTTTGTTTACATAAACTCCTTTTCTTACGTTTGAATCTAGACGAGAAACACTTTGGGTAACTGTCATTTTAAGTTCTAAAATGTCTGTGTAGGAATGGATTACTCGTAGTTTTCGTTTGTAGGACGGATGTTTTCTCAGTCTGGACTTGGTTTGATGGCCTTTTCTGATCTGTTATAAAAAGAACCAAAAAACAGTTTATTATTCTAAAAATGTTTAGGAATTTACCCGGTTTGCTCAGCGTCTTGTTCTGAAGACCGGGCGCCATGGCGGCGGGCGTTTATTATCTCAGCTGTTGACCACCAGAGTTCGTGTCACCTCTTTAGGACGCGTCTGTGTTTCCTCATCGTCCGCGGTCAGACAGAGCCGACTCAGCAGGTCTCCTTCATTTCTACAGAGATAACCTATTAATGAAAAATGTTGGGTTGGCTCAGCCAGAGTCATCATTTCTTTCAGTCATAGAAAAGTGTCTATGAAACAGACGCATGCCATACTTACACTACATAGATGAGCTAGCACTAATTTGAATGAAACAGTATTTAAATATCCCTACAAGCATTTCTATAGAAAGCTTAAATATTCAATGTAGAAACTTTTTGCTTAAAAGTTTATTTAGACAATCAAACCGCCGGAGGAGCAGAGAAGAAGCAGTTTGTCCAAAACTGAACTCCTGGGGTTTGATGTTTACCTTCAGCAGCATCAGACTCGATGAATAGAAAAATGTAAAAGTTCACAAAAATGATGCAGCTACCTGTGCACGCTCTTCCGTATCTATGCTCCTCAAGCATGCTGCAATGACATTGTTATGCAGGAATCCGATCCAACTTTATTCTTCTTTTTAGTTTCAGTAACATCCTTTTTTTTTGCATCCATGTGGAGTTTCTACTGTCTGTGATGGCTGGACTCCACCACACGCTCCTGCAGTGTGTCACTGTTTGCTCTGTAATGGTCATGAACTCGCTGGGCCTGTTGACTTTAACCGAGCGCTCAGGGGCTCATTTAAACGCTATGTGACGCATAAAAGAAGCTGCACGCCATTCTCTTACTAATAATTCGAGATTTATAAAAGCAAACTTGATCTGCAAAATGTGGCGTCCTTCAATGCCAGTTTGACCCAGACGCATTTCCACAAAAACAGGCCATTTTATTAGTGGAAGATACAAGGTGAGGATGTGCCGTGGCAAGACGGTTTTATAACCGAATATTTCTCAGCGCACGCATCGCCCCATGTTTCATCCGTACGCCACTTCTGACACAAATCCTACGCAAAGTTTTATAAATGAGGCCCCTGGTCCAGGACTTTAGTCCAGACTAAATGCTGAGCGTGATGTGGGGAAAGGCAGATGCTTTTGCTCCCATAGGCATCAGGGCGGCGTCTTGGCTTGAAAGCGGCTCCAAAGCAGCTTGCTGCTAAACTGACTTTTCTTCCTAACCGCTGAAAGGTTTGGAGACCAAGCATTCAGGAGTAAATCAAACTTCCTTTTTCTTCTTCTCGCTGTCTGCATGAAGCCCGTACTCAGCTCAGACATTAAGGGTTAGATGAGACTTCGCTTTGGGACGCTGTTGTTTGTCCTCGCTAAAGAAAACCCTGAAGCATCACGAGGACAAAATTGAGGTTTTCATATCGCAGTTAACATCTGCATTCATGAATCTAAAGTTAATTTGATGCAGACCTGTCAGAAATGGCCGTTCTGATCATTAACAGTCGTCCACCATGATGCCTGCATCTCACCGTTTCTTACCCGGATGTGTTGTAAGAAGGTTCATGAACATCTGCAGGCTCGCCAAGCCGTCGACCACAACTGCCCGCCCCACACAGATTAGACCATTTGCCCCCCCCCCCACAGACGGCCCGTATCCACCCGTAAGGGCAGTTGTGACAAAGACTCGGGCTTCATCGTGTAAAAAGGTGAAAGAAATCTTGATTCTGATAAAAGACTTTGATTAAACGGATGAAACGAATGATATTTTTTTGTTTTTAAGCTAACAAATAAGATTTGTGTGAATCTAAAATGTAATGAATTTATGCATCACTCTTCCTCATTTCAGTAACTACCAATAAAAGCTTATTTAAGCTGATAATAGAGCCGTTTTAAAAAATTGCATTCAAAGCAACAAAAAAACAGGATCGACGTGGTTAAAGGGCCTCAGATCTTACACTAAATAATCATGGTGAATTATGGGAAATGTAGTCACTAAAACACTGAAACAGTGTTGCAGAGGAGGATTTTGGAGAAATGAACTAAATGGCTTCAAACCATTAGTTTGTTTTGAACTGTTGAAGGTTGAACTGTTTATGTGGAGCTCTGCTTTGCATAAAACCAGTCGGACAGAATTCAGGAGATGCAGACAAAGAGGAGGCGGCGCTGGTCCATTCACGCCGCTCGCCGTCATTCTAAAACCAGCGCTGACAGACTTCGCTGCTCCTCGGGGAACTTTTCCTTCCTCCTCTTCCTGACTGGATCTAGCGTCACTCCAGACTTTGTTGCCCCCCCCTCCTTCTTTCCAGTTTAACCACAGCCTGTGCTTGCAGCTCACGTGCGCACGCTCACGAGCCCCGAGCCTGATCACAGTCGGGACCTCTGTGGGTTTTGTGGTCGATGGCCGTTGTTTGTTTTGGAGCGAAAAGCACCAGTGTGTAACGGGTCAAAGCCGCACAGGGCTTCAGTCAGGACGGCGTACATTATGTTCTTCATGCTGGTTTTGGGGTGGGGGTGTGTGTTTGTGTGTGTGTGTGGGGGGTGGGGGGGTCCTTTACATGGCGTTCAGGTTCCATACTCTCCATTTTCTTTAAACCTGATGAGAAATGACAAACTGAGTCCAGATTATTTGCTTCTCATCTGTTTGTGTTTTAGCTGCAGGACTGACAAACATCACTGCCATCTGCTGGAGGGTCCTGGTACTGCAGGGCACAGCTGGGACGCATGTTAGAAACTTCAAATTAAAACGTATTTTCAGATGTTATGCTGTTACTTTACTTTAGATATGCCTACAAATCAAATTAGCCTCAAATTATCTAAGGCGAACACATTCAAACACATCTATATTAATAGTTCTAATTAATTTGGAAGTTGGATTTTGTTACGATTTGTTCACCTTTAAAACTTTATTTGAAACATGTAACGTTCACAGAGTGAGACTGCACTAAATCTGTAAGTAAATTAGTTTAAATTATGTTTTTGAAATATTCAAGTATCAATAAATAAGAAGTGAATGTTTTAAATAAAAGGAAAGAATGATATTGTACTGAAAGTAACAGATAAGTTTTCATTGTTTATACTTTTTCACAGTTTATAGATTTTTATTTATTTGACGTCTTAAAAAGTTTTTTTTTTAATTGGCAAAGCTCTGACTTTGAGCTCTTTATGATGCAGATAAATGTGATGATTGTAACTGATTATATTAGTGAAAAAACCTGTGATTCTGTTTGTCTCCTGGCCGTTTTCAACACAGAGGTCTGAGAAAATGGAGGCCGCTTTCTTTGACTTGATGCTTTTATTTTGTAAGCTTGTAGTTTCAGAATAAGCAGATATCCAGTTGATTTTTTGGGATAAAATTCACTTTGTTTTTGCTGTAAATTAGTGTTTTGAGATTTATTCCAAAGGTATTTACATTAAAGCAAATCCAGAATTCCACTTTGCTGAGACCGTGCACATCAAACAGAAGCGTGCACGTTTCTACTCGAGAGCCTCAGGATTTCCCTGACGGTCAGACTGCATCACAGTGATTCATCTCTGTGTTTGTGGATCATTTCCCGGTTTTTCCCACGGCCCTCAAACGTCCCGCCCGCTGGCAGCAGAAGCCGAAGGGTTCGTCTTTCTGCGTTCTAACCAGCGCTTCTCCCGCTCAGATCTCCCTGGAAACGGAGCGCCTGGGTCCTCGCCGCGTGGAGAGCCTGAAGAAGGAGGACGAAGAGTGGCAGAGGAAGGCCGGCGCCGCCGTCCTGTCTATTCAAGACCTGACGGTCAAGTTCTTTGAAACCACCACCCGAGCTCTGAAAGGTAAACGGCGCAGAGCGCTCGTCCTGATGCTCTTCTGCTGAAACGCTCCCACTTTGACCTTTTGGTTGTTGTTGGTGTCGGTTCTGGAGCTCCACACCGTCCCCGTCTGGCCTGAAGGAGAACGTCTCTCTGTGTTGCAGCGTTATACGAGCGAATGCGAGCGGATCAGAGGAAGTTTGGGAAGTCGGCGTGGGCTGTGGCTGTGGAGCGCATGGAGCGTCTGCAGTACGCCGTTTCCAAGGAAACGCTGCAGCTCATGAGAGCCAAAGAAATCAGCCTGGAGCAGAAGAAACACGGCCTGAAGGAGGAGGTGAGCAGACCCGCAGGTGACCCTTGCCGTGGTCGCTCACAGGACTTCCTGTGGAGGATCAACTCAACCCTCAACAGACTGAAGTCCACCCATGCAGACGTGACCCCACATCATGCAGACGTGACCCCACATCATGCGTGACCCCACATCAGTGTCCAAATTTAACGGAAGGTTTCACAAAAGTTTGGAGATTCTTGGTTTAGAACATGAGAGTTCTGATGTATTCCTTAGAACGTTTTATGTCGTTTCGTGGAGCTTCATCTGGCTTTATGGACGTCTTTTCATGTCTCTGCAACTTTGCTTTGTTTGTGGATTTAAACTTTTTTTTTTGTCTCTATACGTTTGATCTTTGTTACACAACCTTAAAATTATTTGACTTCAATTTTTGCTTTAAAAAACAAGCACAAAATTCACTTTTGGACTCTTTGCTTTCGGTTTTCTTCTCAATTTATCATTTCAGTTCAGAGTTTTCTTTTTCAGAGTTGATCCTTTTTTATGTGGGGGCGGAGCTTTACACCCATTGGTTCTTGGGACATGATTGACATCAGGTGAAGGAGGTTATGGTGATGTTATTTCCACTCCAGAAGGATGACACAGGAGACGCAGTTTGAAAGAGGAAGTGATGTCACCACAACTTCTGTCAATTATGTCCCTAGAACCAATGGGTGTGAAGCTCCGCCCCCACATATCATTAGGATCAACTCTGATAAGGAAAACTCTGAATTGAAATTATAAAGAGAGGGTTTGTTGACATGGTTTTATCAAGAAATCTCTTTTCTCTGCCCAAAGCTCGGCTGCAGTCTTTAGTTGTTTTTTTTTTTGCCGGTTTTCAGATGCAGAGTCTGCAGGGCGGGGAGGGCGCCATGCTGCGGCTGGACCAGATGGAGGCGCTCTACTACGAACTGCAGCTGCAGCTGTACGACATTCAGGCCGAAGTGCTGCGCTGCGAGGAGCTGCTGCTGACTGCGCAGCTTCAAAGTCTGCGCAGGCAGATGAGCGGTAAGCTCCGCCTTCGTGACCAGAGAAAGCCTTGCCTCAAAGAAAAGAAAAAACCCTTCTGATCCAACGTTTCTGCAGAGTACCGGGACGAGGTCGTGTACTACGACGCCTTTGAGAGCCCCGACGCCATGAAGGGCGTGGAGGAGCCCGGCCCGCCGCCGTCACACCAGAGAGAAGAAGAACTGAGCGCGCTCCAGCAGAGGGCGCGGCAGCTGGAGGCCCGCAGAGGCCGCATCACATCCAAGAAGGTCTATCTCAAAAACAAGAAGGTGAGCCGCCGCATTGACGCATTCCTGCAGACGGCGGCACTGGTTCACGCCGCTTCTGTTCCTCACCAGGAAATCTGCATCGACAAACACAAGCAGAAGACGCTGCAGCGCCGAGGAAGCGGCGCCTGTGCGCAGCAGGTCAGACGTCCCGCAGGAAAACGCTCCGTAAAAATGTCGATGTCAGAAGATAAAGGAAACGATGATGTCATCGGCAGGAGCCTGAAGGCTTTTCTGTGTTTTAGGAGGAGGAGGAGGATGAAGCAGAGCGAAACGCCAGAGTGAGTCAGGACAGACGGAAGACTCTGGACAGACTCCGCAGCCTCAAACAGGTGAAAGCTCAGCCGGTTCACCCGTGGAGGGTTTGGGGGTCACCCATTGACTCTCCTGTCTCCTCCCACTCAGCGTTATCCAGGTCAGGTCACGCTGAGGTCTAGTCGGCTGAGGCGGGCGGCGCCGAGCACGCAGGCCGTCAGCGTTCAGACCGACTCCATGTCGGACCTCCCAGAACTCTCTGCTCCTCTGGCGGGCGGCTGCGCCTCTTTGCCGCCCGTCGACCTGCAAAGCTGCGCCGTCCCCCCTCCCTTCCTGTCGCTGCCTCCTCTTCCAGCTCCTTCATCTGCTGTCCGGCTGGATTCCCCTCCGCCCCCGCCACCTCCTCCGCCGCCTCCCCCTCCTCCTCTGCTTCCTCCCCCGGAGACGGCGTCCTGCAGCCCGGTGCGTCAGCAGAGGAGCGAGTCCGAAGTGGTGCCGCTGCCTCTGGCTCCTTTCTGCCCGCGGTTCTTTGACAGCAGCCAGCTGATGACGGCGAGGAAGAAGCTGAGGAAGACCGCCTCCCTGGATTCGTCGCAGTGGAGACGAGGTCAGGAGAGCCTCGGCGCTCAGAATGTCCGTTTCTGCCGTACGCCTAAACGTCTGCTCTGTCCGCAGCGAGCTCGCCGATGGACGAGGTGCTGGCGTCGCTCAAGCGCGGCAGTTTCCACCTGAGGAAGGCGGAGCTCCGCGTCCTGGGCCCCGACCCGGACGACGACAGCAACAACATCCTGGCTCAGATCCGCCAGGGCGTCCGGCTGAAGAAGGTGCGCAGCCGCCCCGAGCAGCAGCAGCAGCGCCTCCCCAAAAGCTTCCCGCACTCGGCCGACGCGCTGACCCGCAGCATCCACGAGGCGCTGAGGAGGATCAAGGAGGCGTCGCCGGAGTCAGAGTCGGAGGACGAGGGCCTCCCCTGCACCGACTGGGAAAACTGAGGTGACGCCGTCAGACCTGAAACTTTTAGGGAGCCAAAACGAAGAGAAAAGGAGCGGAACAGACAAACCCGGGTCACCTTGGTGCAATTTGAACGAAGACGCTTCGTTTTTGTTCTGTGTTTTTGTTTTCATACGTGTTCTTTGACCGCTGGTCTTTCTGTGGTGGAGGACGCCTCCAACCTCTGCTGCGTCAGCGCCGTACTGTAGCTCGCCGCCACATTTTTACAAAGTGAGCGTTTTCTCGCCTCAGTCTCCACTGCAACCATTTACTGTACGCGCTGCAGCGCTGCGACACCTTCAACAGTGCCTGTCGATCTAAAAACTCGAAATCGCTGCAGAGCTCTTCGGTTTGAACACTGGGAAGCCGACGTTTCACTCTCGTCTGTGCAGATGGCGCCAACGCCGCCTCAGTATTTTATGAGCAACCCGTCCAGGTTCCAGCTGTCAGTCACTCAGAGGGATGATCGTAGCGTGCACGTTTCACAGAACCATGTGTAGAAACAAATCCTGAAAGAACGTTTGGGTTTTTCTTTAGAAAAAATGACCCGATTGAATCTGAAAAGGCTCTGAACACATTTATAGGGAGAAAGGGATCGATCTACCTTCACTGCCCTCTGCTGGCAGCTGCCATCCATTACGCCTGAAAACACAGTAAATGTGATGTTTTGTTGATTTTGTGGAGCTTGTTTGCTGCCCCCCCCCGTGTGTTTCAAATGCGTGTTGTTTGGAGAATTTTCTTTCTTTCTTTTTTAAACCATTACATCTTTCCGTCTTCTTTTTTTTTAAGCGTTTGTTTTAGTAAATGTGATTCCAGGAGTGAAAGAATTTCAGCTCAGCTGAGCATCAAACGCAGATTTCTCTTATTGGTAATGAAATGTTTCATCACAGTTGGCAGAGATTTTTCAGCCATCAACTCAGAACTTTGAAAGTTCCTCACATACGACAGAAATCAGAGCATAAATTTGTGGGTTTGTCCTTCCTTAAACTTCTTTCCCATAAATGAAAACCTTTGTAAACTTTTTTTTTACACAAATGAGGGGGGGCGGGGGGGACAGGAATTAAGGAACTTCAGGCTAAACGTTGCTGAAAAGTTTCAAATCAAACATTTCTCTTTCTTAGAATTGACCGAAAAAGAAAATGGCTGATTGATTTACAAATATGAAGAGCAAAAAAGTCGGGTAAAATAAAGGAGCTCTATGCCTCAGTCCTAAACTTTCCACCTCCTCTAAGGAATCATCCAGCATGACTGTTGGCTTTCATTGGGAAGATTCTCATTTAAAACCAGTCGCTTACGGTTTAGTTGCAGGATTTTTTGTGACTTTTCTGTTTACGCCTTTTTTCTGCTCAGCTATGCTAGCCGTAGCACCGCCGCTACCTGAGGCGGGTGAGCTGCGGCTCTTGGCCTTCCCGTCATTGTCGTATAGTTTTCCCTCCGCCGTTCCTTCTTATGCATGTGACCGGTTCCCGGACAGGACTCGTCACGCCGTTCGTGCAATAACAAAGATGGAAGAAAAGTCATTTTTAGGAATTGTACTGTAATGAGATGTAAATCATGAAAAATGTATCCGCATGCCTAAATGTATTGAAGTATTTATTAAAACTTCATATTTTAAAGATTTTTTTTAAAGCGTACAAATACAAATGTACTTTATATATAAACTTTGTTTTCCTATCATGACATTCCTCTTTGCTTTCTATATCTTATATTTATAATGGTTTTTCTTTCAAAATAAAAGCTCAAAATGTTGGAGTTTTTTTTAAAGAGGACTCTAGAGCTTCATTCATTCAACTTAAAAACCACTAACTGTATCTTAGAACTGGACTGAGTGACCCCGTCCCCTGGTGCTCCAAACAGGAAGTGGCTCCAAGAAGTCAAAATACCATAGACTTCTATAGAGACATAAACATCTGTCAATCAGTCATTCTATTGGTCAGAAGAACCATTTTTGATCTGATACTTTTGTTCTTCTGTAATGCAGGTTGTGTGAATTCCGACCAATCCCTGCTTGATGACATCATCTAGTTCCAACATGGTGGTGTCCGTATAGCGACTGAATTGGCCTCATTTGGTTAGAGCAGGAAGTAAACCATTTTCTGTGGATGACATCACACTCGCTCACTCACTCACTCACTCCAGCTCTCACATACAGTCAATGGGTGAGGCAGCGTCAACTCCACCCATCAGCAGGTGACGTTTTTTGGTGGGTGTACGAAGGAGCACCAATTAGTGTGACGTCATCCATAAAATTCACTTCCAACCAAATGAAGTCGGGGATACGGACGGACGTAGTCATGTTGGAGCCAGAAATCGGCAGAGAGCATTGATCTGTTTGAGTCATCGTTTCTATGCCAATCAGGAGTGAGCTTGTTGGAAGGCCACACCCCTACCATTTAAAGGCGGGCTAGACACAATTTGTCAAACGTTTTGAGCAATGGATGTGAGCAATTAGAGGCCTCTGATTGGTCAGTTTCTAACTTGGATAACAAACTACAGAAAAAAACATGAAGGAAAAAAAGACTATCAAGAGTCAGAACACTTATTCTGACCAACAGAAAGACTGTTCCTCCATAGAAGTCTGTGGGATTTATGGGAACCAGCAAGTACTTCCTGTTTGGAACACCAGAGGGAAGGGGTCACTCAGTCCAGTTCTCATATACAGTCAATGAATGCATAAGGACTTTGCTTTTGTGTCTTAAGAACTTTTAAAATAGAGTTTAGAACATATTATGATTAATATTATGGCTTAAATTTGTGCAGATTTCTCCTTAATCTTGACGAAGTTTGGCGGAGTGAACCTCCTGATGGAGACGCAAAAACAGAACAGACTTTGCTCCGGTGATTGGATTTGTTTTACTATAAATCAAAATGACATTTTGTGTTTTGAAGCATGTGATTGAATCAACATTAGAACGTTCAACCCATACCTTTTCAGCAGGAAAATGTCCCCCCGTGAGTCCCGACCACCACCGAGCCCTTGAGGCGTGTTCTTCCGGCTGTAGCAGTTTGTTTGTTTTTGGCAACAGTTACTCCCACAAAAAAGTACCGCTAGTTAGCTAGCATTGATGCATCTTTGTGCCAAAGGCAACGTCAGTAAGAGTTGAGATCTGTACAGGAAAAGACCATTTGGCAAAAGACAAAAAAAAAAGAAAGATTCTCGTACCGCTGCTTTCTCGTAACAAAGACATCGCCCGTTTTTCCATCTGACGGCCGCCTAGCCGGAAAAAGAACGAGGTATAAATAAAGTTATCTCGATTGACGATAATTTAAGAAGAAAAAAAAGATTTTTTTTACAAAAAGAATTCAGTCGTGGAAATTCAAGTCGACATCTGATTCGTCCACACACAACTGAGTATAAAAGGTTTGTTTAAATAAACGTATTGAAAGAAAAGCGGCTCAATTAAGCTCCACCTCTTTTTTGTCTCTGCGAGGGCGGAGCCATCTATACCTGAAGGTGAAAAGGGTTTTAAAGTGATGTTTTTCATATTGCTCATATACTGAATGTAGGAGACGTGGCAGTCCCCCCTCCCCCAATAGTTCGCCGTTTCCGTGACAACTGATAAGAGGGAGCGATGATATGGGGGTCCACAGTGTAGCAAGGGGGGGGGGGGGGGCTTCCCTTGGCTGCTTGTAAACAATCCATGTGTACCGCTGATGCGTGGGTTCGCATGTAAACTCTGACACGTGACAAATGAAAAAATTCAAGTCGTGGCGTGGTGCCGGTACCGACGTGCAGAACGGTGCAAGTGCTGTGCCGCGGGGAGGGGGCGGAGTCTTCCTAGCTGCCCTCGATCAGCTTGACCAGCGTGTCGCGCAGCTCCGTCAGCTCGAAGATCTTGCCGTCCAGCAGCTCCAGCAGGGAGCGCAGGTTCTTCCGGTAGGTCTCCCTCTCCAGCTGGATGCCCTCCAGGCGCTGCTCCAGGTCGCTCAGCTGCGCCTCCAGAGTCCGGTTCCTCGCCTCGGTGTCCTGGTGCAGACCGCAAGACAGCAAAGGTAAGAGGCTGCAGAAACACCTCTGTAGATTAGTGGATGGCAGTCAGAGCGTCCTGATGACATCACTTCAAACCAGCCAATCAGAGTGAACAGAATCAGTCAGAAGCTCTGACTAAAATCGTCATTCTATCTTTCTGAAAACGGAAAAAGAAAAAAATCTAAAAATAACTGAGCGTGTGTACAGAGATAGCCCCGCCCCCCACTAAAGGCCAAACAATAGAAAAAAATAAACTGTAGTCTATCTGAAAGCTTCAAAACTTAAGGAGCCAACAGGAGCCAAGAAGTCTGAATTCACCCTTCAAAAAAAAAAAAGAGAGTTTTGCTACTATTTTAAGAAAGGGTTAATGGCCGACAAAGTATGCATTATCACTTTTTGTCCAGATGATGAAGCAAAAGGTTATTTTAAAGAAGCGGGCGCAGTGATACAAAACATTTAAGATAGGTGACCGGAACTTCTTTTTCACCGTGCGGTTTTAATGCACACCAAGCAGCCAATCAGAATCGAGTATTCACGGGACCATGGTATAATAAATAATAATGAAATGTTTTTTTAAATATAAAATAGTATTTTCACGGACAGGCCTGAGCGATTTATTTATTTATTTAGCCTCTAGTTTTCTTTCAATTTTGACTTTTGAGGATAAAGTTTTTCTTCACCCTGAGTTTAAAAAAACTTTATTGAAACTTTATTTGTCACTAGATTTCATGCATGATGCGTTCAAATGTGGTCTAGATTTTTGTCAAAGTGGAAGCTAAAAGAATCAGACGCCAACTTCAGCCTCGAATGACTTTTAAGGTGCGACAAATTGAAATAAATGGTGACTAAAAATGGTATTTTCTAAATCTAATAGTGAAGGTGAATCCACCATTTGAACAACTTCCTTAGCAGCATCCTTTTAGCAGTAGACAGCCGGTTGGTGAATATTCTGCTTTACTATTATGGTCTGTGGGAACAACTGTCAGAACAAATTCATGTTTGGAGTTAAATGTTTTTGACTGTTAAATGCAGTTTACTTTTCTTTTGAAGTGGAATTCTCTTCTTCTGTTTTCCCTGTTTTCTGCCAAAACTAACTTTCCAAATACATCTTTTTTTGTAAATTTTGTTAGCCTGGGGGGTTTCAATTTTAGCAGCCGCTGCTTCAAGAAAGTAGCGGATGGATTTTAGTCACATGACCGAGCGACTTGACATGCGCGCCAAGAAAAAGTCAAGCGGGCTGGAGAGAATCCAGTAGGTTTTCAAAATAAAACTTCTTTCAGAATCAGATTCTAAATAATACGGAAACATTGAAGTGGCCCGGTACCACCACGTGGGGACACATCCTGAGCCCGTTTCCCCAACATTCACTTCCAGAAATCAGTCAGATTTGCTTTGATTGCTGATAAAAGACCTTTGAGAGTTTCTGCTGGAAGGCAAAGCTTTGTGGTAAATGTGCTTTAGGCTTAGCTTAGCTCCTGTTTCTGAATCACAAAGCCCACCAGAACAGGCTTGATTTGGACATTTCTCAACTCTCGGTTCTGAATTCTGCTGCAGTGACGGACGTCCCGGTTCTGAGTCGTCTTCATTCTCACCTCCAGCTTCTGCAGGAGCGAGTCCTTCTGAAACTTGAACTCGTTGGCACTCTCCACCTCTGCTTTCAGTCTCTCCAGCTCCTGAGAAGAGAGGATGAGAGGATGGATTGAATGTTTTGTCTTTCTCCTGAGCGCGGTTCACCTCGCCGCTCCTCCTCCGTACCTCCTCTTTGGCCCTCAAAGCCGCCTCCAGCTCCTCTATCGTTCTGTTGAGCTCCGTCTTCTGGGTTTTGATCACCGTGGTTTGGCCGCTCACGCACTCCAGCTCGGTCACCTGACGACCAAAACAAACGATTGGCGAAACGAACGATAGTCTCCAATCGCATTGTGCGAGGGGTGGAGCCGTACCCGTTTGTGTAGCCGCTCTGCCTCCTCCTGATAGGCCGCCAGCTGCTGCTTCCACTGCTTGACGTTGGCCGTGGACTCCAGCAGAGCCGCCGTCAGCTTGGCGTTGTTGCCCTTCAGCGCCGCGAGCTCCGCCTCCCAGTGTTTGTTGATGCTGGATGAACTGCAGAGGCGAGTTTTTCATCGTCATCAAGAGGGAAAAAACAGACATTTCTAAAGGGAATGAAGCCAAAATAAAAATGAAAACTGATCCTTTTGAACATAAAAGCTGTCATTTTAAACAGATTCTCTTCTGGAAATGGTCTCCATGGCAACGTAACTTTTACATGCAGATCACTGTGATCAAATTCACACTGAGAATGAGTTTGCAGTGGAAATGAGGACAGAAACTGTTGGATCACCTGTGAGAGAAGGGCAGTGCATTCTGGGAGGACTCTGCCCGTGTGTCGGCGTGCTGGCTGGCGTCTGCGGCGAGTCTGTCGTCGGCTGTACCGTTGACGCTCTCAGAGGTCAGAGGCGACTGCAGGTCAGCTGGTGCCGACTCCTGAGTGAAAACACAGAAAAAAGGCGTCTTTTTCTTCCAGATGACTCTTAGATCAGCCTCATAATCTGAGATTATACAGAGAAGATGTCGGTTTGGAGGATTTTACTATAGAATTGATCAGAACTACGGCGATTCTCAGTACATCGAGAGAACCTGCAGGTCCTCTCAGACTTTAAAAAGTTTGTCAAAACCTAAACATGAATTAGAATTAGGATTGCTATAATTAATGACACGGTTTTTTTCATTTTATCAAATAAAAACCAAAGCAGTATAAGTTAAATAAAAAATAAAAATAAAAAAAAGCTTTTTATGTGCAAAACACTACAGTTAAACACTACAATACCCAGAAGTCTCAGCAGCAGACAGCTGGGCAAGGAGCAGCTGAAGCTTTTGATTTATTTAGCTGCTTTTTTTGTTTGTTTCATTTTGGGTAGCAGCAATTAACAGCAGCCAAAAGATAAAAATATAAAATACAACGTTGAAAAAAAACAGTGGCTGAGTTTGAACAAAAAAAAAAAGACAAAAGTCTAAATGTTTATAAACAAGTCTTTTTTTTTTTTGCACATATAAAAAGCAGAGCGGCTTTATGCGTCAGCAGGTCTGGTTTGATCTCAGAATTATTTCATTTTTCATCAGAACCACAAGAATGTTTGACAAACGTGATCAAGAAACGAAAAGCTGATGATCTAAAAACCAAAAAGGCTTCAGAGAAAAGCTGCAGTTTCAAGTTTCCAACCAAACATTTGAGATTGGAGCTTTGATTTGACTGTTTTTCACATCAAACAGCAGGATGGAGTTCGGCTTGATCGTGACAGGATGATTACCAACATCGGGACGTTTCGGATTGTTTTGGGGCTAAATGACGAAGGAAATGTTAAAATAGAAGGAAAGGAGTTTGAGCTTCACAAAAAACAACCAACGAAGAGAAACTGAAGGAGACAACAGCAGGAGGACACGAGGAGAGTTGGTCATTCACCAGACGGAGGACTTGGAGTCAAAATGTTAGTTTTACAAAGGCGATTCTTTTAGATGTTACCTTCTTTTTACAGAATTTGCCGACGGACAAGACATTCCGTTTAACAGCACCACCCTGACCCTGAAGAGAAACAATTACAGAGAGCAAACATGGGCAAAACGGCCACAACGGTTTACTTTGAGCAAAACTAAAACCTAGTTTTCTGACCAAAGTAGAAAACTAGAAGGTTCCAGTGAAAAGTCACGCATCTGTGTAGCTAAAAGAAAGAACAGGACTGTCCGAACATTGTAAGAGGAACCTCTGAGGAGGAGGAGGAGTGGTCAGACGAAGCTGACATTTCATCGGAGACTGTATATGAGAACTCCTCCAAACAGGAAGTGGCTCCAAGAAGCCAAAATCCCACAGACTTCTATAGAGACATAAACAGCTGTTCCTCAGTTATTCTATCAGTCAGAAGAACTGTTCTGGCTCTGAGGATTACTCTGTAGTTCAAGTTATAAACGGACCAATCAGATGACTCCATTAAAAAAGGAGGCGGAACCTGCTGGGCCCCCACATTCAACATTCAAAACGTCTGACAGATTTTGTGAGTGGTTGTCATAGAAACCGACCGATCTCTGCTGAATGAGGACGTCTGGCTCCAAATGAATCGCGAAAAAATGGCGACGGAATTGACTTTGTTTGGATGGAGCCGGACGTAAACCGTGTTCTGAGGTTCTAAAATGGATCAGAGAGGATCCGTGTTGGAAACACTCGTCAGGTTTGTCTGAGGAAACCGGGCTTTCAGCTGGGTTCAGGAGCGACTGTTGAATATACGGACATGAGAGCATGATGCGGCGCCGCGGCAGCACCTACACCCTTACCTGCCGGTGTGCAGACAGCTAGACGGAGGACCCTACCTGAGAGGGAGTGCTGGTGAGCTCCGTCTTCTCCTGAGACTTCTCCTTGGCTAACCGCGCCGCTTCCTTAAACTCGGCGAACTTTTCCGCAAACTGAAAGAGGAGGAGCAGTAGACCCTGAAGCAGGTGACCCCCTGAACCCGGGTGAAAGGTTCCCAAAGGTTTCCCACCTTCGCCAGGTGGCTCTCGCAGGAGAAGCCCAGGCCGTACACGGTGTTGGCCCGGCTGTCGGCCCACTGCCCGAACTTCTGCGACGTCTTTGTGAAGGTCATGTTGGGGGTGATGGTGCTGTTGATGATGGCCTGTGGAGGACAGAGAACACGTTCTCTGGAGGATTGTTCTACCGTTTAGAGGTTTCCCCCCTTTTGACCCGTTCCTGCTTTGGCCGCCAAAAGAACAAACTTCAGCATTGAAGTGATGAGAATTTTCAGCGCTTTCTGTCTGTAGACTGATCTGAACCAATGAGGGTTTTCAAAAACAGCAGTCATTTTTCTTCTTCTTCCACACTTTGTGTAAAAACTCACAAAACCCTAACTTTCTGTGCAGTTTCCACGGCAACAGGTGGAGAGTACTAAACCTTGTGCTATACAAGATAGCACAAGGTTTAGGTGGGAGGAAGAAAAGTCATAAAAAATGTGATTTTTGGGTTATTAACTTTTCTGTTTCTTACAGTTCCTAATGCAAAGTTGTCAGAAACAGCAGAATGTTCATTTATTTTGCTTATTTAGGAGAGGCTTCATCTATTTAGCAGCTGAGTTTGTGTTATTAATGTATGAAATACTTCAGCATCCCGACAGCAGAGATTTTCCACGCGTTGGGGTCAAAGTCGACAGTTTTTCTCAGCTTTTGTTGTAACCTCCAACACTTTCCCTGCTGCTGAAAACTGACAGGAGTCTCCTCCCTTTGGTATTTAGAGGGCATAACAAGCCGAGTGATTCACCGTCTGGCATTTTGTCTCTGTGAGCCGACGCTGTTGTCGGGGCGATGGCGTCTCCCCGGCGGAGCTGCAGAACAGTGAGAAGAACAGCTGAAAGTTCGGGACCAATGTCACAAACCTTGGATCCGTCCAGACTGATGATCCGATATACATTCCTGGTGCTATCGAAGAAGTAGGAGACGGTGACGGCGTGCTTGCTGGTGGGAACCCAGTTCTTCTTGGTGTTTGGATCGATCTGGAAGACGTGGGCCCTGGTGCTGAAGATGGGCTGCTCCCTGTGCAGACAGCAGGGAAGAGCCGTCTTAGAAAGGCTTCAACGGAGGAGGAAACCAGGAAGCAGGCTGACCAAAAATGGATCAATCCAAATATGAAACTAATTATTGTTTACATCAGAGAGTAGGCCTTAGTTTTCAGCCGCCGCACTTCAGACCACTCAGAAGAAACGAAATAAGGTTTTTTCTGCTTGAACTCCTACTAAAACATTAAGAAGCAACGTATTTATTTATTTATTATTGGACAAAGAGTCCAATGGTCGACTGGGAAACACATCGTCCCACAACAACGCAGAAAACCTTCTCTCGACGCTTAAAGTCAGATCTGAAATGTTAGTTCTTCATTTGGGTTTTCTCTAAAGAAAAAAATGTCAGTTTTTCATGCGTTCTTCCAGTTTCCGCTTAATGTGAGGAAGATAATCATGTCCTCAAAGCTAAGACTCGTCTTTAAGTCCCACTTCTACTGACCAAAAACAGTTTCAAGCAGAACAAGGAGCAACATTTCACAGAAGAAGGTTGAATATTTCCCAAAACATCCATAATTCACACAGATGCTGTGTTACGGGACGTCTTTGTCTTTCTGCTGCTCCCTTTAAGGGTCTCCACAGCCAATCATCTGCTTCCATCTAACCCCCTCCTCTGCGTCCCCCTCGTTCACACCCCCCTCTCTACACCAGCAGCCTCCTCTGTCCTGGTAGCTCCAACCTCAGCATCCTTTTCCCAACATCATCGCTGCTCCTCCTCTCAAACCATCACCACCTGCTAGGGGTGTTGGAAAAAAATGGTTTCAGGGATACATTGCAATAGTTCATTTGGTGATACTTGTATTGATTCAAAATGCTGTCAGGATGATATTTATGTAATTATTTATGAGCGTCCTTCAGCGTCTGACTCTTTGTTTCTCAATGAAACGTCCGACTGCTAGTTGGCAGCACCGCCCACTGTGCAGCTCTTTGAGCAGCTCTAGACGCAAAAAATCCACAAGATCTCAGCCAGAAGCGGCTTGTTTTGTTGTCATGAGACATTAACTACTTAGATTTTACTTAGGATGTATCATGTAAAAACACGGATTGCGGTGCTTTGTAGCTCAGATGAAGAACTGATTGTACCGGATCTCCAGAAGAAGAACAAAAAGTCAGCTCGTCATGTTCTACAACAAACTACCAGATCTTGTGGCTCAAATGCAAAGAAACATGCAAACGTGGCAGATAATTACTCAGATCCATCAGTTAATCCAAATGCACAGGACGGAGTGGCGTCTGCTGATGCTTTTGTTACCGTGGTGATAAGCCTATAGATACCATCTTATCACCTGGAAAAAGTGTGGGACTGAGCTCAGTTTGAAGGAACTGAAATCATTTCTGCTACCTTTCTTTAAAATACTGGAGTCTCGCAGTTTCACTTAATCTACTTTTCTTCTTGTTTTGACTCTAGTTTGCATTTAGTTGTCTTTTCTGATCCAAAACTTTTGTCAGGAAAATGTGTTTGTGCTCCAGCTTTGGTTCAGGGATCTGACTGAAAGCTTTCCAGTGAATATTTTCTGACTGGTGCTCCCCAACTCTCCTCTGAGATTCCTTTGTCCCCATCTCTGGAAATCCCTTTCTTCTTCCTTAATTTAGGAGAGCAGATGTTATTTAAGGAAAGACGCCTGCCGTTAGTTAACAGCAAGGCTTGAAGACAGAGGAGTCTCAGAGTGAACTTGGAACCGTTGGAGCCGGCTGATTTGGAGCCCGTCTACAGATGCAAACCTCTGTATTCATTTTGGTGGGAAATGTTCCTCCATGTTTATGTTTTTTGTACTCAACACCTCTTTAAATGCAATTTATGACACAAAAAGCTCCTTTCAGCAAAGGTGGAACTGATTCCATCCTGAATTTTTACCTTCATTTTGACATAAGTTCACAGTTTATAGGAATGAAAATTTATAAACCATCTGAGAATGTGTTTTTTTTGTGTGTGTTTTTATTATTTTTGCTTCAGTACTGACTTGGAAAATACGCGGCACAAACCTGTAGAGCTTCTAATTAAACTGCTAAACAACTATCAACTAATGGAATCACTTTGGAATGTGACTATGGTAAAAAAAGCAGTTTGGAGATGAATCATATTAAAGATTATAGATTATAGATCATATTGAAGTATGTTTAAAATATCAATGAGCTCAGTCTGTTTTAGTTTTATCAGAATTCTTAACACAGGTTCATGTATCTAAATATCAAAACTTCTTTTTCTTCATTTATAAGTATTATACATCCATATCATCCGTGATAAAAAAATGTTAAGAATTTAAGTCGAACATTTTTTTCTTTAAGGAGCAAAAATATTCTTTTTTCAGCCATAATAATGAAATGTGCCCGAATGGCAAAAGTTTAACTTTAGAAACGATCACTAAATGCATAATAACTACTTAAATAACTTATTTGTAAATGATGGTAAGCAGCATTAAACAATCGTTTCTCAGAAAACACGTTGATAGGAATGAGGTCTGGAATATTCCCTCCATGACTAAAGCAGAACTAAAACTGGGACTTTTATTTTATATGAAGTAGTACGAGCGCTATAGCCATATAAAACACAATAACATACTTTTTAAAATGTGTTTTCTTTACATATAAATCTGTAATACTGATAAGAACTACAAAAACTGCTGAGGTGGGTTGTTTTAAAGGTGAAGTTCTGATGACATCAACCTGCAGACTGAGAACATCATGGCTGCTTTTTGCTAAACTTTGTCATTCTCGCTAACGTTGCGTATCTTCTCTTGCTCCTGTGCTCTTCCTGCTTTGTTAACCTTCTCCTCAGAACAGCGAGCATGCTGGGTAACTGTGCTCTGTTTGCAGCTTTGGGTTGCTCCGCTGCTGCAGAACAGGGAGGTGAGATGAAAGTCTGGCCACGTGCCGTGTGCCTGCCTCCCCCTGTCCGTGAGTGAGTGAGTGAGTGAGTGAGTGGGCCCATAATCCCCCTTCACAATGAAGCTCAGTGTTGCATTCAAGTCTCAATGACAAGTGCTTTAACAGGAATCTGAGCGCAGATGCTATCGGCTCAACAGTTCCCCGCGTGCAGACGGCGAGGCATTCACAGAAAATCCACACAGACGCAGCGGACAAACAAACAATCTACTGTTCCAGAAAAAAATACACTATCCTGCTTTTAGATTAATTAAAGCTAAAACAAATACCGTATTTTCCGGACTATAAGTCGCCCTTTTTTCATAGTTTGGCAAGGGGTGCGACTTATACTCCGCAGCGACTTATATTATTACTAAATTAAAATAAATATGTTGTTAACCCTCCTGTTATGTTCATTTGTGAGGAACAGAGATGATGTTCCTGGGTCAATTTGATGTATGAGGTATGTTAAGAGTATGTTAAGTGACTCAGAGAATCAGCAAAACTTTTTTTACAGTAAGATCTGAAGGCTAAAAACATAATATTCTATTTTCCAATGATTTCATAAATTCAGAAATGCAATAAAAATGACAACTGTTTCTACAAATACAGGATGAAAACAGAGTATTAGTCGGCCAATGATGCTTCATGAAAGGAATAAATAAATAAATAAATATGAGAAAGAATTACTGTGAAATTACGAGATAAACAGTCTGCTATGATTGTGTCATATGAGGTTGTGCAAGTTATAAGTTCTTGGTCTCAGATTGTGTCAAATTTCCCGTCAAAATGCGACTTTTCTGTGTTTTTCTTCTACTTTATAATGTATTTTTGGGCTGGTGCGACTTATACTCCGGAGTGACTTATAGTCCGGAAAATACGGTACTTTCTTTTTTTTCTTCATTTACTCTGGGTCCTAAAACACAGAGGAAAAGGTGAAGCAATTGACCTCCATTCTTCCTTGAAAGGTTCACAGTCAAGTTTTAATGATAAAGAATGCTTAAACAGATGTATATTTTCTAATTACATACTAGTTGGTCTTATTATTTATTATTATTTACCCAAAAGCTGTCTGCTTTAAAGCTAAAGGACTAAAATAGGCCAATACACTTTCATTTGATTACAATTTTTCAAATTATTTTACACATTTAAACAAAAGCTTTTTAGTCTAATGCTTACTTTAACATATAATTTGTATTTTAGAGATGGTTTTATAAAACACGTATGTAGTGTGTAATCCGATGTTTTTAAAAAGGCCACACGGCTCAGCATCACCTGAAGTGTTGCGTGGTTTAAACGAGCAAACTCTGGTGCAAATGAGGATCTTGATTCACTCACAGGTGAACCCTCTAAATCTCACTTTATTAGTTGGAGAACTTCCTGAAAACTATGAAAAACCGTTCCGACCCACAACTGTAACCTCTGCAGGTCGGTTCAGAAAAGCTTCTTTCTGTTGGATTTTTAAATTTCAAAAGAGTGAACATTAGTTCAGCTTAGTTAACTTGTAAACATATCATTCATTTAGAAAATGCTACCATGAACACCTGTTATGGTAAATGTTTTTTTTAATAAAACCTTTTAGTTTTACCTAACATTAAGGACTAAATACCAGGATACAATCCTTTGGCAGTAACTCCCGTTGCAAAGGAATGCCACATTAATAACTTAGCTGCTGCTGTGTCGCCGTGGCAACAGCTCATGTGACCCAGGGCTGAGCGTGAGCCGCCGACATCCTGTCCTCCTCCTTCCCACGTGTTGCGCTGCCCAATCCCATCCCAGTGCCTGACAGAGCAAAGCCTCTGATCTGGACGACGGTCTGCTGCAGAGCGGAGCGACCGCTATGAAAAGCTGCCCCCATGAAGAGGGGCAAGTTCCCAGGGTTACCCAAAATGTTGACTCACGTGTTTCAGATACTTTAAATTAGGAATTTTCCTGGCCAATTCCAAACACACAATTTTTGGATCTGCTGAAACAGATTTTTTTCCATGTTTGTCTAGGACTGAGACGATAACCGCATCACCGAACTTTTTTTTTTTTTTTTAAGTTCTGCATATGGTGTGTGATTGGAACTATAATAAACAATAAAACACATTCATCTTTGCTGATAATTTACTTTTTCTGCTAGTCCTGTGTTCAGGCTTCAAGGGCTTCTGGGGGAAACCTTTTATTACTGTTCTCCTTCACTCCCTCTACGCTGCACGCGGCTCTCACTCCCTCTACTCACACACACATGCGTGCGCTTTCAGAAGCACACACATATCCTCATTCTACAACAGAAGTTTCTGTCTCGCGAGGAAATATGACAAATGTACTGCGTTCTAATTATTCATTTCTGTTGTATTCATTTCCATTACCAGGGCTCCAGACTGCGACCAAGTGGTCGCATTTTGCGACCAAAATTTGAGAGCGTGCGACTGAATTTTACATCTGCAGCGAGACTGAGTGAGAACAGGATGTTGGAGTTGACCTTAACATTCAATTTAGTTTTAATATGCCTCTTCCCCTTAGTATGATCTGTGTTATCATATATTTTATATTGATTTGAATGTTTTGTAATGTATTTAGCCTTCTTTTTAATCAATTCTTATTTTAAACTATTTTACTTGATCACCGAACTACAAAAACCCATCAGGACACATGTCCCATAAGGCATTGTTTTGTAGTCATTAGGGCCGCTTTTCAGTCAGCACATTACTAAATTTCCAGCTGTGTTTGCGTAGGTTGAGGCCTTGCTCTCGCCCCTTTGTCGTGATATTTTTGTGAAGATTGACAGGAGATGTTGGAGCAAAAACATACGTCACACACCAGGTGATCTGCTCAGCGTTACCTCCACCTGGGTGATCTCAAACACGCTTATTGTGCATCTTGGCTGCACTTATTTGGTGTCACCAACATAAATTTCAATCAGTTTTGGAGCTTTTCTTCTTTTTTTTTTTCATTCTGAATGTATGGTATTTTTTTTACTATTTGTACTGTCATGACAGCGATGGTGCTGTCAGTTTACCTTGTTGCATCACTGTATTATTAGTAATACAGTGGAAATTAGTAGATTTGGTTAGCATGTTGATTTACGGTATGCGCCCCTAAATTTTCTGGTTGTGCCCCTAAAATTTTCATTTAGGGGCCACAGTGCTCCTAGTGAAAAAAGTTAGTTTGGAGCCCTGATTACAAGCTGCGTGCGTTCTTGAGTATGCGACACGGCCGCCCGCTGGAGGATTTTGTGTTGGTGTCAGTTTATTACTGTTCTCCTTCACTCTGTAACACCAAACACGAACGTGCACTGTTGGAGTGCGATGATTATCACTACATGGGAACTATTTTGTGCAGCGCAAAGTTACATGTCTGTATAAACAAAGGCGGATCCTCCTGCCCCTGCCCCAGATAGGTAGTAGAAGTAGTTAGTTGTTACTGTTATTTGTTAATGCAGAATACTGTAATTGTATTCATTTGGAGAGGGGGGGGGGGGGGGTAACCACGAAACAGCGCCCCCTGCTGGTTCATCACCACGGTGATCAAAAATCCCACACGTCACAGCTCTATGTTTGTCAACAAACTATAAATAATCGCATGCACACACCTAGTTGAGCTCCAATAAAAACTTTTATTTTCCGGAAAGAAAGAAAAATATATTTTTGGAGAAATAAAGTCAATGGAGGACGTATCCTAAGAAATTTCAGCAGAAAATTGCGAAATCTTTAGTATTTCTTTATTCAAATTATTGTGAATCAGGAGCAGACAGAAAGACGCTGCTTCATAAAGATTGTATTTGTGACGTAGGAAATATGCTGGGCGGGTAACAGGCACCCTGCTCCGCCCCATTCTGAATGTAAACAAAGGGATGATGGGGAATGAGCGGAGGTCCACTTCCACGATAACTGTCTTGCACACAACTCAGAGGTCAATTTCTAATGAACTGCTGCTGCTCTGCAAAGTTAAAAGGCTTTGAAAATAGATCAGATGATGATCGGAGTGGGACTTTAAAGGAGATGGAAGGTTCTGCTGCGTCAGGACAGGTTAGCCCAATTATCTCCAGCTTCCTTCAAAAGTTAAAACCTAACAGTTTTCCATAGAAAAACTTCCAAAAAAACTTTCCAGATTTTCAGTCCCAGTAGCACAAAGGAAACATCATGACGGTGCGATCACGTGTGGGTGGATGTGCTCACCGTCTGTGCTTCAGGAATTAATGCTTGACCGAATTCTAACCACTGGCCTTAAGAATGAGGCTGAGGATGAGGAGGTTGGCAGTTCACGTTCCTCCTCCTCCTCCTCCTCCTCCTCCTCCTCCTTCAACCACAATATGACAACAAACTGATCACATGCTCCCTCATCTGGAATAAGAACTAGGTCGCGCTTGTCTTCATCAGGAGAATCTCCATACATCTGCAGGTTCAGCTGCGAGCGGCGCACCAGCCAAGCCCCGCCCACTTAAAAAGACTTATCTCTGGCAGCGCTAAATTACAAGGACTGCTTCGACAGCGGCCCGTCAGCTGGACAGACGGCTGCTTTCAGTCCAGCGACAGTAGCCTACTTCATTACCACCTAATCTGTGGGCATCTGTAATCTTAAAACTCTGAACACAGACGCTGTGAGGGATCTAATGTTCAGCAGCTCATGTCGACCGCAGAGACGCCCGGCACATGACGTCTGATATTACAACTAGAGTGCATTTTTGCCCTTTTCTTTTCTTTTTTAATGAATAAATGAAGTAAAATAAATATTACGACCACTAGATTCAAATACATATTATGAAATATATTTTGACAATATACTTTTTTATCTTTCAAAATGTTAATCCAAAAGTGTTTGCTGATACTTTCTTCCAAATTCATTAAAGAGTTTTGTTTATAATTATAAACGCCACATTGATAATAACTTATAGAATATTCTAAATCATTTATCCACAACTTTTTTTTAGATAAATGAAAATATTAATTAAGTTTCAACCTTGTCAGGTCATTTTTTAATTTATTTGGTTTAGACTCTAAAACTCAAGAGAATACAGATTTTTTTTAAAGTTTCTATAAAAATTGACAAAGCCTTTTGGTGAAACGTCTTCAACTTTAAAAACCAAGTCCAGATTCAAACCCACTACAATGATGGAATCAACCTGGATGAATGAGAGTCTTCAAATCTTCATAGACATATTTCTATAAAAAGGATTCCAGGTTATGAGAAGGAAGCTTTTTTTTTAAACACAACTAGTGCTTTAAACTGAATAAAGACTTTAAAAAGTGACAAATGCTAAAGCTTACATTGTAAACTAACAGCAGTATGGAGTACTTTGAATAAATCTCCATAGACATAACTGTTTGGATTTTCTGAATCTTGTTAGAATCCAAACCCTCAAACCATTCAAAACTTAAACCAATTTTTTTTTATTCTTTTTAGTATGGGATATTTACAATGTAATAAATATTTTGAGATTCCATAGAAACCTCAAAAATGTGAACAAGAATTTTCTGTGTTTGTAGTTTGCAGATATTTAGATGCTTTCTGTTTAGAATGCATCACGCAGGAATAAAGTTTTGTTTAAACCGCTTATTGAATACCGTTTTTTGTAATAAATACTCAGAGGAACACTTTATGGATACATTTGAGATATGATAAAAGACATATTATTACAAAAAAAAACTAGAAAACAAAGGAGTAAATGACTATGACCTTGCGTTCTGTCGATAGTTTCCATAATATTTGTTCTTAAGTTTCAAGGCAACAGATATTGATCAGTTTTGTTTCTTTTTAAGCTATTTTTTTCATTATAAAACTCCCAAGACAGACAACTTCTTAACATCCCAAAACATTGTGTAAAAATGGCTATAATCAGTAAAATAAAGTGTCTATTTATCCTTCATAATTAATAAATAATTACATTGAAATGTGGAAATATTACCAACAAGTTGGAGCCATACTTTAACTTGAGAAGATTTTCACATTGCCTCTACTTTGTTGGGATATATGTCCAATTCTTCTTTCTGTTTGAACATTGATTTTGCACATTGTAAACATTTTTTTTTCCATTGTTTTAAAGACTGTAAACAATCTGGTGAAATTATTCCCTAATTTTTGTCTGATTCTGTAAAGTTCTGGCATAAATCTGACTTTATTCAATACTTATTTTACCAGGTACTGCAGTCCTTATTACTTCATTATTTTGAAATTCAGCTTGTTTGATTTACTTTATCAGCCTTTAGTCACAGAACTATTAATTGTGATTGAATAAAATAGAAGAAATATAGTTGGAAAAGGAGATAATAGATGAGCTCCTCCTAATGTCTGACACTGATTTCTATTTTTTTTTTTCATAAAACCTTTAAACTTAAAAAGAGGAGCTTTTGGGGGAAAAAATAATTCATTTTTGGATTTTCAATAGTAAAATCTGGAACATTATAATTTATTTTGACGATATTGGTCGCAGTTCTTCGTGTCCTGGAAGGACTGAGGCGCTTCCGTTAGCAGACGGCAGCTAGCTAAGCTGCGGGACTGACGGCAGAGAGACGCCGGTCCGCTCAGCTACACAACCCCGCAGAAAACGCAAGTCAAACAGAAGTGTGTGTGTGGGGGTAACGGGAACGAGAGTCCCAGCTTTTACCGAGACTCCAGCCGGCTACAGTACATACCCCATTTTTGTTGGATTCCGGTGCCGAGTTGAGTCGAAGAACGATCTCGCCGCTCGCTCAGTCTGAACAGGCACTGGCAGGACTCAGGCTAGCCGCTGCCGCTTGATCCGCTGTCCCTAAATAAAGCTGCTCTGAGGTCCCGACCGGCGGAGCCACTCCGCTGTCAGTCCGACATGGCTCGGTGTGCTCTTATGTCCTCGGGTGCTTGGTTTGGGCCGGCTCGGTCAGAACAAAACGAGTCGGTGCAGGCATGGTGATGACAGAAAAACAGCAGCAGCGCGCGCGCGCTCGATGCTACAACAACCGTTAGCCAAATAAAGCCCAACTCATCAGTTATGCGGGATTACCGGGCTAAACTCGGGACTAGACTGACAGCAGAGGGAGACTGATTTACAGTACAATTAAGAGCCAGATGTTTAAATCCGGGAGGAGAATCCGAGGGGAATGTTCTTTGTTTGTTTTGACCGAGAAAGTAGTCAAAAATGAAGCTAACGTAACTATTCGATGTTAGCTTAACTTAAGGCTTAATCAAAAATAACCTTTGGTCAAATTTGACAAAATATGTAAATTATTAAAGAGTAATTTTACACGATTTTGTGAATTTCAACAACACAAAAAATCGATTCATAAATCCCAGCTTTGGCCAAACGATTCTCAATGTACCGTAAATAAAAAATAAAGTCCATCCACGGATTGATTTTAGAGAGTTTTACCGCCGCAGATGATGCGTTTAAAGCCGCTCGGACATCTTTTGTCCAGATGTCGCCTCATCTCCGCTCCTTGTGGATAAAACACTTGATGTACACTCCAGGTTTATCATCACGTACCATCCTCCGCCTCCTCCTTCTCCAAGATTACAGCAGCTCAGCCTCACCGTCGACGGTGCCCGGGAAAATACGGGCTTCCGCTGATGTGCTTTAATTAAAAGCTAGTAAAAAACAAACGTGATATATTTTCTTAATTCTCAAGTTTTTCCCCTCCAAAACCCGGTTTCGAGTGTAGTGAAATGAGGATGCTCCATCGGCCGGCGCATCCTCTTTAGCATCCACCCCTGTGCCCTCTGTCAGACCCTCATCTCACTCAAGAGCACAAGCTCCTTCCGACGAGGCGCCTGCCGGAGCGGCAAGGCCGTGACGTCATCACGCTGCATTCACAGGCAGAACAGTGAAACTTTAGATATTATTAAATATGAAATGTTTTTAACTTATTCAATTTGTAAAATATTCAATATATAAAATATGTATTACGTATAACAAATTCCCCCCCAATAATCAAGTTTATATATATTCAAAAAAAATAAAAAAAACGCCCCTCTCACCCTCCGCGGGTGGTTTCTCCTCCAAGCTCGGGTCCTCTACCAGAGGCCTGGGAGCTTGAGGGTCCTGCAGTATCTTAGCTGTTCCTAGCACTGCGCTTTTCTGGACTGAGAGGTCTGAGGTCTTTCCAGGTATCTGTTGTAGCCACTCCTCCAGCTTGGGGGTTACTGCCCCGAGTGCTCCAATTACCACAGGCACCACTGTCACCTTCACTTTCCAGGCTTTCTCCAGTTCTTCTCTGAGTCCCTGGTATTTCTCCAGTTTCTCATGTTCCTTCTTCCTGATGTTCCCATCGCTTCCCATCCACATCCACCACAACGGCTTTCCTCTGTTCTTTATCCACCACTACAATGTCTGGTTGATTCTCCATTACCATCCTATCAGTCTGGGTCTGGAAGTCCCATTCTCTATCACTTTGGGAGGTGTGTCCTATTTTGACCTTGGGGTTTCCAGTCCATATTCTGCACACATGTTCCTGTATATTATTCCAGCCACTTGATTGTGGCGCTCCATGTATGCTTTACCTGCCAGCATCTTACACCCTGCAGTTATGTGCTGGATTGTTTCAGGTGCCTCTTTGCACAGCCTACACCTTGGGTCTTGTCTGGTGTGGTAGATCTGAGCCTCTATCGCTCTGGTGCTGGACACAAAATCCAGGACCGTGCGAGAAACGCAGCAATCTGCATCTTTCTAAGGACTGAGCGACATTCATTTCTGCTCTGAAAAGTTCACACAGACCGCCCCAAAGCCACTCTGTGAGCTAGCGGCCTGAGCTCTGTTCGAACACGGTTCCTCCTGAGTCCTGCAGCCGCTAACCCAGAGTGGCGGGACGGCTCGCAGTCTGAATTCTCCCACACATAACAAAACAACAAAACGCACACGTAAAAAAGCCCCCCCTGAAACAAAATTATTAATCCAGCTGCTCTGCTCACTCGGGTGCCAGTGGACCAAGTGAGCGTCGGGGGGCACGAAGCGCTCCTCCTCCGAATCTCCCCCGTGAGGGGTGAAAGAGAGGGGAGAGCCAGCGGGGCGAGAGCGGAGCTGCGCTTTTCACGGGGCCTCCGCAGAGCAGCTGGTCGGTCCCGTATGAGCTCCAAAGCTTTCTCTCAGCGAAACACCGTCTATGCGTGACGTAAACCAGAGCAGCAGTGACACACGATCAGAATGACCGTTTACATGCTCCATGATCGGATAAACGATCGGTATAACCCACCTATCTCCAGCGGAAAGAAATTCTGATCCAATCGAGTCTGCAGAGTATTCCGAACGGCGCGTTTACATGACGCATTTTCCTTCTGATCAGGGTTCATTCCGATCACTTTTGCCCATGTAAACGCGGCTTTTGATTACCGTTTGACCATGAGAGAGGTCAAACTCTGACAAGCATTTGTCAGTTAGTAAAAGCATACAGATATGATGAGACAGTGAGTTAAAAAAAAAAGTAGAATTTTTATTTTTTATCAGAATCTTCGCTCATATTGCTTTTCTAAATATTTGGTAGTTGTTTATTGCTTTGTTGACAAAGTGATTTATTTTTTATCAGAGATGTAAATTAATGTAAAGATTACGTTTTTAAGAGTTCTGGGAAATCAGATGGCGCACTTTCCCGTCATCTGAAAAACGGACGTGAACAGGATCATGCTGGAGTCCGTGAGTTCTCTCTTCTCCTTGAGCCTAAATCAAATTCATGTTTGATTTCTTTTCTCTCCTCTGGGAGGTTGGATGAGAATCCTTCACCTGATTGCTCACAAGAAAACCAATAAGATGACCGAACAAACACCGACCCGCTGTGACTGTCAGCCGGCTGCTGCCCAAGAGGTACTGAAGTCAAACCTGCAACCATGAGGAATGTCTTTGTCCTGTGTTTTATAGTTTTGCTGCAAGAAATCCACTTTATTTGCTTTTTAATGAGAATAGAGGACAGAACCCCAGTGCACCATACTTTCCCCGGCTTCAAACTTCTAGCAGTGTACTAGCAACTAATTGCAATTGCATTTATTTCAAACATGTTAACAGTAAGTTGCATGCACTATAGTACTTATACACCATAGTGGTAATAATAATGACAATAATGGAAAATCTACATTTTTAGCATAGCAGTATTAATACAAAATAGTATAAGTCTAAGCAGAGAAAATGGGCTGTTCTGGCCCTGGTTTATGAAACCATCTGCCCTCTGCTTTGAGTTAAGGTCGTTACCATGACAACACGTCACACCACATATCAAATAGTCCACTTCTTGTGAACAAGAGATTTACGCCTAAAGAAATGACAAGATTAAGGTATGGACACTAGATTGAATACACATTTCTTTCATAAGTGACCATCATACAAGAGAGATAAAGCCCTCCCAAGGCTTTGAGAAATTTAACGGACGTCACGGTTCAGGCTTCCGCGTCGTCCGTTAATTTCTGATGAAGCACACCTCGTCTGGAATTATCCCTTACAAAATGGACATCCTGCAGCCCCTTAGATTTCACCCAGATGATGGTATAAATATTAACAATTTTGTCCTAGATTATGTCACTTAAATTTGCCCTTTAAATCCAGCATTATCCAGTAACATTTTATCCAATAATTCTGTATTAGACCACATTTATATGTTTTAATTAGGACTTGTCAGTCTTCTTCCCCCACCATCATTTTTATATATGTTGACATGACGTGCAGCTAAAAACCAAACTGGGCACATTCAACACAGAGTTGACACTGGATACAGGCCCCCAGCCCACATGTATAAATAGATCCACATGGGGACAAACATGGCAGAGACCTTTTAGTCTAATTTTGAGAATTATTCCAGTCTAGAAAAACAGATTTAGCCTGTCTGTGTAAACCCACGTTAACCCTGTAGTTCCTCTGAAGAAAAGGCAAAAGATCCAACCCAGCAAACAGATGACACATCCACTTCTTCACATGTTGCGAATGCTTCAGATGAAACACAGGAAGCCCGGTTTTCTATTTCAAGATTACGCTGAGCGTGAAAACCTGAGCATGCCCGCTCAGAATGAGATCAACATAGTGGCGAGGAGCGGGCCAGCGACTTCATCAGGAGATTGCAGACAATGGATGCTGCGAACGAGGACTTCTCACGGCAGGATGTCGACCCCGAGATGACAATGCTGACAGCGGAGGAGGAGGAGGTCACAGAGCAGAGCGCTGATGGCGGCGATGAAGTGGAAAACCTACGGAGGAGGTACTTTCAGATCGTTTCTGGATGAGAAGCTGTAACCTGAAGCCTGGGAAACAGATCACAGTTAGACTGAAGGAACATTTGAGTTTTTACGTCAGACCTTGTTGACAAATATCTCAGAATTGACCAATTCCAAAATGATAAAAGAAAAATACAAATAAACTATGAATTAAGGCAACTGGAAGGATTCTCTGATTATAATCTGTTTTTTTCCTGAAAAAAATATACCAATGAAAGGATCCTATCAATTGTATTCGTTTAGATGCTTTAAAAGTTAATCTGTTCCAACAATAATACACAAAGAACCCCATCAGAGGAGCGCAGAAGCTCAAAGAAATGATCTAAAGTTTGCTCACTGGAACAAAATCGTAACATTTTTGAAATGTGGTCTGATTAGACATGAATCTGAGTTCAATCTTAACTTTCCATTGAGTGGTGACATTGTGGAAACGGTGGTAGTGTCATGATATGGGGCTCGTAAGCATTAGGATGGGCTCAATTTACTAAACTGACAGCATTTTAAGGGAAAGAATTTGTTGAGGAAAGACTTAAATTCAAGGAAAACGTCAGTTTTGGGGGAAATATTTTTATAGTTAAAACACAAGTAATCCCCCACCCCCACCCCCATGCAAATAAATACTGCAACACACAAAAAAGAGTTCTGCTAAATCTATAGTAAATAAAATAGACAAAAAAGACGATTATATTTTTAAGACATTATTTGCAGCCTAATGAGACACAAACTGGGGGGTTTAGTCTTTAATTGTAATGGATTTTCAACTATCAATTCTCAAAAAATCTTTCGGTAATGATTTATTTAAAAAAACACAGCCCCCTTAAAATATGCAAATGAGTCTCGTACCACAAAAAAGAAAAAGAGTTATTTTAAATCCACAGTAAAACAGACATAGTCCTAGGAATCGCAGGGGGAGAAGGACTATAATTGCAATTTTTGAGACACCAATTGGGCTAAATATTAATTTGGTCATCAAGTCTTTAATTATAAGGGATCTCCAATGCCAGATAAATGGTGTTAAGGCCCGTACACACCGGGACGAATTTCGCCGGCGATTTTCGCCGACGTTTAACGCCTCGTGACTAAACAAAGGGCACCAATGAGAGTGTGCACAACGACGCGAAAAAACGCCACGCGTCAAAGCGTCAAAAAAAAAAAACGCCTCGGGTTCGTTTTTTTTTTTCGACGCGTCGCGTCGAAATCTATTCAACCAATGAGAATGGCGCTTTTGCACACGTGTCTGGAGCTTCTGACGTTACAGTAAAACACAACTTGGGGGCGCTCAAACACAAAACTGTCTTGCTGAGCACACATACCAGCGAAGAAGATAGACGCCGAGTAGCGTCTACACTTCCGCGACGAAATAATGACGGACATTCTAAAATATCCCCGAACCAAGCACCGGTTGGAGCTACTGGTGCTTGAAATATTCATGTTTTCTTTGTTTGATTCTGACAAGCGCATAAATACTTGCTCTCTTCTTCTGAGTGAAAAGCGACTTTAAGAAGCGTAAAGTTGCGCAGCGCCACCTTGTGTACAAGAGTATTTCTGTTTACATTAAGCGCCATCTAATGTCAGGGAATGAAATTGCATGTTGGCTCGGCTCACCGTCAGCGAAAATCGCCTGGGTGTGAACACAAAAAAGGCTGGCGAATAACGCCTGGCGAATATTCGTCCCGGTGTGTACGGGCCTTTAGTGTCATGATTTAGGGCTTCTTCACATCAGGAAAGATGTGTTTGATTCACCAAACAGATAACAGATAGTTAAGCGGCAAAAAATGGCAGAAGATACTATAATAAAGAAAAAATAAGGAGAAAAAGGGAAAATCAAGTCATCTAAAATGTTAAAGCTCTGTCATCTTGATGATCCTTTCAGCTCAAGAGGCTAAACTTTAACTGTTTTCTTCAAATAGAAGCATTCATGTTGAAGCCAAAATGCCCACAAACCCAACAAGATGTTGTGAGAAGCTTCTGGGCCAACTTAGCCCTGGAGAACCCGCGGGATCAAATGATTGTATTTTTTCTCTTTTATTTTTTCCATTTTTTGCTATTTGTTAAAAGCCTGCCAAAAGTGAACAAACAACAAAAGTCCAATTAGAAATAAAACCCCTAAATGACGTTGTACCTTAAAACCATGCATTAGACTTTTTTTTTCTAAAAAAAACCCCAATTATTTAAGATTTAGAAAATGTTTACGTTAAAAGGAAAAGATCTTATTCGACCTAACTTCCAAAAAGGTTCCTGACATTCATGGAAAATTAAAAGTTTTATCCAAAAAAAAAAAAGTTTTATCCAAATGTTTAAACAAATCTGCCTTAGAAAGTGAACCAAACAACAAAACAGAAGAAGATGCTTTGGACCAGATAATAAATAAGAAATAAAAACAATAAAAAGTGGAGGAAATGGGAATTGTGTTTGAAAAACAGAAATCCAGGCAGATCCAGAATGGAGCTCCTGCTGTGTTGATCCCACCATCCATCCCTCTGTCCTCAGTTTACGTGAGGCCGTCCATGACGACAGCGTCCGCCCCAAGATGCAGTGCCTGATGATGGACTCCTCCTTCTCCATGGTGACGATGCAGGGGGAGGACAGCGGGATCGCGTGGGAGACGAACCCCAGTCGCTCTGCCACGCCGTGGGCCTCTGAAGCTGGAGACTTCACCCCTCCGGTTCCAGTCCGACCTGCCACACCGGGGTCCCACCCAGCTGGGAAGATTATTTTTGAGATGGACGAGGAGATGATTTCAAGACAGAGGAAGACCAAAGAGAGGGCTTCCGGTCAGAAGAGCAAGGCGAGAAAACGTCCAGAAGTCCTGGAGCTGAGCTCAGATAACATCTCAGGACGACCGGAGCTGGTGGAAGTCTCTCAGCCGAATGTGAAAGCGGACGCAGAAGGAGAACAAGAAGAGGAGACTGATCATCTGGAAAACAAGATGCAGCGGTTGTTCAGCATCGTGTCTGAGGGCTCGGAAATCCTGAACATTGTCGTCCCACCAAAGATAGCCACTGTGGACGAGGAGGAGAGCAGAGAAATGGCGGACAACCTGTCCTACCTCGAGGAAGTTCCTGTTCCCAGAGCCAGTGAGGAGATCCAAGACAACGAGACGCTGACCTTAGGTGAACCTGAAGTCCAGTCAGCTCCACCAGCCACAGCTCCAAGAGTCAGACTTCAAGGTACGATGGATCCTCCAGGAGCTCCAGTCGCCAGGCCTCCAGGAAGAACAGCTGTTGGGAATTTGGACTACTTTGAAGCCTTCTTCCTGGTTGATGCTCAGGCCCCTGGGGGTCCTGCTATGATCTCACCTGGGCAGGAGGTACCAGAGGCGGGGGCCCCTGGTGAGACCAACAATACTGAAACTCAAAGAAACGTTGGACATGTCACTGTTTGCGCAAACATGGACAGAGACGAGTCGGACACTGTCAGTTTAGGAGAAATCACCAGCGAGCTTCTGGATGATGTTTTCTACGCCGGCACCGACAGCAATCCAATGAAGAGCCTGGATTCAGCGCATGGAGGCAAAGCAGCTGCCGGTTCAATATCCAGACTTCCATCCAAGCCAAGTGGTTCCAGTCTGTTTGGAAGCCAAGAGGACATCCTGACTCCTATCTTCCTCCCCGAAGGACCTCCAAAAATTATTGATCCAATTTTGCTTGAGGAGCCCAAAGCCATGGCTTTCCTCTACACCGACCTGTACGAGGAGGCGCTGGGGAGCCGGAAAAAAGAGGAGGACACGGAAAGCGTGACGTCTGAGAAGTCCTTCCACAGCAGACACTCAGACCGGGAGGCCAGGGGATATTTGGAGAAGTTTGTTCTCATAGACGAGACCCCGGTGGTGGAGGCGGAACATTCAGACAAGGAAAAACCAGCAGAGGGAGAACCACGGGTTCTGCCAGGAGACGGCTTTGATGTCGAAGACTTTCTGCCCAGAAGTGAACATGCGGAAATGCAGCAAACGGAGGAGATCACAGACTTCTTCAGGTCCAGCGCCAATTCTTCACCATGTGACGCCGAACGTCTTCTTCCAAAGGTGGAAGAAGACGATTCAGAAGTTATCTCAAAGAAAATCCCCAAGGTACAAAAAAGTGTCTCCATTGCAGAAGAGAAAGTCCCAGAAGTCCATCTGGATCCACTCAGCCTATCAAACTTTGAGTTCCCCCCTGAGGAACCAGACTGGGGAGGTATGGACGATCCTCCCACCGCTGAGGAGGATGTGTTTAAACACGAGGAGTTATGGAAACACGAGGCAGCCATAACCAAACCAGATCCCCCTCCCAGGAAGAAGACGACATCTAAAGCAAGCCTAGATCTTACACCTCTGACTCCAGTCGACGGGATTCCGATGCAGAACCAAGAGGAAGCTGGAGGAAAGGAGCAGAGGGAGGAGGAGAAGGAGACGGCATCACCAGCGGAGACGACAGACGACAGGGACGGTGTCGACGGCGGAGAAACAATTTCTGAGGCGGCTCTGTCCGAGGCCATCCTGACCGCGCTGAAAATGGAGATCTCTGCGAGTGACGGCGATCAAGATGGCGACGAAACAACCGCAGCAGACGAGAACGGCGGTAAAACGGAGGAGGAGAAAACGAGGAGTGAGGTGGACACAGTGGCGGCGGGACACAATGACCTGAAGGAGGCAAACGTTGAAACGGAGGTCAATCCAGAGAAGCCGGTGGAAGGTTCAGCCGCTGTTCCTCCGACCAAAAACAAGGGGCAGTGCATCATCCTTTAATCTAGAAACTTCAGTGACAGATCGGGAGGAAACTCCTGCCAGCTTCACATACCCAAATATGAATGAGTTTGTCTTCAAAAAGTATTGGTGTCACTCTGACGGAAGACCCTCTTTAAACCAGGTCCCTCCAGCAATAGTGCGTGTAGAAGTCTGGGTCACAAGGGGTGACGGTGCAAAACGGCGGGGTGTGCCGTCTGCTATAAATAAGCCTCTTTGGCCTTTAACCTGACACCTTGTTTCAGAAGACTGTGTGCAGCATCCACTTATAAACAGTCACAGATAAGAGAGCAACACCCATTCTTGTGGAGCTTTTCGTAATGTTTACTCAGTTCTAAAGGTTTTTAAGAAGTCGTGCCTTTCCCTTTGTTACAGAGCCCCTTTTTGCCAAATATTAATGTAGCAGATTTAGTTTTTCATTTGTATTTTCTGCTAAAGAATCTAAAAAGATTAAAGCCTCAAGCGGCGTTGTAAGGGCATTACTCGTCCCCACAGGCTAAGCGGCCCCTCAATCACCCCTATTGCCCCTCCCAGCCTGGTCAGAAGTGCGTGTGACAAATTCATTACAAAAACAACACTTTTTTTTCCAAAATGCAAGTTTTCTGTTGGCTTTATCTCCATAGCAACCATTTTATTTTTGGGTTGCCTGGTGGTGACGAATTGGTCTATGTCATTTTTTGAAGAATCTACAAAAGTAAATTTTTTGAATTTCCTTAACAACTGAGGTTTTTTTGTTAACCACGCTCACATTACAGATATTTTAATACCGTATGTCATATCACTTATTTCAGCTTATGCTAACATTTCATGTAGTAAATTTTCAGAATTCTTCTGTAAAAAATGTGTGAGCCATAAAGGAGCGCCACTTTTGTGAGCTCGCCACACTTCAAATTTAAAACCAACATTTGTTCCCAAGTAGCTCTCCAATGATGCTTGAGCAGTCAGGAGGCAATAGATCAAAATCCCTAAAAGTTTAAATTTGTAGCTGGTAATAAGGCGATATTTAATTATTTTTTTAATTCTAGAATGGCGGCCTCTTACTGAGATCAAAGGTTGTGGTTGTAGAATTAAGCTGGTGGTGTGTATGTAAAATTTTGTTATCACTCAAACAAAAATTTTGTTTTCTCAAATTGAACAAAGATGTGAAAAAATCAATTGCAACTTGATGCCTACACCTGATTCAAAAAATGCGATCTGGAGCCCCGCCTCCTTTGCTGACACATGCGCATAGAAATGCACAAATCACATATGATAAAGGTGTAAACGGTACACACAAAAACTATTAGGTGCAGTATTGTTTTTTAAAATAACATTTTTACTTCTACGGATTTATGTGGGGCACTGCTGAAATTCGGCGCCCTCTGGAGTAAAACCCACGCATGTTAAACCTGACCGACCCTTTTAGTTTGTTCATTCACCAGTAGGTGGCAGCAGAAAGCCGACTGTTTAAAAAAATAAAAAGTCCTACAACTTGTGCCCTGATAGGCATATCGTTTAAGTATACTCATTTTTTTGGGATCATGAAGAGGGTTTATATTTTATCAGTTCATTTTATTTATTATTTATTTTTTGTGGATATATTTTAGCCGACAGCATCGGGGTTGTAGTTTGGACACTCGTGCTGCATTTAAAGGGGGTCCGACATTATAATTTTAATTTTCCATCTAATGATTTAAATAGAAAACACCGCAAGAAAATACATTTTATTTAGTATGTGATATGTAAAACCCACTACATTAAATCATCATGTTTAATAAAAAAGATAATTTGGTTGACTTGAACGTCTTTTGTTGAACACTATTTTGGTTACCGAGGCGCTTTGAACGCCTATGCTAACCCAGCAATGGACAATGTTCACTGTGGGTTCTCCTCCACGGTTGCTCCTGTTGAAAACGGGGCCGAATATCCCGCAGGCGATGGTTTAGTCGACGCTTTCGGGGACCTGGCTGCTCTCCCGGTAGAAGTGGAAGAGAGGAGACCGACGTGTTTACGGTGCCGGTGAGCTAAATAACGGTGAAGCTAATGCTAGGTAGCCGGGATAGCGGGGAGGCTGTGGACGGAAACCCAGAGTCCCGGATGTCCGTTCACTGCATTTATGAGGCGATAGGCCCGTGTCGTTACAGAAAAACTGAAATAAACATGGAGGCTTTAGGCTGAGAAATAACCGGGATGTCACTGCTTGAACTTTCTTCCATGCAGTCGGCCTCAGAAGGTGTGTCTCTGTCCCTTCCTTCCTTCTCGACCGCTGGAGGTGTCCACCTGTCTGTACGTGGTACAGCACCCCGCAGAGGTAAGCTAGCGTTAGCCTCCAAAGCTACATATGTTTAGATTTTTTCTATCGCTTTTGCTATAAAACTTAGGTCAAAAGTCTGACTCTGGCTTCATATTCTAGTATTTTTCTTTTACAAAAATGTATTTTTTTTTAAATCGATACAATGTTTTTTTATTAATCAAGACTAACTTTGATTCACTTTGTGTGAATTCAGTGCAAAAAGTTTGGTCCCTGCCCCAATAATATTTAATCAGCAATAAAATTAAATACATTTCTTTCAAAATTATTCATACATTTTACCAAATTTAAAAAAAGATCTGGGCATAAACTGTTCATTTTGCTATTCCTCACCAGAAATTGTTCCTCATTTTTTTATTTTGCACTTTCACTCAAACATTTAGAAAAGATTTGACTCGTTTTATAACTCCGTCTCTGTGAATATATATTAACCTGTTTTATCTTGCTATTATTATGGCTTTTTTGACATTCGCAAATTTTTTAATTCCAATTGTGTGAATCAGGAGCATATGAAAATAATTCCTTTGGAAAAAGAGCTTTTTTTTTTTAACGCTTCCAGCCTTATGGAGTGATTTATGTGTCATTATTCCAAGCACAATACTCTTAAAACCTTAAAAAATTGTTTGCTCAAAAATGATTTTGCACTTGAAAGAGAAAAATGCACTTGAGACTCAAAAATACATAAAAACAAAACAATTTTCACCGAGAAAAATTCTAGGGCACCCCGTTACAAATGCGCCGCAAAAGCCAGCTAATTGTAATTTTTGTGCTTGTTTTTATATTATTGATTTTGTTTTGTCTTAATGTAAAGCACTGTGTGTTATGTTTTTATAGGAAAAAGTGTTAATGTGAAAAAAGGGTTTTATAAATAAAGTTTTATTTGATCACAGACATGGACGTGACGGTTGAAGCTGATTGGTCAGAAACTCTTCCAATCAGCTTGTAGATTGGATTCAAAAAGGGTTTTGATCGCACGTTTTTTTTGTTTGCTTACTTGTATTTTTTTAACTTCAAAGAGATTTTTCTATTTCAAGTTCAAAATAACTTTTTGAGCACACAAAATGTTTAAAATTTTACGCTCTAAACAATGAGTGTTGCTCTTGGAGTAATGGCACAAACGTCCCTCCATAGCTGCTCCGCCCCATTTTTGTTGCACCTCACTGTGTAGGTACCGTGACCATTCGGCCTTGCAACAACCGTTTGACTAGTGCTGACGTCACATTATGTGATTGGCTGTCAGTTAGTCTGATGATGTGTCAGATAGTGATTGGTCTGGACAAATCATTAAGATATTATGCGGGCCAATGTAAACAAATAGAGCGAGATTATCTTCTAAACCTGCTTTTATTGTTATGATTATTATTTAGTCCATTTGCAGCCGAACGGACTGCGTTCCGAACCTTTCTCCGGACCGAACACTATAACAAAGCACCTTCCCCGCCTTGGAACACAAAGCTACAGACTCCAGCTGCTCTGCTCAGAGACACGGTTCACTTGTGGGGAGCAGCAGGTTCATTCTAACAGCCACAGATCTTTTCACAAAGTGGAGTCGTGGCTAAATCTCTCTATAAACACGACAAAGAATAATGTCAGACACAACTTATAAGGGAAAAGAACTTTAGGTTACAAAAGGAAATGTGAAATGAAAATATGTAGAGCCCAAGGAGATCTCGATGCTACGTAGTTTGTCCAAGTGGGGCTACCGTAGTGTGATCTCATCCTCAGTTGAAAGGACGGTTATTTGTAGGTTGAATAGTTACGGTACCTACACTGGTAATGTGAGGTTTGGGTTGAGAGGGGGGCTGTAAGCTAGCGGTAGAGCTAAACAGAGGTAAACAAAGAGCTCTCAGCAACAAATACTGTCCCGCCCACGCAACGGTTTGTGTTTTGCCTCAGGAAAGCAGAGTTCTGCGCACCGTTCCTCTTCTTGCCACGTGTTTGCCTCAAGGAAAATGCAACATCATCGTGGGACGACGATTCAGCGAGGAAAAGTAAGTAAGTGGCATTTTGTTTTCAATAAAAATTAGGTCTGCACAATAAAACGCAAATTTGCTGTTATCGCTATATGAAGCTTATCGCAAAAATTGCAATAAATGGTTACCTTAAATGTGCTAAAACAATCTTATGGCAGCTTGACGAATTTAACGCATCAAATTAATCCCTTTTACACATTTGACAAATCAGATGAAGCCCTGAACTTGTTGACCAATCAGGTGGAGCTCTTTATTGTTAGTTGTTGACTCTTATTTAAATTAAACTGTTGCAGTGAAATGGAAAGGATTTTTTTATTTGCCATTTGTTCTTTTATCGCAAGTTATATTGCACATCGCGAGTTTTCCTCATATTGTGCAGCCCTAATGAAAATATATGCAAATGGCCTTAAATATATTTAGGGCTTGCTATTATATAATTGCACGCAGACACCCGGAGCTCGCCGCCGTCTGTCAAGACAGCAGAACGCTCATCCTCTACCCCGGTCCCAAGTCCCAGAACCTGGAGGAGCTGGTTCGGTGTCAAGATGTGGGATCGACAAATCACAATGTGATCATCATAGACGGCACCTGGAGCCAAGCCAAGAACATGTTCCTGAAAAACAGCATGTTCCACTTCCCTAAACAGGTCCGAACAGTTTGAAGAGAAATGTTTGGTCTCCTTTTCAATGATCAATTTCAAGCACTTCCCTGTTTTTTTTCTTTTTCTTCTTCATTTGGTTAAACTTCTCGTGCACGAGTCCGACTGCAGCCCTTCTGATCTCATTGTGGTTTGGTTTTTCCAGGTGCAGCTCAACAGGACTCTTTCCAGTCAATATGTGATCCGCACCCAACCCTCCAACATCTGCCTGTCCACGCTGGAATGTGCCGCCGTCGCCCTGTCGGTCCTGGAACGCAACGACGAGATCCAAGAGGTGAAGAGCCAACAGATCGCAGCTTTGCACGGAATTAGCAACCAGTATCTAAAATCAAAAATATAGATCGATTTGATGAGGATCTTGACCTTTCTTGGTTAAACTAGTGTGTTTGTTGTGCAGAGGTTATGTTCTAAACATTAACCAGTGATGGGTGAAATCCTGAAGTAGGATTATAGATCTACATCATGCTTTTCTGAAGCCATATAGATTTAACTATATTTGGCACACTAAGGAACAATTTTAAAAATGAAATATGAGTTATTTTTGCGGCTTAATTCCTACCCGGAAGTAAGACAAATCAATCTCTGAGGCTCCGCCTCTCACTCCTTGTGGGTGACGCCCATTTCATGATGTCATCACAGAGTCGGCCTTGGCAGCGTTTCTCCAACGAAATCAAAATATCCGAACTTTTTGCAAAGATGGATGTCCATGTATAAGGAAACGTTTAGCCGATCACCGCCAGCTCAGCGGAGAAAGTGTTTGTGTTAGCCTGGGGGGGGCGGAGACTCTTCCTGGAAGGGATTTCGAGAACACGCTCGTTTTCGTGGGTTAGGAGGGGCTCAGAGGTGCAGCTTTTTAGAGGAACAATGTGTGAACGGATCAAAATACCACTTTGGGTTTATTATAATACACTTAAGAGCTCAAAAAGTTGTTTTTTCTTTCATAATATAGGACCTTTAAGGATGTAAAAGTCCTCCCAACACATTTGCTACACTTTTCTCAGACAGAGATGAACTTTTTCACACTTTTCTCTCTTGTTGAAATTCTTAAAGTTTAAACTTTCGTTTAATAATAGCTCTAAAACAAATATCTGCTCACAATTGAAGATTTATGTCAATGTGGCAAACCTAATGCGTGCTGTGGGTCCCACTCTGATAAAGAACATTGGGTTTTTAGTGTTTTTAACGTGCTCTTGTGAAATTTTTCTGATGGAGGACATGTATTAAGAAAATTGACCCTTAAATTGCATTTTGAGTATTTCTTGACTCTAACTGTTGTGAACCAAAAGCAGACGGGAGAAATGCAGCTTGAAAAGATCGTATCTGACAGAGAAAATATTCTGGGCGGGGCCTCAGCTCCATCCTGATGCACACCGATAGATCCGCGTACGTCTGAGCTGGAATCTGGATCCAAACTTCATCGCTCAGCAGCTTTGTTAGGTTGGGGGTGAGAGGGGCTGTGAGCAAGCAGGGGAGAGTTTAAACAGACGGATGATGGGAAGTGGGGGCGGGCTTACTCCACGCCAGCAGTCCCACAGCTCAGAAGTGAATTTTCTAAGGGAACTAATTCCAGCCGCTCTGCAGAAACGATGTCCTAGAAAACAACACAGGTTTTTTGATTTGGGGGTAAAAGCGGGATCCTCCTCATTCAAAGACCACCGGGAACGCTTTGGAAATAGATCAAAAGGTGATCGGAGTTAGTCTGCAACTTCCTTAGGTTAGTAGTCGTCTGCTGCAGATCTAAATGAACACTTGAAATTCCTGATTTACTGAAACAGGGCCTCTTGGCTCTAGAGATGCTGATTTCTCGTGTATTGATGTAAAATCAGTTGAAATGAAAGGCTGGTCGTATAAATTGATGCGGCTAAAGTGTAAAGCCGACGTTTTCTGGCTGCCCCTCTAAGTCGATCTGCCTCAGAGGGGATTTAGTGGGATGGCCGTGAGCCCTTGGGCGCCGGAAACGTGACGGCTTTAATGCGGCTGCGTGTTCATTTTCTGGCTCAGAGAAAGAAAAAAAACTCTGAAATATTTATGGTCGCCCGCAGGTTCTGCTGAGGCCGCTGAAAGCCCTGTGCTCCTTCCAGCTGCAGCACGGAGCCCAGATCCATCACAGCAAGGAGCATCTGCTGAAAACCGGCATGTACGACAAGCCCATGCCCAAGAACAAACGCAAGATCAAGAGAATGGAGAAACTGCTCGCCGACCACAGCATCTGTCCCAGATGAGACGGAGTACCGCTGTACAGAAAAGGGATTTCTCTTTCCTAATGTCATTTAAATAAAGAGGATGTTTTTTGTTTCTGCTTTACAGGAAAACCGGCCTCTGAAATGTAGTGTAAAACATCTTCTGCATCAAATGTTAGACAGATTTTAAGGTAAAACTCTGATGAAGGAAGCATCTGTTTTATATTTAAATGTTCCAACAACAGCTGGTAGATTTGTGACTCTTTTTGTGTTTTTTTTTTTTTTTTTTTAGTTTTAGTTTTTTTTTAGTTTTTTTAGTTTTTTAGTTACACTTTATAAACATGTCAGAGTCTGCTCTGAATTACATTCAGGCGTGTCTGTATTTATCCGTTTTTCCAGTTTCATGTTCTCCATCTGTGTGAAGCTACCAAACCAAAACAGGTTCAATTTTAGGAGAATCTAGTTTTACAGTCAACTTTTTTATTTTTAAAAGCAATATTCTGCTTACATTTTCTTCAACCGGGTCAAATTCTTTTTTTTTTCTATTTATATTTATTTATTTTGGGTTCCGTTTGTTGTATTCTGTGATCAGAACTTAGGAAAAAAAAATCCTCATCAGCCAAGTTATACAGTTTTATTTTGTAAAATGAACATTTACAGTTTCTTTTGAAGCTGCTTGAACACATCGCTGTTCCGGATCTATCTTTTCTCTGTGGTTACTGGATTTTTGCACAGCTCTTAAGAATGAAACAATGGCATTTCCAAAACGGAAAATAAAATTCCTGCATTTTACATCCATTGTCTTATTTTGAAATTCTGTAAAACACGAAGCTGCTAATTATTAATCCGTTAATTGTTTTAATTTTGTTTAAAAGCAAAATATGTTAAATTTGGATGAGCTTTGCCTTTTTTAACAGGACAAAGAAATTAGTATTTCCTCTGATTTTTTTTAAGGAGATAAACGTAGGAAACTGAAAATGTACCCTAGTGAAGGCTTTAAGAAGTTGGTTTTAATTTTTTTGTTTCACCTTTTTACTGAAAAATAAGATACATTTTGTTAGTGTTGTTTTCTTAACATTATTTTTTAAATTTTATGTCAAGAGGAAAATCAAACAAAGCAGTACAATTTCAAACCAAGCAGGTAAAAAGATTTTTCTTTTGTTCTTCATAAAACTAGGAGTTTTATAAAAAAAAACAGCAATAAAGAATTTTGTAAAAAAAGAAATTTAAAAACTGAATTTGATTTCAAACATTTCTATCTGAAAGTTTAAACTGACTAATTTTAAAATACGCAATTGACTTGATGTATGAGTTTAGGTTTAAGTTTTATCATAAAACTCAACTGGAAATTAATTTTAAAATAGCTAATGGTGTAAAATTGTTGCAATTGCTTCTTTACATGTCAACAAAAAAATTCAGAATATAAATTTTATGTTTGTATATTCTTGCTGCTTATTTTTTAAACAGTTCTTCTATTAAAATTCTAGTTTTTTTTATCTGAAAACAAGATAGCATGGAAGCCTAAAAAATGATTTTAACAATTAAATCTTACAAATTACTGTTAGTGTGCTTGTCATTTTTATATTCATACTTTTAATCGCTAAACATATTTTTGTTTAATAAAATAAATAAAAAAGGTGTTTCTTGAAAACAAACAAAGGCCTTTCAATAGTACATATTTTTAACTTAATGCAATAAAAACCTATCAATTTTTATTGTCAGTTTTGTGAAAAACTGATAAAGAATGGATAAAAAATCAAAGTAAACAAAGAGTTGAACTATTTTCACTTAAAAACATTTAACTAATTTGGTTAAACGTTTAAAAAACATGCAGTTCTTGTTGCAGCCTTGATGAAACTGTTTTTGATGCTAAAAGTTGTAATTTTTAACAGAAAGAGTGTTTGTTGTGTTTTTATTTTCTCCTATTTGGTAGTCTTCCTTTCACAGAACCTTTGCGCATGCGTGTTTGGAGTCGGCCCCCGGTCTCTACGCCATCTTTGTCGGCTGCCCCATTGTTCACTCAGAGACTACCAGCGGTGTTAAAATCCCTCATATTTCTGCTGAAAATAGTCCCACGGCGTCACCGACTGCTGCCCGCGACAACCGTGGATTTGCTCTCAGGGTCGCAGCTTGTTTTTGGCCGGCAAGTGTGACACAATGGACGACGAGCAGCCCAAAACCCTGTGAGTGTGCGACTGCGTTGCCGTTAGCTTGTGTGCTCGTCACGTAACATTTAGCGGCAGCGCCGGCGCGACGTTATTTTACCGCACGATGGGTTTGGGTTGTTGGTTCCCTAGGCTTTCGTAAGACGCTATAAATGTAGTTTCTTGTGTAGAAGTTGTCACGTTGTGTTGGTTTTACGATTTCGTTGTAAAGAAATCGATAGGAAGCTAATTGCTAGCGTGTTAGCATGCTAGCAGGTTCCAGAAAAATCTGAAATTGGCTTGACTCGGTTGATTCCGGTTGAATCTCTACGCTTTAAAAAACAGTCTTGAACGAGCTCGTGTGCATGCAGAACACGAGTTTGATCCTAATGTTTTTATATAAACGCTGCACTGTCGTAAATGTGACAGGAAACTTAAAAAAACCGCTTTGAAGTCCTGCTGTGAGCTAAAAAATAGTAGAACATTCACTAAAGCGTGTCTTTCCTCAGGCCAAGTAAGGTATACTTTCATGTTTTGAGGGGAAAACTGCCTGCATTTAACAAAAACAAATGTTACGATTATTCAAAATGGGGGGATTTATAAAGATATCTCTAACAAAGCATGTTTTTGGACGATATTTTTATGTGTTAAATTTAAAATGCAATGGAAGTTAGCAGTAATGTTTGTCCCTCAACTGCATAACATTGGGAACAAATTAATTCATAATATCTCTGTCTTCAGGTATTTGCATATATTTATATTTAAGATAAATTTAAAGTCATGTATTTTAAAGATCATTATATACCCCTAATCAACAGCTCACAGGTTGCTAAAGGGAAGAAAACCCTTTTTGGACAAAATAAGAAGCATTTCTTATTAAGGAATACATTTTATCTGACAAAGTCGTATCATGTTTAGTATAAATGTTGAAGATGTGTGGATTATAAATCAGTTACTTTTCTGAGAAAGAACAATTAACTCTAGTTGAAAGTGTTGATTTTATTTTAGCTTTATGATGTGTCTTGTTTTCTGGTTTACCGCTTACCTCATTACAGCAGATGCACAGGATTAGTCGTTTCTGTTCAGTCTAAAAACATGTCAGAAACTGAAACCTGGAGCTTTTGGTGTCCACAGCTTTTTCTTCTTGCCTACATAGTTTGCAGATTATTGTAGTTTTATTTGAAAGAGAGGGGATCTCAGCAGCCTGCTAAACCTCAGTGAATTAAAAGGAGTTAATGTCGTTTTTTTTTACTTTTCGACAAGTTTTTTATTTATTTAAAGGTTGTAATGCATAATTTAAGAAATCTGAGGATAAACCACATATTTACCTTTGCTGCCTTTAGGATATATCAACAAAAATCACTGTAAATCTCATCTTAAATAACAGTAAAAATACATTTTCCCCCTACTTTTAGAACGCAACGCAGCCGGCAATATTTGTTACATACTTAGGTTAAAAATAAGAAAATTAGTCTTTTTACTTAAAAGCTGCAACAACAAGCACATTTTTATATATGCAAAACAACAGCTTTTGTTTGATTCATTTACCTGCAGGAGTGTTTGATAGTAACTACAGATTGTTTGTTTGTTCAGGTATGTTGGGAACCTGTCCCGGGACGTGACAGAAGCCCTCATCTTGGAGTTGTTTGGCCAGATCGGACCCTGCAAAAGCTGTAAAATGATTGTAGATGTGAGTTTTACACCTTTCTCTACTTTGTTTTCACAATCGCATGGAGAAATGAGAGGAAATGTGTTGCTTACAGCCTTCGCCAGGTCAATCATTTGGTAGATTTCCAAGAGTCGAGTGTTTTCCTGGTGTTCAGCGGTACCTCGGCCTCAAATGTTATTGCTTTCTGATGCTGTTCTCGTCACTTAATATATGCATTTCCTGTCCACTCCAGACAGCAGGTCACGACCCGTACTGCTTTGTGGAGTTCTATGAACATAGACACGCCACTGCCACAATTGCAGCCATGAACGGTCGGAAAATATTGGGTAAGGTAAGCTATCATGACCTCTTGGTGAGTCACAAAGGGCAGACTTTGACATGAAGAAACTGGAGAGACGTGTCTTGTGGAACCTCATCTTACTCCCCCTCCACTTGGTTTTGTTTTTTCCTCCCTGTGCACATCGTTCTTCTGTGCTCAGTAAATAACTGAAGGAGGAACTTGATCTATCTTATCTCCTGTCTGAGGAGTTTAGAATTAGTCATTCTTGTTTTTCAATGCTGACAGATTCTAGTTTCTGAATCATTTTTTATGCTTGAGGTCATTTGGCTTTAAGTACCAAGTGCTGCTATATTTCAACTCGGTGAATTATGTTAGTCTGTTCAGCTTCCTTGCTGTAGCTTAAGTCTTTAAATGTATTTGTAACAGTTTAAATATAAAATAATTCACCAGATCCAGACAGTTTTATAAAGTGAGGTGTTTTTAATTAAATCCTTCACATTATAGCTATTTTTTTTAAACATTTCATTCATGTCTGCATTCTTGCTACTAACTTATTAAAGACGAACAGTGTTTACTGTGCTATAATCTCCAATCTTTTCTCAATTAAATCAACTCAAACCATCAGATCTTGGATTTGCAGAAAACGATCACTCACATTCTTGATTGGTGTGTTTTTTGTTTTTTTCTCCTGAGACTTGAGAGTGAAATCCTTTCGTAGATGCCGTTTTGTTTCTGTTTCTCAGTTGACTTTATCCCTTCCTGTTTCTAACTTAACGGGCTGAATGGTCTGTGGAAACGGCTACACGAGGCATCTCTTTAGGGTAGCCAGATAGTTGGTCAACGGTCACTTTTGTGTACTTCCATGGTTTTTGATCGTATGTTGGTGGCATTTTATTTTTTACTCGTATAAGTAGTTAACCGTTATTGTTCTCGTAGTGGTTTTTCCTTTTGAAATGAAAAGCGTTTTAATTGCATAAAAGGAGTGTAATTAACAAAATGATGCTTAAAAATGTCAGCATCAATTTGACGTTTAAGCATTTGTCTGGTTGATGGATTTATTTATTTTTTTTAAAGTATTTTTCGAATTTGAATTTTGCTAGCCTTATTAAATAGCCATATATGTGTGCTTGTATTGACTGTATATGGGAACTGGACTGAGTGACTCCTCCCCCCTGGTGTTCCAAACAGGAAATACCTGCTGTCTGCAAGAAGCCAACATCCCATAGACTTCTATACAGAAATAAACAGCTGTTACTCAGTCATTCTATTGGTCAGAAGAACCATTCCTGCTCTAATACACCCCCCCCCCCGGTAGTTCAAGTTTTAAACAGTCCAATCAGAATCCTCAATAAAAGTAGGTGGAGCCTGCTGGCCTTACGTTTAATAATTTTGTGTGGCCCACTTTGAAGTGGAAGAGGCGTAGACTACCGACACGCTCACCCGTGATTGACAAGAGTGGTTGCCCTAAAATAAGTGGCTCAGATTGATACGATTGCTGCGGTCTGGTTCCAACATGGCGGCGTCCGTATAACAAAGAAATGTCACTGACTAAACGTAATTTGGTTGGGGGCAGACGTTTTCAGTCTCTCTGTCCAGTTCTCAGATGCAGACTTGTACACAGCAACATGAAAGGGAGACGCAATAGAAGCTTTTAAAGATCGATGTGTTGGAAGTTAGATGTGACGCAAGGAAAGTCGAATTGTTTAACGTTTTGCGGAAAAAGCTTCGTGAAAACTTTTTTTTTTTTTTTTTAAACCATTAATTTAGCTTTAAAAAAAACATTTGAAGCTTTGAGGCTTCAATCTAACAGGAACAGAAAAGCACAGTGACACCTGGTGGCCAAATGAAGCCAATACACCTCAAGAAATCGACCGACTAAAACCCGTGTTGGGGGGAAAATTAGTTTTAAACTATTTTCGTTGCAGCTTTTAGTACAAACTGTTTAGAAGGAACACAAAAGTGCCCCCGTCCCCCAGTGTAATGCTTAATAACACAAATTAAAATAGTTTCTGCTAAAATAATTACAGAATAAGTGCATATGTGGTTGATAACCACCTAGAAAATAGTATGGGGACGGTCTCTGAGTGTAACTCGGCTCTTTTGCATAAACGTGTCCTTGACGACGTCACCGGGAGATTTTTCTGTTCTGTAGAACAAATTCGACTATTTCACTTATGAAAATGTGAATTGGTTTGCCGTATTCACCTATTAGTGTGAAGTCGTTACGTTTGGAAATCATTTAACGGATAGATCAGGATCTTTGGGCTCCAGATGTTTGGCGACGGTGCGCAGAGATGCCGTCGGGATCTTGTCACTCCATGCTCCTCCATGTCGTTTGCTTTGATGGCAGTTTTCCTCGAGTGCGTTTCCATCTGTGTCTGAATGAGTTGACCGTGGCCCTGCTGTGTCATCGTGCATCATGTAACATTGATCTTACTCTGATGCTCTTCTGTCCCCCTGCATCTTTACTGCTGTGTTCTTTTGCAGTTATTTCCACATAAAAAAACACATAAGAGCAACTTCCAGAAAAATACATTCAGTTGAAAATATTTTATCCTCAACAGGTATTGAAGGACCGTTTGAGGAGTATAGCAAGTTCGTATAAATCACTTGTTTGTAAGTCCCTTGTTATTTGGACCTTACTTCCTACAATTTTGCTCCAAATTGTTACTAGACTGAGATGTTCCTGATGATAAAGGTGAAGCCTTGATATCCCTTTCTGTTCTGCCCTGTATTTTACTGTTAATTAATGCAGAGGTGTTTAAGAAAATGACAAATAGTGGTTTTAGAACCAAGTCTGACTTAAGAGACCTTCATTTAAAAAAAAATAAATTAAGAAGTCTTTCAAAATATGACTCGAGTAAAGCTGGTGTGTGAAAAACTCAAATCAGAAAACAAAAAAAAGCCTCTTGTTTTCTACAAGTGTCCTTCCCATCTCACCTCCTCTTCCTCCTTTCTGCATCTTTGTTTCTTTCAGGAGGTGAAGGTCAATTGGGCCACAACGCCAACGAGCCAAAAGAAAGACACGAGCAGTGAGTGATCAGCCCGACGCCTGACATTTGATCATTACTTTTATGCCCAATGGGTCATTTTTGAGGGTGATGCATTAGAAGTATTTCAGAAGTGTTTATAAAACCCAGGGCAAAACGCAAAAATCTCTTCTATTAATACAATTGTTTTTTCTTTTTTTAAACATCAGATTTGGTTCATAAAAGGAGTTTCAACCAACAAACCCAAAGGACTTCCATAAGCAAACTTATCCTTATATATAGAAGTATTAATATTATGATGTGTCATAACAAATTACATTTTTCGTTAATATATTAAGGCCATTTGCACCCTGATAGATTTTTCTGTGTGTGTGCGATTTTATGTATTATTTTTTTAAACGGTGCTTTCTGTGCTGATTGGCTGTAGACTCTTGTCAATAAACTCCTCCGTGAATGGCGATCGTTTGAACTGCGTGGATGTTGTTTTTCTGGTTTTAGGTCACTTTCATGTTTTTGTCGGAGACCTCAGTCCTGAAATCACCACAGACGACATAAAAGCGGCTTTTGCTCCGTTTGGCAAAATCTCGTGAGTTTCTTCTTTTTCTCTTGTCATTTATCAAGCAGCTGTTTGTTCTACGACATAAAGCCGGCAGTCGCGTTATGAAGAAGCAGCAGCCCGTGAAGTTTGCAGATGAAGCTTCAGGCTTGAGTGTATTGTTAATCAAAACAGACCTTTTGGAGCATTTATTAAGAAATTCACCCCCTTGATATTTCTTTCATAGCCCAGATATTTTTGCATCGTGCCTGATTTAAATAAATCGTTCTAAATATTTGTTGTTTCTTTTGTATGTGATGTGTTTGTGCAGGGATTGTCGGGTGGTGAAAGACATGGCCACGGGTAAATCTAAAGGTTACGGCTTTGTCTCCTTCTTTAACAAATGGGTAAGTTTGCCTGCAGGACTTTTCAAGCAGTGGTGTCTGACCTTTTTCAGGTTTGATGTCAGACAAAGTTTTCAGGGTTTTTTTTTTTGCCCTCCAGTTTTGCTTTTGAGGGTAAAGTTCTAGATTTCATGTAGGAACTATTAAAACGTAATATCAGTTTACCTGAAACCATAAGTGGAACCAAAAGAATCAGACGTCAACGTCGTCTGACTTTTAGGATACAACCATGAATAAAAATTTAAAAAAGCCAATGAAACAGACATTTATCACATTTTAGTAATAGACATGAATTCCCCTTTTGAGCAACTTCATAAGCAGCATACTCGTAATGTCCAACAGCTGGTTGCTGGCTGTAATATTACGGGCTGTGGGAACAACTGTCAGAATAAATCCACATTTGGAGTAAAGACTCTAGGTTTTTGTCTGTTAAATGCAGCTTTCTTTTATTTTGAAATCAAAGGCTCTTCTTAGAGCTGTGATGGTGTCGGATTTTTGAGTCCCACTGAACACAAAATCCCCCGGCGGCCGCGTCCCAAATGAACACAATTCCTGATTACAACGCAGTATTCTTTATTAACAAATAACAGTAATAACTAACTACTACCTATCTAACTATTGAACTAACTATATAGGTGTTGTAGCAGGAGTATGTGTGTGTGTGTGTCAGCGAGCGGTGTGTGTAAGAGGAAGGAGCGTGTGCCATGCGAGAGTGAGACTGTGCACAGGTGTGTTGGTGGTGCACGTTCATGTTTGTTGTTATGGAGTGGAGGACAGTAATAAACGGTTTCCCCCAGAAGAACGGTGATGGATTCTTTATTAAACTGCTCTGGAGTAGAGCTGTGACGGTGTGGGAATTTGATCATGAATAAGCGGTGCGACGACCCCCCCCCCCCCCCCCCAATATAAAAATAAAACACAAAATCCTCCAGCACTTAAGAATGCACGCAGCTTGTAATGGAAATGAATAGAATGGAAATTCCCCCAGAAGCCCTTGAAGTTTGAACACAGGACTCGCAGAAAAAGTAAATTATTAGCAAAGATGTGTTTATTATAGGTCAAATCACGCACCATATGCAGAACTTTAAAAGAAAAACAAAAGAAAAGGTGATGAGTCATCACTGCTGTGATGCAGTTGTCATCACAACCCTGACTCTTGTTGGGTTTTTTTTTGTTTATTTACTGTCCACAATTGTTTTTTTGTTCACTTTGCTAGTTTGGGAGTTCCAATTTAGCAGTTGCTTTAAGAAAGCCGTGGATGGATTTTCAACATGAGACCGAGCGACTTGTCGTCCGTTAAAAATGATGAGGTGGAGAGAATCTAGTAGTTTTTCAAAATAAAACTTCCTGCAGAACCAGATTACAAAGAAAAGGAAAAAATGTAGGTTGTTATTTTTTTTGTGGCCCGGCACCAACTGTCCTACAGAGCGCGAGGGTTGGGAACCACGGCTTTGGAAATCATCCAACGAGATGGATCCGTGTCGCAGATGTTTTTCATCCACGTCTGCTTTTGCCCTTTCCAGGACGCAGAAAATGCCATCCAGCAGATGGGAGGACAGTGGCTGGGGGGGCGACAGATCAGGACCAACTGGGCCACCAGGAAGCCTGCGCCGAAAACCACAAACGAATGTACGTTTATGAACCCCACCTGCACCTTCAACCAGATCTACACAATCCCTTTAGATCTGTTGTTTCCAGACTTTTAGTAAACAAGATCAAATGGAAATGTTTGCAGCATTTTTTTTTTAAATCGGCAGAACTGCTTCAGGTTGCCCAAGTTTTTTATTTAAAAAGCTGGTTAAACTAAAGCCCGTAATGTTCAGATTGATGAATGTTTCATGAACAAATCTTTTTAAGGAGGTAACTGAGCGCGTGCAGATGTTCCTTCTGTGCAGCGTTAGATTAGCTGTTAATGAAACCATTGTTGTTCGTGGTGTTTGAAGGAAAAATTGAGCTCAAGAATCTTTAATTTCGAACAGTCAAAATACATTTTAAAAAGCCTCCTTTTTATGTTTTTTAAATGTTTCCAAGAAAAATGTCAGTTCTTCTAATTCTAAGGGTTTTCATGTGTGGATTTAGGATTAAGCTCATCAAATCTCTTTCCTTTTGTAGCTTCAAGTTCAAAGCAGTTGTCCTTCGATGAGGTGGTGAACCAGTCCAGCCCGAGCAACTGCACCGTCTACTGCGGGGGGGTCACCACCGGCCTCACAGGTAAAGCCCAGTTGGACATAAAACTTGTGTTAAAGCGTCCGCCGAATGTCAAATAAAAACTTTTTTTTTTTTTTTTTGCTTTACTTCCCAGAACAAATTATGCGTCAGACCTTTTCGCCTTTTGGCCAAATAATGGAAATTCGCGTTTTCCCCGAGAAAGGGTACTCGTTTGTGAGGTGAGCTGACGTTCTGATGCTCCTCACACGCAGTTTTCGTTTTTTTTATTTTTTAAATCCATATTCATATTTCTTCTGCACAGATTCAACTCTCACGAGGCAGCGGCTCACGCCATCGTTTCCGTCAACGGCACGTCCATAGAGGGCTACGTGGTTAAGTGTTACTGGGGCAAAGAAACCACAGACATGGTCCAGGGCCCCATACAGCAGGTACCCATGGCACAGGTATGAGGACTCGGCGTCCCGCAGGATTCGTTAAGCCGCTGTGTTTGCCAGCGCGGCCCTGAGTAACTGCGATCTTCATAAATGTGCACATCAGCAGAACACGCTGGGCTTCGCAGCGCAGCCCTACAACCAGTGGGGGCAGTGGTACGGCAACACGCAGCAGATCGGGCAGTACGTGCCCAACGGATGGCAGGTGCCGAGCTACGGCGTCTATGGACAGACCTGGGATCAGCAGGGCTACAAGTGAGTGGAAGGAGGGTTCAAAATGGAAAAAAAAAACTCAATTCAAACGCTTTGCTGAAGAACAAGTTATAAAAAATGATCAGCAAACACGAGCAAAGAAAATGCTGTCTACTAGAGAAACACTGGAACAATGAAAAGCGGGCGGCCTAAACAAATACAAATCAAACTTTATTTATTTATAAAACTTTATTTTATAAAACTTTTACAAGCAAAAGTAGAGGTTGATTGGTCAATATACATTGTTCCGCTGTGTGAATGAGTGCATGAGTGCGGCCCTGCGACAGACTAGCCACTCGCTCAGGGTTCACCCCGCCTTCACACAGGCTGGGATAGGCTCCAGCAACCCTACGATTCTGAAGTGGGATTAGAAAATGGGTGAACGGTTCGCATTCGGACGAAAAAGATAAAAACTTCAGATTTAGTGAAAGTGGTATCGCTGTCATTTCTAATTGACAGTAATCCTCACATGTAGAGAAAACCATGTTTTGTGTTAATTTTAACATGTACTTGTGGCGTTTTTCTGATGATGGAGGAAACAATTCTGAGTATTTATTCAGAGGAAAAAAATGCTGTTTGAAAAAGTTGCATTTGTGAGGTTGAAAGTGCGCTGGTTGGGCCTCAGGCTCCCTGCTCCACTCTGCAATGGGCTGGGAAAGGGGAGTGGGTTGCTCCGCACCAACAGTCCCGCCCACAACTGAATTAGGATGGGTGAATTTCTAATGACAGCGGCTTCTGTTTGGCTAAAAACAATTTCAATTAGAAGGATGATTTATTTTCAAATCAATCAAAAGTTGACCGGTAGAAGTGTTTTGATCCTCCAGAAGGTCGTTCCTCAGCGCTGAGGCACATTCTTGATACCGACACCAAACACCCAAAATACCACTGATGGACAGACGCTCACATTTCAGACACACTGCATGTCTGTAAATAAATACCAGTCATGTTCAGTCCAGCTGGTCTCACTTTTTTTTAGTTTTTTTTTCTGTTCTTGCGGTTTCACATTAATGAAATACCTGATTGCAGGGAATCAGCAGTAGAAACAAACCAGGAGCTCCGATTGGACATTACCAATCTAAAGTCCTCCACCGTCCTCACATCAGTTGTTTACGTGAAGCAGATGGCGTTTGTGTTCACTGTGTCTGCATTTCCTGTCAGGTTTGCACCCAACAAAAACGTAGCTTAATCTTTTTTCTTCTACGGCAGCGAATTGAACACCGTCGCCTCAGTAAAAAGAGGTGATCAGCAGCTCTAGTGGTGTTTTATTTATTTATTTTTCTGCTCGAGCTTGTCACTTTTCACACACCCAGCAAATTAATTTGAAGGGAATCTGAAGCTGAGCTAAAACAGAAGGTTGGTTTAGAAAAGGGGAATTTCAGAACTGCAGAAATGAGTCACAAAGATTCAAACAAGTCATTTGAACGAGTCAAATTATATCACAAGTCACAGTTGTTGGTCTGATTTATTGACCTGAAATAGATCCAGGACATCTTTAGGCAAAACTTCAACCAGTGTGTTTTTTTTCCCTTTTAAATAAACTTTATTGACAAATATCAAACACTGACTCTCCACAAAAAGACCATAATAGGAAGATGAAAACAGATTTAAAAAAATTGAACAAAAAAGAAAAAACTTAAAGCGCTGACACCATAAACCTCGTCGCTACATGGAAGCTTTGACCGTTCACGATACACGGAAGACGCAGATGATGTTTAAAGATCAGGTTTATTTATTTTGAAGAGCTCAATGAGCTCGTTTACATGTCAGGGTACACGAGATCCTTCAGTCCTTTACGTTGTAGTCCAGGAGCTGCGCCTGAACAGCGACAGTGTTGGCAGTTCCATGTTTGTGACCCAGTTTGATGACCTTCTGTCCCGCATTAGCACTTAAAAGGAAAAAAAAATCAAAACGAGAATAATAGTCTGGATGCAAATAAGAAAAAACGTTCAGGAGGAAAATGGTCAGATGCTTTTCTAGACGGCGCGTTGCTGTCTGTAGCAAATTCTGATACACACGACTACAGCGCCCCCTGGCAGCTGTAGTGGGAAACAACCGCTAACTGGCAACAGGTTGTTTGTGGGAAAATAATTAATATATAAGCCTAACTATGTTTAAAAAGAAACACACGTAAGTCACTTCTGAGTATAAGTCGCATCCCTGGCCCAACTATGAAAAAAAAAAACATCTCGTTAAACCACAGAAAATACAGTAATTACACCCATATTCATACTCAACTTTTTTGTTGTAAATTTATCCATAATGAGGGCTGTAATGAGTATCCATATCGGATACTCATTACAGCCCTATCCAGTAGGGATGGGCTGATATGTTTTCCGTCCGATATGATAAACGCCTTTTATGGCCGATAAATAGCTGATATTTGCCAATACAGAATCTATAACAACACAAAGTTAAGATCTTCTTTTTTTTCTTTTAGAAATGCTAAACTTTTCTTTTAACCGGAAGATCCCATTGTTCTTGAGCTTTTTAACATGCTTCAAAGAATCTCCTGGGAACAAGTTTCACTTTAAAACTTTCACATAAACATATATTGAATATTGGACACAAGTGTAAACCATAAGCTTTCCCTTGATCTATTAGGAACAACATCTGTCAAACCTGTTCATTTTTGAACACCCTATCAAAAATGACATTTTCTGGAAAAAACAGTCAAATACTGACTATGACGGTAAACAATAAGCTTCCCAAACTTGAACAAGTAAACATTTCAAAAATAAAGTGTTTCTAAAAACAGTCAGAAGATTATGGTTATTGGACCGATAAACTCAAATTATGGAAATATCGGCCAATACCGATACTGGCACGGATATATTGCCCACCCCTACTGTTCAAAACCGTATCACACCGTGGACCTCAGCTGTGCTATTGGCTCAGAAGGGATTCAAACCGTCTTGTGTCCGTTCTTCTTCCTGCAGTCATTTACACGCCGGAGCCGGATGGACGGGAATGGGCGCCCTCAGCAACGGAGGCATGGTGGAGCCCGGGCAGGGCGTCAACGGGACGGTGCTAACCAACCAGGCCGGCATGAGCACCGCCGGCTACCCCACCCACTGATCGCAGCCCCCCGCCCCACCTCCACCCCGTCCAAAGGCCACAAGGATGATACTCTGCCGGTGAAGGAGCGCATCAAATGTGCTCTGACTGTCACGTCACAAAAATTACTGTTATTGAAGCTGGTACGCCATTTCCCTGATTCTACCAGCCCCGAGTCTCACCCACTGCCCGACTCTACAGATGTAAAGATAAAGATTCACACTCTGACACTCTGCGAGCTTCTGCTAATCCACCTTGCATTCCTGGGCCCATTTTAGTTTCTTTTATTTTTGAGTATAAACTGGCCAAAATGTAAATTACATGACGTGTCAAGGTTTTTCAAGCAGAGAGAGTTAAGTATGGAGGAAAAATCACCCCCCCCCCCTTGTTTTCAAGCCCCTCCGAGCCAAAGAGCAAGGGCAAAAATTTTATACCAATATTTAACAATCACACAGACAGAAGAGGCGGCGAACTTTGCCGCAGAAAGCGCTCGATAGTCCGCCGTTTCAGCGACACACCGACAGTCGTCGTCCTCCCCTCCCCCGCACCGGAGCCGTCACTCTCACCGTTGCTCTGTTTCCATAGCGACACGAGTCCCAGCCAGTTCTCAGGGTCCTGTCGAGTCATTCTGTGGGGGGTTGAGGAGGGGCGTGGGGGAGGAGAAGTGGGCGTGTCCCCGTCATCTCTGGAACCGGACTGAACAGACGGGAGATCTGTGGATTGAAGCGTGTGTTTGCTTCTGTGTGTGCATGAACTGATGCTTTTACTCACCAAGACAACGTCCTGGTCAACGTCTCCTGAACCCAAAAGGACTATGCCATCTCTGTTGTTTAGTTTTTTTTGTTGCTACATTTCTGATAGAGAACATTTCTTGTTTGTTTTTTTTGAGGGGGGGGGGGGGGTACTTAAAAAGCTGATATTGTACAAAGAGCTTTGACTTTTCATGTTTCATTTCAGGACTGAAGAAAAGTCTGAGAAACCATCGAATCATGCCAGACCTTGTCGAGTTTGTTTGGGACAGCGGCTGCCAACTTTTTCTTTTTTTTTAAATTAGTATATATCTCAAATTAAATGATTGCAGGGAGTACTGCCAGTCATCAAACCCTAACAGGCAGACAAATGTTGCACATATATACTAAAGCCTGTCTTCACAAAATTTGAAATGCAAGAACTTGGGTTTTATTTTTAGTTTTTTTTGCATTCCACTTTATTTGTGATTTTATTCGGGAGCCAGTCTTATGTAAATAACACAAGCGGTCTGTCACAATGTACTAAATCTGTATAAAGACATGTTCATGAAGAAAACCTGCTTGTTACTGGTTGGGGGCTGAATTCCACACTGTAGAATCCCTGCCCAGTGATGGTCCGTGAGCGGTAGAGCATCCTTTCCCGCCGGAGGGAAGGCGGCGCCACGCCTGGCCTGGCCTGCGTAGGGACTGTTTTTTTAGAGACGCAGATGTTCACACTGTGGCCGCTAACGTCTCGATCATAGTCGGAGAATCCATTGTATTGCCTTATTGAGGGAGTTTTTAAGTTAACCAAAAGTCATCCGGGGGGAGGGGGGTTAGGCAGTGCCTATGAATGTTTTTTTTCCCGCCAAGACTTTGGCAGTGCGTCGCTCTCATGGTTTGTTTTCTTTTTTTTTTTTTTTTTTTGTTGCTTTGTCCTATTAAAAAACGCTGATGTTTGAAACGGCCCCCATTTTTCCTCCATGTCATTTTTAAGAGAAGCAGACACCAACTTCACTGCTGTCTGTCTGACAGCTCAGGTCAAAGAGGTGGTTGCTGATAAGGTTTATTAAAATACTGAAGTACATTTGGAAAACTGAAAATTTTACTCTTGATAGCGCTGGCTTTATTAGCTGTCTACATTTTTACCATTTATTTCAAGGACGTGTGATGTAGTTGGTATAAACTTGTGTAAAAGTGTCGGTGTACTTGAATCGCCCCTCCGATCATCTTTTGATCTATTTTCAAAGCAGTGTTTTTTTTTTTTTTTTTTTAAATTATGATTCAGTTTTTAGCCAAAATCCCAAAACTTGTGGTTCTCTAGGATACAATTCACCTCTGAGTGGTGACGGGACTTCTGGCACGGCCCGACCCAGACGCTGAAGGTTCTCTGTTGAAGCCGCTACGTCCATTTTGTGCACGTTCCACCTATCCGTGCGTGATGTACGTAATCCATACGCATTTCTTGTGTTCGTCATTCCCAGTGTCCGTCGAGGATTTGGAGTTTTTACGTAAATTTTGATTTTTGAGGTATCCAGAATTTTCAGTCGGTTGAGAATTACGCAGTTTACGTAAGGGTTAATGGCCTTCGAAGTGTGCGTTATTACTTTTTAAAGTGTGGGTGACATGGTCTATTTTAATAAGCCAAAATATAGTAAATAGTCTCTATTTCATGTTGCGATTGTTTTTAATATTTTTCGAAAAAGAATAAATAGCGAAAAACGCAATATAAACAACGAGGACGGCCGCCGGCTTCACGCATTCCGCCGAATTCTCGCCCCCCTGTTTGTGACGTAACGAAAGGAAGACAAGGCAGACAACATGGCTAGCACCGATAGCGAAGCACAGAGTGATGCTACCGTCTCTATTAGCGATTTATCATCAGATGAACAGAAAGATGAAGAGGAAAGTTGCGGAGATTATCATGATGATGAGTCACTTTTGCAACCGTATCGATTCGAACCCTTCTGCGAAAGTGAGGAGGATATAGCAGAAAGTAGTAGGTCTAGTGATGCCGATGACGATAGCCAGCATGAAGATTCGGCTAGACTCCAGTAAGTCTTAAAAAATGTATAAAATTAAATTACTCCACTTACCCTAAAATATACTCAAAATGTCCCCTTTTGGCCTAATCTAAACAAAGGTAAACACTGGTTTTCAACCCAATTTACAAAATAAATGTCACAAAATAAAAGTTTCCCAGATATTACTACTCTTTAGTTAACAAAGTCACTGTATACCATTAACAACTGCAGAACATTAACAGTTTTACCTGTTTGAACCAGTTTGAAACCTTTTCTCGTGCGCGCGCGCTCACACACAAACACACAGTTCAGTTTACTCACGGTACCGGCACCTCAAAAGCAAAAGAAAAAAAACGTTGCAGAACTGTTGCTTCTCTTGCAAAACATTGAGTGCGTTGAAATACTCCAGTTGGATCCAAGGACAACAGAAAACACGACTACTTCGCCTCAATGTGATCCATCGTGATGCACACTAGCTAGCTTAGCAGCCTCCGCTACCGACTCCAGCGCCGTCCTGTCCGACCCAGAAAACGGCTCGCTCGCTTCCAGCTCACCCGCCTTTCCTCGACTCAGAAGCCAAGATCCTCCTCCCAACTCTCCGTTCAAAATTCTTCGTTTGTGTCCCGGTTTTTGTCTCTTCGAAAACGCAGACTTCTCTCCTGCAGATCTGGAGGGAAAAATCCTTCGCCGTCCACCTTCTTAAATTTTCCCCTTTTCAGCAGCGTTTCTTGTTTTGGGAATTTTATACACAGATACACTTTCACTAGATGTATTGCTACATCCAGCTGCCACACAACGACTTGGCATGTTGATGATTAACAGATTTAAACACGAGAGAAACGAAGACTACCTGTTTTGTTTACATGCTGTCCTAAGCAACTGCGAAAGGCAACTCCCTCTCGTTACGTCACAGGTCAAATCGGGTTCACTTCCACCCTGCGCTCTAGCGGCAGATCCAAATCTCTGATTCCTTCGAAAGATGTCTATTTTTCATATGCTTCGGATTTTTTTCGACGCAAACTATTGGTATCAATAGAATCAGCGTTTAAAGGGCTTTTTTATTTGACAAAGTTGTTCAAAGCATGGCATCCACACTTTAACGCACGTCGTGGAAGCCTGAACCGTCCGACGTAAAGGGTTTAAAAAGTTATAACGCACACTTCGAAGGCCATTAACCTGCTTATACCATGGTCATTTACAAAAGCAATACATATTAACCAGTTTTTAGTCCTTAATTCTTGTTTTTTTTTCTGATTTGGATCGCTTTTCTCACAAAAAGCGGACAATTTAACAAATAGTCCGCGTCGCGCCTCACCACCGCTGCAGTCAAGATTCGGCGATGTCTATATGCTGATCGTCCCGATGGGTTGAATAAAGCATCAGTTCTGAGAGAAAGTTAATCTCTTACCGCTTGTTTTTGTCCACATGATGAATCAAAAGGTTGTTTTAAAGAAGCCGGAGCAGTGATACAAATCATTTAAGATAGGTGACCGGAACTTCTTTTTTCACCGTGCGGTTATCAGGATTTAATCCACACGCAGCAGCCAATCAGAATCGAGTATTCACTGGACCATGGTATAGGCCTATTAAATGTAGTTTATACGCAATGATTACTTATACCTTAAGCAGATGTGTGGGATTTTTGTGAGATGCAATGCATACGCAAACGTGTGGCTTTCCACGACCGTTGGACGTACGTCTAATGGACTTTTCACGCATGTACCATCGATGTATAAATTTTACATCCCGCATCCGACGCACAAATCACATAAAAATGACGTCATTGACTCAGGAATTGAATTGCATATAAACGGCGCAATGATCTCATGGTTCACGTTCTACGTAGATTTACAAGTTCTAATGTGTGGATTTTTCCTTCTTGTGGTTTTAATGTGGCTCATTCCAAATGCATCTGTGAACATTTCACGTTAAGTGCTATTTTGTGGGGTCCACCCTTACACCCTTCCATTGACGTGTTCTCCCTACCATGACAAAGGTGGATAAAGGTGGAAAGATTTCATGGAATCCATGGACACCAGTGAAGATCACAAATCATTAAAGAAAAAAGGTTCAGAGCACTGTCTAGTGGGTCTAGATGACCCAACTCCCAACGTTAAAGTGCCTAGCACAGGGGTTACGCTTCATTTTCTATAGAAATGTCTTCAGTAATCATAAAAGAGTCACAAAAACATGTTAAAAACGCCATTTTTATCAGAGTGGGTCTTGAACATATTTCAATTTTTAGACCCAACTTGCAGTACTTTGAGTTTAACACTAAAAACTCATCACTACATCGAAAAAAGGAGAGCTTTTGTGGTAAATTTCTAACAAAGGATAACTGATTCAAATAGTAAATACTTATATTTGGGGGGGAAAAATGTTGGCATCTGCAAAAAAGTTGAATGTTGTATTTTTATCCACACTAAAAATTCAAAATTTTGAATTTAATTTTTGCTCTTTTGCCAAGTTACTTTTTAAATTTTAGGCCATAAAATATTTGACTCTTTTTTTTAATGATACTTTAATAAGAATTTTTAAAAAGGAAACGACTTTAAATTTGGTGAACATTTTTAAATTCTCTACTATGGACAAATTGCTTTACTGTTGTTTACAAAATTTTATTGTCATTGAAAATTTCTACAACGAAATTCTGTTGGCACTCAGTCAAAACGGAGCAGTAGACATAAAATAATAAAAACCAATGTAAAAATATTAAAAAAAAAAAACACCTCCTCACCTCTGATGTAGAGTGGGGGTTGAGTCGTTCTCCTGGTCCTCCTGAAGTCTATAATGACCTCCTGGGTTTTGGTGGGATTGAGGACCAGATCGTTGGCTGAACATCACTCCTCCAAGTCCTGAGTGAAGAGTGTGAAGAGGATTTAGCAAACAGCCCTGCCTGTGCTCAGGATTATGGTGTCAGATGTCAGGCTGACATTCTGAAGCCTGTTGGTCAGGAAGTCCATAATCCATGAACAGAGCGCGGGAGTCCGAGATTGGAGAGTTTGTGGACCAGTTTATGGGGGATCACAGTGAGCGTCCTTTAGTGAATTAGTGAAACATAAAGGAATTAAATGTAGGATCCTTATAAAAAAAAGGTTAAAAAATGACTACAAGTGTCAGAATAAACTCACTAAAATCAAAGATTAGATGAAAATAGTCTTACATTTCTGCAAAAAGGTTAAATTGTTCATTCTTTTTTTCAATAGTAATAAAAAATTAATTAAATTTTAGAAATGTAATTTAATTAGTTATTTGGAAAATTTTCACTGTCCAAAAGGGAATAAAAACGTTTTGACGGACAAAAAAAAAGGAAGAAGTAGAAAACTACAACCCCCGTCCTACAACGCGTCATCGGCATCAACGGTCCTGCCCCACGTGACTTCGCCCGTCCAATCAGGAGTTTCGTTACAGGCGCATTGCGGCTCCCTGGATGTAAGGAGGAATGGCGACGGTCGAAGCGCTTTTTGGAGGTCTGGGAGGCTGAATTCAACCAAACGGCGGCGGATTCTCGCAGGTTTCAGGTTTTGGTTCTGAAATTTGCTCCTACAGTTCATGTTTTTGTGTGTGTTTGTAGAATTTAAACTGTCGCGTCACACAAATGAAACAAATATTTAAAATGCGTTAAGAGTGACACGGCAGCTTTTATTCAAGTTTTTTTCTTTTTTTTTACTGGATTATAAAAAAGAAAAAAAGCGCGTCGTAGTGGTGCGTGTCTGGTTTTCACCTCCTTCCTGTTGACTTTTTTTTCTCTCTCCCCCCTTCTGACCTCCTCTTTCATCCTTTGTGTCAGGAGGGGTTCAGGTCTGGACGCCTGACATGATGGACGCTGACGGAGGAGCCCAGACCTCCTGCATCACCTCCTCTGGGACGCCATCCACAAACACCAAAGTCAGTCTGGCAGCGAAGCAGCGGGACTCCAGGAAATCAGCCTCCAGCACCCCACCCTTCCTCTCCAACCTGGGGAAGGCCACCCTCCGGGGCATCCGCCGGTGCCCCCAGTGCGGCGTCTTCAATGGCACCCGGGGGATCAGCTGCAAGAACAAGGCCTGCGGCGTGGCCCTCCGGAGCGCCCCGGCGGCGGCGGCGGCGGCCAAGAGCAGCAGGAAGAGTGTGGTGGAGGCGGTGAGGCTGATCACGGACACCGAGGAGAAAGGGGGCAAGGGTCAGGAGGAAGGTGGAGTCCTGGGAGGGGCCTCGCGCGGAGCGGCAGAGGTGTTTTCCGTGTGTCACAGAGGAAGAGGAGGCGTGGCCACACAGTGGGGCTTTGTGGAGCTGGCGCCCACGGCTACGGCCATCGCCACGGGGGACGGGTCCACGCTGCTCACCCGCATCAACCTGGGCCGCTGCTTCCTGCCCTCCTGCAGGCAGGGTCAGAGGTCAGGCCAGCGCGAGGCGGCGGCGGCGGCCAAGCCGTCGTCCGACAGCCTCTGCGTCCACATGCGGCAGGCCATTGAGTGCCAGAGCAGAGCCTCGCCGCTCACCGTGAAGAGCTCCGTCCTGGAAAGCTTGCAGGTGTCGGAGGAGCTGCGGGGGGAGCTGTGGAGGCTCGCCATCGACTCCTCAGGGCCCCTGGTGCAGCAGGTCTCCAAAGGCACGCTGGTGGTGAAGTGCCAAACGGACTCCCATCATCCCCTGGGGCTGCTGCACTTCAGCGTCGGCCCGCCGTGCCCGCCGGAGACCTCCAAAGGCGACAGGAGCGTCTTTCACTGTGCGTGTCAGGTCAGCACCAGGAGGAGCAGACCAGGAGCAGACGGAGCGGGGAGAGGGCCCGGCTGTCAGGCCCCCGCCAGCTCCACCCCCCCACAGCCGTGCCTGCACTACTACGCCTGTGTGTGCGCCCTCGCCAGCAGCGAGAAGCTGGACTCCGAGTTTGCCGCCTTCCTCAGCTCCTCCTCCTGTGGTACAGCGACCCGCCCGGCTGTGTTAAAGTCCCGCTCCGATCCCCGTTTGATCAGTTTTCCGGTGGTTCTGATTCTAGGCTAAATCTAAAACCCGCGTCGTTTTCTGGGACGTACTCACTGCAGAGCAGCGGGCGTTGTGGGCAGGGCTTCTGTTGTGTGGAGCAACCCCGCCCCCTCTTCCCTTCCCCATTACTGAGAGCTTGAAACAGGGAGCCCAAAGTATTTGCTACGTCGTTTTTAAAAAAGGCCATCCTTTATAATTTGAATAAATAAAGATTAGATTAGATTAGATTAGATTAGATTAGATTAGATTAGATTTGCTCTATTGTCATTGTGCATAGTACAATGAGATTTAAGCAACGCCATCAGTGCAAGTACAGCAAGGAAGGGAAAGAAAAATAGTAAAAAACATTGTAAAACAATAAAATCAAACAACAAACAAACAGTATGTACAAATGTGCAAAATACTGAGAAAAATTTAAATTTGAGTTTAGTTTTCCAAATTTTAATTAGGAAAATGTCTCAAAGGTATTAAATAGACAATTGTCATGGGAGTGGGTCTTTATTGAGCTCATCCAACTACTAAATACAACAAATAAAATATATATTTTTTAGAAAATATAAAAAATTAACTCAACTTTATTAAAAAAAACACCTTTTTGATTTATTTATTTATAAATCTTTTATATGTGTAAGTAAGAAATGAAGTAAATAATAATATTTTATTTGTTAAACTAAATATTTTAATCTAATAAAAGCAAAAAGTTAAACTATGTTAAATTAAAAACAAGTAATAGGAATATTTCTAAATTTTTATCAGCATGAAACTATCGAATTGGAAAAAGAAAAAAATTGAATTCTAAAAAATGTATAAAAACACTTTTGTCTTTAAGAAATTGTGACTCCAATTATAATTTTTTGTCAAAAATAAGCACTGATTTTAATAATTGAACCATCCTGTATGAATAATAAGACACATAAATAAATCAAAACATTTATAATACTAAATACTAAAATATGAAAGTAGAAAATGCTAAACTCTTGGTGTCTTTCCTGTTGCATTGGCTTGTCCTTTGCTAAAGTGCGTCTCCTCTTTGTTCTCCTCCTCTCAGGTGTTCCTCCTTCATCCTCCATCCCTGTAAACCCGGACGAGAAAGCTGTGCCGCAGCCGGACAGCCGCCCCCCCCTCCCTAAAGCCATGAGGATCTGCGGGGACGAGTCGTCCTCCTCCGGTGGGTCTGCACGCCGCCTCGCCTAGCGCCTCCTTCACTCCTGCTCAACTTGTGTTTGCACCTCCTTGCTTCAGGCAGAGCTCCACCTGCAGCGTGGAAGGAGGGGGCGTCGGCCTCCGGTCCGAGGAAGGCCGCTGGCAGGAAAGCCGTCGGCGTCAAGGCTGCAGGTGTCGTCATTGCTGTTAAATTCTGCTAAAGGAATCCTGACGTTCTGATCTCTGATAAATAATCATTAGCTCACAAAGGAAGGGCGAACAGACTCCTGATTTTATTTGGATTTTATCCAGAATTTGTGAAAATGATCACATCTGAAAGAAAAGGGTGAAACTTTTATTTTGAAAAATAATTACAACAGAATACATAAAAAGCCGCTTTTTCTCTATAAAAAGTAACATATTTATGATTTCCTTAGGTCAGTTCTGAGTAAAGCTTAATTGGAATAGATCTGAAAGTCTTCCTCTAAGGCCACTGATGCCTGACCTGCTGACCCGTGTTTCCTCAGGGAGCCCTCAGGCGGTGGATGAGCGCACGCTGACCATGAGCTTCCAGCAGTGGCTGGCCGGCGTGACGGAGCGGATCCACCAGACCATGCACTACAAGTTTGACGGTAAAGCCAGGACGTCACTGAAATGTACTTCTCTTGGTGTTATGGGTTTTTTATGGAGGGTGTAGTTCTTTTTTTTTTTTTTTTTTGCCCCCTCTAATAATTGACTCAGTTAATTATCCATGTGGCCACAAGAGGGCAGCACAAAGAGGCAGGTGACACGTCTTTGCCGTCTCTTTCTCACATTTGGTCGACCTAAACATTACTAATAACATATCAAGTTATCTATGCAAGAATGTTTTCGCGATTATTCTTAACCCCACCCACACACAAACACACACACGTACAAAAAAAAAGGTGACATCACAGCGGGAGAGACCATCAACAAAGTGAACGGGGCCAAAATCTCTTATGGGACTCAAAAATAAATATTTCAAAAGCCAGTAACGAAACCAAAACACGGCAGGGATACTGAAAGGAAGTTTTGAGATTATTATGGGATGGCCGCAGGATCTACGGCTTGGCAGGCATTCGCAAAGTGTGAAATTTAGCAATTTTTACTTCTTCCCTGAATAAGAGAACAGTTTGAGTGATCTTCACAACATTGCAAACACATGCCGCCAGGTTAAGTGTACAACCACAGCCGAAGTTTCGTTGACCTTCGACCTCAGGAAGAGAACATCATCTTGAATTAAAAAGAGAAAAAAAAAATCCCCCTTCGTACCTTCTACAAATTAAAACTCCTAGGGATTTTGATCTGTCCCCTCTCCTAACTCTTCCAGCATCATTGGGAAGTGACTTGCTGAAAAAGTGTGGAATTTAAAATTTCAAAACGTAAAATGGTTGCTATGGAGAAAAAACAACAGAAAAGCTTCCATTTTGGAAAAAAAAGTGTTATTTGTTTTGTTTTTTTATTTGTCGTGTTCAGCTCTGACCTGGCTGGCAGGGGCAGAAGGGTGGAGTGAGGGGCTTTTTTTCTGGCTTGTAGCTTTAATTATTCTTGAGTTTTCTGTATTTGAACCTCAAATAAAACCATTCTTTTTCCCGCAGGAAAAGCGGAGCCTTTGGTCTATCACATCCCTCAGGAGTTCTTCAACGCTCTGCAGCAGCGGCTGTCGCTGGGATCCAAGAAACGGAGGCTGCCAAACTTCACAACAGGTTCAGCTGCTATTATTCTAAAACACTGCCTTTCATAGGAGGTACTTAGGAAATTGGTGGCTTGATCCAAACTGCAGATCAACACAGCAGCAAACTCAAAGGAAGTCTCTGTTTTTCTTTCAAAACTCCCAAACACAGCAGTTTAGTCTCAAAACAGCATCGTCCGTTTCCACTACATGTTGGACTTTAACAGCGATGTCCTTTGTAAGCTGTTCTGTTCATAATTGGTATGAAATGAATTTGTAGGTGCCGTCAGGATCCAGAGGGAGTCCGGTCTGGTTCAGTCCGGTCCGGTTTATGGATTGGAGGGTTTCATCTCTGTTCTTTGCAGATGATGTTGTCCTGATAGTTTCATCGAACCAGGAGCTTCAGCGTTTGGTGTGGAGAGGTTGTCCTCTCTGGTTGGGAGCAGAGCTCCTGCCCCAATTGGAGGAGTTTGAGTACCTTGTTCACGAGTTGTTGCTCTGAACTGACTGGTCCATCTTTGTTTTCTTGCCCTCCTCTCCTCTGCGGTCTGGAGCTTTGGGTCTTGATTGACAGAATGTGGTTGCAGAGGAGTTTCCTCTGCAGGGGTGCTTTATGCCCATGAGGAAGCTTGGAGTTGGCCCCATCATCTCTGTCAGATGGAGAGGTTTTCTGAGAGAAGGGACTGTGTCCCACAGCTGACCTGGGAGCGTCTTGGGGTGTTCCCGACCGAACCGTCTGGAGTTTTTGTGGAGACTTTTCCGATTTCACATCAGTGAAAAAAAGCCTTTAGTGATTCTGCTTGAATTCCCTTTTCTAAAGTATCCAAAGATGTTCACTTTCTTACTCTTTAAGTAAAGCGTCAAAGGGTGGGGGGACGACCAACCCAAGCTCTGACTGTTTCTCTTGTGGGTTTTTGTGGATTTCAGCCGTTGTGAGAACCGATGGTGCTCCTGTGGGCTCCTTCTCCAAATACACGTGGCACATCACAAATCTGCTGCAGGTCAAGCGCATCTTTGACACTCCAGAGGTGAAAACTCATTTGTGCTGGAGGATAGCGTGTGAGGGGTCTCTGTTATTTAGCGTTTACCTCCCTGACTGACAGGACTGAACGCCCCCCCCCCCCCTCCTGTCCTTCAGCTGCCGTTGGAGACCGCTCAGAGCTTCGTTAAGAACGCCGACGGCTCATTCTCGCCTTTTCGATGCCCCGACACGCAGCCCAAGCAGGAGTCGGCCCACTCATACAGAGCAGACGGGCCTCAGCCCATCCGGCCGGTGGAGCTGCGCACCTTCCTCAGAGTGGGTGAGTGTTTCCTCCTCTTCCCGTCGGAGCCGAGCGCTCGTCCGAGCTCACGCCGTCGTCCCCGCCAGGACCGGCCGAGCAGAAAGAGGCCTGTCCGTTTGTGATCGAGTGGATCCCGGACGTCCTGCCACGCTGCCAGATGGGGGAGCTGAGGATCCAATTCGAGTTCGGCCACCAGCAGAGCGGCCAGCCGGACCACAGCGACAGAAAGGCGACGGCGGAGAAGGGAGGCGGCAGGCCTGACTGCAGCCAGGCTAACGCCTAAAAGGCCGTTGAGATCCCGCAGGTAGTCCTTACACAAGGTCCTTTTAGATTAACGAGAAGAGTTTTTCTCCTTCTGGCCTCGCTTTTATTCCTGGATTCTACGACATCAACACTAAACAGACAAAACTTATAGGTCAAACGAGACGTAAGACTAAACTGAAATGGTCCCAAAGACACCGATGGAAGCATAGACATTTTTTTTTGCGTGGTTGTGTCTCCCCGGGTTGAAGCAGTTCTAACTTCCTTCAATGCAAAAGACAAATCAAGTTTTCTTTGTGGACCACTTTTCCCACGAATGTAGCTCAAAGTGCTTCACATATAAACATTTTCCAGTTTTAGAAGCCCAACGAAAATTATAAATCACATGCAATACTTTTCCCAACCATTTGAACAAAGAAATACTCACAAATGCAACTTTAAGCGTAATTTTCTTTCCATCATCAGGAAAATGCCCCCAGAACATGTTAGAAAAACCAAAAACACAATTTTCTTTAATCATACAAAAACCAAACAAAAATAACGGATTCAATAATTGAGAGCTTCATTCTCCTCTTTCATGCTTTGAATAACCATCAGACGGGCTGTTTAAAAAAAAAAAGAAAAAAAAACCTACGTTCACTCTGAATGTGAATCACGTTCCGGGGACTGGATGTAGAGGCGCCATGACGGACCTGCGGCGCCATGACGGTCCTGCGGCGCCATGACGGTCCTGCGGCGCCATGACGGTCCTGCGGCGCCATGACGGTCCTGCGGTGCCATGGCATCTCACCAACGGGTTCCGCAACGGGGAGCACAACAAATCCTGACACGTGTCGCAATTTCCCGCCACTCGGCAGGTTTTTTTCCAGAGTTTAAATATTTGAATTGATGCAAATAATTGTGCGAATAACCAATGGAGAGCTCAGCTTTGGGAGCGTGTATGAAGTGTCGGGGGGCGGAGTCCAAAACCAACTCTGATTGTTGACGTTTGTTCTCCGTCCAAACTTTTCTGATAATAAAAAGGTCCTCTGATTTTATTCTTATTTCACTTTTTCCCTCCTCAGTAGCATCAGACTGTTGGTTGAGTTTTTTTTTTTTTTTAATTGAGCAATAATTTTTACTTTTACTTTACTTTTACTTTTAGGCTGTTCAATAGAAATAAAATCCATTTCTACAATGTAAGAGAAATAGATGTTTGTCGATGCTCCTGTTCTGAGGATCAGCTGTTTCTCCGTTCCGGTCCACTCTTCTCCTGACCCGGATCTCTGATTCAAACCAGTTCCGTCTGCCGTCGTCGTCCTTCAGTACGATGGTTCCCAGCTTCCTGTGTCGCCTCCACCTTTAACAATAAACGTTACACTTCTGTGGCTTTCACCTTTCTTCTCATGCTTCTTCCTTTTTCTTCTCAATGCAACTGGAGCAACGCTTGGACTCCTCATTCCGGGGTGAGCAGGAGCAGATGCTACAATCTTAGCACCATCTTCAGCTAACTGCTACAATGTTAGCTATGACGTCGGTTAACTGTTATAATGCCAGCTGTTCTACAACCATTTATGAATCCTCTGTCTTCTCATGACCAAACAGTTGATGGTTTATTAGAAGAAATGCAGTTACGTGTAATTTTACGCAATGCATTGTGGTCTTTATTTGTAAATCTAGTGTATACGTATGTATGGTTGTCAACCTCTTGGAGCCCCGGTCCATTTTCTTCAATAGAAAGGGAGGAAAATATTTGTTGAAGGACACCGTGACGCAAGAAAAGGTTGGCTAAGTGCACCAGCGCATGTTTGCATGCTGTGCTTACAGGCCTGGTGAATGTTAACGGAATCATTTCCCACTTGGTGTTGGAAGACAATGATATGATTTGAATTGAAGCATTTTAAACGCATTTGACTTGAAACCCATCAGTAGTTCAGAATCATATCAATGTTGGCCTTTCACAAATTCTCACGCTAAATGCAGAACAGTTTGAGTCCCTTGTGACGATTGGGATTATTTATTTACAGTGAAGTTTTAGGAACTAAAAACAAAAACAACATTTGGAGACATTTTAAAGACTCCCTCATGACCGACGTTTGGAACACAGTGACTAGAACCCAAGATATTTGTCTGAATTGACAAAAGAAGTACTTAAAATTGATTCTATGTTGCAAACAATGCGTGTCATATCTGCACAAAAAACATCTTTGAATTCGTACTTTTTCCTGCTGCAATAACCTGTACCCGATTAAAAACTACAAGCTAGTATATTGGAATCAGCAACGATGCTTGGTAGGAAGCATCAAACTCTCACCGACTCATTTCTCCAACCACGGCTTCGGAGCTTGTGTTGTGGAAATAGTCACATGACTGTCTGTAGGAGCGACACAACTACAGCCCCCTGAGGGCTGATTCGTTCATTTGTAGACGTTAGGAAGATCTGAAAGCACTTTGGAGTTTTGTTTGTGAGTCTATGACTTCTACTGACGATATTGTTTAATCACATGATCTGTTTATAAAGTCATCCCATCGATCGCTCAGTTTAAACATCAATGATTCATTTAATGCCCAGGAAAACTCTCAAATCTGTTATTATCTTTGCACTTTGAGCCACTCCAATCCCAGTTGCTCTGATCACATGAAGAAAATTCCATGTCTACCACTAGATGTCACTAAAAACCAACAAATCAGCACTTCATACGCATTTGATGAAAGGGTTTAGTTCAGGATTTCATTTTCAACATGGTTCCACAAACCTCAACCATCATTTCTTCTTCTGCACTGCAATGATTTATTAGCTAACATGTACTATGAGAAGTGTATAATACGACTGCTGCGTTTAATCAGCTAATTGGTCTTCATAATTATAAACAAACGACAGAAAGATTTGGGCTTATTTATGTCAAGTTATGTCTCCTTTTCTACATTTATACTAATAATGTTTGCAGGTCAAATTGATTGGACAAACATGTTTTATTTCTATTTATGAGACTTTTGAACAACCTGAAAGTGTGCAACAATTAACATTTATTGTTTAATGTTTTTTTTTTCTGTACTGCAAATGCACCAAATCCTTTTTCTTCATTAGCATTAAAAAAGAGTGTCTCCAGCTTTTAACACAGCTCACGCACAGGGTCATATTGGCCGGCTAGTTTTGAATATACATATATTTACTGTATATTTTTCCCCCTACTTTTTTATTTTATGGCTGCCGGTAATTGCTTCTACACAAAATGAACAGAAAACAAAATTGTCAAATTAACTTTAAAAGCCCAAAAGAAAGTAGTTTTTGTGTTCTCCAGGGTGAAAAACTTTTTTTATTTTGCTTTTTCAACATTTTCAGATGTTAATATTTCCCAGCAGGTGGAAGCAAACGCTATCTTTTCACAAACTGGAGCTTCAGGAAACCTACTAACATGTTTGATACAAAAAACATATACTTTTAGATATAAATTATTTTAAACTCCCTTATTTTAGTTGGAACCAGACAAAAGGGTCTCGGTCGACAGGTCCACAGACTTAGAAAAAAAAAAGTTTAATTACAGACAAAGCATAAAAACATTTCCATGATGATCAAACCCAGAGATATAAGTTGATGGTAAAGTTTGACATCCATAGTTATGGGGGGGGGGGGACGACTTATTTAGGAAACAACTGTAAAAAGTAGTCAAGAAGAGAGAGTGTCATGTTGATTCATTTGATCCTTTTTAACAATTCTGACGGGAAAAAACAAGATTTATTGATTTGTAATTAAAAGTAATAATATTCTTTTTGACAGAGCAAACGTAAACGTTTTTTATTGGAATGAACTCAAGCTGCAATACATTGAAATATAGGATTTGTTATTTTCTGGAAAATACTTGCTAATCAGTTAACAGGTTTGTGAGAGAACGGTTAACAAAGTCAGAGGATAATGGAGGTAAAAATGTTCCACATTCAGAAAAATGGAAAAATCTTTCAAATAAATGTATTAGATTGCACAAATATGGCTTTATAAATACTCATATTAGTTGAAAAAAAAAGAAACATTTGTAGTCAAATAAAAATGTAATAATTAGGTTGGAAGTTTTGTGTTTCCATGTACGATCCCTGTCCTCTAGAGTTACCAGTGCCCTTTAATGACACCATAGCTTTCCAGCAGCGACACACTCTGCGTCTCACAAACAAACCGTTTGACAAACGACAAAAATCACTGCACAGCCTTCCAAAATGTCGTCCAAATGTTCCTGAATTAATTAAGATTACAAGTTAATACCATGAGAGCATGGCACCCAATCCACGTGCTGCTCAGAATAGCACTTATCGATATCTGGGATGTAGGCGTGGAAGAACGGTGCCAGGACGAAGTCTCGTCTTCCCGCGCAGGCCCCCAGGACATGAGTTCAAGTACAGCCTCTGCCTGCACACGAGGCCCAGCTGCCAGACAGCTCCGAGCCCCGCATTTATCTGTTTATGTAGCCTGTCAGTCACAGTGATGGAGGACGAATCAATCCTCTCTCGGAAGGATTGGAAAGCTCGCTGTGCCAAAGAGACATCCTCCATCCGTGAAACCCACAGAGCTGGCCTGAGAGGAGGGGGAGAGAGCAAGCCAGAAAAGTTCAATGCAGAAATGAAACCAACACACACACACAGACCAAATTAATTTAGGCCATGAAAAGGGTAATATTACTCAGAAATGACCAGCATTAAAAAAAAATGTACTTTTTAAAAAATAACCGATTTGGAGAAACAAGCTACTGATTCCATTTTGTTCCATCCATGGTGGGGTATACCCTGAACCGGTTGCTAGTCCATCCCAGGGTCACGCAACCACACATTCACCCCTAGGGTTCATTTAGAATCACCACTGAACTTATAGAGCATGTTTTTGGGCTGTGGAAGGTAACATGCAAACTCCACACGGAGCCGGGATTCAAACAAGGGCCTTTGGCTGTGAGGCAATAGTGCTAACCACTACACCACTGTGCACCCTATTTTACAGATTATTAATTCTACACATAAAAATGGATTATCGACAGGTTTCTTTGGATGATTACTGTCAGATCTTTTATATCCATCCAACCTATTTCCAAACCTGATGAATCCCTTGTGGGGTTGCTGGAGCCTATCCAAGGTACTGTTTGGCAAAGGCTAGGGGTTCATCCTGGGCAGGTTTTCAGTGTGACGCAGAGCCAGATCTTTTGTTAATAAATGGTTTTAACATAAGCTCTCTGACCAAGTGAAGCCGTTGAATGATTGTATAAAGAAATTCAGCACCAGCATGGACGTGCAAAGGTTACTAAGACATTCCTGCAGCTTTGAGACTCTAGAGACCCCACAGTGTGAGCCACTATCCTTAGACTGGAAACAAAGTGGAGAACCGAAAAATAAATAAATCCAAGAACACTACCAGAACTCATTGGGGAGGTAAAGAAAAAAAGCAGAACAATATGGAAAGAAGTGCAGGCCTGGATTTTGTCAAGGTTCATGATTCAGCTGCCGCTTCTGGCCAAAAATGGACCTGTGGGAGACTTGAAGGAGAAATTTTTGATAAGAACATCTGGATTATCTCCCAACTTCTGGACAAAAATATAGTGGACTGATGAGACAAAAGAGAAACTTCCTGGAAGTTGTGCACTTCATAAGACGGCGTCAAATTATTAAATAAAAAAAGGAAAGTCAACAGTTGGACATGGTGACAGCAGTGTCATAATGAGGGACTGATGTGCAGCTTTAAGGATTCTTTCATTTATAATCCAGAAGAAAACTATTTTCCATCACATGAATTCAAGATCAAAAACCACTTATGTGACAGAAATGGACTTATCACAAACATTGACTTGGAGTTGCTGCTGTCAAAAGTGGTAAAATCAATTATGCTTAGGGGACACCAACTTTTCAGCCTCCAGATCTTCTCATTACAGGCCAATTCTCACTTTGGTTGCTTGTTGCACCAACTTTAGGGCTGTTATCATGCCACTCGAAGTTCCGTGTGGATGCAGTAACTTCATACTTGACCTCCAAATCTGTGTAAAAGGAGAAACTTTTGGCAAATCACAAATTGGTGGTATTTTAGTGAATCCATCATCTTCACTGGCCCAACTGCACCCCCACACATTCAACAATAGGAAGTGAGAAGCAGAGCTGCCGACAAGTGTCCTACCTGCCAACACAAGGAGGTGAAAACAGGCACACTGAACCAGTCAACACACCCGCAAGGACCAACAACAAACTGTCACACAACATTTCCTCAGCTTGGATAAAACTCCACTCACAGAAAAAAAAAAATCCATCAGGAGAACCTCCTCAGTGACCTCTGAGCTCTGTCTTGTCAATCGTTGATTCAACCAACCAAATCCACCGTTGGTCTCCAGATGAGCAATGTCTGTGGTTCTCTGCTCCTGACGTGCTGGACGCCCAGGGACCGAGAGCATTAAACCAGAATGATGGATGGAGACACGGAGCGAGCCGATGGGGTCCACAACCAACTGATTTGCATGACAAATGGACAAAAATACACAACTGTTGGAGCTTAGCTCCCTGCAACTACCTAACTGATGCAGGCTGCACTTTAAAAAAAGAAGCACAATTTTGCAATTCTCTAAAGACCATGTTTTGAAATTGGAGCTGAAAATGATTAGATCTCTTGATCAACAGTGAAATATTGTCCGTAAAGAAGTACTTGTACTACTAGTATTAGACTTTTGTTCTCTCCAATAGCTTTCATTTTACTTTGGCGATTTATTAAGGGTTGTTGGTGCTTTTTTCATGTTTCTACCAAACCAAAACCAGTCTCCTAGTCAAATATAACTACCAGTTTTTTTTAAAAAACCTAGGATAAACTGTTAAAGAAAATCAAGTTTTTCTATGAATAAAAATGTACAAAATTAATTACTAATGTCTCAAACAGAAACACAAATTTCTGGACTTTAATTTTGAATGGATGTTGCTTTATAGATTTTCTAATTCAAACGAGAGGAGCGGCAGTTTAGATCAGGAAGTCTGGAGTGACAGAGACTAATGTTGGAGTTGTTTTTGTATGAGACCTGGGAGACAGTGGTGAGATGTTCTGTAGCTGAGAAAGAGGAGTTAAAGGTGGAGGTGGGACTGCACCAAGGATCATCTTTGAACTTTTTCTTCTCTGTTATGGTGATGGTCAGACTGACAGATGAGGTTAGACAGGAATCTCATTTGATCTTGATGTTTGCAGATGACATTGTGACCTATAGTGAGAGCAGGTGGAGGAACATATAGAGAGGTGGATGTTTGCTTTGGAAGGGAGAGGAATGAATGTTCACCTGCAGCAAGAATATCTGTGTGTGAATGAGCAGAGGTGATGGCGCTGAGGTTCCTTTTGGGATTGTCCAGAATGGCTAGAATCAGGAATGAATCCAATCAGAGAAAACAGCTCATTGTAGATGTTTTAGACACAAATGTAGGGAAGCAAATGGAGACGTTTCGGAGATGTTGAGAGGAAGACAATGAAGTTGGTATACGAAGAAGCAACCAGGAAAGAGGCCTTGAAGAATACCAGAGAGGAGGTTTATGGATGTAGACAAGGAGAACACGAGGATGGTTGGTATTAGGGCTGGGCGATAAAACAATGTGATAAAACTTTTTCTTGATAGAAGAATGAGTCTATTGCGATGGACTTTTATTTTGAACGGTACCGTAAATGTTTGCGTAATCTTAGTCATGTTTATTTGCTTTGCTGTTTGTGAATTTCTTTTATCTGCACGTGAGATAAACAAACGCACGCAAGGCACTGTCCACCCCTGCAGTCGCTTCACACGCGTGTGGTTTAATGGATTCTATTTATGCTTGTATATATATCTGCTTGCCTTCAGCAGCAGATATTATTTGTGCCGAGGTCAGCAGTAGGCCTGTTTTTGACTTGTGGTCTCTGTTTTCTTTCTGTACTGGAGTGTTTATGGAGCCACGACACCTGCAATCCAGACTAGACAAAAACACATCAGTCCAATGATGTATTTTGTATGTTTTCATCTTCCCTTACTGAATAATAAAAAAAGCCTTTTTGCCTTGAGAACAGAGAGAGCGGACAGCCACAAAGCCTAACAGGTCGTGCTTTTCCACCTTTCCCCTTTTGCAAACGGTTTGAAAATTCATGCAGACTCTTGTGTGTCTTTTCGTTTCCCAAACTGCACGTTTCATTTTTGGACGTCCTGAACCATCCGGATCTGCAAAGACGAGACGGCAACAGAATCAAGGTTTTGTTTTTAAATGGAACTGATCAAAAGGTTTAGCATTCTGTTTTAGTTATGTTTTCTTTTCAAACGTAATGTCCTTTCAGTGCATCTGTTGTTTGAAATATGATAGGAAGTAAATATGGAAATCCAAACAACCTGCTGATGATTCCACATTTGTCTAATGAGTAGAGGGTTCAAATTTGACCCGTTATCGCCCGAAATGAAGAAAAGTGTATTGTGATGTAATAAACTCTACATCGCCAAGCCCTAGTTGGTATGACAGAAGGATTTAGAGGAGAGGATTAGATGAAGGCAGATAAATTGTCTGTGGTGCCCTCTAAAGGGAGCAACAGACAAGCCAAGACGTTTGTGAAATCAAGCTGTACAATAGTTTATCTTTAATTAGAAACAAGACTGTTTACCATAAGAGACAATGAATAATTCCTTTTTTCTGAAACCAGCCTCCTCTGGTCCCTTGCTGCACTATTCCAACTTCACGGTTCTGGAACAGAAGGTGGAGACTAGTTAAGTCCTTCAAGATCATTAGGTTCTAATGTTCTTTCATCTTGATAAAGCTGCTCCTCTGCTCTGGCCTTTATCATTCAATGATTCTTAGATCCCCACCACTTCGCATGCAAACTTTTTGCTCCTGCCTAACTTCCTGCTGCTTCCTGTCGGTCGGGGCTGATCAGTCATCATGAGATCTGTCATTGCAGAGTCATTGCCTGAGGAAACATGAGCCAATTATGGCCATAAATAATAATGGGAAAACGCATCTGGCACGATGACTGATGGGCCTCTCTCACATCTCATTTACATGGCTATTGTGTGGCCATCAGCAGCTTTGCTCTAATGTAATGTTCAGAAAATTAGACTTTCATGAAATCGTGTGATTCAAAGGAGGAGTAATGGCACCATGGTGGCACTAACATCCAAATGTAGACAGAAAACTGCCAGAGAGCAAAGACAAAAAAGGTCTTACTTGTTGCTTTTGCTGTACTTTCATGTACTGATCAACTGTAACACAAAGGTAGATTGTTTGTGTCTTCGTGGTCAGGCAACTAACCAGCCACCTCCCTCAGTCAGACACTTTTTTTCCTCTAAAGATCATGTCACACAGCCACTACATCTGATTTGCGCATTGTCCTTGTATGAAATGTTGGTCTTTTGTGATCCATGCGGGATATACGTAACTCATAAGTGTTTCTTGTGTTCGTCATTCGTCGATGTGCGCAGATGTCCGTCAAGGGTCTCGGTCGACAGGTCTTACTTAACCTGTATTCCGTTTTTAAAAGTTCAAAATTTTTGGTCGGTTAACAATTACTCATATTTTTACGTAGTTTATAAGCAATTATTATCTAAATCCCACACAATTGTGTGGGATTTTTGGTCTTCATTGAACATTCCAAGTATGGATAACAGACTTTTTACGCCTCTACCACCGATGTTTAACTTGCATATCACGTGCACAATGAACAAATCACTGATGAATTGCATATATACAGCTCAGTAATCACGCATGGTTTGTGTTCTACTAGATTTACGTGTTCTTTGCGTAGTTTATTCGTACACCTTTCATGTTTTTCATCTGTTGGTTGGTCTTTAGTTAAAGATTTGTTGTAATCAAACAATCTGGACCAAATTACACAGAAAATATTTTATAATATCCTGTAATTAATTGGATTTTAACAGTCATGGGAAACAGTTTTGATGTTTTTCTTGCATTTTCTCTATAGCACCTTGACATGACCTTGGTTGTAAATTTGCATTTTATAAATAAACTGAACTGGATTTTATCTAGCGAACGTGAAACACAGCTAACATTTGCAGAAATATGAAGTTGCTCTATATTGTGCAGTAATAACTTTTAGTTTGCTCATTTGTTTTTGTCCTAGCTGTCTGTGGACCTCCTGATTTTGCTCTTTGTAACCTCTCCCTTCTTCTTCCATTAGCCCTTTTTCCTGCAGTTTGTGTCTCCTTACTCCTCTCTTAGATCTCACCTGACCCTGAAGACTCCCTTCAGCCCTCTCTGTCTCTGCTGCTTTGACTAATTGATGCCATCATCCTCTCTCCATCGATCAGGGTGCTCTTATTGTTTTGACATCTAGTTAATTCTCGGCTCATGATTTATCAAATTCTTATTACCGCCTGCTGAAAGCCTCATTTATTGTTCTGATGTATGGTAATGATAGTCCGAGCGAGCTTGGCTGCATTGCAACAAGCCCACATTTTCTTTTTGTGTGCCATTTCCTTTTATCTTTACCTCTTCTGGAGTTATTCTATTGATGCTCTGCAAAACAGTTCCACTTAGTTGGAGCTCTTTTGTGACTGAAGTCAGTGGTTTTTGTTTACAATTATATTTACATCCAATAACTTACATTACATTGCATTTTTCTACCACTTTTTTCCCCAAGTTTATTTTAAAATGTATTTCCTACATAGGTTGATTGACCTGAAGGGAGAGTCTGTACAACTAAAGGTGATAAGAACATTTGAGACAGAAGATAAGAAAACATTGTTCTACATCGCATCGGTAAAAATGTATGAAACAACAAAATTCTAGGTGAACCAAATTAATGTTTGCACTTCTCTTTTTGACATTTTATCACAATGTGGTCATCCTCAAATAACTGGTGCTAGTAGAAGCTATTGTTATGGTTCTCATGTCAGACACTATGTTGCTTTTTTCAAAGTCATTTCCCTTTTGCAGGCTGACGTGCTTCAATTTTATTTATTTGTATTGCTCAAAATCACAACAACAGTCGTCTAGATGGGCTTTGAAGTAAAACATGAACTCAAAAGGATCACAAATACAAAGAGTTCAATAGGAAAATACAAAAATGAACTGACAAACTGACTAAGCTATACTGGCATTCCTGCCCTTAGACCCCCCTTCGCGGTAAGGAAAAACTCATAAAAAAACGGATTCCGGAAAAGCCGAAGAAACCTCAGGGGTGCCCACATGAAGGAGGGATCCTCCCCCAGGACGGACAGGCGATGTACCAGAACTCTTAGAGAAGAATTAACTTATCTAAATCTACAACTACACATTTAAAGTCCAGCAGACGAGCTTCATCCAGTCGTGGTTGTGGGGACAGTCAAAGGCGTGAGTCGAGCTGGAGACAGGAACCACAGCCAGGAGCAGGAGCAAAGACGAGGTAGACGGTCAGGAACTGGAGCACGGATGAGCCAACTGGAGTCTGGAAGCACTCCCACTCCCCAGGAGGGGAGAGGAAAAGAGGGACAATACATGAATCGCACTGTACCAGACAGAGGCATGGAGAACTAAATGATAAATGATGATCAAGAATAGAGGAGAGGAAGGGTAGAAGTAGAAAAGAAAAGAAGACAGGCCCCCAGTGCACCATAGTTACCCCAGCTTCAACTTCTAGCAGCCTTTTAAAAGAAATAGTTAAGTTTAATTTAAACAACTTAACATTAAGTTAAATAATCTCTGAATACTAACTAGTCTGACAATAAGCCTGTCCAAAGAGGAATGTTTTCAGTCTAACTTTAAATGTAGAAACTGAATCGGCCTCTCTTCCATGAGCTGGGAGTTTATTCCATAAAACAGGGGCTTGGTGGCTAAACGCTCTACCTCCAACCGTACTTTTACTAATTCTAGGAACCACAAGCAGTCCTGCATTTTGCGAGCGAAGGGATGTTGGCAGAATACAAAACTAGATACATTCTACACAATCATCCTTTCTTCTTTGACAGAAAATGAAAGAAACAAAAAATAAAGGCGGGGAATCCAATTTTAGCAGTGCGGTGACTTTGGACGGGAATCTATACCGCATCCGAGTATGTTTCAGCATAAAGAACAGGTTCAGTTTTACGCTCCAGCACACTTAAGCAAACCATGCATTCGTCATGCAGAGTTGGGCCAGAGCGTGGTTCGGTGAACTCGGTTTTCGGTGAGACTGCTAAGTGTACCTGTGAATGATTTCAGAATTGTTAAATGTGCGAGAAACTGTTGTCCATCAATGACTCCAACCAGTTCAGCATAAAACCACTAAGTCAATGAAAATGCAAAGAATAGACTATAAAAAAAACCCACATCCATTTGGGAATCGTTTTGAAGAATGAAAACAAACAAAAGGAGTGAATAAAGTTACTTTTTGTATGCTGTTTCTAAAACTATAGTATTATTGCTCAGGTCTAGATTGTTAATGGATTATCTGGTATAAGTTAGGTCATTCAGGTGATTCTGATCGTTTCCAAGAGAAAATCACAACTCAGACATGTCCTGTTTCTTTGCCTTGTAATTCACTTTGGCCATCTATCTAGAAGGATATGTCAGCTGAGGTTGTTTTTACTTCATTTTAGGACTTGGACGGTTTTCTATCACTGGTGAACTGGAAATTACACAGGCTCTCTTTGACCAATTTTGAAATCAATGTACTTCCACGGATTTTGAAGAGACCAAAAGCAGCATTTGCCTTAGTCACAACTGCCCCTTACTGGTGGATATAAACTCTCTGCGGGTGAAAAATGGACACGCCTGTACATGATATGCAAATGGCCAGCACCAAGTTTTAATATGGTAGATCACTCAGACCCCGTTGAGTAAAAATTGCCTTTTTTTTATGGTCATGCTGGGGGTGACCGGTTGTAAGTACACTGTAAGTACTGTACTGTAAAAGAAAGCGTTACCCAGATGTTTAATTTTTTCCATAAGAAATAAAGAAATGAAACAATTGGAGTGTAGTTGTGTGGATATCCTACGACAATCTGCAGGCACTTGCGCATCACGTGCACATCGCCTGCATGCGGGCATTTCTCCGTGGTCTGTAAAGAGCTCACTAAGGACAAGAATGCTGGGTTAGGACATTATACACTCTATAAAAAGAGTATTTGGGCTGTAGTTGCAAAGATGAACCTTTTTACATTAATCTAACTTAATTATTAAGTTTGGTGAAGAAAAATCATTTTTTTAAGTTCATTATACTTAAAAATAACTTGTAGTTGATGACATCGTTTTTTTACTTTCAATCAACTTAATTCAATTAAGTCGATTAAGCCAATTAACTCAGTTGTGAAACTGTCAATGCATCATGACGTCATAAAGTAAGGCAGTGCAAGGAATTATGGGATACCATTTTCTTTGCCTATCTGTGCAGATTGGGGTTTAAGTGTGAGTTTTTGTCCATGTGTTTTGTTGTCTAGCTGTTATACTCAGTTTAAACTGGTAATTTAACCTGTTATGTTTATTTCTTTCTGCACCATGAGTTAGAGTAGAGGATGAAGACCAACCCCCTTGAGCGGAGAGACACCGAATGTCCAATTATCAAAGACAGCTCCTGCCCTGTACTGCAAAACATTGCTGGGTCATTCATGACTTTGATATGGAAAATACAAAGCCTTTTGGGCTAAACTCATGTAAAATCATAGTGAAAAAAAAAAATTAAAATAAAAACCGATGCCAGAAATACATTATATTGAGTAGGATAAATGTACGATATCAAGTCAGATAAATGTGTTAATTTGAGTTGTATAAACAAAAACATTTTAGTTAGATCAACTCAATTCAATTAGGTGTTACCAATTGAAGTGATTCATTTAAGTTGGATCAAGTTTTTTCTTTTTAGAGTGTATTTCAGCATCACCCGTGTAACTTACATTATGCTTATTATCACTTCCCGATGTACTTCCCACGCAGGCAACAATTGAGAGTTCCATTTTCATGATGTCCCCTAAGGTGGCCAAACAAACCAGATGGGGACTGCTAGACACACCTGCGCTCCCCTTAAGATGCAAGTGGTCTCCCCTGTGATCCTCCACGGCCCGCATAACTCAAAGCACCACACACCCATACAGGTCAACCCCTGTACAGGTACATGTGACTAAGGCATTTGCGCCAATGTGCAACACTTCACGGTAGTGGGTGCATGATTGCTGCTTTACTCCACTTCAGAACATGTTGGACTTGATTGCAGAGACGGTCAAAGAGTTTTTGTTGTTCGAAGAGCATCAGGACTAGAGCTCCGATGCTAAAGGGTTAAGTTGTCCCTGAAAGTAAAAGCCTAGAATTGAAAGATAGTGTTCCTTTGTCCTGTCATTGTTCATTCTTAAATGCATATGTTTTGCTTTAAATTCTGGATCTTTCCTTTGAGACAATAATGAGTCCATTTAAAGTTGCCTGGCTTTTATAGTGATGAATACATGGCGTTACCACTCAAGCAAAGAGCATTAATGCTCATCATTTAGATATTAGATTGGATGTAAACCCATTTATGTTGAAAACTTTAAGATAAAGTCAGTGCAGATTTACTGCCAAAAGCCGCGCTTCCTTTCTTCTTTTATCCATCCGTCCTCTGCCTCCTGCAGTTCCCCCCTACCTGCCTTTTCCCCCCGGTGTCCATCCTCGTCTTCGTCTCCTCTGTGAAGGACGTGTGCTAGTTAGGAAGAGGTCAAGCATTAATACAACTATCTAATCACTAGCTGTGCTATTCTCCCTTCCTCTCTTCAATTTTCTCCTCTACCCCCACTGACAAGTCATCTATCAGCGGGCTGCCAGGCCTGGCCTCTCCATTAGAGCCATGGTACCCAAGTATTTCTCAGTCCTGCTCACACACACACTTTTCCATGCATCTCTCTGCCCAGAAACTCGCTGTTTGAGCAGGGAGATCAATGCTGCCAGCTCCAAGCATCATCTGTCACACTGCTGTCCTCCCTCTTAATGAGCTTGTCTGGCTCCAGCTCCTCCTCCTCCTCCTTCATTCTCCTATTTTCCCTGCTCACCACTCCTTCCTTGTTCAGCTGACCGTTTGAATCTTGCGGTTAAGCGTCCGGAAACACTTCACCTTTCACTTGTTTTGCTGTCGGTCACCTCTGACACTGTTTAGGTTAAGTTGATGGTATCTGCGGGTTATCAAGAACATGTTAAAAAGAAGGTAGTAGAGCAAGAATGGTTATTCTGAGAATTAACTCTATTTCTCTATGGAAATCTATGGGATTTTGGCTTCTTGGAGCCAGCGGGTACTTCCTGTTTGAAAAGCCAGGGGGGAGGGGCCACTCAGTCCAGTTCTTGTATGCAGTCAGTGCTTGGACCAGAAAACCCTCATGATTATTATTATTTTGGGCTTTAGGAGTGAAAAGGCCAGGGGAAACGAACATTTTGGGGTTTCTTTGGCTTTTCCAGGTCAGTGGTCGATATTGAGGGTTATTAATGCTTAAATTGAGTGGGTTTTTTTTCCATAAGGTTAAAAGAACAGTAAAACTTTACTTTAAAGTTAAGATTTAACCCAACTTTGTGTGTGTGATGACAAACGAGAAGAAACTAAAACTAATTTCTAAGTTTAGTTGATTTGCATAACTACAACGTTCTGCCAACTTCAACAAATGTTTGAGACTTTAGTCTGGAACCTCATCTGCGCCTGGGGCTGGGATCGGCCTTTCCCTGGCTCTGGGACGGGACGGGACAACCCTCTCGGGGCCCCCGGTCGCGCTGGGTGTCATCCGCTTCGGCTGCGGGGTCTGGGGTGGGGTGGGGTGGGGGGGCTTGTTGGCCCTGTCCTGTGAGGGGGCGTTCTGGGGGGGAGGGGGGCCACTATTGGTCCTGGTCCTTGCCCCTGAGCGCTGGGCCCCGCCAAATTTCCAACTGTGGCCGAGCCTGGTCGGGCCATATTTACAACACCCCTTGTGGGCCCCCTTTTTTCCCCGGGGTTCCCCCCTCCTGGGCGGTGGCGGCAGGCCCCTGCCTTGTTCCTCCCTGGACCAACCGTGGGCCGGGTGGGTGGCTGCCTGGAGTGCGGAGCGGGTCTCCCTTGGGGGGTCCTGGCTCGTACCTGGGGTTGGGGGATGCCCGGAACTCCTGGGTGCTTGTCTGGGGCTGTGAATCCTTCTCCGGTGGGAGAGCCCTGGCTGGCTCTCGGCGGCGAGGCTGCTCTCCTGGTTGGGCTGGGGCAGCGCTTTCTTTCCCTCGCGCCTCCTGCTCTGGCTCTGAGGGGCCTCACTTGAGCCCGGTCACTGGCTAGCCTGGGTAAGCGGTCTTGAGTCGCCGAGGCAGTTGTTCCCCTGCCTGTTCCCATGTGGCGTTGGGAGGATTCTGGCTGCCACTGCTGCGGCGGGGTCTTGGGGTGGGGATAGCTGGGCACTCCCTTCCTTCTTTCCATTCCACCATCCATTTTAGAAGAACATAAACACTCACCTGAGCACAGGTGTTAGCTCACCTCTGCACTAACAGTTTGCGTGATTGAATGAAATAGAATTTCACACTAGTTGGTTTTAAGGCATAAGTATGCGTGTGAACACTATCTGTTTTGTGTACATGTTGACATGTGGACATTTTGCCTTCATGCGTATGTTGATAACATTTGAGTGTTGTGGACAGTCACCCTTTTTGTACTACATTTGAACCTTACATTGATGATAAACAACCAATAAACTTGTTTGCTTTAATAACAGCCATGGTTTATCCCCCCCTCCTATCACCTCTACCCCTCTCTCTAATATCCCTCTCTCTTCTTCCCTTCTTTCCTTTTCTGTCGGTCCAACACCCAAAATGGCTACATCTTAGACTCACATATGCACTTGACGTCACTTATCTTCCACTGTGTGCTGTGTGGTAAGAACCTAAATGCGTTCTGGTTCATCCCCCCCAGAACTGGTGGTACCAGTGAGGAAGTTAGGAAACTCAAGTTTTTGCAATGGAAAACTGAATTTATCCCAAACAACTACATGAAGTTTGTACTAAACCTGAGCATAATATGGAATCTCACTACAACCTGCTGTATGCTAGAATGAAACAGCTTGTACAATCTTCATACTGCAGAACTTTAACAAGCGTTTGTCACTTTCTTTTCTTTATACAAACAAAGGTCATTATCTACAAAGAGCCCCTTCAAATTAAATCCATTTGATCCAATTAAGGCATCCAATTCCTAGTGTTTGCCACCATATTTCAGGACTAATCCTGTCTAAAGCAGACTTTACCCAATAATCCTGGACAGGACACACCTTTGTTTGTGGTTAGTTTGGGCATGAGTGGGTGACAGGAAAATTATTGTGTAAGCAGAAAGACTTTAATGAACTCCACATGGATGATGAATTTGATCTCTGAGGTTGTGTTTACCTCTACAGCTGTGTAAAGATCTCTATGCAGAGAACAAACGCATCGCCACAAAGGAGAACCCGCTACTCACACAGCTCATATTACAACTGAGTGGGTTTAAGGGAAGCTGAACAGGTTTTCTGAGGCTTAAAGGTCTTTCTAAAGAATTCTCGAGGAACATCTGGTTCCAGCTCGGTCCATCTGAGCATATTTTTTTAGTAAGCTGGTTGTAAAAGGGCAGGGATGGAAGTTACACTCTGCTGCCACTTAAGTCCGGCAGGAACCATTTATGAAGCAGCAGCAGTAGTGTAACCTTAGAAATTTGAACCCTGTACTGGGGTTGACCCATACGAGTGCTGTGGATTTCTGGGTTGTCTGGACCCATGGAGGATCGTAGACAGGAGAGCAGCTTAAAGGGAACACAGGTGTGACTTGTTTTCCCCTTGAGGCTCTAACTGCCCACCCAAAGGGATGCAGGTAAAATGGGCGATACCATTGCCGTGCCTGTTGTAAATGTATTGTGAAGTATTCGTATAGGTAATGTAAGTCCAAACATTTATGATGGCTGATGCTGTTTTTATGCCCTCTAGTAGTAAGTAAAGGTGCATGTACTGGCTCATCATTATTACGAAAAATGGGTTGCACGTTGTGTAATCTGTAGAGCTATTTGAACTACGCTCTGATTCTCTAATTCCTCATTTCTACTGTAACAGTCAGGCTGCCTACTTTGCCCATACTTGCCTTGTGTGTTGTAGAAGTGTCCCTTGCCATAGAATAAATTGGCAAAAATACTTTCACTCTGCGGTCACTGAGTGGTCTATGACCTCAATATCAAGGTCCAGGACCTTGATATTTTGTGTAGTTGACTTCCATTGAAGTTTGCCTATTTTATCTCCGCACAGAGTCATACTATATAAACTTGACACTCCAGACGCGTGTGGGCGGAGCTACCGCCAAAAGTTTCCAGCCTCATCGTTAAATGGAAGCATTGACTGTGAATTGACTGCTCTACTTCTGTCTCTCTGGGACTCAGTTTGAGGAGACCCATTAGTCAGAGGAGGGAAAGAATAAAAATCAGAAAACAATTAGGAGGAACTTTTTGTTATTATTTTTATAGAATAAAAGAAAACATTAACAATTGAGCCTACCTCACTCCATGGCGGTTTTGAACTCCACACCTGCGATCCGCGTCATTAAAGCGTCACAGAACCTGATTGGGGTATGTGACAAATCTTCTTGCCCAGATTTGAACCCTCAAATTGCCATGTAGGTTCTCTGACTGCCACCCGACCATATCGCGTTGGGAGAATTAAGCAAAATCAACCAATACACTCTGAGGCCTGAATCGCCCAAGGAAATGTTTGTGGCACCACACAGCTGCTTAAAAAAAAGACAGAAGACAGGTGATTGAAATCGCTTTTCCTGGAACCATTTTGATGTTTATTGGTGCATTTATCTCCATTAAAGCCATCAACTGTGCATGAAGGCCTGTAATGTGTGCCAGTTCTTGTGGCAGTTACTCAGCAATCCATCTACAAAGTCTTGTTAATCCTGCCCTGCTGTTTTATGTTTCAGGAGCTCAGTCGACTCTAAATTCATTTATGATAAGCCCTTCTATCAGCACCGCTGTACGTAGGGCACCAAGTGCTGGAGGGGGCAGTTAATGCATCTCTCATGAAATGACAGTTTCTTTGTATAGCTATATTTACAAACCTCTGTCTTATAGATGGAAGAAATATTTCAAGCTTACTTACAGTTTTTGTTTAAAACATTTAAGCATAGGGATCACAAATATAGAATTTATTTAAGCTTCAAACCATCAAAGATGTTAACAAAGTCTATAGTACAATGTCAATATAAATGATTTAAAAAACCTGCCAGCTGAGGGACGTTTTTGTAACTTAAGCTCATGGAAACTTACGAAGAGACATAAGTTGATCCATTTCCATTACACATATGCCCAAAACTTTATCCAAATTCTACAGTGTAAACTAACTGAATTTGCTTAGTGCAGTTTCCATTAAATCGTAATTATGCAAATAAACACAAACCAACTCACGCAAAAGTCTTTCAAAAACGTGGTAACGGATGTGAACAATACTTTGATTGACAGCAGATACTTTCAAATTTCCGCCACGGCTCCAGCACTCATCGTCATCTGTCCAAAAGAAGACGCCTGGCCATGGAGCGGTGAGCTCCTTACATGTGGGAGGGCTTCGGATGACGCCAATTTTGGAAAATGGTGGTTTTACAGAGAAGCTTTTCATGGGATGTGTGATGCAGTGGGACCTCCTGTGTCGCCCGCTGTGCAGCGCAAGGCAACCAGTTCCTATCAAGAAGCGCACTGCCATCGCTATCCACAAACTGGCTACCTGTGTCATGGAAATGGTAAATGGCGTACACTTAGGCTGCATTTACACTGCATGGTTCAAGGGACCCAATTCCGTTTTCCTCCCTAGCATTAGCACAGGTCCGGATATGATCGGTGAGCGATGAAGCAGGACACAAAAAGCGCATGGATTCCGTTTTTCTATGAATCGGATACAGGCCTCTCATATGTGAAATCGTCGAGCGGTCGGATACGTGCGTTTGCATGTGCCATGTAAGCAGACAAATCGGATATTCCCAGTAAATGTAAGTGGCCTCAGTGACATCGACTCAGGACTTCCACAACTGGATCATGACTTATTAGGTGCTTTTGTGCTGATTTTGCTGTCAGCGTGTTTCAGCCTCGACTGGGCCGTGGTAGAAACCGCTGTTATTCCAGGTCAGTCCCGGTCAGAGCCTGTGTTAACCATCAAGCGGGACACCGTTGCTCTGGAACAGGCTAGAAGCCGTTTATTTCTTTGCGGAGTGTGGGCGTGTATGATGGCGACCGAGCGTGCTGTGTGTGTGTGTGTGTGTGTGTGTGTGTGTGTAAGGAGAGGAGAGGCAGGGTGTGAGCGCAGAGCGGGAGAGTGTCGGAGAACCGTAATAAAAAGAGGGTGTCTCCCCCAAAAGATTGTTTTGAAGTCTTTCTTAACCCATTCTGTGCAGAATACGCCTTCGGCCCTGGAGAAAATCTCCCGTGCGTTTCTGACCACGGTTGGAAAAAGAGAAGTCATCGGACAGGAAAGGTTCAACACTTGGATCAAACTGTTCGGACAGCACAAGGTCTGCAAACACTCCCTCATTCAAAACTCAGAGAGAGCACAAAGATGGCCGAGCAGCCCTCCTTTTTACTCCCCATGCATCCCCTCAGGAGCGCCCAGAACGCCTCCTTCCGTGCTGCGTTGCCTCCATGACAACCGCAGTCACACAAAAGTCAGGAGGTCACGGAAGGCAGAAATGCTGCTACGTAGTCCTCAGAACGTCTACGTTTGATAGTTTCAGCATTGTGTAGTGTAAATGCAAAAATGGCATACGGGTCACTTTTAAAAGATGATGTAAGCGGGTCATCAAAAAAATCGGATAAAGTCAGAAAATCGGTTTTGGGCATCAAGACCTGCAGTGTAAATGCGGCCTTATATACCGCCTTTCTACCTTCCTCGAAGGCCCAAAGAGCTTTACCGTCACAGACCCATTCACCCATTCACACACACATTCACACACATTCACACACTGGTGGCGGCTCCGCTGCCGAACACTGGCGCCAAACTTCCATCAGAGGCAAGGTGGGGGTTCAGTGCCAAAGGACACTTCGAGACATGGGCAGGCAAGGGGGGAATCGAACCTGCAATCTTGCGATCATGGGTCGGCAACCCATCCGCTACCATGTGACTCACTAAATTCATTAAGCCTCAAAACCACCTCCTTCAAGTGCAAAAAGGTTATTTCGATAAATGTGTTTTATCAAAATTGTCGTGTTTCCATTATGATCGCAATTCCACTTATCGCAATTTCCTAGTTAATGGAAACGCAGCTAATGTGACCTTTGCTGGGATCAGCACCAGTACTGAATTGGCACAGAAGCTCGTTGTTTCTTCATCTCGAGGGAGGTTCATTAGAGGCCTGTTTAGTTTCAATTTTGCTTGGACTCGACGTGTTTTAGTATGTCCAGTACTGAATTGTTAAAATGCTCTACCTGTAGGAAGTCAAGTATTTCAAAATGTTAGTTCTTGTTTTTAATTTTTATTTGACACCCAACAACTAGCAGCAATGGCTAGTTTGTATTCAGAACATATGCTGCCATCAATCATCATGAGGTCCAGACCTAATTCAGGAAAAGGATGCTGTGTTTTTTCCATCTTTCAGTGTATCTGTCTTCTGTCCTGCTCAGTTCTTCAGTGAGCCGAGGTTGTAAGCGCTCTTTTGTTGATGGGGTGAGTTATGTCAGAGACTTGAGTCTAGCATGCAGAGACCTGAGAATTAAGGTCTGGGACTTGTCATTTGTTCATTCTCATTTCTTATCTGCAGGAAGCCACTGGCAGATTCAAAAATAAAAGCTCTTTTTATAAAGAGTTTTTGCAGAAATATCAACTTCCTATTATTGTGTCCCCTCAAGTTGTTTAACCCTTTAACACCGGAGATGTCACCGGCGAAACCTAAATAATAAATGCTCTATGACATACCGTAACACTTCAAGTGTTTACACCAGAAGTGGGCAAACTTTTTGACTCGTGGGCCACAAAGGGTTCTAGCATTTGACAGAAGGGCTGGACCAGGAGCCAATGTGTTTAGTATTTTGGTTATCCACCCATAAGAGAAAGAAATAACGTAGACCTGGACAAAAACGTGCTTTTATTTTGATTAAAAGTTAACTTTAAAACACAACAATTTGACAAATTTTATTTCAGAACTGCGTCCTTTTTTCTCGTTTTAGTGCCAATACCCCCCATGAGAAAAATGCAAAATTAGAGACATAGCCCGTTCATGTGGTGTTGGAAATTTCCGACCGGAAACACGCCCAGACGAGAAAAAACCAACAAATCTTTCAATACCACATGAATGCCAAGATAACTTTCTGCACCTAAACGATAATTTATTTATTGTGCCATCTATGAGTAAAAACCAGAATTACAGGGAAAATAAAACACTGACAAGGATTATCAATATAATTTATTCCAGTGTGGCGGGCCAGATTAAAGAGTTTAATGGGCCACATACAGCCCCAGACACGTTTATTCAGTTGATTCTGGCCAGAAGCAGCTTGCATGGGTGCAACACAATACGTTAATAATGAAAAGTGACTAAGAGTTGTACAGCGGGACTAAGCTGCTCTTTGTCCAGAGTTCTTCTGGAGCGAAAGGAGCCTCAGAGATCGAGTCGTCTTGCTTAGGGGTAGGGAAAAGAGCTGTGAAAACAACTCGTATTTCATTAAAAAGGATTCTTTAGTGTGCAAAAGGTAATACAGTTCTTTATAGTTTACTCTGCAAAAAAAGCGTGATATAGACCTTTTTGCAGAAAGAAATGCGGCTTTGCAAGTAAATGCTCTTTATTAACTTTTACATTTTAAAGCATAGTGAAGAGGGGGAAAAAAAGCACAAATATATATATTATTCAGAAGTGCAAACCACTGTGGTGTTGTTCGCTGAAACAAATGAATCAGTTTTGCTCATTTGGCCCTAAGGCTCTGAAGGTCATTGGCAGAGGTTGTTGCCACAGGTTTACGACACAATTCTGGTCAATCAAAATCAAGAAATCGTACACAGTTTTTAGAAAGATTTTGGGGGCAGAATATTTTTGATTTTATGACAGGAACCTGCGGGTCGATAGAAATCTGAGCGTGGGCGCATTTGGCGGGCGGACTTTGGACATGCTTAGCGTAAACATTGGAAGTTACCTTAGATCAAGGAGGCGTGTTCTATTTTGCTGTTGCAGACAATCTGCTTTTCAGCACCCCAAATGCAGCGATTCAGTGGCTATAAAACCTCAGAGGGCGCGCCCAGCGTACCTCTGAGGCCCTTCTCGTGTAATACTGAAACCTGTTGCGTTTGAATGCCGTCATCTAAAGAAGTTCGAGTAGAAATGGATAAAGGATAGAGAGTTTAGTTCCTTTTAGTGAAGCCTCTCTGCTGCCCCTGTCTAGACTGCTCTCTGAAAAACCTCCTCCCTTCTCCTCCCCTCAGTGAACCAGCTGGCCCATTCCTCAGCGTTATTATTGGATTTCAGAGAGCTGGGAGGGAGCATATATCACATCTCACTTCCTCACCCCTCCCCTCGTTCTCACTCATTCTTTCATTCATCTTTTTCCTTTTTAATAACTCCCTCTCTGCTCTTTGGCGTGGCAAGATGGGCTGCTCGCTGTCACCTCCGCTCTCATCTTTCTATCTCCGTCTCACAAATGCGTCTCCGCCTCTCTCTGCTTTATTGACCCTCTTCTTAAAATCCCGTTGCTTCCTGTCTCTCTATTTCTCCCCCGTCCTCTCCAGTCTGCCCCCTCCGTTTTTTTTCTCAAAGAGAGGCTCGGTTGCCTCTACTCCCTCTCTCCTTTCTCCTTCAATTTCTCTCCTCCTGACACAGCAGTCCATCATGCGCTGGCCTCTGGGCCCCGGGCCTCCTCTGACACTCCCATTCATCAGGACTTTGAAAAGCAGAAATCACTCTCTCCTCTTCTCCGCTGGCCGCTGCCACTCATTGCGCTATCCATCACACCTGGCGGATGATCAATACGAGCCCTTCCCCTCTGCCCCCTCCTCCTCCCCTCTGCTCCTCTTCCACCACATCTTCTCTTTCCTCCTCCTGTTCCTCCATCCCTCAAGTATAGTTTTTTTTTTTTTTTTTTTGTAGACTTCCTTCATTCGTCTGTGCAGCATGGGGTCCTGTCAGGTACTTGGAAACCGCAGGAACTGGAGCACGTTTCAGGTACAACAGGACCACGTGTCACTATTGAATGGACCAAAGGAGACGATTGTAAAGATGATATTTCAACTTTACCCAGAATTCTTAGAACATCTCATATGTTTGTAAAAGTCCGAACTCAAAGTGGCATTTACTGTTTGAGTAAGTGTAACCAAAAGCCAAAGACCTCCAAAACACTCAGGTGCTGTCAAATCTACTGTCTCTTTGTGGATTTGAGCTCAAGCTGGCAAACTTTGATCTGCAGAGGACATCCAAATACGGGACCTGATTAGTTGCAGAGTGTGACACAAACACAAATGCCATACTTTCTTTGCTTTTATTTTTTTCCTGGTGGAGTAGTGGTGTGGAGTTTGCATGTTTTCCTTGTGCATGTGTGGATTTTCTCCAGACACTCCGGTTTCCTCCCACAGTCCAAAAACATGCTTCGTAGGTTGATTGGTGTGTGTGTGTGTGGCCCTGCAAAGGACTGGCAACCTGTCCAATGTGCTCCACCTTCCTCAGCAGCGGCTAGGATAAATCCAGCAACCCTGGGGTTTAGAAAATAGTTGGATGGGTAATTTGGTGACTCAATTGTCTCTTAGGTGTGAATGTGAGGGGTTGTATGTCTGTGGTTTGGCAAAAACCAAAGTGGTGTTTACAGTTGTCTTCTTCTTTGACTTTCTACTGTTCCCTTTAGGGGGCGCCACAGCCAATCATCTGTCTCCATGCCCATCCTAACACAACCCTCTGCCTTTATCTGGACGTGCATTTGATTGTGCTTCCTTGTAGTCTCATTCCAGCCACAGAAGAAAAGACCACAATACCAGTGTTTGTAGGAAACCCTTAAGTATTGTTGTGACCATCAAATGACACATGAAGGCCTGAGTTTGGGTCAAAAAGGCTTCAACGGGCTGCATCTCTGAAATGCTTGCGGTTGCACCTGTGGACTTTTGTCCAAAAAGAAACAGGATTTGGGTTTTTTTTTCCACTGCTGTGCTTTAAAGAAACTGGTTTATTCTGCACACGATCCACCCTGTATTTAATGAGACATCCTAACCGGGACCTCATTGGTGTCCGAACAGCTGGCCGCTCCCCACAGATCCCCGCTGACAGCGTTCTCTCGGCAGACGTGGAAAAATAACATCCCGCTGGAACCACCGGGGCAATTATTTTACTGCATGGGAACCTTTTATTTCCAGGGAGCAACTTGTTAGTCTGGCCAGAATTGATGGTGTTATTCCATCGTTTCCCTCCTCAGGTAAAGCCCATTTAATGGGGGCAGGCAATAAGAGCTAACAGTGGCCATAATTCTGCTGAGCAGCCTTGCTTAGGAAAACGCATTTTCTCAGGCCGGAGGAGTCGTTAAGCACCGCGACCGGGCGTCCCAGATCCTAATGCCTCTCTAATTTCCTTCGGTATGGCTAATTCCTTTTGTTCTATACCTTCATTAAACTTTTTCGCAGGCTCTTGGCAATGAATTAAATTACGCTGGATTTATGAGCAACCTAACCATGAATTGGCCTTTGTTGGCCTCGCTGGTGGAGAGCTGACTCTTTAGGGGAAAATGCACGGCGACAGCAGGTGTCGCAAATAATGCAGCAACGCTTGCAGGTTTACTGCATCACTCTGACAATCACACCTCATGACCTTTTTCAGATCCAACTTTAGTTATAAAGTACTTTCCACACATACATATATCACACACAACACACACAATTTGCTGTAAGGTGCAACAAGAATAAAACCTCAATGCAAAAAAATTTAAATATCAAAATGACAAGATAAACACAATTCCCCAAAAATGTTGGGATAAAATGAAACTACTCGAAAAAAAGTAATTTGCAGAAATCAAGATGAAATGCTAAAAATGAAATAAAAATAAATGTTAAAGGAAGGCATCAAAGGACATTACTGATTGCATGATCACATTTCGTTTTTGATCTTAGAGTTTTTTTCAAATGCGCCTTTAATATTTGCATACTAAAAAAAGTTCTATGAGGATTATATCCAGAATTGTTTCATTCCAATGAAACTTCGGTTGAAATGGTGGACAAACGTGACACTCCTCACCATTTTTAATATTCTTTTGTAACAAACAAAGCCTGGAACAAAAATCATTTGATGCCAGCTGCAAAAAGATTCACTAATCATGTCCTGATTGGCTGGAAGATATGGGATATACAAAATACTTTAAAAGAATACTATAAAGTGAGTATTACTCAGTAAAAAGTCTCAAATATTTTTGTTGCAAATAAGACAGTTAGATCCATCCATCCATCCATCCATCCATCCATCCATCCATCCATCCATCCATCCATCCATCCATCCATCCATCCATCCATCCATCCATCCATCCATCATCCATCATCCCATCCATCCATCCATCCATCCATCATCCATCTTCCTCCAGCTTATCCCGGGACCGGGTCAGAGCAGCTCAGTCTAAGCAGAGATGCCCAGACTTCACTCGCCCCGGCTCCCAGCTCCTCTGGGGACCCGAGCGTTCCCAGGCCAGCCGAGAGGCGTAGTCTCTCCAGCGTGTCCTGGGTCTTCCCAGGGCCTCCGCCCAGTGGGACATGCCAGACACCTCCAGGAGGCGTCCAGGAGCAACGGACTAGATGCCGAGCCACCTCAACTGATTCTTCTCGGTGTGGAGGAGAAAGCGAGTTTCTCGAGCTCCTTGGTGGCGAGCTTCTCACCTATCTCTGAGGCGCCGCCCCCCTACGGAGGAAGATCATTTCAGCCGCTTGTTGGGAACCTGGTTCTTTCGGTCATGACCCAGAACTCATGACCATAGATGAGTATTGCAACAAAGATCGACCGGTAGATTGAGAGCTTTGCTTTCTGGCTCAGCTCTCTTCACCACAATGGACCCGATGAAGCGGCCGCGACCGCATAACTCACGGTGCCGCTCCGATCCAGCCTGTCAATCTCACGCTCCGGTCTTCCCTCACTGCGTGAACAAGGCCCCAGATCTTCAAACTCCTCAACCAGGGACAAGAGTTCTCCACCCACCGAGAGATGGCAGGCTACCTTTCTCCGGTCAAGAACCATGGCCTCAGATTTAGCGGTGCTGACCCTCATCAGCCGCTTCACACTCGGCCGCAAACCACCCAATACACGCTGGAGGTCGGTTGATGAAGCCAACAGGACATCATCTGCAAAGAGCAGAGAGGAAATCCTGTGGTCCCCAAACCAGATCCCCTCCGGCCCCTGGCTGCGCCTAGAAATTCTGTCCATAAAACTATGAACAGAACCGGTGATAAAGGGCAGCCCTGCCGGAGTCCAAAGTGGACTGGGAACAGGTCTGGCTTACTGCTAGCTATGCAAACCAAGCTCCTACTCTGGTCATACAGAGACCGGACAGCCCTCAGTAAGGCTCCCCGGACCCCATACTCCCAGAGCACCCCACAGGATACCACGGGGGATGCGGTCGAACGCCTTCTCAGATCCACAAAACACATATGGACTGGATAAGCAGACTCCCACAATCCCTCCAGCACCTAGATAGGGTGTAGAGCTGAGAATCCACTGTTCCACGACCAGAATGAAACGCACTGTTGTTCCTGAATCGAGGTTAGATGCAACAATAGTCCCTGAAATTAGCCAGCAGCACATTAACATATCTGATACAGAATGTGAACACACTGCAAACCGGCCCCTAGGAGAAAAAATGTTCTTTAAAGGCAAATCAAAAAAACTGCTGTAGAGCGTGCGACCAGGACCAGAAGTCCTCGACCAGACTCCTTTTAACTGGCGACCCCAACAGTTCTGGTTTAAGCTTTAAAAAAAACAACCTTTAATTCAGAGCACTTTTTGGGTTAGAGGTTAGGCTAAGTTGCATAAGTTCCCCTTCTTGTTGATGATGTCGGGCGCCATCTTGGCTGCAGCCAGGTCCCTCTCAAAAAGTCTACCAAGAATTCTTATTTTGAGAAAAAAAATCCTAGTTATAGGTTTTCTTCAACTGATTTTTTTTGTTTTGCTGTTGAAAAACTTTCTTGCTAATTTTCTTGTAAGACAAAAAAATAAATAAATACTATTTTCCTTGAAACATATATGTGTTATAGGTCTTTTTTTTTAACTTAAGGTACAGTTTTTGCAGTGTAGAAAGGGCAAGGGTAATCAGAACCGCATGTTGCTATGTAGTGTAGCATTTTGAGAACATGTACTGGTCCAAATCTCAAACTTTTTTTCTCAAGCATGGCATCGGCTCAGGTCAAATCCTTCCTGTCTTCCACATGTTGGTTTTTCTTGTTGCAGTGGGACTGACTTAACCCCAGGAGCCTTACAAAGCCACCTCCATGCTCTACTTCTCCTCAGTTTACTCCTGATTTCGGGACTAAAAAAGTCCAGTTTTCTTTCACCACTGAGACGTTTCAAACGTTTGTGGCTCGTTTCTAAGGTTTTAAGCACATTGGAAGTGACATTTTGCATGTTTTTGGCTCAGCGATGTTGTATGTCTTGGGTTTAGGATATGAAACACTTCAGCCTTTGGTTTGTCTTTCACTGAGCAGAAGGAAACCTCAGTGCCAGCTAACAAAGAGAGTCTTTCAGAGGCCCTGCAACAGAAGTTTTTTTTTTTTTGACCGAATGTCTCAACTCCTGTTTCTGCCTCATCAAACAGTTACTCGAACTGCTGCTTTACTTTTAAACTCGTCACCTGTGACTATTACTGTTTATGTAGTTTGAGTCTCAGGTCTGCAGACTTTTCTTTGGACTCAGATTTCTAACAACCCAGCAACAGACCAGTGACTTGTCCAGGGTGTACCCCCCTTCGTCTAATAGAAGCTGGGATAGGCTCCAGCAACCCCACAACTCCAACTTGAGGTTTTAGAGATGGATAATTGGAGGGACATACACAACGAAACATCATCTTAATTAACAGTTTGACTCAGTCCACTTATGTGATTTGTTTTAATGTCAAGAAAAGACATGAACAATATTTATGAATAAAATATTATAGGTTCACAACCTACAATTTTGATCGTTGAATAATACATTTTTTTATCACTGCTATTTTGGCCATCATTTTTGCAACATTTACTTTTTCTTTTTAGGTAAAAAGCAAAAAAAGTTTATGTTCAGATAGTAAAAAAACTATAAGGACAGCAGCAGACCCCCCCCCCCTTCATTGACTTGCAATTGAATCTTGGTACAGATTACTACAGTATGAATGCACATAAACTACCTAAATGACCAAAAAGAGGGGGGAAAATAACGTAAATACCATAGATTATGAGTCACTGAAAATCCCCTCATCAGATTAAGATAATTACAAGGCAATCGAAAAAATGTGTCATATAAACATGTTGCATGTCAAGTGGGTCCGGTCAGGTTTGGTTCTCAAGCTTTTTTTGCCTTCTTTGTCAGAGCTCATTTCACGCTATTCAAATGTTGCTGCCAGAAGGTTCTTGGCCGTTAAACCGGGTTCACAGCATTTGTTCTGCACTGTATCGATGCTGCAGAAAAGAGTAAAGTCATCACCATCACTGGTTCCACTTCAAAACTCATTTCTCCATCCATGCCGGTGTACTGCCAAGACGGACACGGCGGTGTTTACTCCTTATGTCAACCGTCACTCATGTCACTGCTTGTGCACATCAGCAGGATGAAGTTCTTTTGGGTTTTTATAACTGCATACTAGTTACTTTGAAATAAATTTTGGAGTACATGTGCTAGTTTTGGTGCATTTTGTCAAACAATGTTTTGTTTCTAATAGCAGACACTCAACTTCAGCTAAAGTCAAGCTAGGTCGCTCTCATGTTTAGAAAGTGTCCTAACACGAATCGTCTCCTTGTTTTGTGTTTTGCATGTTGAAAGAATTTGTAGCACTGGTGAATGACATCATGATATTCTCTGTCAGGTTTTGTGTTCTCAGCTCAAAAATAGTGCTCTGGTCCTCCAAGGACCATCGTCCTGGCGCTCCAGAAAATGTAATCCCTGCACATGAACGGCACATGAGCAATCACAACAACCAGATCATTTGTCTTTTATCTTTGCCACCAAGTAATGGCGTGCTGTAAGTCAGTCCTTGAAGAGAGAAAAAACAAAACAAATAATATTTTGACATTTATTAACATTTTTTATGAAATAAATCACGTCTGCAAGATAATACCTGCCTGAAAGATCCCTAAGATTTGGTTGTTTGGTTGGTCCAGAGATTTTGATATTGCTAGCAGGTGTTTCTGCAAATGCACGTATTTAACTGTCTAAAAGTATTTAAGAAGAGTTTTGATATTTTTCAGGTGCACATAACTATCTAGGGGTTATGTGTGTCCATTTGTCCTTGGGGAAGACACTGAAGTCCAAATTGTCCCTGGTGGTTAAAGGGTTGGCACCAGTGTTTGGCAGCCATCTGTGTGAATGTGAGGGTGAATGCGATCGTGACTGTAGGCTGCATTTTTCTTTTTTTTTTTATATATAAAATACAAAGATCCGTTTGCCGTTTTTTCCCCTTCTCATTTCTACTTTGGGATTTTCCACTCCTTTTTTTTTTTTTATATAACTTCACAAAACGTCAGGTGGTATACTTCCTGTAGCTAGTCTGCTAGTACTTATGCTTATACTTTTCATGGCTAAAATTGTTTCCAAATCTGTTCCAGAACAAATACAGCATATTTATGATATGGTGCATCAATATTACGATTGCATGTTCACCAAATTTTATCGTCGATAGAATCTATAATGTTGTATGATTGTTAGCTCTTTTTTGCTTAGCGGAAAAAAACACGACCATTTTGTCTGTAGACAAACTTTTTTTTTCCACAATCCTCTGAAAACAGAGCTCTTTAAGCTAACAGTAGCCCAGAGGAAGCCCAAATTACACGGAGCTGAACCCTGCTGACACACATTCAAAGTAAACCAGCGTGACCCCCGGAGACCCAACCGAGGACTCAGATCTCCACATTAAAGGAAGCGGGCCAACCTGCCAGCAGCTCAATTATCTGTCGTTATCAGACGGCGCAGGCCAGTCACACAGTAATTTGACAGGCTAAAGCGACGCTCTTCAGGGACGGACTGCTCCACTGGACCTGAGTAAATGTATTCTCAGGCTAATGCATATAAATGGAAGTGTTGTGTTTGAACAGCTGAGAGTACGTAAAGAGTCACGGAGACAACAGCGAGGGGCAGGAAACAAATGAGGACATCTTGATCTGTTCTGGCAGTTCTGACTTCAGCATTTAGTTGTTGAAAAGGGAAAATAAAAGGCTGACAGTGTGAGGCTGTCTTTGAATACGCACTGTGGTGAGTGGAGGTTAATCTCCTCGGGACTCATTTCTTCAGAAAACAGCTCCTGGTGATTGGGAGTTTTGTGAACTGAGATAATCCCAAGGTCAGAGCTCGTGTCTGTTTCAGCTGCCTAATCTCTCTAATTTATTCAGGACTTGGCTCTTTCAACGGCAGGCAGGTGCTCGCATCTCAACCTCCGCTCTTCGGTCTCATTTATGACACATGGGGGACTGATTTGGGAAAAGATATACGACCCACTCACCTATTTGTCCCTGGTTATTTAAGACATTATTTGAATTAAAATTTATACTTCACATTGAACACGATCCGCCAGGGGCGTTCAGCCCATGTCAGTAACCTTTAAGCGTCGTGTTCAGAACACTAAATGCATGTTTAGCCATGGTGTTCACAGTGGACAAACAGGGAGGAGCTTCTTCTTCTTTTTCTTTACTGGCATATGTCCACCTACGATTGGAAAAGAAGCTTGGTGCGAAACGTTGAGGTGGTGCAAATCTCACAATTTGGGCACAAAATGGAAACATTTCTTTTCGTTGCTAACGTCCTTTCAATGGTAGATATGGATCACCATCATATCAGGAGAGTAATCTTTTGGTTTATCTTTATCAAGCGCGAAATCATCGTACCTCATCACTGTGTCTGCTTTACCAGATAAGCCAATCCTCTTCACGAATCCTGATTGGTCAAAGTTCAACCTGCTTTAAACGGCAATGCTCGTTCAATGGTCACACAAAAATGATCCCAAAAGCTTGCGTAGCTACAAGTCAACTCAGAGTCAAGAAGCATGCATTTTTATGCACTTACATAGACTTTTGCTGGAAGTAATGAATTTGTAGCGTTGCGAGAAGGCAGTGAAACATAGCTTTAGTAGCATGGGCCTTTTTTGAGCATTTTTGGTAGCACCATCTGCTCTTATGTAATTTATTTTAGATCATTTTCTTTTTAGTATAACAACCGCTTTTTTTTACTTATATTTTCATTATATTAAACAATAATTTTTACAAAGACCCTGAAACTTTCTAAAAAACTAAACTTTGAGCTGTAGATGTCGTCATTTCTAACTTAAAAAATCACACAAATTAGGATCCGTTTTTATATTTTATAAAAAAGATCAAACGTGCAGAGACAAGATAATCATGTAAATATCCATAAATAAAGCAAAAAAAAAGGTTAAAACAATGCTAAAAAACAAATGAAAAAAACTAAAACCAGTCAAGCGTCACATAGCTACTTACAGAGTTCTAGGGATATATTTTCCAGAAGTAGTTTACAGTAATGTGTTTAACTCTCTTTCACTTAAATCTCAGTTTAGAATTTTTGACAAAAAACTATATACTGATGGGTGGTCCAGTATTGTTCCTATGTCACTTTAAACACTGATCTTTAACACTGATGCGATTGGCAGGCTCAGGCTACTAAGGGTTATGTCAATGTAGAGACGCAATCAGAGGTCCTGTGATGATGCGTCTTGAAACTTGGGGCGTGGCACAGTTCTCCAGCAGCAGCAGCAGCGAAAATTCTGACATGCCGCCATGTTTAGAGTTCACATCGCTAAACCTTAGCGAAGAATTCATGTCACGTCAAACAATGATGAACTCAGCTTTGGCCTGTGGCGCATTGATGATGTTATCAGCGGTGGTGTCCAAAACCAACATGGAGGGGAAACTGATCGTTGGCGTTTGTTCTCCTCCTCCACTTTATAATACTTTTCTTATTTGTATCAAGACAATAATAAATAATAGTGAACGATCTCATGAACCCAGACATGGAGACGTGTTTTCAAACACCTCACGTGGAAGCTCTTGAAATAAACCTGATCTCTCAACATCCTCGTGTCCTCCGTTAGCAATGAGGCTAAAAGCGTTTGACAGTAGATCTTCCCATGCGTGGCGGCGAGTTTAGACGAGTGTTGATCAATGGATTTGTTACTTGCATTGTGTTTAGTGTATACGCAACACTATGTTCATAAAACTGTTGCCACTTTTCTATGAATGGGCCAAAGGTGTATTCATTCATGTTGTGTGAAATGGACGTGTTCTTTGGACCGTCAACTGAGTTCAGATCCTCCTCAGAAGGGATTTCTTTTCTAAAATAAAACATTTGAAGAAATTCTTCTTTAGATCAGATGTTTGATGGGCTCAAACGGAGCACGATGGCTCTGTCACTCTTTACAGGAAAAAGGAGAAGAAATGATGGAACAAAGAAGGAAGCATCAGTGTCAGCCGGCCACCCTCGGCTGTCTGCCAGCTGTCAGGACGCTGAGTGAGGGCGCCGCTCGGCTCTGACACCTGGGGATCAGGTGTGGGCAGACCATCAGCAGAAAGTAGAGCGGGGCGGGGCGTGACATTGTGAAGACCAACCGATGCCTCTGGTTTGAGAGCGGAAGTGTAAGACGCTGAAGGTAAGAGTGACGGCTGTCAATCAGCTGTGATTGAGGAGGTGAAACACAAGTCAAAGCTGGCTTGTTACCCGTAAATGTGGTTTTGTTTGGCCTCTCTTAGGAGGATAATCAGAGTTTAGTTACTTAATACTTCAAACCTAATGAGTTTGTGATGTTCAAAATTACACATTGATGATTATACTAAAGGACAACTAGCTAATTACACTAATCGGCTTCTTTGTTTGGCTATTAAAGTGATTCAAAAGCCTAAATACGTCATATCTTGATAAACAAAAACAGACTTAGATGCTGGAACCGGAAGATCACGGACCACGAGGATCGGTGTAGTCATTGATTTGATTCATTGTCCAGGTGGGGAAACTGTTACTCGGGGAAGTGTTCTGTGGCCGGTGGAGGAATCTGCGAAGATGTCTTGGGATGATGGTGGAGCGTGAGTCCCAGTGGAGGAGGAGGTGGAAACTGGACGTGGTCCAAGACGGTGAGTGAAGCAATCCCCGTTTCTGTAGCGATGCATAGTTTACGTTCGGAGCGGACCGGTGGTACTTGTCTTGAAGTATGATGGTGGCGTCTGGGTAGCGTGAAATAGTGGCGTGGCTGAGGTTAAGCTCGGCGTTACCAGACAGGGAGTAGATGGGGTCGGCAGTAGTGATAGATCCTGTTGACAAGGAGGTAGACGGGAGTACATGAGAGAGCGAGGATCTAGGGATAATTCCTGTTTACAAGATAACATGAGACCACGAACTGCACCATAGAGGGGCAAACGAACTGGCGATGAATACTGGAGAAAGTCCATCTTAAGAAGCAGGGTAGCTGATGAGGTGAGTGCCAACAGCTGGGTCCAATCTGGGGAGGAAGAGCAGAGAAGGGAGGGGAAAAGAAGAGTAGATTCCCCGGAGCACCATGACAAATTATTGCATATTAACCCTAACGAATGAATACAAAGATATTTACATTTTTCCCATTATCCTTTTGTTGAACCGCTTGACCATAGTGTGCCGCGGCACACTGGTTGAAAAACACTGGCCTATATCATGGTCATAAAAAATTAATAATAATAGGTTTTCTCCTGTAATACCTGTAGTCCTTTTAACCGCCAGAGCCCACAATGTCAACAAAATTAGAAAATTCAAATTTCCTGGAATAAAAATAAAAAAATCTGCAAAATCCTTTTTTATGAGATATACTGTAGATCGTATCAATGATGATCTAAGCTTTTCTTCACAACAATGTTAGTTTAAGATATAACAATATTGAAATGTTCAGTATTAGAGAGTGTTCAGGAAAAGAAAAAACACCCTATTTACGCAATGTCCCAAATTTGATCCACACATTTTTAACATGGTGTAAGTATATTATCAAGAATTAATGATCATGAAAAGTTGCATTATTTTAATAAAGCAAATCACCGTTTTATAAAACGAAGAACAATAAATGAGTTATTTTTACCATGAAGTTTAGAAAATAAGCAGGAAAAGCCCTTCTCCTGCCCCTAGTGGAATGAGGATGAACTACAGGGCAGAAAACATAGACCAGGTTCTATAAAACTGGTTTAGTGTGACCGGAGCGGCCTGGTGTCACATAGGAGGTCGACGTCCATAAAGTTTAGGAACAGAAATCTTTAGTGGACCGGAAACCCTGCAAAGCTCACATCAGCTCTTTCCCTCTTCAGCCCCCATTCCCATTAGGGTCCTTTCCCTTTTATGGGCTCCAGTTAATGGACGGCACACTTGAGGAAAGTCATTTGAACTAAGCAATAAATTCAGACAACAAAAATTTTAGATTCCTCGAAAACTATACATTTAGCTCCTGTAATCAAAGAATAAACAGGCGAAAAACAATAACTGATATTAATAGTTAAATCCAAGCCCTTCCCTCTCTAATTCCTCATGCCCCGACCCTCAAACAGGAGGTGAGGCCTTTGGACACTATTTAGTCATCTGGGTACAGAAAGAAGAGGTGAGAGACATAAGAAGGCAATAAACAAATTTAAACCTGTGGTGTACATTTTGGTCATTTGGAGGAAACATGCAGGATTGCTATAAGGGTGAGTCGTAGCGGACAGGTGAAAATAGGAAATACTACTGTGTAGGATCCTATTAATGAGGCAGGGGTGTCAGAAATATGAATGGTTTTATAGGTTTAACTGTTTATTATTAAAAAATAAATATATATATATTAAAAGGTTATCTTAACCTGCTCTATCAACTATGCATTATGTACCACTTTTATTTGAGGCACCTAACAGTTACTTTGAACACAAGCTCTGACTTGGACAGTAAACTGAATCAAACTGAAGTAAATAAAAATGTTGAATTTATCTTGTGGAGTCAGATGACCCCACTCCCAACATTAACGTGCCTCCAAGGGACGTTAACGTTGGGGGTGGGGTCATCTGGACCCCACTAGACAGTGCGCTGAACCTTTATTCTTCAATGATTTGTGAACCTCACTGATGTCCATGGATTACATGAAATCCTCTCCACCTTTATCCACCTTTCTCATGTTAGGGAACACGTCAATGTAAGGGTGGGGTCATCTGGACCCCACAAAATAGCACAAGGGTTAGTAAAAACCTGCTGATAGGTTGGCATTGTATTGAGCAGTATTTAATAAGCGTTTCTCTGTCAGTGACTTTCTCCTGACTCCTGATGCTGTGTGTCACTCTGCATCGGTGACTAACTGACCTGCTGATCTTCACACAGTCTGAACACAAGTCAGGACCCTGGTCCTCTGGACGGACGAGGGGTTTGCAAACATTCCAGTTTGAAGCAGCCATGATTCCTTTCTTCTGAAAGCAAAGGGGACTGGTGCTGGCCTTCTCCACTTTTCTTTTCCACCATCTAAGAACATGTGGCATCAATCTAGTTTTGGCTCCATTCTTTCTCCTCTTGTGAGAGGAGCGGCAGAAGAATGGAAGTGTCAGGGAGGAAGCACGCGACAGCTGAGGGTCATTAATCTCTGTCATGACGGAGAAAGATGGAGGATGAAAGACGTGAGAGCCGGCGCGCAGCAGACACGACGGGAATCTCTTTTTAGATGAATTGGCCCATTCAGCGGCCTTCGCTTTGTTCTCGGGGCAAGTCTGTGATGTCACATCCTGCTTGACTACGGGGAGGTGCCTAAAGCAGAGGAGCCCGGCGACCTGGTCAGAGAGGAGGGGAGGCAAATGCATCACAATCAGAGCGGTGTATGGATTGTGCATTGAATTACTGCCAGTCCAGCAGCTCCCAAAGGCTCAGAATATCTCATAATATATCATAAAGACAGCCGAGTTATGGACCATAAAAATATTCCACAGGGGAAGAAGGCTTCTTATCACACGTTGCTTTGACATTCACTTTGCTGCAAGGCCAAAATGTTGCTGCAGCATATTGTTTTAAACTGAATTACAGCCAAAATCCAAACTTTTGACATTTTATCATCCCAAAAGGACCATTTTGAGATGGAAACTGGTCATATAAAAATATATGGCCACACGTGACTATAGGGAGTTAGCATTTGGCCTTAGCTGCAGCACTCAACCTAGGGTTTTCTGAAAACTTCATAGTCATGCGACATCCCAAAAACTCTAACTTTAGACGGTTGCTGGAGCCAATCCAGCAACTAATGAGTGAAGCGGGGCACACATTAGACCAAAGGGGTCCAAACATTCTGCAGAAAGGCCCAGATTTAGTCTGGTGAACATTTGTGAGCGCCACCCAATCGGCTTGCATACTTTGAACCCTAAAAATAACATTAAATGTGAATGAAGTGTTAAATTAAACTTTTGTTGCAATGGGATACTTTTTCACAAAGTTGAGAACTGCAGCTAAAAACATTTTTACCAAAATTACTGTAAATGTTTGGAGTGGCGGCTCTCGCTGTCAACTTTTCTTTATTGTTTACAATTGACGTTTTATAAAACGAGCTAGAAAGTGTGGCAGAAGTGTTGTGCAACAGTGTAGCTACAGGTTTACATTGATTAATGATGGAATATAGCCAGTCACAATAAAGAAATTATGCACACAGTTTACAGAAAGTGGAGGGGGGGCTGCATATTTTTGATTTTACGACTGGAGCCTTTGGGTTGGTGGAAATCTGAATGCAGGGCCACATTTGGCCCACGGGCCGTTCTTTGGATATGCCTGCACTAGACAATTTACATTTCGTGGCAGGACCACATAAACTCACACAGTTGCATCCAGAAAAACAATCTAGAATAATAAAATGAACCTTTGAAGCATGTTTTTAGACTGAAACAGCTGTTTTTGTAATATTGGGCTATATAAATAAAACTGAATTGAATTGAATTGGAGCTTTTGCCCTTCGTTACAAATAGTTTGGACACCTTTAGTCTAGGGTGTACACTACAGTAGTAGTGTTTATGCGATCAAACCAAATCAGCTGATTCTGCAGAAAAGTGGATCTGGACTGATATCCAATACTCCCAAAGCCGTTTTTCTCAGCCTCAGAATGAGTTTTAATTAGTTATTTGCGCAGCGTTTTAAGAATGACCATCGTTCATGGGTTGTGTGTTATTTTGCTGTCATCTGTGACATCTTCAGTGTCAAAGGGTTAACCAGCTAAATTGGGCATTAGAAGAATGATACACATAAACACAATAAAGCAATGGTTAGTGCTGCTAGTTACAAGGTGCAAAATATTTCTTGACACATGCATGGTAATCGGTCCTCTCTTCTCTACCCCAGTTTAAGTTTTTTTTTTAGCAAAAAAAAGCAAAAAAATCAGCAGCTGATCATTGTGGATATTAGCGTTTGCCTAACTCAACTTTTGGCAAAGAAACGTCAAACATTTTTAACCCTTTAACACCAGAACTTCAGTCTTGACGTGCTTTAAATGACCTCATTTCTTCAACGATTCACGTTATTCTAACGCTGAGAAGAGCAGCTTTGCACTCATATGAAACACTGTTTAGTAGAAAGTGTTTACACAATTAACATAAACAAGCTAATACTGACGTGTAGAAGAGCAGCTTTACCCACAATGCAACTTTACTAACCTAACAGAAAAAGGCAGCTTTTTTCAGCATCAGAATCCATTGGAATAACAATAATTGTGTAAATGGTTGAAGAGTTACAGTAGTCCAAAGTGTTATTTTGCTGTCACCAGGGTTAACAAAACTATTTTTATTTATTAAAATAATAAAATTCAAAGGTCATACTTATACCCCAGTGATTTAAAGATTTGTAGATCCACTTTAGGTACTGGTGATCCTTTGTTTGATTCTGTTTTTCACATCAGGGTGGAAGAATTTAACCAATTGCTCTTTAAAATGTTGACTTTAAGTGATTGTAGTTCGTAAACAGCTCATATAATCAAACATGTTCTCTTTGTTTTTTTTAACCAACAGTCTGAACGGCTTTATGGGAAATGTGCTGGAAGAACATCCTGAAGAGTTTCCACATGAAGTCTTTGGAAATCGATCTATACATTTTTAACAGTTCTCTTACACTGTTACGGATGTTGTTCCCCTCTGACACACTGAGCACACTAATCTTCTCACCAACAGGACCGAACTTGTGCAGAAGACAATTCATGAGGAGCTAATGATCAGAATAATTGTAATATGTGCAGCTTTTCCCTTAAGTCCCATTGAAGTAAAGTGGAGCTACTTTTTTCTATCGTATTAGGGAAATAATTAAATATTACTCTTTAGTACAAGGTTAAATTTGCTTCATAGTTAAACCCCCCATTATTGGATGATTTTACACATAGAAGACATTAGTGTAACCAGTAGAGAAGCCGAAGGTCCTGACATCAGTCACAGCTGATTAAAGACAGAAGATATATTCCAAAGGACAGAGTTCACAGCGATAATAGTTTGCCAATTACTTTTTGGGTTGGCATTCGCCTCATATTTCCTTCCTGTTTCTTCAAAATAAAAGCCACAGGTCTGCTGTCTAAACAGGATAGACTCCTAGTAATAAAACAAATGTCTTTACTTAGAAATGCGCAGACACGGTTTTGCCTCCACTGTAAATATTTACAGCTTTGGATAGATTTAACAATTTGCCTTCAGTTGGAAGTATGTGCAGTTTATAATGGCTCTTTAGATCTTTGTTGGTCTGCAACATGGACACTTTTTGAGAAATTCTTTTATTTATTTTTTTTAACATGTATTTTGTTAAAATCTTAAATAGCCTCTCCTTTTTTTTGAAAAACTAAGCAAAAGATGAGTCTGTAGATGTTTTATCCTTGAAGAAAAACACAAAAGTCTGAGGCTAGGGACCAAATCTTTGCTCAGAAATCAATCTTTGACTTAAAATGGGTGAAATTTCTATCCATGAAAGTTGTTTTTCTTTATTTTGGCTTGAATAATATTAATTTTTTTTTATCCTGTGCACATTTTTGATTGTGGTTAAACTGAGCCAAACTTTGCCTATTTGCTGTTGGGTTGAGTTTAATGAAAGTAAACAGCCGATGCTCTTAAATAGTATAAACCTTGTGGTATGCATGTCAGCTGTTATGTATCAGTAGTTCTGGCAAAGCTTAAGTAATAAAAGAAAAAAAGACTGCTTGATTGACTGGCTGATTGACAGCAGCTGGCACAGTGGAGTCTGCTGGCAGGAATGATAAACTTGTCACGGATATGGAATGTGGGCAGCGTGATGAAACCCTTGACTGGATATGAAAACCGGACTCTTACGTTCCAAACAGGAAGTACCCACTGGTTCCGAGCAGCCAGAATCCCATAGACTTCTATAGAGAAACAAACAGCTGTTACTCAGTCAGAATAACCATTCTTGGTCTGATACCTCTTTTTTTTAAAACATCTATTTCACAATATATTTTTTTCTGTAGTTCAAGTCCAATCAGATGCCTTAATAAAAGAAGGCGAAGCCTGCTGCTGGTCGTCACATCCAAAGTTAAAGTTTGACATATTGTGGATGTAGACTTCCAACAAGCTCACACCTGCTTGGAGAGAGTGGTTACCATAGAAACATTGACTCAAACCAACTTGTTGCTTACTGGCAACGTCTGGATCCAACATGGCGGCACCCCAAAAAAAAAAAAAGCGACTGAATTGCTTTTTGTTTTGTTGAGGCAGTATGGGTGACGTCACACTCACTCGGTCCAGTTCTCATATACAGTCAGTGGTTAAAACTTGACCTGGAAGCTGATTTAAACATTGCCTCACTTCCTGTTTTCCTTATTTTATAAGGACACATTTTTGCAGATTTTTTGTCTTCTAGTAAAATTGCTGTTTGTGTGAATTGGAAGGAAAAATCCTGCATGAGAAAATGAATAAATGAGGGAAGCCCACGCTTTTGGCCTGATCCAATGTGGTCGACTCTTCAACTGGAACCAGAAAGTTACTATCATGATCCCTTGTCATTCTGGCAAGCTGCGCACTTCTAGCATTACGTGCTTGGAAAAGTGTAATGTGCAGATTGTGTGTTTTGTATATGCTTTTCTTGCCTCGGGTTGACATGCTGGACTGGATGGGAAAAAATCTTGGGAGTATGATGAATGTCTTGTGGCCTGAAGAAAGTGGGTGGTCTGTATCTGTCAGTGCAGCTATTACAGCAGGCAGCAGAGTTACAGGCCAATAAGCTGCACTATCATCACCACCATCAGCAGCAGCAGATCTCCTTACAGCAGCTCTCAGCTGTGCACATCTCAGCCCTGACAGCCCAAACATGTACTTACCCAGACAGCTCCTGCACTTGGAGGTTTTGCATATAAAAGGTCTGTTTTGCTATTCAAAAGCCAGTTCGCTCAAATGAGAAAAAAACCCTTGACATCCTCAGTGCCTTGAAGCCGCGGGTTTCGATTTTCTAGATTTGTATGCAATTTGTCTCATTGAATGTAAACTGAAACAATTATAATTTTACAGAGCACTTTGCGTTCTTGTCATGCACATGAATTTTCCTCGAAAGGCATTTCTTCAAATCTTTGTCGTCCTGTGCAACACTGTCCTCCTCTTTCTCCTTAGAATTATCAAATGTATTTGCATTAGGACAATGCACATTAATCAATGCTTTAGCATAACTAGAACATAAATATGCCAGATATAGCTTAAGTACATCTGTTGCCTAAGGCACATAAAAACAAAAGAAACATGTAGACATTGCGAACAATGTCAAACAGCACAGAGTAGACATGACGTCAATACTTGAACAATTACAAAAAAAGCTAAAATGGACCCCATCCACACGTCAATACTAAAGTTCAACCTGGTTTAACTTTCAACGCACGTTCTATGTTTTTTTGTGGAGTCCGAAGACTGTTGTAGAAACTTGCAAAGCGACGCGTGAACGCAAGATTGTTCAATGCAGGATCAGGAAACTCTCATTTACGCACGCGTTCATACTTTTCTTTGAAAGTTGTCGCTTGAACGCATGTTGTTGTGGGCGTGTGAACGTGAACTTGAAATGAACTTCACACTTCTTCTTCTTTAGCAGTCCGTCGATGTCAACGATGACGCGGGGAGGAGCTTGTGCCTATGGCGTATGTGGGAGGACATCCCAATTGCACTCCTCTCCTAGCTTGGGCACTTATAGGAACTAGTAGCTTGCCCAGTACTGATAGTACCCTCTCCGTTGGTAGCAAAAGTACAGAGGCAAGGACGAACCAAGACAGTCTGCACACATGCAGCCAACTGCATCCGATGGCTGGAGCAGACCCGGATAAGGTTCTGCAACACCCTTGGTGGCCGCGTCGGCACTGCGGTGCTGGCTCATCCGCTGTCTAGCCGTTGGGATTTGTATCCTCTTCCGCCATTGTACACCGTTGGCCAGACTTTTTGTTTCAGCTGTAACCCTAGGTGGGGGGGCAAGAGGGTGCTATCACTTGCCCAAGGTGAACCCTCAGACTAGTGGAGGGAAGGAGGTGTCTTACTTCTCCATTCTAGACTGGCTCCAAGCTGGTGTCAAGCAACAAGCAACATCAACATCTAGCCACGTCTAGCCACCACCCATGAAAAGAACTTCACACTTAAACACCTAACTATTGAACTAGACTTGGTGTTCACCTTTCGGCAAAGCCCTTCAGGGGTCCCCACAGTGAATCAGCGTTCACTGATGGCACAGGGGTTTGGCAGGGAGTTCTACACCGGATCCCCTTCCTGATACAAACCTGTGTTTTATCCGGGCTGGGGACCGGCGCAGGTTGACCCAGACCCGGGCTTTTTTTGTGGCTATAGTTGGACAGTAGCGTGAAGGGTCTTGCCCAAGGACCTACACTGGATGAAGCTCATTGCGCCCCCTGGAAGACAAACCATGTGACAGTCCTACACTATTTAGCCACTTAAGTGAATTGGACTTGTTTTCTCTTATTGACTTATTTCCACATATTTAGCTTAAAAGTTAGAATTTTTCTTTTCATTAAACTGAAGGATTTAGAATCAGGAAGTTGTATGGCGTTTATTGAGTGTCTGAGTGGCCTTGGGGGGCTTAAACAGCTAGTTTTGGTTTTCCTAAAAGTTTTTGAAACACTGTTTGTGATTAATTCACTCAGTGGTTGCACCTATAAAAAACTAAATCGCTAACTAACTGAAATAAATGGCGATTTTAAGAATTTAGTGTTTCTTTAGTGTTAATTTAGTTTTTTCAACAGATAAAAGTTCTAAATATCGTGTTTGTAGAAGTGACGACAAAGTAGCACAAGATATATGATGATATGCTCCATTTTCAAACTTTTCTTCTGTCCAAATTTTCAAAGCAAAACCTTTTCAAAGACTTGAAATCTGACTTGGAGTCCCTCATGGATCTAAATCAGGATTCCTGTCTTTGGGGGGTTTTGACACCTGTTTGGTCAAACATTACCGACTCAACGTTTCCAGCATCCCGCATATTTGTCGTTCCCCAGATTCCTTCCCTTCGTTCCCTTTCATGCTGGTTCTGTTCATGGATAAACAAAGGCGGAGGCAGCACTGATCGGGAAATTCCAAACACAGGGAGATGACATAATAATCATAACAAGAATCTTCATGTTCTTCCTCGGCATCTGCATCCCGCCAGCCCTTGTTTACTTGTATTTTCTTGTTGCGGAATTCTTCTGGGAGATTTACTGGAGCAATGTGAGCCTGGGTGTTATAATTACTGAGGTAAACAGGAGAGCTGCTATCAAAACAGTGTGATGCTGGTCTGCGGCGCTGATTCATGGCGGTGAAAGCATGAGACAGACACTCTGGGATAGAGGGCAGGTGGGGGTGATGGAGGCAACACCCTGTTATCCGCAAGATTGGAGGGGAGAATAATGAGGTCACCTGTGAGCCAGTTCTGCTGTTTCATTAATTAGGTTGCTGTCTGCCACAGTGGCCAGCTACAAGGACACACACAAACACACACACACACACACAAACACAGCCAGTGGATCATCAGCATCCTCTGTGCTCGGTCACTTGGCCTTGTCCCCGTACAAAACTGAAGAGAGTGTAGCAGAGCATGCAGCCGACGGGACCGCTGCTCTATTTTGCTCTGCGGCTTATGTTGGATGCTCTGACAGCTCAGCATTGATTTATGACTCCAGCAAACAGACACAGCCAGCAGACATTACAGCGCCGCACACGTCCCTCCGTGTGTGTGTGTGTGTTTGCGTGCGTGTGCTTTAAATGCACGTGATTGATTATCCTGTCTGTCTCGTCTGTGGCGTTTTTTTCTGAAATGTAATCTCTCCGAGCAGCATGAAAGGTGCGAGACCCCAGAGAAAACAAGCCCTCCGCCTCCCCGCTGCGACTGTGCAGGCTCTCGTCGTGCCCTCGCCTGGACGGTATTTGCATACCTTTACCCGCGCCTGCTAGGAAATTGAATTCCCTCTCTTCCTGTAAACAATCGGCGGGATTAAACCGTCACAGCATGATTTACTGTAACCTTGCAATGAACAGTGTCATCCTCAGTGTCTGCGTGCCGTGATAGATGCACCCGCTAGGATTATGTGCTGCTACATTTTCACACCATAACACGTTTCATTTTGCTTGGTGCACAGTTTCAAGAGCTTTGAATACCTCAAGGGATGTTTCTTAGGGAGTTGGGGGGGGGGGGACTGACAGTCGAGGCTGTAAAATTAGAAAAAGACAGATGAAGCAAAAGGACATTCTTCACTGTTTTTAAAGGTGTTCGCTTGAAACTGGAATAGCTCTTCTGATAAGTCATCTGTACTTGAATCCTTACTAAAATCCAGGTTCTGGAGCACAAATTTGGGGCACCAACATCTCTGATATGACCTTACGTCACCTCAAGTGCTGCTGGGATTTCTTTAAGAACCAGTTTATATGAGAATTTTGAGAATTAAGTCAGGATCATAAAATGAGTGGTAAGAAACACACGTGTGTGTTTCAACTCTTGGCGTTATGTTTCCTTCCCTTTCAAGTCCCACTTCAAGCATTCCTAGTGGTCTTTTAAATATGATTATGCCATTTATGGCCAACTTTAAGAAAACCAGTGTCATTTTCTAGGGCCGTATCCGAATTGCACCCCCACCCCTATGACTTCTCTCTGTCCCTACGTTTATCCCTCCAAATGAAGAGAGATATGGAAGAAAATAGTGTCTTTAAATTTGGACGTTACTACCACTTGTTGACGTCATCAATGGTCGCTGGTCTTCCACGTCAGTGCGTAGCTGCCAGCACTTGGAAAATACATAACATCTATTTTATGACTTTAAAAAGACATGCAAAAACAGAAAAGACATCACTTACATTTAAATGTGAACTTCTGTGCTTCAGAGCACAACAGCAAGAAGAAATGCGTTTCTCCCCGATCACCCTACCAGTGGAGGGATTGGCACCCCAAGTCAATACAGTTCCTCCTTAAAAAACACTTTTGGACACCACTACAGCTTCCTCTAAAGTTTGCTGGAGAGCATTTGGATGACCCAGAAAAGGATTGGTTGAATGTCCAATGGTCAAATGAAACCAAAATAGAACTTTTTGGTAAGAATGATGACTTGCATCCTAAGAACACCAAACCTACTGAAAAGCATGGGGGTGGAAACATCACGCTTTGGGACTGTTTTCAGCTAAGGGACCAGGACGACTGATCTGTGTAAAAGAAAGAATGAACGAGTGAAAACCTCCTTCCATCAGCAAAGGCATTGAATATGAAACGTGGCTCGGTCTTTCAGCATGACAACGATCCCAAACACACAACCCAGGTTATGAAGGAAGGAGTGGCTTTGTAAGAAGCCTTTGACGTTACTGGAGTGGCCTAGCCAGTCTCCAGATCTCAAACCCATAAAAAATATTTAGAGGAAGTTAAAGGTCTATGTTGGCCAGCAACAGCCCCAAAACCTCACTGCTCTAGAGGAGATCTGCACGGAAGAATGGGCCAAAACACCAACAACAGTGGGAGAACTTGGTGGCTGACTAAACACTTTTTTGCTTCACTGTACATCGGCCCATTTGTCTGCAAGTGGATGGATCAGAATGGAGCGGAGAAAGGAGCTTATGTCCCGCCGACTGTAACACCTGTGCGATAGCTACAGGCTTCGTACCACTGCATGTTTTTCATGTGCTCCAGATTAACCATGATTTAAATAAATAAATACTCAGAAATGCAGAATTGATGTTAATTTCTTAAAAGAATATGTCATCCATCTTCAAAAAAAAACAAAAAAAACATGGTTTTATTTTGGAGTGAGTTTTTATAGCGTTTCATCGCCACAATTGCACCACCACCTGCCGTAATGGCGACAACCTCCAAAGCAGCACAAAAGTCGGCAGGAATCGGAACGATCCTTGAAAACTTCCGGTCTGACGGAATCTCCAAAGCGACATCCCCTCATTTTTCTTCCTGCTTTTCTGTGGGCACATGCCGCCGCGCAGCTGATGATAAATGAGTGCAGCAGATCTCCGGAGAGCGTGCAGAGGAAAGAATAATGGGGGTTTAAGCACACTTCTAAATTACCAACACATTTGTCTTAGACTGTCCCCTTAGGGATGTCTGACAGCGCAGCACATAAAGTTTATGAAGCTCACATACATCTGTTCCTTATAGCCTTATTGGATCTGCTGACATCACTTAAATACAGCCTGTCACGCCGTGATCCATAATTCATACTTTGACAAAGCAGTCTTTGCTGTCCTGGCACCTGCATGCATGTGTGTGCGCCTCAGTAGGTGGGTGCGGGGTCATACAGAGTGTACGCTGATGTTTATCTCCAAGAACTATAGGCAGGCCCACTGGCCCACCTGAAGGGAAAATAGGATTAAAGCTAACTGTTCCTGAGCTCAGCGCCAAGCCTGCAATTCTGCAGAACACGTTTCTATTAGCTGCAGAGCTGCAGCTCGCCCAAAGAACCAGATGCTAAATTGTTTTTACAAGCTAGAAAAACGAGTTTAGTGTTTTATTAAGAGCCTCGCGGATTAAAGGTTTTAATAACCGGCAAAGAGCTCGGTGTTCTGAATGTTTCCCTGCAGAGCTGAGCTGTTTGGAGCTAAAAAACAGATCACAGCGTGGACTCTCAAAGCTGCCACACCGCTTCCAGAGCAGCCCAGGCGCTCCGATTCATCATCTTCATTCATAAACAGTCATTAATGTTTATGACGGGTGTCGTGACATGTTTACGACAGCATTATGTCTGCTTTACGAGGCCGCTGTCAAGTCAGGTTTTACAACGGCGGTACCAGGAGGCAGCAAGGGGACCACTGGCAGCACATCCAAGCGGTCCTGGGATGTTTAATCAGTTACTCGAACACACTCACAAATAAAATACGGGGGGAGCAGTGTTTGGCAGGGAAGTCGGTCTGTTTGACAGGGGTAGCCATCAAACCTTCTCATTAAACTCTCCAGGCTCCAGGCTCTCCCGTTCTTGAAGGCTTTTATAGGAAAATCACTACTCTCAATTTGCTGGCTGTTGTAAAAGTGTGTCCCAGGCTAAGGCTGTAGGTTCTGGTGGGATTTAAGCAACAGGCAACCCTCGTCTCCTCCTCCTGTTTACGGTGCACTGTAAAGAGAAGCTGTTGGCGAGTCGGCAGCAGCAGTATCTTTATCTGCCTATTAATTTAAGAAGTAGGTTGTGAATTACGTTCATGGAAGTGTTTTTATATTTTTCATTGAAAACAAAGGGTTTTTGAAACCAGAGGTGGGACCAAGTCATTGTTTTGTAAGTCCCAAGTAAGTCTCAGGTCTTTGTCCTAAAGTCTCGAGTCAAGTCTCAAGTCAAAGCATGCAATTTCAAATCGAGTCCCAAGTCAAAGCAGGCAAGTTCTGTATAAAGTCTAAATCAAAGCAGGAAAGCCCCAAGTCAAACCAGGCAGTCACGATCAAATCATCAAGTCAAAGTATGCAAGGTCAATTTGAGTCCCAAATCCAAAGCAGGCTAGTTTCAAGTCAAGTTACCAAGTCAAAGCGACAAGTTCTGTATCAAGTCTAAATCAAAGCAGGAGAGTCCCAAGTCAAAGCAGACAAGTTCTGCTGTATCGCGTCTAAATCAAGCAGGAAAGCCCCAAGTCAAAGCAGGCAGGTCCCAAGTTGAGTCCCAAGTCAAACTGGGGCAAGTCCGAGTCAAGTCTCAAGTCAAAGCATGCAAGTTCTATCAAGTCTAAATCAAAGCATAAAGTCCCAAGTCAAAGCAGAAAAGTTCAGAGTAAAGTCCCAAGTCCAAACCAGGCAGAGTCCCGAGTCAGAGTCTCAAGTCAAAGCAGAGCCAGAGTTCTTGTATCAAGTCCTAAATCAAAGCACAGGAAAGTCCCAAGTCAAAGCAGGCAGGTTCTGTATCAAATTCTAAATCAAAGCATGAAAGTCCCAATAAGTCAAAGCAGAAAAGTTCAGAGTAAAGTCCCAATTCAAAGAATGTAAGTTTCTAGCCAAGTCCCAGGTTAAAGCAGGGCACCAAGGCAAAGCAGAAAAGTTCCATGTCAATGCGATGAGTCTTGAGTCCTGCTGTTAAATTTACTCAAGTCATTTTTGAGTTGGCTCATCAACAGAATAATTGCAGTGTGGTTTCAGGCATGCCGGGCACCAGTGGGCAGGCCGCCCATAAACAGATAAAGCGCCCACCCCCCACTCATCAGGTCCAGATGACCTTGGAGTTGATAAACCCGAGCAGCTGCGCCTCGCGTTTTTCTATGGATTTAAAGTTTGAGCAAGCCTGAGTTTCTGTTGTGAAAGTTTAAATGCCTTTGAAAATATCAAAAGAAAATATATGCAGCCCCCCCCACCCAATTTGTTTCTGGAATTAAAAAATAAAGCTTTATTTTTAACAAATATCCATACTTTAAACTAATTTTTATATAATCTATTATTGATTACTTTTTGCTCTGTCGGTCTTGTTCGTCTCAAATTACCCAAACAAAAAAAGGGGAGGGGCCTCAGATACCTGGACAAAATGGTGAAAATAAGGACAGAGCCTTAAAGAAACTCAGTGGGTCAGTCCACTATTTTTCCATTTCTTCTAGGCTTGTATCTCAGATTGTTCATTCATTTTCTGTACCGTTTTGTCCCTTTTGGGGGTCACGGGGTTGCCGGAGCCTATCCCGGCCACTTGTGGGCGAAGGCAGGGGATGCCCTGGACAGGTCGCCAGTCTGTCGCAGGGTAGAATGTCCACAATCACACACCCATTCACTCTCACACCTAGGGACAGTTTAGAGTTGCCAATTAACCTATGAAGCATGTTTTTGGACGGTGGGGGGAAGCCGGACACCCCGGAGAGAACCCACGCATGCACGGGGAGAACATGCAAACTCCACACAGAAAGGTCCCCCGTTGATGTTCTGTTCCAGGTCCCCCAGCCGGGACCTGAACCGGGGGCCTTCTTACTGTGAGGCAAGAGTGCTAACCACTGCAATCCCTAATACAGTGGTGGGTTTTCAGGACTTGAAAGGCTTTTTCTGCTGGACCAAACTCATTTGTAAAAGTACATTTAATTATTTTGGAGTGGGGGAGATCCGTGTTGGTCACTTTCAATATATTGCTATTTTAATATTCCAATGTCCATGTTTACACCTAAGGAATCGGTTGAGGTTGAGGTGCATAATGTGGGTTTGTATTACTTATTTGAGTGTTTGCTATGTTTTCGTTGGTCTGTTTGTTTTCACTTTGTATTGTGGTTTTAGTTAAGTGTTGTTACCATACTGTGAATGAACACTTTGCATACAGGAGTGAGGGGGCGGTTACACTCACTGCTCATGTACAATAGGAGTCTTAAAAATATGCTCCACCAATTCTCCACAAATTGTGAAGAAATGAATGTTCTGGATGTGTTTTTAAGATGCTGTCAGGTTGTTTTTCTCTGAGGGAGGAGTCTGAGACAAATGTAAAGAGTGAGCGACCCACGAGACTGAATTGGGACTAACTTTAGACTTGCATAGCTGGGATTTGGATATTCTGGGTGTTATTAAAAACCAACAGAATGTCAGGTTTGACTTTGACATTGAGGGTAATAAATGGCAGTTTAGTGGATGCTAATTATGCTTGGCACTGACAACATGCTTCTTGTAACTTTTGGATGGCTTTATTTGTCATAAACACACACAGGAGGTGGATGGTGATTGACATAAATAGTCATATTTGGACACCTGTACTTCATTTTTATTTCTGTACCACATTGTTACAAGTATCTTGAGCCGCTGTATGGCTAAGTTGTCTGCGTGCAGGGGGGTATTCCAGAAAGCAGGTTATGCTAGCTCCCACGATAAGTTTGAGGCTAAGGAAGTTGATAACCTCAGCTTTCGGTTCCAGAAATGGAGGTATGTTTCAGGGTAGGTCAAGTTACCATGGCAACTCATGCTCTGAACATAACCTGGTCCGTAGCAGGTTTAGTTGAAGCTTAGTTTGTTTACAGAGAGGTGAAGCAGCATGGTGTGTCCATTTGAAGATGATTTTGTGGATGAAAAAGCTCAGATAATACTTTTTCCACCATGAGAGGGTGATAAGACCACATATGGATGTTGGAAAGATAAACTTTTTTACTTTGATCTAATTATTTTCTTCAGTTAAGATAAATCATTTTTTTGTTAGGTCAGCTTAAAAATAACACGTAGTTTTCAGACAATTATTTTCCTTTCGTTCAAATTAATTTAATTAAGTAGGTGTAACTTTGATGCTGCTGTTAGATCGGCACCGCAAGGGATTCTGGGATATCATTCCCTTTACCTGACTGGACGGATTTGGGTTTAAGTGTGGGTTTTTTACAAAATGTGTTTAGTTGTATAGCTGTTTTACTGTGTTTCACCGTGTTTTGCCGAGCTATTTTGTCCTACTATGCTTACATCTCTGCACCATGAGTGAGAGTAAAGAAGAGGATGATGAGTTTATATAGCACCCCTACAAAGCAATCCTGGTATGGCAGTGACGGAAAATTCTTTACTGAGTTTTTGCACTCCGTGCATTTTTCCGTTCTTTTTATCGTTATAAAAATGAGCATATCTGCCGGCTCAAACTTAGACATATGAAAGTTCAAGAAATATAAGTAATTAAGATGGAAAAAAGATTGATGGAGTAATGTGACATTTAGTTAGATAAATACGTAAATTTGAGTTGTATAAACAATTATTGCGTTTGAATAAATTTAACTAAATTATTTAAATATTTTTCAGCCGTGTTACTTTTTTGATGGACTTATAATCTTTATCCGCCGTCATTAATATCTCAGACTCCGTCTCACTTCCGTCTCAAGTGTCGCGCTTTCTTTTTTTTCTCTCCACGCGTTTCCATGGTGACTCCAGAAATCGGCGATCTATTGAGAATGTCTTTATGTACCGTGCATTAACCCAGGGTTACCAAGTCGAGCGTAATTACGCCAACTCATATCTGGTCTTTTGGAACCGACACACCCAGAGTAAGCAAGTTCAGGCGGATTTCAGCCATAGTTCAGGCTTAAAGTCAGGGTAGTTTAAACATGCTTCCTGGAATACCCCCCAGGACTGGTGCATGGTAAACCAGGGTTTGTTTCCAGAGGGACACAATGAGCTGAATCCAGTGTGGATCCTTGAGAAAGGTCCTCCACCCTACTGCCTACCTATGTAGCCACAAGGGGGGCCGGATCTGGGTCTCCCTGTGCTGGTCCCCAGCACGAATAAATTACAGGATTATGTCAGGAAGGGGATAAAATCTTTACCAAACCAATTTTGTGGGACGGTGAAAGCTGATTTGCTGTGGCGACCCCTGATGGCACATCTCAAACATTGTTAAAACTATCTGGGCAAAATAGTTGTATTTATCACCAAGAAAAACACATTTCTATGATCAGTACTGGAAAACCACCAACTGATGCACTATAGCCTATAGCCCTTGGTCATTGTAAGTCTACCCAACTCACCAGTCTGCTGCTACCCCAGATTTACTTTTTGAGATTATTTGGACGTTTACAGACGATGACCTAGAATTAACAACAAATAGATCTTGAGGACCAAGACTGGGCCATACGACTTATAAAGACACCCTGTTTACAGTGTCACAAAAACAGCCAAATCTGATCTTTATCTCTTATATGTCTTAGACTTTAATGCCCCAAAACAAAAGGGATTTAGTACAAAACTACTTGTTTTTTCCACATTTTCAAAACACTAAGATCCTTTTCTGTCTTATTAACCCATCCCACACATTGTTTGAATCTTAGCGCTGCAAAGCAGCAGTCTTATGGTAAGACGGTGGTGTAAAAGTCTAAGAAGTGTGACTTTTTTTTCCATTTGTTTTGCAGGCGCTTCCACCAACTCAACTCTGCAGAGCTCAACATGAAAATCATTCTGAATCAGTGTGAAGCAGCGAAACCGAGTCTCCCAAGACTCCAAGTTATGGTAAGTGTTTTTCAAACATTTTCAGAGGTTTTGGTCCAGTCAGTTGAGAATGACTCTAAACAGCTTAGGGAATTCCACAAGGTGATGGCTCGCTGTTGGTTTCTTTTTGATAGGCATAAGTTTACTTCCAGAAATGGACACAGTGTGTTTTAAAGCTCACTATCAAACACGTGTGTCTTTGCTTAATATTATTTACATGGTCAAAGAAATTACCAGGGAGAATATCAAGGTAATTCACGGATTTTAATTATTATTCTCAGACCCAATATTTATATGTCAATGTAAAGGTCCTGGCAACAAGCAACTTTTTTAAGACACTAAGTTACAGTTTGAGATTTTGGCCATGAATTGTGCTTTTTAACCCTTGTGCTATCTTGTGGGGTCCAGATGACCCCACCCTTACATTGACATTTTCTCCCTACCATGACAAAGGTGGATAAAGTTGGAGAGGATTTCATGTAATCCATGGACATCAGTGAAGATCAAACATTGTTGTAGAAAAAAGGTCAATCGCACCGTCTTGTGGGGTCCAGATGACCCCACTCTCAACGTTGGGGAGTGGGGTCATCTGGACCCCTACAAGATAGCACAAGGGATAACCCAAAGTTATGTGTTAATGTGTTGTGCTGTGACCCTTCTGGGCCATGAGTCAATGTGTTGTGAGTTATTGCGTTGTGAGTTATTGTGTTGTGTTGTGAGTTATTGTGTTGTGTTGTCAGTTATTGTGTCGTGTTGTGAGTTAATGTGTTGTGTGTTAAGTTAATGTGTTGTGTGTAAAGTTAATGTGTTGTGTTGTGACCCTTCTGGGCCACCGCACATTTTGTCCTTTTTAAAATGATCCAGGCTACGTTACAAACTTTTGTTTGGATTTGTTTGGTTTGATGTTTCATATAAGAGGCAAACTCAGATGTGATGGTGTTGTAAAAATAAAACAAGCAATGGTTAGGCATCACATTTAACATAAACTGTAAAGACTAAAGTTTTATATCCATTCTTTTAATTATGAATTACCTCGTATTGTTTTTTTCAGTGTCATGTGAGCCTATTTGGTCGGTTTGTAGGTTTGGAAACATGACACTCTCTGTTAAACCCAGCTCATTGTTGAGCAGTGTTTGTTTCTGGAGCTGGGTCGTACTCTGGCCTCTCCTACGCCCCGTCGAGCACTTTACAAACAAACGTAAGCACTTTTATTGATAGGGTAATCCCAGACTGATTAATGGCCCAATAATCAGCTGTAACCTGCAATACATCAGAAGAGGATCAATACCGCCTGTGCTCTGCAGCCGTGGCTGGATCATTACCATGTCACTGTATATCTACCATTAGCACAGGACGGCTGAGTGCTAAAGGGAAGAGCGGAGTGGAAGAAAGAGTGTTTCCTTTCTAATGTGTTGAAAGTGGGATTGATAGAGAGGTCATTTTTTGATTTAATTTGTCTGCCTGGTCGCTTCTCCCCCCCTCTTCTCCCCCAAGTCTGATTAATGGCTACTGTATCGGCAGTGATAAAGATAGAGAGGGAAGAGCGGGATGTTAAATTATGACAGCGCAGTTAATGGCACCAGGAGACATTATTCTTCAGCTGTTAGTGGGTCGATGATGTGCAGGGACTTCATGTTGTTTAAAGTGCACAATGTGGATTTCCGTCCGCCTAAACTCCCTGCTTTCTTTCAGTTAATCCCTTTAAGAATTGAAGGCCAGATTCTACGATATCTCTGCTAAGAGAAACTGGAATAAACCACTTTAATGGTGTTAGTGTTTAACTGATGTATTGGACAGTGTTTGGGTATCTTTAATTTGGTTAACTTATACTGTTATATGTGTAAAACACCAGTTTTTGCTGAACAAAAAGATAGCAGACCCAGGGCTGTTTCTGGGCCTGCTAGTATATATTTTTTTCAGCTTTAAAATTAGTTTACATTTAAACTGCATTGTAAGCATTTATAGTCATAGGACACAGTCTGGAATAAAAGCAATGCTCTACTGGTCTACCGGGGTTCTATAGAACCAGAGTACCTGTTTTTTCTTTTAAATATCAGGATAGTTCTGTAGCCTTAACTCATTTAGCTACAAAAGACTAATACACCTTTACCTGGTTTGATGTCATTTTCACACATGGCACTTTTTGTGACAAACCACGGAGTGACGCAGACCAATCCAAAAGCTACTCCCTTTGGGTTGGTCAATGAATTCTGACCAACAACTGGTCAATCAATTGACCATCAATTGACCATTTGTTAATCAAGTGACCATTTGATCAATGGGTCATACATAACCTGTGTGGGATCATTAAAGTTCAGATGTATGAAAAGGAATAGAAAAAAGACATGGTGGTCCCTCTACAGCCAACTCCTGCATCTCCTCGTACGCATTGACCCACCTGAAAGTTTTGTGAAATGCTACACCTATTCAATTCTATAGTCTGTGTTTTCTTTAAAATCATGACGCTCAACGCTGACATCAGTTCCTAAAAAAGTTATTTCTGTCCCTCAGCAGTCCTGCACTGCAAGGAGCATTTTGTTTTTGTCATTTTTCTTTCTGCTCCGCTAATGAGCAAAATCTTCACCCTCACCACAAACTCAAATACTCACTAAACTTTGCACCCACCTAGTACCTGGAGAAAATGAATTCTGGACATAGTGTATAACCTAAAAAATATATATAGAAAGATGACATCACAGCGGGGGAAAAAACGTCAAAAAAATGAACAGGGGTAAAGTCTCTTAAGCTGCTCAAAAAACATCAAAATGCACTAACAAAGCCAAACCAACGTGGGGTTATCCAAATGAAGTTTTAAAATTGTTATGCAATGGCCATGGGATCTACAGCTTGGCGGCCGTTTGTGGTAAAGTGTGAATCTTGGCATATTTCCCATATTTCTTTTACAATATGGGAAGAAAGACTTTTGCTGAAGCGAATTTCATGAAATTTCACACACTTTCCAACAGCTTAGGTCTTAAACTACTGCAGAGCTTTTATTGACCTTTGACATCAGGAAGAGGCCACCATCTTGAAAAAAAAGTCCCCTTTAGTACCAGCAACAAATTTGAACAACTCCTAGGGATTTCAATCTATCGTCTCCCAACTCCGCGAGCATCATTGGGAAGCTACATGGGAAAAAATTTAGTTTTTTAAAGTTTGTAGATTTAGAACAGTGTTAGTGGGATCTCTAAAAGTGGTGTTTCCTTGTTTCTCGCACAATTGTTACCAAAATATTGTGAAAATTTAGTACATGAATCCTTGGTGCAAGCTGAATGTATTTTTATGTGGAAAACTGTTTTAGTTCCCACCACTAGTAAATATCCAGAATTGATTGTCTTCAGTTATCGCAGAAACTACAATGCATTCCTGAACAAAGACTTATCTAATCTAACATCTAATATGTCTAGAGACAACATATTTTCAGAAGGGTAATCAACCAACTTGTTGCCTCTTTTTGTAATTTTACCCTCTCCTATTTTTTTAATAATATAATTATCATCTAACTTATTGACCTCCCTGCTATTTTTTTGTACCTCATTTTGTTCCCCATCTCTTGAATCCCATTTCAAGTTTCTTCTCTTTTTCCGAATCTATGAAATAAAGTTAAGTCTTAAATACAAAAGGGGTTTATAAAAATATACTCCTTGTTTGTCCAATGGTTCATAACCCTGTATTGTAACAGTAAAATCTGTCCAACACAAGAGGCTCCTGGACAGGACAAGTTAGGCAGAAATAGAATAAAATCTGATTAATCCTATTTTTCAAAATACTCTTGTATCTGAAGACGAAAAGTTCATGGAGAGTGTAACTTTAATTAGAAGAAACAAAGTATAAAACAAGAAAAACTGCAGTTTTGACTACTATTTGTGTGTAAAACCAAACAAAAAACACACTTTGGAATGAAATTCTTTTACTTTCTTCTGTTAAGCCACTATAACTGCTATTCCCTATTGTACACCTCCCTCAGTGCATGTATTTGCAGTGGACTCCACATGTGCTGCTTCACTCCTGAGTCGCTTTCCTCAAAGCAAACTGGAGGAGCAGACTGTGAAGCATCAGATGCGATATGAAAGAGCAGACTCACTGAAATGGATGCAGCACTTTCTGAATGAAGTGTCCCTGAAATCAGAGATCAGATTAGAGGTCAGGATTTGGTCAAATCACATCCCGGATCCGCGGGGACGCCTGTTTGCTTTGACAGATGAGGGGGAGCGGCGGAGAGGCAGGGTCGCCCAACGACGGGGAGGAGGATCAAATCAGCTAAGTGGCCAGGGGAGAGGACGGGCCGAGGTGGAAGGAAGTGAGGATGACAAGCTGCATGCGGAGGAAGAGCATGTGGGGAGATAAGATAGCGCGGACGTAACGAGGAGGGGAGGACGAAGAAGAAGAAAGGTAATTTGAGAGAGAGCAGAGGAGGTTGAGGCAGGGCTGACAGTGGGCCATTCATCCTCCATGCTAGAAGAGACAAACTGCTGGCAGAGGAAGACAGGCCCCATAAATCACTTGGCAGCGCACACACTCACACACAGGAAAACACATTCATGGTCTCACGTGCACAAAACTCCATGTGCACAGAAAACACATCTCCTACAGCTTATTTTGGCCAGGCTGGGTACTCCTTTTCTCTCCGGCCATCTGGTTGTTGTTCTGTCTGTGGAAGTCTGCAGGTTTTTGAGGGACTTTTAACCTTTACTGTTTGATACTTTTGAACACTTTACTCTAAAATCTATTTTCTATAAGGGTCAATAATAAAACAATGGGTGTACTATTGCTACAAACAAACAAACAAACATAAAGTCTTGTTCTAAAAATAACCTGCAATGAAATCCTTGCAGTCGTCATCTTTATTTTTTACAACAACTATTGATGCTGTAGGTCTGTAAAACTCCTCACTACACACTTTATGGACTTTTCTCTCTCTTGCTTAAACTCTCAAAGTTCAAACCTTCATAGAAAAGTCAAACATTCTGTAATGGAGACACAGCATGCATTACAATAGTCTACAACCAATCAGGGTGCAGAACACAATATTGTTGGGTACTGTTTGTGTAGTTTTCAACTTCCTGCCTTATTTTGAAGGTTTCTTCCTGCCTGTCTTAGTTTGAGTCTGCCTTCCATTGTCCCATTCTCCCCTGATCGTTTCCCCTGTGTCTCGTCGGTCCTGTGAGTATAAATGTCTGGTCACTACCTTCCTCTAGTGCTGGTCCATACTGTCTTCCACCCTGTTTCTCCGTGTAGCCCCTCAGTTGGTTCTCTGGTTTCCCTGCTTTTGTTATATTACAAATCCCTTGTTTTTTGGAACCACCTGCCTCCCATCTCTGCACAAACCCCCCTGATATAACAAACGCACTGTAAAAACAACAAATGTAAAATTTTACTGAAAAAATAAGGTGAGCCACAGGGGGACACTATTTATTGAACTTAATTAAATTCAGTTTCTGTATTTATTTTTACAACAGAAATGATAATCAAAGGTTTTATTCATGCGAGGAGCGCCTTACCACAAACCTGATTTGGCAGCATGGATGTGCACAGGATTTTAGATGGGCACAAAGTGGGAAAACGGCAGCAAAAACACATTTTTTGTCCTTTAAACAATACGTTTATAAAGTGAAATTGTAAAATAAAGTACTAACAGTTAACTACACAGCTACTGTAGGTAGAGTGATACAATTGTAATTTCTTTTATGTAAACAAATTATTGTCAACCTGAGTTTGTTCACTTTATGGACGACATAGAAAGCAATAACACACTGGAGGCACAATGTGCTGCAGGCATGATCAACATGAAAAACGTTTACAGACATCCTTTCATCCCCAGAATGCTGAAATTATTCCTATTTAACGTTATCCTAGTGTAGCAGTGAGGATTCTGCAGGCGAGTTCAGTTTTCAGTAGTATTTTTTATTTTTGTCAGTCACTCCAGGTTCATGTTAATCACCCACAGCTGTCTTCATTTCTGTTCATTGTCCTTAGTGAGTAGAAGGGTCTGGTTTACAGTTCTTGTCAGGTCATCTGCTTTTTGTTTCTCCGTGGTTTTTGTTCATTTATTAAATGTTTATGTTTCTGCCTCTAAGCGCTGTTTCCTGCATTTTGACTCCCACACCTCCAGTTCCTGACAGCTGCACCCAATGTGACTCTAGTTCTAGATTGGGATTCACAGCTACTCTCTCTTTTGCATTGTATCCTCCAAACACAGGCTTTTGTTGAGATTGGAAAGATTTTAATACAAGAGATTGTGAACAGAATGATATAGAATTTAAGGAAGGCGAACCCTACCCCTTTAACCCTATGTTAAACAGATACATTAAGTGTCATACCTGTAGTGAGGAAAGCTATTATGTTCTATTCTGGACTAAGTACCAGCTTCCTGTCCCTGCACGATCTGTCCTATGTTGTATTGATGCATCGCTCAGACGTCTGGCTAAAGTAAAAAGTGACCCCTTGACTAATATAGAGCATTTTTCTGAAATATGAACCATATTTGAGCTCGTTAAATCAGTGGACAGCGGCTACTTAGACCAGAGCTCAGTCATGTAGCTTCACTGTCACGTCTCTTCAGGTCTCCGTGGGGCAGCAGCTTCTCTCGCCGTCCCCGGCCGTCCCCAACTCTCTCTGGCGGTTCTGAGTCCGATTGGCGCAGCAAAGTCAGAGGCGGCTGCTCAGAACCCCCGTATTACAAGAAAATGGGTTTGATAGAGTACCGGGGGATTTTGTAGCCACATTTGTTTCTGGTATCTCTAACAGAAATGAATTGATGTTAATACAAAAAGAAAACAAACAGAGAGCACTTTTTATTACAAGGCAAAAAGGGCAGGTGCTCAAGCTCCCCTAGCGGTCGATGAGTGAACGTGTCTGTTTATATGATATCATATATTTATATTTACAATCTTTTACATTTAAAATGAAACAATGTTTGATTCATGCTTCCAAGAGCGAGTCCTGATCAGAGTACACTTAGGTGTATTCAGACTGAAAATTAGTTCCAGATTATCGGGAGAAGACGAACACATGTTCACTTTAAAGCGAACCAAATGTGTCCAGTCTGAATACACCCTTATACTCCAGTTTTTGGAGGTAACCCCTCGGTGTGACATACAGTCCCAAAAATACATGATTGGGCTTTTTGTGAGGATAAATGTATCTACATCATAATATTAGTTTTTAGGGTGTTTGTTAAATTTTTCAAATCAAAATTATTTAAATTCACAATGTCTTGAATTCAATCTATGGCTCAGTCCCAAATATATCTGTATTTTACACTTTTTCATTCAGAGACCATTTTTGCTTCACCATGAGAAGAGTTTTTATCCAACCAGAACTTTGAATGAAACTAAAGCAGATGTTGCTTTAAAAAAAAGTTCATATTTAGGATTGACATGGACATAAATGAAATGGAATTAATAGAAAATCCGATTTGATGAATTTATGTCTCATTTTGGAGGTTTTTCATGATTGAATTTGATGAGAGATTAGTCAGAACCATCACGGTCCATAACAAATGCATCAAACTGTCATGTAATTAAGGTCAAAACCAGTCTAAATGACAAAGATACTTATAAAAAGATCCAGTGTGTTTTAATTTGCTGACAAAAGGGAAATCTAATCATTAAAAAAATGTTTTTATTAGCGAAGAATTACAAAAATGAAGGTTTTCAGTTCTCTTAAAAGCTCTGTCTTCGGTTTTTAGGTCAGATTTTGAAGGACTTATTTTTATAGTTTCATTGGTGGTTTTACCAAAGTAATGGACTCTTGCTCCACTGTTTTCATAGCACTATTTCTGTCATGCTGGAATGTTTTACATTTTCCGCTCAGACTCCAGTAATACTTCGCCGGCGGTCGCAGCTCTTCCTGTCCGTCTCTCTGTGGCGGCGGTGGCTGGCAGGTTTGACTGATCCACTCACGCCGTGTGGGTTCTGTCAGTCGCAGACCTCCAGCTCTCCTCCGCCGCCCCGCGACCCTCCAAAGCGCCGGCTCCTCCTCGACCAGCCCTGACCTCTTGGCCGACACAAAGCCTTGACAGTGAGCCGCAAACTGAGCGGGTCAGGGAGGAGCTGCCCTCCTGTTTTGTTATTTCAGTGATTATTAAGGGCTGACCTTATAGAAATAATGAACCAAACGCGGTGGATGCTAGTCATGGAATCAAGCTTCCTCCTGGTAGCTCATTCCTGCATGGTGGATCAAGACATCAAGTCTGGGGTTTGGCTTTTTAAGCCGAGGAAATTTGATTAAACTGCCATAAAATTGTGAACTACCGTGGAATTAATGATTCTAAAATAAACCTGCTGATGCTGCTCATTTGCTCAGTTTCCAGTAAGATTTTTTTTGTTGTTGTTGTTGCAGCTGAGCTGTAAGTATCTTTTTTGTCACAGAAAACTGTAAGTAAATCGCATCTGCAACCCAAAACAGTGAAGGACATTGTGTTCTGGGTGCATGTAGTATAAAAAGCTGCAAAATTAAACATCATTTTCCAGAATTAAAGTAAAAAAGAGTAAAAGAGAACAGCAAACCTTGTTTGGACCTGAGGGTCATTACACCTCAAGAGCCACAGAAGTTTAGTTTTACGTGAGACTTCTGTAAGTGAACACGACGGGTGTACTTTAAAGAAGCAAAAACATTTTGATTAGTCATGTTGACGAGCAGCTCACCTGGTACTGACGGGCATCTCGATGGAAAATACATTTCTATGGAATAAGCTGCTAAGAGACGCAAAGAAAAACCTGGTCTTTGAGAGGAAAATTACCAAACCACTTTCAGTGTCACAAGAACAGGCAGACGGCTGGATCCAAATGTAGCAGCTATATTAGCTCAGGGGGGGTCAATAGCAGGCATAGGATTATCAGAGGAGAGTTATCGTGGACAGCCGAAAGCAAAACCAGCCTACAGTAGTAGGAACTAGACTGCACGATGGCCAATCGCTGTGAAGTATAAACCGGGCTTTCGTCAGCTTTTACGGCCTTGTTGAGCCGCCATCAGTAAATGAATGTGTGTGTGTATGGGTGGAAGTGACTGAAAAGCATTTTTGACCATGCCTTATATGAGGATCCCTTGTGCTATCCTTGGCCCGTTAACATTGGGAGTTGGGTCATCTAGACCCACTAGACAGTGAGCTGAACCTTTTTTCTTCAATGATTTGTGATCTTCACTGGTGTCCATGGATTACATGAAATCCTCTTCACCATTATCCACCTTTGTTATGGTAGGGAGAACACGTCAATGTGGGGGGGGGGGGGGGGGGGTCATCTGGACCCCACAAGATAGCACAAGGATTAAAAAGCAGAATTCATCACCACAATCTATAAATTAGTGTCTTAAATATTTGCTTGTAGGGGTATATCTTTGACGTTCCATGACTTTGACTGTTTACACGATCAACTGACTGACGCAGAGAAAGCCAACGCGTTCTGCGTGATCGGTTGAAAATTTTCAGTTATTCAAAGACCGCTGGAGTTTAAGCACCGGTGTTAATGGGTTCATGAGAAAACCTCACAAAGGTCCATTTACATCAACATTTGGCTGCAGAAGATAGTTTTTTTACATCCAAAGATGTTTGTGGAAAAAAAAGTGTTTGTGATTAACAGATTGGCCTTCAATTCCATGTTGATAACCAAGACTTTAGAATATAAACAAGTATGATGTTTATTAGATTTTTTTTTGTTGTCAATTTCCTCTTTTGGAGTCATTAAAAGGACACCGAACTTTGGAACAACCAAATCAGCCAGTCTAACGTGCACTAAAGGGTCTCTGACTGACCGTTTGTTGTCAGACTCTGCTCTCTGCACTTCACTACTTTTCCAACGTGGCTCCAACCGGCGTTCGGCAGCAAAGACTTTGCGACTGTTTTCTCGTCGGGTCGCTGCCAATTACAAGCCTCAAAAGGAGAGGCATTAATCAAATCCTTCAGTACATTGGCAGACATCAGATTGCAGGAAGTTGCAAAACAAATATGTCACTGTCAGTGAGGGCATGGAGAAGGCATTTAGAAGATTGCATTAAGTCAGTGGCTCATCTGAATAGCTAGCTTAGCTATTACAGAGCAGGGCCTCTGGAAAGCATTTTCTTGACGTGGTGGGAGGTTGAGGGAGGCATTTGTTTATTTTCATCTCTTAATTCTTCCCATTTTTCCACCTTTTTGTCTTTTTTTGATCTAAGCTGACAGGGCGTGAAGGGCGCAGGATTGCCGGTGGGAGAATGCGAACGAAAGAAGGGCGGAAGAAAGGAAGAGGCAGATGAAATGAGATGAGGATGATAGATAAATAAGAGAATAAAAACTGCTTATAAACAAAATTATTATAAATATTCACACATTAATTTAGGATTTTGGTCAATCTTGAAAAGACAAGGCTAATTATGTCCGTTTAAAGATTTGTTTTTTTACACTACCCATATAATAGTTTATGGATATGCTAACATAATTATATACTTAGGCTAACTTTAAAAAACTGACAATAAGTGCAACACTATATCTTTAATTTTAAGGTAAATGTTTTGTGAAAAGAGTTGAAGACTGTTGCTCGACTAAGACAATGTTACAACTATCAGAATGGCCATTAGTATTTGGAAGCCATTATGTTGGCATTTCTGATAAAAATGTAATGTTTAAGCCCAAGACTTTTACTTTGAAAGGTACAGTCTTGTGCAAAAATGGTTTCTTTTTTATCCTTTTTTTGTGCATGTGTGTTTAAAAGCCTAAATGCTGTGACTCACAACCACTATATCTTGTGATCCATGTGTGATTTACGTAACTCATAAATGTTTTTTGCGTTCGTTCGTCATTTGGCGATGTGTGCAGATGTCCTTCGATTGTTTTGTCCAACGGGTCTTTACGTGAATTTGGTTTTGAGTTTATTTGCATATTTTACGTAAAATACGATGCGTATTTTCAGCACAGTTTAAATGCAATTATTACGAAATTCTTTTGCGATTGTGCGTGACTGCTATATTTGCAAGATTTTTGCATACACCTATTTGTGGCTGTCCGCGACCGTTTCACATATGTCTAACAGACTTTTCACATATATTACTTTTATATCGCATATAAGGCGCATATATCATGTTAAAGTGAGGTAATAGACGCACACATTTTTGGCCAGATTTGGCTTTTCACGTTGATTTACGTGTTCTTTGCGTGGTTTTAACGTTGTGCCTGTGTGGTACATTTTTCTATTTTTTTCCATGTTATAACCGATTTTCAACTGTGCAATATACACAAAACATTAATAGTGGCTGTTTGACACGACCTTAATGTAGAATATCTGAAATACCAATACCCAAACTTAAAACCCAAATGAAAAAACCCATGTGGTTTTTTAATACCTCTGAAAGATAAAAAAAAATCTGGCTAATCTTTCTTTTTTTTATTGAACTGATCATAAATATGAAAGCAAAACTTTTAAAATCAGAAATGTAGTCAATTTTAGGCTCTGGAGCCTAAAAAGATGTTAGCAGATGAAAGATGTTAGCAGTAATATACCAAATGGCTGTAATGAATAAATGATACATCGAAAGTCGGGGGGGGGGGCATTTTTACAATAGGAAACTTTTAGGATTTTTCCAGTATTTTTCAGATTCTACAGACTTCAGGTGGTTAGTTTATTCGAAGTTCAATTAAAAGACGATTCAACAATTACCAATGGGTTGTCAAGAAATAGTCTCACAATTGCGGTTCAGAAAAACTCCAACTGGACTTCTTATGAGATGTCTTGAGCAACGTCCTGTGGAGACCAAAGTGGAGTTGGTTGAGCGTAATGACCACTGCTATGTTTGGTAATATAACATTGGAGCTGAAACTCCACATACCATCTGTCAAACACGATGATGGAAGGCTGACGCTAGCTTGCCGTCCCAGGGTTCCTCTGTGTATCAGAGTAACTAAGAGGCAAATGTGAAGTCTGAGGGGTGAAGCCTGGTCAAATGCAGGTCACTGGGATCCAAATCACAGCCAAACCTCTGCAACAGAAAAAGGAACGTTCTGAGGTTTCAAACGACCATCTCAGGGTGTAGAACTTCATCAAACCAGAATGTTGTGATATAACGTCTGCCGTACGCCTTGCACGTGCTTTTGGATGAAGGGTCTCAAGGGCTGTGACCTCTGTGAGTCTGCTGCATCATGCTAGAGAAAGTCCTGGATTGTAGGAAGGGCTCATGTATAATCACGTATAATCTATAAACAAGATGCTCCAGGATTTCGCAATGTTGTGATCGCACCAATTCACCCAAACTCAATCAATTCCTGCAACTGTTTCTAAATATCTGCAACTTCGTCCAGTCACCACAATGTTGGTCAGTCGCTCTTATTTCGAAAAAGGTTAAACTCATCAAACTAACCACTCAAATTTAGAGGCCTGGTCATGTATGTCACTAGTCATACATGCTTAACCCTTTAACGCCGGCATGCTGGCTCCAGTGTAGACTTTCTTTGAATTACCCTTCAACACTGATACAATTTACGTACTTGCAGCGGATTCTGAAGTGGAGAAAAACAGCTTTGCGCTGATACGCAACACTTTAGTGAAGTGTTTACGCAATTAATGTATACTAGCTGATTCTGACAGAGACCAGCAGCTTTGCACCAAAGTACAGTGTTGCATGTTGAACCGTGTCAGTATCTGCTGGAAGTAATTGCATAAATGGTTGAAGGTAGTTCAAAGGACTGTGTGTTACTTTGCCGTCGCCGTCTGACGTTAAAAGGTTAACATCCTCACTTCCTTGTGCTGACACGGCTAATAAAGTCTTTCACAACGAAAAAAAACAGCTGAAGATTATCGTTAAAGCCTGCTTATTGCAGTTTCTCGTATCAGAAGAAGTGCATAGAATAACGAATCTTGGACCTGTTTGGCATCAGTGCCACCGTCTTATCACAACCCACTGCCTTTCCCAAGGTCCACTGGGTTAACGCAAAAGTTTCTGTAAAGCCCAGTTTCCCCTGAGCGGTCCAATACTGTCTGTTATTTTGAGCAGTTCCATTAAGACCAAACTGAACCATTTTTGGGGCCCTGCGGTTGTAGGTCCGGAATGGAACTGAGCAGTTAGGGCAGAGCTACTGTTGTCACACGAAACCTTTTGATTGGTGTGAGGTCATTAAGACAGAAAAAAAGGGCCAAAAAGGCACCAACGTATTCCTCTTCGCCGCCCGCAGTCTTCTCTCAAACAACATGAAATACTCTCCATACACGTAAGACCAAGCCAAGCGGGGAAAAATGAGCTGCAGGAGGGCCTCCGTTGTTGTCGCTAACTTTGTTTTTGCTGTAGCCGCAATTCTACGACACAAAGCTTCACGATCGGTCTACACTCTGCATGCGCTGTGATGGTCCAGCTTTGAGTGGAAACACTCGCCTGAGCTACCTGGACCATACTTAGCCAGACCAGACCGTTCTGCTCAGTGGAAACCAGGCTTAACTGTGCTATTGTAACTATATTACACAACAAAAGAACCCATTGAACAGTCAGTTACAACAGTTAGTAAATATCCTCTGTCATGTTTCTTTGTAGCACAAACAAATTCGACAACTCACAAGATCTTTTCAACCATGAGTAATACTCGAAAAATAACCAAATGTTTCATATAAAGTCTGCTGGCATGTGTGGGGTTACATAAAATGACACTTCAATAAACACCTGCCTTAAAATCTACACTAAAGCCATTTGATGAAAATTAATGTTGAAAAAGTTTAAATTGCAACTTTTAGGAAAACTCATTGCAAATTCAGCTTTTTTTTTTACCAAGACTGTCATAAAAAATGTCCACGAGAACACTTTAATGTGTTGGTTTTTTTTGCCAATCTAAAGATCTGAAAACCTTTAAAGAATTTTAATTTAAGCGTCTGTGTGGTACATTGTCAAGAAAAGTGGGACCCCCCCAAAACAAAACCAAAAAACAAACAAACAAATAACTAAAAAACTGAATAATCGAACAGTCGCCCAACTGAAACATGTTCTTCCACATCAGAAAGGTCACATCCTACGTTTTGGTTTCTGCCTCCAAACTCTTTGTTTGGGCTCTTGTCGTTTTCCAGCTTTAGGCCTGCATTGATCATCTGTCTTGGTGATGATACCGCGTTTGCTTTTTTATTTTACCATTTGTTTCATTTAAACACCTATCGTGGTCGGCATAACACCCATATTAACTGGTGGAGGTTATTTTTGAGCTTTCAACTCAATATTAGGCCTCACAGGTTGCATATCTTTTAAGCGTCTTTGGTGGATGGATATAAAAACACAATGGATTGAGCTAAAATGTCATGCAGGTCCCCAATGAAGCCGCTTCGAGCTTTGTCACCCTGATGACACCGCTGAGGACACCCCGGGACGGGGCAAAGTGGGAGTTTATGGATCAATTGCTGTCACTGCTCAGGTGTCCTATGATCTGTAAAGCTGCCTGCTTAAAAAGATTATGACTGCACCGTAGGTGCTGGGCTGCTGCGATTACACAGTGTGAATGCACGAGCACAAAAAGGAATAAATTACAAGGTAATGATATTAAAAGCACAAAGTCGTTAAGATGCCAAGTTAAGACACAATAAATCCAGTCATGGCTTCTTCAGCCCGTCCCCACACAGGGTAATTAAATTAGATTTATAAGCCATATTACATCGGTGCTAGATACTTCATCCACCCACAGCTTCGGCTCCGTCCCTCCATCGTGCTCTGCTTTATTAGACGACCTGACAGCTGGCGAAAAAATATGGTGGAATGTTTCAGGTCCCAGGCTGCGAAAGCTCTGCACTGGGTGCTCCGTCTTTGGCGGTGTCAGTTATGTCCGCCCCTAATATATGGAGGGCTCTATTTCTCTGCAGAGTGGCGCTGCTTATGACCCAGCCCAACAGCTTTATCACCGTCCACACTCTGGGCTGCGCCGCCACTGCCACACCACCCCAGATGCCCTCGTCCACCTTCACCTCCCTCGGTCGTTTCACTGATGTCCTGAAACAAAGAGACAACTGAAAGGGGATCGCCGTCTGCACTTCCGCTGTGGCCGGAGTGCAGGATGTACGTCACGCAGGGATTCTGAAGGCCAGGAAATCTGCAACAGACAAGCTTTTTGTTTTTAATGGCAGCCAAAATTCCATCACCTAAAGAAGGCCATCAGAATGACGAATGTTTATCCTCAGAAACCCCCCTGGTGGCAGGAACAAACAGGGTCATGGAGGAGCGGTGGAATCTAGAGAGTTACCAAAACATGACAGATAGAATCAATCCATCAGTTTATACTGAAATATATGTAATTACTAGCTATAGCATGATAATTTGAACAAACCAGGAATTTTTCAGCATTTTACCATATTTACTTTTAGGTTTGAAATGATTTTTTAACAAAGGGGAATCTAAAGAAGACGTGAGTGAATATTTACCGTCTGGTTGAAAAACAATAGATGAGAGAGGCCTATAATTTTCATCATAGGTATACCTCAACTAAGAGAGACAAAATGAGAAAAAAAAATCCAGAAGATCACATTGTCTAATTTTCAATGACGTTATTTACAAATTATGGTTGAAAATTGGTATTTGGTCATCTACAAATCTACATCTCACAAAGCTTTAACTTCTTCTGTAAGAGGATCCCCAGTCCTCCACTCGCTACCTGTATAAATGACACTGGTTATCTATATTAAACACACCTGTTCACAACCTCAAACAGTCACACTCCAAACTCCACTATGCTCAATACCAAAGAGCTGTCTAAGGACACCAGAAACCTTGTTGACCTGCACCAGGCTGGGAAGACTGAATCTGCAATAGGCAAGCAACTTGATGTGTAGAAATCAAATCATAGGATATGGAAATCAGACACGACCACTGATCATCTCCCTCCATCTGGGTCTCCACACAAGATCTCACCCCGTGGGGTCAACATGATCACAAGAACGCTGAGCAAAAATCCCAGAACCACAAGGGGGACCTAGTGACCTGCAGAGAGCTGGGACCAAAGTAACCAAGGCTACCATCAGTAACACACTACACCACCAGGGACTGAGATCCTGCAAGGCCAGACGTGTCCCCCTGCTAAAGTACACGTGCATGCCTGTCCAATGGTTTCTAGACTTGGATGATCTAGAGGAGGATGAAACCAAAATAGAACTTTTTAGTAAGAACTCTGCTTGTCATGTTTGGAGGAGAAAGAATACTGAGTTGCATCCAAAACACACCAACCCTACTGTAAAGCATGGGAGTGGAAGTATCATAACGTGGGGCTGTTTACTCAGTAAAGGGACCAGGACGTCTGATTAGTGTCAAGGAAATAATGAATGGGGCCATGTATCGTCAGGTTTTTGAGTGAAACCCTCCTTCCATCAGCAAAGGCATTGAAAATGAAACATGACTGGGTCTTTCAGCATGACAACGATCCCAAACACACTGCCTGGGTAACAAAGGAGTAGCTTTATAAGAAGCATTTCAAGGTTCTGGAATGCCCTAACCAGTCTCTAGCTCTCTGCTCCATAGAAAATCTTTGGAGGGAGTTCAAAGTCTGTGTTTCCCAGCGATAGCCCCAAAACGTCACTGCCCTAGAGGAGATCTGCATGGAAGAATGGGCCAAAATACCAGCGACAGTTTGTGGAAACCTTTGAAGACTTACAGGAAATGTTTGACTTCTGTCATTGCCAACAAATTGATATATAACCAAGTATTGATTTGATGAAAATTACATTTTAAGTGGAAGAACTTGCACAAATAGTGGCCGACTTAATACCTTTTTGCCCCACTGAAGTAAATAAAATTAAATACTATGTAAAGGATGTACTTCACAAAAAACTAACCACACACACAACAATAGTGCGTTCCATTTTCATGACGTCCCTTAAGGTGGCTCTACGAGCCTCAAGAGAATGTAAGACACACCTGCCATCCCTTTAAGATGTGGCCACGCCCCTCTGTGACCCTCCACGGCCATGGACAACACAAAAACCAGTGTTTCCATTCTTCATCCACCTCAAACTTCAAATAACCTTTAAATCAGCTGTATGGTGAAACAATCTCTGCTCCAGACCAAGCATCCCTGTCCTGAAGAAACCCTACAAGTTCAGAATGTGCTTTAAGTGACAGTTATGCCTGTGTGAAATGCCAATCAGACAGAAATCTAAACTTCACAAGAGTGATTGTGAGCAGAGAAGAGCAAACACATTATCAATAGGGTAGATGGAGCGGGAGGGGGAGGACATTAATCTGCCAGTATCACTTTCAATTTGCAGCGATAGCAAGAAATCTCACAGCAAGTGTGCAGTTAATATCGGTTCATGCAACATTTGAGATGTCACGGCTGCTGCTGAAAGAGGGCATTTTCAAAGGAGTGAAACGCTGCACAAACAGAACTTGTGGTGTGAGAAGAGGGCAGATAAAAAGGAGAACAGTGCGGGACATAAACGGGACCGGAATGCAGCCTCGTGTGGCTGATTTTAATGAGCTGTGGCACTTTTATTATCATTATTAATTAGCAGTTTTCAACCAGCGGGTGCGATCAATAAGGTGGAGTGAAACAAATTTCAATGGGCAATTGGAATCAATCAGAAAGAGTTTTTATCTACATAACTGCCACTGCTCAGGCTCGTTAGGCCTAGCGGTGGGAGAGGAGAGATTTGTAGCCTTTTTAATTGGAACAGCATGACTGAAAAGACATTTTTCTTTTCCCACTGTCGTCTGGTTTCTGCAACTGTGTTGGCTAAATTTTTTTCTCTATTAGTATTTTTGAATCTAATAAACAAATATAGTTTAAGGTACATTTTACACACTCTGCACATGGATGCTTATCCCCATCCTTCCCTCTACTTAATCAGACAACCGTGAAAATGAGATTAGCAACTCTCTGCTCAAATTCCATATTTCCAAGCGGAATGTGTTGTCTTTGTTTACTAATCTGTGCGTTTCCTCTTTGGGAGGCAACACAATCCTCAAATTTGATATAAAAAATTCCAGTGTGTCTAAATGTGTGACTATAGTTTCCATACAGTAAGATTAAATCGTAAAGCCGTCTATTGTCCAATCGTGTCTTTATTAATGAAATGTAAAAGTACTTTAAGATGAAATACTTTGACAGGTTGGTTAAAAGAGTAATCTTGGAAGGTTTGTTGCTATGATTTGTTCCAGTTTGAGCAAAAAGGAATGTTTTACAGCCACATCAGAGGAAACTGTTGGTATAGATTTACAGGATATTAGGGAACCGTGTTTCTGGTCATTGTACGTGTTGACAAATCTGCTTGCATGAAGGATGTGCTTTTTGTGGTTCTCCACAGGGTTTTTGTTCTGCTCATCTGGGAAAGAGGGTTGAATGCAGCATTCGTGTCATGTGAAGAAAAGAAAGTCATGTTTGGGAAAATCCCTGTGTATACCGCATTAGAACGTTCTCTGAAACATCCTTCCATCCATCCATCCATCCATTCATCCATCCGTCCATCCGTCCGTCCGTCCGTCCCTATCCAACCATCCATCCGTCCGTCCGTCTGTCCCCATCCATCCATCCATCCATCCATCCATCCATCCATCCATCCATCCATCCATCCATCCATCCATCCATCAGTTTATCCACCGTTCATCCATCCACCCAGCGATTCATCTAATGATCTACCCATCTATTCATTCATCCTCCATCCATTTATCCACCATGCAACCATGAATTCATCCAGGCATCCATCCATCCATCTTTGCACCTGTTAAAAATCTTTTCAATATCCAAAACGGCAAACTACTCTTTAAAACGGAGGCATCTCCTCTTGCTCTCTTCACCCTGCTTTTCTCCCGTGGTTGAAGGCTACTTAGCACACAACAGTTAATACCTGTCTAATTTATTAGCCTCCTGCCCCGACTCTGAAGGGCCATTAGCAGCACACACTGACACAGCAGCCCGGTCCCTGTCGTAATTTATTGTCTTATTACAGTGCTGCAGCGGCATCAATTAATTATCCATTAAAGCGCTGCTGTCCCAGGATTTATTGTGGGGACTGTGGGGGCTGGAGAAGATGCAGAAGAAGAGAAATGTGGAAGAGTGGGTTGATGAAGGTGGTGGAGGAGGGGGTGAGCAGACATGCTGAAGAGATGGATTGTTGCATTTGGTGCACTTTGGTTCTAACGAATGGAAAACTAAGCAGCTGAAAATGCTTAAAATGAAATTCCCATGAAATATCATATCGCTGTGGAATTATGAATAACAGTGATAGCTAAAACTAAATGAGGGGCATGATCCAAGAGGTTGTTTATTGCAGGTTTCCATCATAGATGAAAATATTTTGCAAAAAGTAAATCATTTAATGTTGAGTTACATTTAGATTTGTTTAGGGTTCGTCTTGTTTTGTAGAAGAACAGCATGTATTTGTGGTACGTTCTTTTATAATAGAAACATTAATCTCAGGTTTTTGATGAAATCATACACTTTTACTATCAATGGCAATGTTCCTGAAATTCAAATGTTGTGTTTTAAAGAGTTTTTAAGCTTTTTTGATACAAACTTCCTTTGGTTTTTAGTGATTATTAGCAAAAGTTAGAGTTTTAGATCTCTTAGATTGGGCTTTTACTGGATGTCATAGAATGGGTGAAGTGTTTTTGGATTATTAAACCTAAAATTTTTGGTGCAATTTGTTTGTTTTTGGACAAAGTACTCAGGTGTGATCTAAGTATCCTGACAGTTTCCACATGGTCTTCTGTCTTCAATCTGAGAGACTATAAAAAAAGTTTAGATTATTTACAGATGTTTTTGCAGCTTTTCAGTCATGGCTGTATTATTTTCTCTTTAAGTGAATTGTCATGTTTGAACTCAACCAGTTCTTCATTCCATTAATTTTTTTTCCAAACTGGAATGCACCGGACACGCCGACGGCAGAGTTTCCTGCCACTGTTCCTCCATCATCACCCCAATGAGCATCTTCCACCCAAACTATTTCTCCCGAAAACAAAGTGTTTTCCAGGCGCTGACAGGCAGAATGGATTGCTTCCATTACACTCTACAAGAAACACATTCTCTCAAGATGAAAGGGTTGTAAATTATCGCAGACAGTGTTGCTGCTAACAAGTCTGGTGATCCAGGGCTAATGAGGTTCACAGTCACAAACGGCATCCTGGCAGCATGACAAATCAGACGTTGTTGTCATCATCGCAGTCATAAACACAGCGTGGCGCCTCAGCAGATCCCCACAATGCCTGCTATGCTGACACAGTGGGACGGCAGGTTCAACGTAAAGCTGATGCTAATGCTGTATCTGTTAAATAATCATTTCAAATGGACAAATAAACGGTTCCAAAAGGTGGTTACACTTGTGGATCAAGCTGATCACGGCAAGGTCTTCTGACGGGTAAATTGTTCCAATACCAAGTTTAAAGTCTTCCACAGGAAGACATTATGTTCTGGTTTAAGCCTTTACGTTTCAGTCTGATAACTGAACATCCAAAGGAGCCGCATTAAAAGGGAAGAAGTTATTTAACCGCTGCTGCAGACTCCTAGGACACATTCTACGCTTTATGACACTGACTTAAAGAGGCTAGGTTAAAAAATCATTAGCACGTCCTCGATGTTAGCTTAAAAAGCTAGCAGCTAGCATGTTACCGCTCCAAGTTGAAGGGAAAATTGCTGTGGAATGGATGTCTGAATTTGACCTTTCCCCTGAGGAAGTGGTTTAACCCCCCCGATCCAACCCCTAATGCTGAGCGTCAAACAGGGAGGCTTGGGCATGACCTGATTGTGGGATTTTAACCAACGACCTCCCAGTTTTAAGGCAAACACTACCACAAAGCCACAGTACTGTTTTATTAAACCCAGGTATACAGTCTGGGATAAGTATTAGTTTAATACAAAATTGATATTACATTATTTTATACCATGGTCCGGGTGAATACTCGATTCTGATTGGCTGCTGGGTGTGCATTAAAACCTGATAACCGCACGGTGAAAAAAGAAGTTCCGGTCACCTAGCTTAAATGTTTTGTATCACTGCGCCGGTTTCTTTAAAACAACCTTTTGCTTCATCATTTGGACAAAAACAAGCAGTAAGAGGTGAACTTTTTTTTTCTTTCTTTTGTGAGAAAAGTGATCCAAATCTGAAAAAAAACATTAAGGGCTAAAAACTTTGCGTCGGATGGTTCCGGCTTCCACGGCGTGCGTTAAAAAGTAATAACGCACACTTCGTCGGCCATTAACCCTTACATATAAATATTTACATATGACTTAAATTTATGTCATTTATGTGTATTTTTAATATCCTATTTATATAATTAGTATAGTAATGCCATAATCAGTAGTATAATTAGCACTAGCAGTGAGTTATTTGGCAGAGATTGGTATTTAACAAAATAAAAGTCATCATTTTGTATTTTTATGGAAGTATAGCTAAATGTTAACACCTAAAACTTTCATGGTTAACACACTCATTGCATATCATGTTTTTCACATTAAATGTTTATTTTTCATTTGAACCGTTCTGTCATGGCGTGTTCTTAGGGCCTAAAAGGATCTTTTTTTGAGAGCCACAGATGAGAGAGTATTTAAAGACTTTTGTCTTCATTGTGTGAGTTTCAACCAAACCAACCATGACACCAACAAACCCATCATCAGTGTTTCCACGACAACAGCTTGATCATGGCCAGAGTTCACCTTCATACAAATGTGATTCCTGTGACATTGTAATCTCTTTTCATCAGCTCACAGAAACAGTCGTGAGCGAAGTCTCAACACAATCGCGTGTCCTTGGCAAGAAGAATAAATCAAAGCATGAAAAACGCTGGATTTTCCTTCACACCTCAGTTGTGCCGTTGTCCCCGCGGGCGGCGCAGGCAGGAAATGGGAATGACTGCTTCCTGCCTGAGCGGGCTTTGAAGGCGGCGAACGAGGGACGATCTCATGGCAGAATGGCGTTTCTGCGCCATCACCGCGCTCTTTGTAACGCGTGATTTACACTTTCCTCCATGCTGTTTCATCTGTGATTTAGTGTTTCCTGGTCAGATGGCTATCGACCGCCTTACATGTCCGCTCTGGTCCTGTAGGACACTGGAACAGAAAAACGTGGCGTGGTCAGGCTGTGGACCTTAAAGAAAACCTCGTCAGAGTTTTTCCAAAATCGAATAAAAAAAATTGCTTTTTGGCTTAGTAGTTTTACTTTAGTTTTACCTTTTTTTATTCATACTAATCATTTCCAACAACTCTTGAACACCTTAATCTATCTTATCTACCATTTGCTGCCAGTCTGTAACACACATGTTCCTGTTAACACTCAGCACTTTCCCTGCCTTGACCTCTGACCTTGCCCCTTCTCTAACCTTCACCCTCAACCCAACCCTCACCCTGCCGTAATTCTTTAAACCTATAAATCCCAAAGCGCTCTAAAATTAAAAGCAAAGGTGATTCAGAGTTCAGCCGTCTGATTTTTACATTTGCTGTTTGAACGTTTCACCACAAAATATTTGATCTCCTTTAAAATGATGTAGGCAATGTAGGTTTATTAGAGGGGACAATCCAAGTGCTTTACATAAATCCTTAAAATACACATTTAAACAAAGTTTAAAGGAATTTAAAGGGCCGATATCATACTGGAGTAAACTACATCCACATATATGTTTCTATATTACCTTTGTATTTTCGCAGCTCTTTTTCTGAGGCACCGCCTTTCGTTCCTTGTGGGGGCCGCCTATTTCATGACGTCAACCTTAAGCCGGTCTCTGTAGCCTTTAACTCATCAGATATGGGCACACGAGAAGGGTCCCCTCCGCGTCGCATATTATTGACACTATGGGTGAGCCCAACTTGTGCTTTTTCAATGTGCTTTCTGCTCCAAATAAATGACCTTTTTTCCCCCCTCTGCTTATGCTTCAGTTCAGCCCGCCATCCTCCAAAAAGCAAAAAAGATCGGTGGTCCTGCCAGAAAATATGGAAATAGTGCAAAGTCCAACGCTAAGATTGACATTGAGTACAAGATCCGCCTAAATGTTTACTAAACTCACTCAAATCTTCCATAAGTTCTCCTTTATTAGCTGACAGTAATAATTTTTGTGTGAAAAGTCACATCCTTGCCTCTCAAGCTCTGTTTTTTACAATTGTAGCACAGCAGTGAGCCGACATCTCGGTATGGCGTCCAACTCTACACACACAACAAGATAGCGTAGCGACTCTAACCTATATATCTCATTGATCCAGGTGACCAGAGAGGTCTGACTGATACAGACTGGGTCAGAATATATTCTTATTTTGAATATATAGGACATATTCTTCTTTTAAACATTTAGGAATGTTTTTAGAAATGTTACCAAAGGTTGACCTCACAGAGAATTGAAACATGAGGAATTTGAATCCATTTGGTTTATTAAAAAAGTTTTTTAATTACTTTTGGGATGTTTGTCAAACTCAAATTAAAAAAAATATATATATAAAAACAATAACAAATTTTGTTTTCAAGTTAATAGTTTATTTGAAAAACGGGCACCAAATGAGAAAAATATATTTAAGCTGAACCCACAGAAAACATTTGATGTCTGTTTAATATATGAAGAATCAACAAAATATTAAAAAATAATCATGAACTCTGGACAGGCTGGCAATTTAGTTGGAAAAACATCAATTTTCAAATGTAAAAAATGCAATAAATCCATGAAACACAACAGTTTCTTTGACTTCTTTAGTCCTAATAGTTTTATTTTCATTTTCTTTCACTGACTGTCTGCACATTCTGCATACTAAGCACTATTGTTACTGTGTGCTGATAAATCTGAGCCCTGAACAATAACTTTAAACATCTTTTTGTAGACAAAAATCACGTTTTACAGAAGAACTAAACAAAGCTAACCGAGGTTTACTGGATCTTTTCGACAGTCCTTTATAAATATAAACAAAAACTGAAATACTGCACGTTGTTGCAGAGTTTGTTTTCATTGTGGAAACCAGGAAATCAAATGAAAAAGTCAGAGGTTTAGTGGATAAACTTGGTTCAAACGAAGGACGTAACAGTAGAGCAGCCGACACTAACGTAAAGCAATCACATCTGAATGCTACAATTTATCTTCGCAGAACAAAAGAGCGCCGGATTTCTCATCATTCAGGCCTAAATATTATTTTTGCTTTGCCATCCTTGATAAAAAAGCTTTAGTGTTTGTTGATGTCAGGGTTGTAATTACCGAGTGGGTTATGAACTGCTGCAGATCTGGGCTGGCACGCCGCATATTTGTTTAGCCGCGCCGCAGAAACTGACCTCGGAGGAACAACATGAAAACACTGGTAGCCAGCGAGCCCGGCCACTCTGACTCAGACATGCGCCGAGATTAAAGATTAAAGACACAAATTTGGTAGACTTCAAATTAAAGTAATGAATCACATTCCCTCCCATCTCTGCTTAGTTTTTGCATCTAATGGCGCTATTAGTCAAACTAGCTGAGTTTCTAGCCTTTAATTATGCAACCGGTCCAAGGACGTTTGAAAAACTTTCTCAAAGTTGCACTCGAGCCGCCTCAGCTCCTATTCAGTGCTTCTGACGGCGGTTTCCACTGTGGGTCTGCAGATGGTTCATAAACGTATGGCAGCGTCTGCTCGCCGTCCCTACGAGGCTCACTCAGCAGAGGAAGGAGTGGGAGGAAAGGAACAACAGGAGGGAGCTGAGAGACGAGGACAGGAGGTTAAAGATGAACACGCAAAGAAAAAAAAAAAAAAACACGCACCAAGAGAAATGACCAAAGATCTAACATTTGTGTTGTGATAAAACCGGACCTTCAACATGAAGACGCAACAGGATCGCATGAAATCAGGATAAAGTTTCTTTGTAGAGGCCCATTCATTGAAATCAAAAAGGTCTGTGTAATTTTTTCGGTTAAATAATAATAATTATTATTATTATTTTTAGAGCACCTTTCAAGATAAAAATCACAAAGTGCTTCACAGTAAAACACAGAATATAAAAATAATTATAAAGAGCAGTTTAAAAAGATACGTTTTTTGCAGCTGAGTCTACAGAGGAAGGGAGTTCCAGAGCGATAAAAAATGAATACCTTTAACTCCCAGTTTACAGTATTTTTAAAAAACAATTAAGTAAAGTTTATGCAATCAATGCTAAGCAGCTTGCTAATGAAGCAAATGGGAAACTATGTCAAACATTCGCAGTCTCAAACAGTTTGTGCAAGCTTTATTTATCCAGTTAACCTGACATTCTTGGATTAGACACCCAATAATTATAATACAATTATAGCTTAAAGTTTCATGTGTAAAAGTAAAACCGTTTTTTTTTTTTTTACAAATCTGTTATTGAACTCTGGGATAATTTAGCTGGAGTCCAATAAAATACAATCAAGTCATTTTTAACGACACACTGCAGGTAAACCAGAATACTTCATTTAAAAAAACGTTTTTTTCTCAGCAACGATCATCTCCTCACATCTGCAGCAAAGCAAGCGTGACCGCAGGACGGTATATCCTTTACAGTGAGCGCATGCATGGAAGTGTGGTTTTGTGTGAAGGAGTCCAGGGCCAGCCCCGTCCTGATCCCTCGCTCCCATCACGCCAGTGTCTGTTTTTAATCTGGGCCGGTGATTTATGAAGGAGCCCGGACTGTGTATATCTCCTCACTTCCTTTCATTTCTCAAATGGTTTGTGTGGCGCGGGATGATAGATTTATCTACACACAAGCCCTGCATGACTAATTAACTCTGAAATATCAGGGCCAGATGTGGAACTAAAAGACAGACCCCAGAGTGCTTTTTCTCTTGCTCAACCTGACTCTTTCATTTTTCTAACTGTTGCTCCCCCCCCCCGCTTTTTCCTCCCTCTCAACGCTGAACACATGCCATAATTCTGCTGATAATATGACAGGGTGTTTTTGGGGGAATGCAAATGTTTTACAGACTGAATCAGCAAACGACACAGTTGATGGTTTGGATTTTAAAGGCAGTTCAAGTAAATGTTTTTGCCTCGAAGGAATACTCCCCCCCCCCCACACACACAGTCGGAGTTTGTTACACACATCATTACTGCGGATAACACAAGTTTTTAAATGAAACGCCATTTAAAAGAAATCACATGAAAGTACCTAGAGTAGCAGGAAAGAAAGGTGTTTTCTTAAAAGGTTCCTACAGTTGTTGTTTTTTTTTAATAAACAAAGCTTAAATTAATGAACAGAACTAAAGATCTACAGTTGAATCTGTGGAACTCTTCAGAACCAAAGATCTACAGTAGAACCTTTGGAACACTTCAGTACCTAAGATCTATAACAGAATCCATGAAAATCTTCGGAACCCAAGACCTTTAGACCTTTTAATGAACAGGTCTTGAATCTGTGGAACTTTTAATGACCAACCATCTACAGTAGAATCTGTTGAACTGTTTAGAACCAAAGATCTACAGTAGAATCTACAAAAATGTTCAGAACCAAAGATCTACAATAGAATCTGTGGACATCTTCAGAACCCAACCATAAGTAGAATCTGTTGAACTGTTAGTGACCCACGATCTACAGTAGAATCTGTGGAACTGCTTAGAACCCAAGGTCTGCAGTTGAATATTGGGAACTATTTACATGGAACTGTTAAGAACCGAAAATCCTCACTAAAATCAGATGGAAATATTTAGAACCAAAGATCTACAGTACAACCTTTGGAACGCTTCAGAACCTGAGATCTATAGTAAAATCTATGGAAATCTTCAGAAAAAACCCCCAAAAAAACCCAAGACTAAAGGTCTTGGGTTTTTGATGAACAGGTCTTGAATCTGTGGAACTGTTCAGAATCAAAGATCTGCAGTAGAATATGTGGAAATCTTCAGAACCCAACCTTTAGTGGAATCTGTTGAACTGTTTTGAACTAAAAATCTGCAGTAGAATAGGTGGAACTGCAGAACATTTCAGTAGAATAATTGAAACTGTGTAGAACAAAAGATTTACATTTGAATCTGTGGAACATATTAGAACTAAAGATCTATAGTTGAATTATTGGAAATATACAGAACCCAAGATTCACAGTTGAACATGTGGGACTGCTCTGAACCAGACGGGTTCTTTAGGTTTGTGGGTTGTCGAGCCCATGAAGTGACGTAGGGAGGAGCACAGGAACGTCTTGCAGTTTAAGGGACATTTTGAAAATCTAACCTATCACTCTTGACCTGTGGTAATTGTATTGCAAAGTATTTGTAAGGAAAATGTAAGCTGCACGCACCTCTGATGTACTGATGAAGCTTTGATAGTATCATTAGTATCATCAGTGAGTACTGGCCCCTTTTGACCGCGCGCTTGATGCGTTTGTGTCTTGGGGAGGGGTTTGAAAAATGAAAAATATGCACAGCATGCCTGCGTCTCACCTTCCTCACCCTTCCTCACCCTTCCTGAGCCTTGCAGGTCGAATAAGTGTTCACCGCCACCTGAAACTTACAGCATGCCCCTTGGATGAACATGTGCATGAATATTTTCGCTCTATAGACTCGCTGAGCGGCCTGCAACCTTGGTATTTTGTGCATGAAGTACAAGTTTATGCCCAAAAGCAGTGTAGTTGTGACAGCGGCTTTAGATTCAAACGTTTTTAATCTAAAGCCGTTAACGGTGGGAGTGGGGTCATCTGGACCCCACAAGATAGCACAAGGGTTATAAGCTACGGCTGTCATATCTGAAGCTACTGAGGTTGATCTAAATTCAAAAGCTTTTGCTCGTCATTAAAACCTTTCAAAAAGCTTGTTTCTGACCTGACAAAGATTCATAGGTCTTGACGTAGACCCCATCCACACACAGAGCATTCTCAGCATGCAGCTGGATGAATATGATCATCAATTTTATTCATTTGCACAACCAGAAGCTGAAACATCTCTTGTTACAATCACAACTTGGCTTTCATGTTTTCAGGACTTTCAATGACGTAGATTTCTGAACTTCCAGCTTCAGTGGAAGTAAGTGAAGTAAAAAGTCTTTGTTGGAGCAGTCCAACCTCCCACTGCGGTGCTTTCATCCTGGACCTCCCCTGTTTTTCCCCCGCATCAACATCCTACTCAGAACTTCATCATTTATCCCGGGAAAATGATTCCTCTGCGTGAATCAAGAGTCTAACTCGGTGTTGAGATCAAGAAAACTGTCAAATATGCCCCATTTTCTGAAAAAAACGGAAACCCTCAAGCCAGTCGGTGTCCCTTTTAGCGTGTGCTGAGTAGCTGTTCAGCTTTTCACTGTGGACCAAAACGAGCTGAGAAAGCAGATGACTGACAGCGGCCTCCCCTCTGCTCTGCTGTGCTTGATGAATCGTTTTTAGGCAGCCTTCAGTTTTCCTCCCTATCAGCCCGACTGTCTGTTTTCCTGACAGCATCGCTCATCTTGGATGTTAATCTACCATTTGAAAAAGGACAAACGAATGCTTTTTTTGTTTCCTGTTCCTCAAATATTTAAAGTGGTTGAAGCTCGAAAAAAAAAAAAAAAAAAAAAGAGGAGGAGACGGGTGAAGTTTTTTTGTTGTTGAAAAAAGCCAGAAGGCCCATCTGACGTGCTGACAGGCTGCCATGAGTGACGCCTGATCTGTACAAATTTCAGGACTAATAAATCTACCTGTCAGAGGAGGGAGACTTAAAAGGGCTGCTGCCCTGCGGCACAGCTTAAACGCAACTGCTGTTGATGAAATTCCGTAGGCTGGAGAATTACAGCTGTCAGGAGAAAACGCCTACATCAAATCTGATGCCCCCCCCCCCTTTTCCGACCTGTTCTCTGGCTCCAAAGGCAAGGAGGGCTTTGTGCCATGTCTTTACATTTCCCAAAACGTTTTGAATATGTACTCCTAAAAAAACCATCGTGGGAACTTCACCATCACTCAGCAGCAAATTCTCCTCAAAGTTTTGCTTTTTTTGCCCCGCAAATTCTGTGAGGAACAAAGCAGAATCCCATCACACACAGCTGTTTGGCCTTTTTTTTTTTTATCGCCGAGCAGCTTTCTTTTATCAATGCTTTGAAGTCCAGCCAGTGGGAGACATTTTCACTGCGCGTCCATGACATCTATAAACATCAGCTCACCCGTTCCATCTTGTGAGGAGGGAGAGGCATAAACCATGTGAGCGTGTAGCTGTATTTATGGGGAAAGCAGTGGAAAAGCCATTGCTCTCTCTAATCTGTCATAAATTGGATTTATAGAGGTGTGCAGCGTGGACTGTGTTCGGTCTGTGTATTGACTCATCTCATGCACAAAGAGTCTCCAGGGCCAGGAAAAAGCTGGACTGGACTTTAGACGCCTGTGTTCACAACAGAAACCAACATACAGCATAAAAAAGGTGGAAAATTGAGCAAAAATCGGTCCAACTGAATGGAAATGTTCTAAATGTGGACGAAAAGCTATGAAATAAGGAACCTAATATCTTGATTTTAAGGCCTTGCCACACAGCCACTATGTACCTTCTCTGCATATGGCAGGGTGGAAAATTGATCATACGTGGAAAAGTGAGAAAGGTCGTGGTTCTTTTCGTGAAAATTTCACATGATTTATCACAATGACCCACGGTAAAACCACAGAAGAAGAAGGAATAAACCACGTAAATGATCTGACCCAAAATTGGTGCGTCAATTACGTAATTGGAACGTGATATGTGCGCCGTATACGTTATGTAAAAGTTATACAACTGAATGAGTGTGATATCTGTTACTGTAAGTCTTCGTTTTTCAGGAGCCATTCCAGCCCAGCACTGCCCCCGCTTTAACAAATTATGCACTTGCTTCACTTCTCTGGGACCCATCCATGCCATCGTTAACCAGTTTTCCCCAGTTAGCAAATACTAGTAGCTTAAATGCGTCCCGGATCTGTATCTTTGGTCCACATTTTGACCTCATGTCAACGTCTTAACCCTTGGGCTATCCTAGGCACTTTAACGTTGGGAGTGGGTCATCTAGACCCACTAGACAGTGCGCTGAACCTTTTTTCTTCAATGATTTGTGATCTTCACTGGTGTCCATGGATTACATGAAATCTTTCCACCTTTGTCATGGTAGGGAGAACAGTCAATGTAAGGGTGGGGTCATCTAAGATAGCACAAGGGTTAAGTATGTTCTCCATGCCCACAGGACATACCTGACCCACACAGATCCTCGCAGACCAAAGTTAAGCCCAACTCCTGACCCTGTGCACCACGAATGGTCCACATGACACTCCTGGAGGGCCAAGACAAAGTTTTAAAATTGGTCCAAATTAAACCCAAATGTGTTTGTTTTTTAACATTTTCTCTGAAATATCAATATAGTCACTCACATCTCAGTCCAAACAGAAGCCGCTTAATCACAGACTAAAAATGATTCATAAAGCCGGTCCATGCGGCACAGCTGAAAGAATCCCATAGGTGTCTCTTTTTCAGCTCTTTCTCACCTTGCTGCTTCTGAATGACCCCGTCCCCCTGGTTTAACTCCCAGCATGCCCTCAGGCTGGAGGTTCACGCCTGGGTGTAGACCGCAAACACAGTCAAAGGTCACTGTTTTTTCTCTTATGTCTTGAGCTTATGCGTGCGGCCTTGTTTTCACCTCGTCAATTCCCCAGAGGCTCCTGCTCTGAGCAACAGGAGAAAAAGAAATCTTTTGGGCCCACCTGGATCTTATTTTCTATAAGTGTTTGGAAATGCTCGAGGGCGCAGAATGTGTTGTCGAGTGTTTGAGATTGTTTGGATGCGAGTCCAAAAAAATACACAAACATCAGGATAGAGAAACAAATGCAGATACGAAGGAACTGTTCTTGAAGTCAGAAGAAAATCTGAAATACCTTTGGCAAACCCACGTATAATAGGTATATAACTGGTATTTTGGTTCATTTAGAGAAAAACCTTTTCTCTGATTAAAAGCTGCAGGTCTGACAGCTGATGGTAAATTGTCACTGTTTCCACCTTTGAGTAAAATGACTAAAAGTGTCTTTGTTTGGATTCCCACTGTGGTCTGGTCTCACCAGTCTTTACATTTGACAAACAACAGCATGGATATGGTAACAGCTGATTACATCTGAGGCTACGTTCACACCGGGCATGTGTGGCACCTTCAGGAACGCTGGAACAGCTTTTTGAATGGGCTTGTACCCCATAGTGTTCACACAGGTCACTGATTTTCGACCAGTTTAGTTAGTTTATTTATTTAAATTAGGACAGTGCATATTAATCAATGTTTCAGCAGCTGCTTCAACAGAAATTTGCCAGGAGCACAGGAGTTATATTTCATCCGTTGTCCTAAGGGAGGATAAAAGGTTACGACACAATACAAACGCACAATATTAGTGATAAAGATATTTACAAAGGTTACCAAGGTTATTTCCAATAAAACCCAAGTCTAAAGAACCCCAGAAAAACAACAACATCATCAATGTCTGCAGGACTGGTTTGTTTTATCTGTATCTCTAGCTTTGGAGCTTTTGAGTGATGAAATTATTTTTATGACATCAGGAAGAGATATTTCCCTAATACCAAAAATCGGCGTAATATTATCTACGGACTTGCAGTTGACACTTCCGTGTTTTAAAAAGGACCATCCCCAAACGTCACGACAAAATCCAAAGACGGGTCAAAGTCCAACTGGTTTAACTTCACCACACTTTTTGTACAAAAAGCCCCAAAACTGACTTAAAAGCATGATGCGAGAGTCATAAACACAGAAGTCCAAAACGAGTGCAGACGCGTGTTTACATAGCCTTTTCATTGAAGCGTTTGCTAGGACACCTTTATCAAACACAGTGCGTTTTGACTGTATATGTGAACTGCACTGAGTGACTCCGCCCCCTGATGTTCCAAACAGAAAGTGCCTGCTGGTTCCAACAAACCAGAATTCCATTAACTTTTTATAGAGAAATGAACAGCTGTCATTCAGTCATTTTGTTTGTCAGAATAACCATTCTTGCACTGATACCTTTATTTAACATCTTCTTGCTAATTCAAATTCGTTCACTATATCTTATCTTTATTCCAAGTAATTCAAGTTATAAACTGACTAATCATATGCCTAAAAAAAAGTAGGTGGTGCCTCCTGGCCCCCACATCTGATGTTCAAAAATGTTTGATTGACAGGTCCACTTTCAAGTGGTAGGGGTGTGGATTTCTAACAATCTCACTCCCAATTGGGGTGAGTGGTTGCCATAGAAACGATGAAAGAGACCGACTTGGACCAATGAATGCTTACTGACGTCGTCTGGCTCCAACATGGCGGTGTCCGTATCATGAATAAATGGCAGCTGAATTGACTTCATTTGGTTGTAGCTGGAAGTAAAGCATTTTCTATCGGTAAAGTCACTCAGTCCAGGTCTGAGATACAGTCAATGTTTAATCCAGCCAGCCAAGCACAAGCTGCTGGCCCCTCCAACAACATATGGGGACCTATGATCAGTTGTGACTTTTACAAAGGCGCTTTGCTTATTGGTACTAAAAGGTGTCACTAAATTTTGGCGGGTGACGTTTTCACGTGAAGTCAGTAGCGGGTCAGTGCTCGGACCTAGCTAACGACTAGATTGTTGCAAAAGGACCCCGTATGACATCATCACCTGTGCCTGTAGTATGTACCTGTACCTTTAGCCTTCCAAATATTTCACGATACTCTTACTACATGCACGACAATGGTACTTTCCTTTTTACAGAAGTTACCTTAAGGTGGCCGTACAAACCACGAAGAAACTGCAAGACACACCCCTTAAGATGTGCCGCTACTGTCTATGACCCTCCATGGACCTGGACAACCCAAAATCCCACAGCTCCTATACAGGTCAACCTCCCGTACGAGTGAGTGCATGTGACTGAGGTTTAATCAAGTGAAAACTACCTTAGCTGACTAATCCTAACTGTCATAAAACACTCTTGTGCTTTCTGCAGTAACTTTTTCTTTTTTCTAATAAATCAGCAAAATATGTCTTGACTTGTCAAAGCTTTTCAACATGTGGGAAAAGCGTTTTCTGTCGAGTTGAACCTCACAGCAGCTTTTTGACCCATAATTAAAACTTTGAAGACGACTCTGGAGCAGAAACAGAAGTCTCAACCTGCTTTCAGTTTGACATCGTAAACACATTAAAGATGGCTTCAAGTTAAAGTCCAAATTCATTTATACACCCAGTGCCTTACCAGATGTTCAGGGGCGTTTTTTTTTCGTTCAGCTTTTCCGAAGCCTTGAGCTGTAATCTGATGAAGTATGGAAGGAAAAACTTTGAACAGCAAGTTAATCTGTATCTCTGAACTTACCGCCTGGCTGTCAATTGATGGGAGAGGCTGCCAAAAACCAACACAGGTATAATTTAGCATGACAGCCTTCTGGTGGCAGCTGGGGTGAAAAGTTCACGGAGGCTAAGTCTGTGTGAGAAGAAGACAAAGACTAGACACATACAGCAGCAGTTAGATTTACTGTTCCTGGGTACATTTTCGTACAGTGGTGAAACTCTTTAGCTACAGCAAAGGAAGCATATGAGCGCTCGGCAAGTTGCAAAACACAAGCGGGATTGTTCCAAATTGGGCACAGAGAGGTCAAGCCGCAGCAGCACAAGCACATCTATTCAAAACCTTCAAAAATCAAGTGTGGCCATTCAACAAAACTTCTTTTATTTCATCTGCGGCACATTACATTGAACCTACTGTCTCTTATTTTGCGCGCTGACACTACGAGAATGTCGTTTGACAAGGGTGAACGGGACTAAAGCGGAGGATGACCCGGGGCCGGGCCAGCACAGACTCAGAACCAAAGCTGGGGGCCCCGGAGGCATGAGCCGCGGATCCATGACAGCCGATAGGGGCGAAGAAAGAGCGCAGTGAAGCTGCAAAGAGTGCGAGCGTCATAATGGATTCCCACATTAGGTTCATAAAGGTCTGATGAGAAATGGGATATGGCAGCAGCTTGGCACTGGAAGTAGAAAATCTGGTTTGAAGCTGGCCGCCAAGCGAGCTGTTGATTCTACGCTTGGTGGCAGCCGCTTGGGGATTGTGCGAGGGATTTTGGGAGACCTCCCTAGGTCAAAGCGAAGAGTGAAAACACATGGTTTCAATGCAGCTGTCATCTCCAAGCAGGGAGCTCTCCACAAGCTTGTCTATATCTATAATTATTTATGGTTAGACAGGAAATAAAGGCTTTAAAAAATAGTTTCTGAGCGTTTGAGGTGGAAAATCTCCCCATTTACGCCTTAGAAACACTTGCTGCATGAGCGTGTGGCTTTGGACTGGAATCCTGCAGAGTTCATGCATTCTGCTTGGACGTCTGCAGGACTATAAATTACCTGAGAGAAACTTGAAGACACCAGCAGCCGCAGAAACGCAACTTTTAGCCGAGACACGGTTGCAGCAGAGACCACCCTGATGAAAGGCCAACTGAAAAACATCTGCTTTTGGAAGAATTCGCTTTTAAAGAAGACGGAGTCGGCTCTTCACGGTTTTTAATCCTCGCAGACGTGGATGAGGTGAAAACTGACGGCTCCACATCTGTTTTTGCTGCTCTGACTCAACACCTGCTGGCTGCCTGCGAGGCTGCCTGGATTTCCTCCCACCTTCCAGCAGCTGAAAGAACGGTGATAAACGGCGTTAACCGTTCCTTTGTCGGGGGTCTTTTGCAACAGTGAATGATTTACGACTGGCGCGCAGCTTTTATAAACTGTAATTTACCGCGATCTGGCTTGAAGACCATGAGCTGATTAAAGTAAAGAAGAGAGCAGCTCTTGTCTTCAGTGCTTTGTTTGGCTTAGATGAACTAAACTCTGGAAAATGTTCCAAAATGATCGTTTTCAGAATGTGCATCACTGGAAACCGTCAAAGAACAGTTTTTTTTCGTTTTTTGTTTTGTTTTTTGTTAAGGTTTTCCATTTCAAGTTAAAAAAGAACAAATCTAGGCCTCCCCAAACTGGCTAATCCAGTTCCACCAGGTTTGATTTTCCCTTCAAACCCAGAACCACCTCTGTGGGTCCCTCTTCTACAGGGAGCAGACTCGGTCTGGGTCCTAACAAACACTGCAGGGATTTCACTTGTGGCTGGACGGAAATTTATCCGACCCAACTGAGTGCAAACTTTGCATGTTTGAGGCAAATGGCTCGTGTAACCAGGCGTGCTTTGCATGCAGGGATGCTAGCTACAGGAGTCATTTGATATCTGACAAACAACACATTAAAGCACCAATAATAACAAATGCACTGAAGGAAAACCAGAAGTTTGGTTACTCTTTCCCGTGTTCACTCCCTTTTTCTAACTACTTTGAATTTGTTTAAGGATACCGTGCACAATTAAGATCTTTTTTCTGTTATTTCAGTTAAATCTAGTACAATGATTGACCTCATGTTGATATAATAATAGTCAATACTAAATCACCTCCTTTCCTGAAGAACCTGCTCCTAAATATTTTGCCAAAAAATTAACCAGAAATATATCTGATGTTAAGCATTCCCAAGATTTTTTAATGAGCCTCAAGGGACTTCAAGAAATAATCCTGCACTCAAAAAGTATATCACGTGATTAAAATTTGAATAATTTATTTGAGTATTCGTTTTTTTTATGTATAAATATTTGTCCCATTGAGTGTAAAGCTAATGTTGCCCTTGTAGCTAATCCACGGTCCATTGACTGTAAATGGGAACTGGACTAACAATATCTACAGACATTTTGAATCTGTCTTTTTATTTTATTGTGAACAATAGACTTATGGAAACTGGAGCCTATGAAAAACGTATGTCCATGAAAACTCGTCTTGTGACACAGCCACTACGTACTTTCTGCACAATTTCCACGTATAAAATTTCAGCCTTTCGTGACCCATGTGTGAAAATAATTTCTAAATGTTTTTTTGCGTTTGTCATTCTTCGATGTGCGCTGATGTCCGTTGAGGGTTTTGGCCGACGGATCTTTACGTGAATTTGGTTTTGAGCTCTTCAAAATCGTTAATCTGGTGAGAATTAAGCAGTTTATGCATATCTAATGTAGTTTATACGCAATTATTACATAAATCTTATGCAACTGCACACGATTTTTGTGAGATGCACAAATTTGTGGTACAGTAAACCCTTGTTTTTCGCAGGGGTTACGTTCCAAAAAGAACCCGCGATAGGCAAAATCCGTGAAGTAGAAACCTTTGTTTTTTCTTACAATTAATATACAATTAAATACTCTATTATCCATTGAAAAGAAAGAACAAACCATTTTACAGGCTTAAGCATTTGTTTAACAAATAAAAGTACTTTAGAAACAAATAAAGTCTGTACTGTACTGTCAAATAATAATTTTAATCATCGATGTGAACAGAAGGCTTCAAATCGCGGAGATTAGCCCCGCCCACCGCGACCCGAGTAATTGGATTAAACGGGAGAAAATTCAAAATGTTTATGAAAAAAATACAAAGTACAGTGGGACAAATAGTGACTCAGGTGTATTTCACTGCTCTACAGACTGATGCTCTGCATCCTGACTCCACTCTGCAGTGTTTTCTTCTTTTGAAGCCCGCGGTGCAGCTGTGTTTGATCGGGAGAAGAACATGGTGATTGACAGTTGTTGTCGCTCTTTTTCTATGGGTTTTAGAGAAACTCGAAATTGCAAGATGATTTGCACGTACGTGTTGTAAATTTGGCGAGCTGTTTTACAAACGTGTACATATTAAACTGCAACATTATTGACGCACAAGTAGAGAAGAAGTGGAGTGACTTTTTAGCCAATCAGAATGCAGAACACAATGCTCGATGCAAATCCGTGAAGTAGCGAAACTGTGAAAAGTAAACCGTGTTATAGCGAGGGATCACTGTATACAAATTTCATATACAAAACACAATTTGTCAATTTGTCTGTGCCAAATGTTCATACTGGCTGTGTGACACGGCCTTAAAAAAGGTTAAAGGACTGGACCGAGCGAGCCCCTCCCCCTTGGCGTTCAAAACGGGAAGTACCTGCTGGCCCCAAGAAGCCAAAAGGCCATAGACTCCTTAAAGAAATAAATGGCTTTTACTCATTCTGATACCTTTTTCTTGAACATCTTCTAGATAATTCTTCTTTTTTCCCATATAGTTTTTCTGTAGTTCAAACAATAAACTGACCAATCACATGCCTTAATGGGGGTTTGTGGTGTCACGTCGAAACAGATGGACTGACAGATTTCACGTAGGGTCTGGGGGCGTGAACTTTGAACAAGAACTCTCCTGATTGGTAGGAGTGGTTTCCATAGAAACTCAAACCAATCACTGCTTACTGACGACGACAGAAATGGCGACTAAATTGACTTCATTTGGTTGGAGTAGGAAGTTGACCATTTTCTACGGGTGGACTCACTCTCAGTTCAGTACTCAGGGGTTTGGTGTCCTGCTGTTTATTTTTTTTCTTCTTTTTCGTAAACATAACTGCATTTGCTCCCTGTGCGTTTCAGGATTGATTTTAAAATTCTTTGCCATGGGTCATATGTTTTAACGGACTGGAGTGGGAAGGGTGAAGAGTGGGTTGGGTTTTTACTTTAATATTGTGTGTTTTCTGTTTTTAATGCTGCGCTACTGCATAAATGGCACTATTTTATAAAAAACTTGGATTGATTGATTGATTGATATAAACGCACAGTTTGAACTTTGTTCATGGAAGCCCAAGTCATATTATTTTTAAAATTTCTGCTTTGTTTTGCTAATTTAGCTGTAGATGGACAAAATAATGCAGAATTTTAAGATTATTTAATATTTCAGGTCATCAGAACCAAATACCTTTACCCATCTGTGCAGTCTTGGTAAGTCTGATGAGTAAAGTAGAAAACTACAGAACTATTAGCTTTTTTATCAAAACTGCCGATGGATTGTTTTGGCTTTTCTGCTTCATCGTAGGCAATGTTTTTGCAGAGGCAGCAGTTCTGATGCTCAATAAATCTCCCTAAAGGAAGTTTACATACAGACAGTTGTTTTTTTTCTCCTAGAACTCTCATACAGACAGTTCACTTGGAAAGTTTTTTTCTTTTTTTGGGGGTTTTCCAAACCTCAACTTGACCCTCATTCTTTGGGCTGTCCTAATTAGATTATGAGCCATGAAAATTCCTGAAAACTCTCCTGTCCTCTGAATGCCATTCCTGTCTGGGTTGGCACTTTTGGCACTTAGCTTCTTAAAGGAGTCTCTTATTGTTGGGATGAGGTTTGAGGAGTCATGTGCAACACCTGGTCTCTACTGAAACGATCAAAGCTGCCAAAGGGGTTGAATCTTGTTTGCCTCCATATCCAAAATACACCAAACTCACTGCATGAGATCCTTTTAATCTAATTCTGCTTTAACTGCTCTCATTTAGCAAGTGGCTGTCCCTGAAGGGGGACGTTGGAGACCGCCAGCGCCTGTGCTGAGTCCTCCTCTATGACATTTCTTCCCTATCATCATGTGCAGCCGTCTTGGAGTTGAGAGACAGGCCACAGTCTTCAGATTGCTCCCGCGCCCTCAGGCCATGTTCATGTGAGGATTCAGTTTAGGGTGTGACAATGAGGATCATCTGGCTCAAATCAGCCAAACAAACACGGTTCAGTGCCTCAGACAGACGGAGAGACGAGCTGGCCCAGACACGCCGCAGAGACGCTGACAGCACCATCCAGCTCCGTCCTTGTCTGCGCTCCCAGTTTTTATACTCCAGCAGATAAACAGACTCGGAATTAATTAAACTACAGGAATCTCTCAAACTCTGGATAGCTTAGTGCCTTTCATGTCACACTGGTGCTGACAGAGAGATGTTCCTCCTTGTTGTTCTCGGCAGGAGCTCCTCTTCAAAGGTTATCGGCTGAGATTCCAAGGCAGGAATCAGAGTGACGAGACGATGAAATAGATCTGAGGAGCTTTGATGACAGAGGTTTGCCATGAAAGAGGCTTTCAAAGTACAAAAGGCTTCTTCACTTCTGTTCTTCTTTGCTTTTCTGTCGCTCTTGTCTTCTCAAAGATTAGCCAAACACTCATACTGCCGCTGTCATCCTTTTAGCTTTGAGCGATGAACTCAAACCGTCGCCGTGGCAGATTTCGTGTACGTCTCTGCATGCCTGTCTCTTCCCGTTTCACACCCCCGGCCTGCTTCCCTGGAAACATCTGGTGAGCTTCAGCCACAGACGCCCCGCTAGTATTTTAATATCCAGAGATGGAGAAGAAGGAAGACATCCTCTTTAATGTCAAACACAAAATTTAAAATTTGAGTCTTGTCAACGCCATCCCTTTTCGGGTTCCTGAGCGGCGCTGAAACATTAGCTGCATTGCTTGGAGCGACATCCTGTGAGTTCAAACCTCCGGGTGAGGGCCTGCTTTGACACAAGACCAGCTAAAGCCAGATCAGGACGAGCCAGAGGAGCGGAGGAGATTGATGGTGACAGTCTGGAGCTGCTCCATGTCTCATTTGACTTTGAAATTTGAAATTCTAATTGTGTTTTCACAACAGTCGTCATGCTGTCACTTAGACCTTGTTCATCCTCTCCAGCATTTTACTTTTAAACAGGGTAAAAAAAAACAATAGACTCAGTCTGATGGAAATGGTATTCTTAACATGTTCTTATGTCATTTTTCTGAAGTTTTAAATAGCACTTCTTAGTATTTCTATATTCAAATCGTTGTGAATCAGGAGCGGATGAAAAACGCATGCGGAAAAAAAGATCGTATTTGTGACGTCAAATCACGCTGTGCAGGCCACAAGCTCCATTCTGATGAATCCACTTTCAGACAAACAGATCCATGCACGTTTAGGTTTTCCCCGTCTGAGCTGGAATCTGGATCAGAGCTGGACGTCTGGATACTGCTCGCCATTTTTGTCTTTACTGTTAGGCTGGGGAATGAGGGGCTGTAAGCTAGAGAGAGTGCATCAACAGAGGGAGAGGAAGAGGGGTGGGGTTGCTGGCACAAAAAGTCCTACCCGCAACTCAGAGGCAAATTTCTAAGAAACTCCTGCCGCTCTGCAGAAACTATGTCCTATACTAAGATTAAGACTAAGACTACTAAGACTCTCAGATAGAAAGTTAAAAAAAAAACTTTCTCACAAATTCCCTTCTATTTTCCTTTTTTTTCGTTGATTTTTCTTCTTTTTCCAACAGTCGTTGAAATTTCGGTTAAGGGTTGAGTACGGGTAATTTAAAGTGACTAACAGGTTAAGGGTAGGGGGTGGGAGGTTCAATCTGATTATCAATAGTATCGATGATAAGGTCAAGTATTGATACTAGTGGAATGAGATGGATAATTTCGTTGCAGTTTTTCTTTAATACATACAGTTCAGAGCTTGAATTTACTTAAGCAGTTACTACTGTCTGTCTGCACTGTTGCCCGATTGAGCAAAAACCAACCCAATCTGGCTGCGTGAACAGCGCCCCCTCCCAGAAAGTCTCTGACCTGTGTCATACAGGACATTATACACAGACACCGAACAAAAAATTGTGTATTTCCAAACATTTTCTATAACCAAGCATTTCATAAAAAGTATCAGTATCGATATCGGCGCTACTGGCCCTGTAATTACTTGGTATTGGATCAATTCCCAAACTCTCAGTATCACCCACTCCTAGCTAAAGGACTTCTCATAAACATGGGCTGTAGAGAAAAAAGTCTTTTGTCGTATCGATGCTGATGGGGATGTAATTTTCTCCTTTTAACAATGTTGCTTGCATAGCCCTAAATTTGCAGCTCTGTTTCCTCATCTTAGTTATCTGTATTTGAGATGAGACGCGTAACTCTGTGGATAGTCCAATCAAGGACTTTTTTTTAAAACTATCAATCAATCATCTTCTTCTTCTTGTTTGAAGCAATGTGTATCACGTTACAAGTAGTTTTAATGAGCCTGCAATTACCCAACCAGGTTTCAGTTAGTTGCTGTGTCTTGTCATTGCTGCACTACTCTGTGTACATCACTTACCGCCCGGCTCCAATGGCTGTTTTGGTCCAGTTGTTCTCAGAAGACAGAGCGTTATTCAGACTGAGGACAACCAGAGCGAACCGAAGCTCAGTCTGATTGGAAACAAACTGAGACCACCTTAAATGGGTCAACATTGGTGTATTTCGACTGAAATTTTGTACCGGAGTAATGGGGGAAACGAACTCTGGTTCACTTGAAGTCAAAGTGCATGCAACTTGCTCACGTGTTTGAATTCAATTTCAATAACTATTAAAGCCGTCAGCGGCGTTGTGTGGCCCTACCCGCCCTTGTCTGTGCTCCTACTGCTGTTCTTGGCCGTGGACCTCGCCCCCGCCTCACTACTTCTTCTCTATGATTTCTGGTACGTCGCCTGTCCGAGGAGGATCCCTCTTTCATGTGGAGATCCCTGAATTTTTCTTCTTTTTTTCCCCGTAATCCATTTTTTTAGGAGTTTTTCCTTACCGAGAAGGAGGATCTAAGGGCAGGGATGCCCAGTTAAGAAAACCGGTAGACTGCTGTTGTTTTTTAGCTTAGTTTAGCACTTACAGTATCTATTGTATTTTATAACTGATTTTATGTTTTGTACAAATACTGAAGCCCGTCGCGACAACTGGGTTTTAATATATTGAGTTAAATAAACAAAAGTGAATTGAATGGAATTGAATTTAGTCTGATAACAGAAAGTTTGAGCCAGTCTTATGTCTTTAGAGGTTTGGCATTAAATAAAGATGCTGGATAAATATGAGGATAATGGTGGACAGAAAGATGGAGATTCTGGATGTGATGTCATTTCTGCTGGACAGAACGGTTCTTCTGTTCAAAGAAAAATTCATGCTGGCTTTAGGCTTATTTGAATTTTATTAGAAACTGTTTTTACAAAAATGAAAATGGAACAATCCTTTAAAGTCCCAACTATATGTTTGTTTTCTATTGTAAAATGATTTCCAGTCTTTTAATTATGATAATGCATTTACTTTTTAGCTATAATCCAAAAGCCCGTGTAGTTTTTAATATTTTCTTAGAGCTTCTCAGAAATTTACTTTGAGGTTGTGGGCGGGACTGTTGGCTAGCTTTTTTTCCCAGCATGCCTTTGTTTACACTCTTTCTCCTGATAGCAACAAGCGCCTCACAAGCCCAAGCTAATGCTAGCGTAGCAAAAAAATGGCAGGCAATATCGGAGCTATCCAGCCGCCCAGTTTAGAGCCATGTCAGCTCAAGACGAAGAAACGAAAATGTTATTGCGTCTATTTGTCTGCAAGTGGAGATTTTAGAATTGTAGCTAAGAAGCTACTGGCCGGCCGTATCAGTTTCAAGTTTTTTCAAACAATACTCAGAAACGCTGTTTTAAACATAAATTCTTTTATACTTGTCCTCCATTACTAAAACAAATGCTAAAAACACCATTTTCTTTGGAGTGGGTCTTAAAGGTGTCACAGTGGCACAAATACACCGTCACACGACCGACTCCGACAGACAAACGGCTCTCATTTCTCGATGGTGCTCACCTCAAAGTTCAGACTCTGGTTTCATCCATCTGCGACCGGGCCAGGTTTTCCCCCACAGCCGGAGAGTTTGCTCCGGGTTTTACTTCAGATCCGACGGGCCCGTTCTGTGTCTTTGTTTTGTGTCGGTTGTGCTGCCTGCGCACAAACATCTCTGCTGCCCGAATGCCTGGCAGCCGGCAGGTTAGAGGCCCGTATTTAATCACTGCAAGGCCTAACTCCCTCCGTCAGTGCCGGCTCATTTGACGTGGCGGCCCTGGGCTCTCAGTTCCCCATCCTGTGCCAAACACAATAACTCCTCTCTTTCGTTACCCTGCTGTATTTTATAATCTTGCTATTTTTCAATGTCAAGGCCTTTTGAAGACTTTTTATTGCGTTTCCTTTTGGACCCTGCTGCCGTGGCACCACATTTTCTCCCTCAGACGAAGCTCCTCCCGCATTTCTTCCCTCCACTTCTCGTTTCGTCATTCTTTCATAGCTGCCACCGTGACTTCAGGAACCCAAAACTCAATCCACGCATGCAGGAAAAATCCCCTCCTCAATATTAAAGGTTTTTGTTTTCCACTTTTCTCTCCTCTGGGCAATATTATCTAACCCGCCTCAGTTACATGTGTTCACAATTCCTCAGCGCCATAAATCTTGTGCAGAGCTGTCATCGGCGTCTTGAAAGCATTAAAATGCCTGTTGTTTGACCAAATGGAAAGAAAGTAGATTCAAACAATACTTCACTCTTCCTGTCTGCGAGTGTGCAGGAGTTAATGCGTTTGACAGTAGCAGATGCCGTTCTTCACTCCCGATCGTGTGAAATAACGTCGCCCAAGTCTAATCAAATTAAAGCCAACGTCAAACCTTCACTTCAGATTTCTCGCCGCCGACGTTTTTGTGCAGCTTTTGTGTTGCGGCGAAGCGGCGATAAGATCTGAAGGGGACGGTGCGTGGGGAGGGCGCATGCTTTGATAGCGAGGCTGTGGATCATATGGTTAAAATCAGAGAGGGTTTGTCTGAAAATGCGTGTGCGTCAGCTCTTGTGACCTCTTAATATCGCATCACATGTCTGATCTTATTCTTGTCTGCCATCTGAACTCTTGTCATGTGTTCTTTTTGCCAATCTGTCACACTTAATCTTAGCGGAAAGAAAAACTTAAGAGGAGAGGCTCAGGGAATGCCTGGGGTTGTTGGGGGGGGTTCAAGAGGAGAAACAAAGGAGAAGAAGGAGAAAATTGTGACGGCGTAGCATTTCAGGGCATGAATGGCATCGATGATGCGCTGCAGGGGATATATGGGATGAGAGAAAGGAGGCAGGAAGATGACAGAACAATGTGTCTGTTGTTTAGCGGGCAGTAAATCATCTGTCTCACCCTCCGTCAGGTGTCGAGCCCCCATCACCCAACACTTCAAGGGTTAGACCGACGCAGCGCCGTCCTGATGAGTTAGCCAGGTTCCCTTTATGTCCAAGTCTGCTTCAGTCCCAACATTTAATAAAGTTGTCATGAATTTAAAATTCTCTTTTTGGTTTACTTTGACCTAGTGAAAAGGGGCCTACATAATGCTTTTCTTGAGCCTTTTTAAAAAATGAAATATTAGTTATTTTTGCGACTGGTTTTCTACCCGGAAGTAAACTCGATCTCTGAGGCTCCGCCTCTCACTCTTTGTGGGAGGCGCCCTTTTCATGACGCCAATCCAGAGCCGGCCTCGCTCACGGAAAAACACCAACATCCAAACTTTTGCAAAGATGGAGATGAATACTGTGCACACAGAATGAAAGTGTTTAGCCGATCAACAGAGAAAGTGGGCGTGTCTGTTCACCCGGGGGCGGTGCTGGCTGCACAGACTCTTCCTGGAAGGGGCTGTTCTCCCTTTGTGATGTCACAATGTGAGAACACACTTGTTTATTTGTGGATTGGGAGGGGCTGGTGCAGTTTTTTGGAGGAAAACTTGGAAAATACTGCTTTGGGGTAGTTGTTTTTAGTGAGGATGAACATTATAATACACTTAGAAGCTCAAAAAAGTTGAATTTGCATGATATAGACCCTTTAAGGTGCAGTGCAGGGACTGCAACCTGAGGCTCTGGAGCCACGTACGGCCCTTTCCTCTTTCCATTGTGGCTCTTTGACAATGAAAAAAAAATGCAATTTGAATACATGTATTTGTAGTTTAGATTTATTTGTTTTAGTTAATATAGTTTTACGTTTTAATTTTTAAATGGCCAATGAATACTAAATTCAGTTTTGGAGCTTTTAAGTGTATCATACTGTCCATTCTTCATGAAAACAACCCCAAAGGGGTATTTTGATCTATTCACACACCATTTATCTAAAAACCTGCTCTCTGAACACCAGCCCCTCCCAACACAAGCAAATGAGTGGGTTTTCCCATTGTGACATAGATCGGGGAGGAACAGCCCCTTCCAGGTAGGAAGCTATCGGTAATCTGTAAAATGCACATCCAGCTTTACAAAAGTTCAGATATGCTGTTTGTTTTTGTGGACAAAACGCAGACACACCGCAAAGACCGGCTTTAGGTTGAGGTCATGAAATGGGCGACACCCACAAGGAGCGAAAGGCGGAGCCTCAGAGATCGAGTCGTCTAACTTCGGGGCAGGAAAATGAAAATAACTCATATTTCATTATAAAAAAATGTTCTTTCGTGTTCCAAAGGATATATTATCATTTACAGTACAGACCAAATGTTTGAACACACCTCCCATTAAAATGAATGGGAAAGTGTTTCCAAACTTTTGGTATTCATCATATGATATATAAAACTGAGAAAAAAAGGATTAAATTACTTTAAAATTGGTTTTACTGTTGTTTATTTATATAATTATTGTATTATGTTCTTAATTTTTTATACAAAATTGGATTTTTCACAAATGTTATGTTTATAATCGAAAGTAAAAGGGGAAAAGAATGAAGGTGCACCATAGGCCATGTTTGACTTTCTTCCACTTTTAGTGCATTTTTGACACAGGATGTATTTTATTTTAAAAGCAACTTGAGTCAAAAGTTTAAAAAAAGTTAAAATAGTTAAATATTGAAAAGTAATTCAACTAATTCAATTCTTGTACATATTTAAAGGCTACACTTTCTCTAAACGCTGAAGTGGGACTTTGCGTCTCTGTGGATTTAGTTCTGTGAGAAACTGGATCAAATGTTTCTTTTAGAGTTAAATGTTGCAGATCTCTGGTAAAAGTGAAGGTTCTTAATGCTGTAGGTCCCACTGGGAGCAGTGGTTTGCTGTTTCTCGTCTTCCACACGTGTTAACACGACCTCAGCAAGTAAAGAACCTACAGGCAATCCTGAAACTGGTAAAAAGAAAAGCAGGAAATTTACAAGTTGTCAGATTACACGGCTCCTAATTTGCACAAATTTGAATGTTAATGAGAGTTTAATGGAAGTTGTGATGGAGAAAATAAAAGAATATTCATTTTCCTTCTTTCAATGCTTTTTCTTTAACTACAATTTCATCATAGATATATTTTTACCCCACATACTGATTGGTGATTTTCTATTATTAATCTTTCAACATGGTAGATTTAGCTCCAATGTTAAATTTGCGCCGCCATTCAACACTTTGCATCAATTAAGTGTTGCATCTGTGCAATAGTGATTTTTGCAGCTTTATAATGGGTTGAATATACGTTTATTTACTAACATCTTTGGTGTTAAAAGGGGAAATTCTTTTTGTCCGATTTAAAAAGTTCCTTTTATGTTTTAACCCTGGAGCAGCTTTAGTTCTGACGTCTTTGAACAACCATAACTCTTCAACCGATAACATAATTGATGTAATTCCAACAGAAGAGCCTTACGTTGATATGCAACACATTGCAGTAGTGAAGTATTGGCGGAATTAGCATAAACCAACTGACTCTGATACTGAGAAAAGCAGCTTTGTCCCAAGCAACACTTTCTGGAAATAAAGTTTTGCATCGGCGTTGGATTTACGTTTATTACACAAATGGTTTAAGAGTAATGGAATGTAGAGTGTGTGTTATTCCATGTCATTGGCATCAACTCCGGTATTAATGGGCTACTCAAATCAGTCCCGGATAAGTGGAGGAAGATGGATGGATGGATGGATGGATGGATGGATGGATGGATGGATGGATGGATGGATGGATGGATGGATGGATGGATGGATGGATGGATGTTAGTCTGATCAGAATCAGTCTGGAAGGAACTTGGGTCTTCCTAGGATCTTTTATAAAACTGTTTTCCATTAATCCTGTTTACTTTACATTCATTCGTTCATCAACAGGCACATCCGTAATAGTTTCTTAAACTACAGTGCAAATTTTGTTAAAAAGTAGTTAACAATCCTCAAAAGTGATGTAGAAAAAGTTTCCCATTTATGCACTTAGTTTATAACTTTTCTCCTTTTATGGATATTTTTTTTATTCAAATTTGGACTCGGACAAAACTGTGTGAAAAAGTTTGGAGATTTACTACTTTAAGTTATTTTTATTGACTTCAAGAAAGGAAGTTTTAAAAGCTAGTTGAACATTTTTTCAAAGATAATTTCATTAAAAGTGAATATTTATTTAGTTGTAGAAGTTTGTTTTTGGAGCATAATCCTCCTCAGTGCTCCCCATGAAGAAAAATGTCCACGATGACAGTTGGTGGAGGCAGCGCTTTAACTTCAGAGCTTCTCTGGTTTCAATTTGTGTCCTTGGAAGCTCATGACAGCAGCCGAAGTCAAACGTGTTCAGATTTAAGCCGTTTCACACATCACTTCTCTAATGTAAACCGTGAGTTTGCTTCAGCTTGTCTGCCAGATGGTGCAGCTATTCTGGGAGGATCCGAGCTGAGCTCTCGCTGGGTGAAAAGTTCAAATTTAAAGTGTCATAAATCCACGTGGGAACGCGGCGGTACCTGAGCTTCATTAGCCCGCATTTCAGAAACATGCCTGTGCAAGAAACAGACGCCTTGCCTTTGCTTTTAAAGGAGACTATAAACAATGTTGTTGTATTTTAAATGCAAGTTTCAGCAAAGAAAGCCTCAAATTCCATGAAGAGTTTTGAAATATTATAAACTTAGGCTCAGAACTCAGTTGATGCTGTATTTTCTCTGTATGTTTTCTATAAGTCTATTATTTATTGAGCCAGGGGCGGAGCTAGAACAGTTTATATTAGAGGGGGGCCGGAAGGGTGGCAAAACACCAGAGTAGAAGGCTATTACAAATAAAAGGATAAAAAATATTTCTAATCGTTTTATTGATTATATTAGAAATGTTTGCGAGGTTTAATAAGCTTGTATTGATGATATCTTAATCTTTGTCAGGAATGATACTAATATTGACTCAAACAATTGGGGGGCAAAGCTTTTTGATGGGGGCAAAGCTCCGCCCCTGTTTTAAACACGCATGTCGCTTTCTTAAAAATAAAACTTGATGTTTATCTGAGGCGAGAATCTGACCGGAGAAAGGTTAATCTGACTGGAGAAAGGTAGCTTGCCATCTCTCGGTGGGTGGAGTATCCTTACCCCAGGTGGAGGAGTTTAAATATCTGGGGGTCTTGTTCCCGAGTGAGGGAAGACCGGAGCGTGAGATTGACAGGCGGATCGGAGCGGCGTCCGGAGTTATGCGGTCGCTGTATCGGTCCATTGTGGTGAAGAGAGAGCTGAGCCGAAAAGCAAAGCTCTCAATTTACCGGTCGATCTTCGTTCCAACACTCACCTATGGTCATGAGCTATGGGTCATGACCGAAAGAACGAGGTCCCGAATACAAGCGGCTGAAATGAGCTTCCTCCGTAGGGTGGCGGGGCGCTCCCTTAGAGATAGGGTGAGAAGCTCGGCCACCCGGGGAGAGCTCGGAGTAGAACCGATTCTCTTCCACATCGAAAGGAGCCAGTTGAAGTGGCTCGGGCATCTAGTTCGGATGCCTCCTAGACGCCTCCCTGGAGAGGTGTTCCGGGCATGTCCCACTGGGCGGAGGCCCCGGGGAAGACCCAGGACATGCTGGAGAGACTACGTCTCTAGGCTGGCCTGGGAACGCCTCGGGGTCCCCCCAGAGGAGCTGGAGGAAGTAGCCGGGAAGAGGGAAGTCTGGGCATCTCTGCTTAAACTGCTGCCCCCCCGACCCGGTCCCGGATAAGCGGAGGAAGATGGAGATGGATGGATGGATGGATGGATAATCTGAGGGAATTTTTATTTTCAGTTTAAAGAAATCTTGGAACGTCAGTCATTTTGCAATATTTGGTTCATTTTAAACACCAGATTAAAAATAGTAAGTCCAACTTTTTGATTAGAATGTGACTCAGTCTTCAAAATTTGCTGAAAAACGCACTTTTTAGATGACCTCATTGATCTAATACCAAGGAGAAATATTATCTGGTGTGTTTACATGCACCTCAGAAATTGGATAATTAAATAGTCCTGGTATACCAAACTCTGCCAATGGGTAGATTTACTTTAACACAAGGATTTTCAAAACCTTGTTCCAAATATCGCTCAATAATAGCCCCAAGCTTTTCGGATGGTCGGTGTTTAGAAAAGACCGAACCTTGCTGGAGACCAGCTGTTATTCCCCCCTTTCAGACTGGCAGAGTTCGGTGGAGTATTCAAAGATTTTACACAAGTAAAAGTATTGTTACTTTAGAAATACTAAATTTATCCTTTAATGTATCTTAAACGATAGCTGTCTGCCGCAATCACAAAGCACAAAGCGAAAGACTTGCCCTGACGCCGTCTCCTCATTCGATTTCTGCAGATTTGACTTATTTTTCAACCCTCCAAATCCTGTGGACTGCGCAAGGAGCCCATTAGTAACGTTCACACGATAAGTGCAGAACACCTGTGTAGCCTGTCCAGGTTTTCCCATCCTGTGTGCAAAGACAGTATGTAGCCATAAGGGTAGGTAAGACCACTCAATGCTTTCTGAATGACTAAAGTGTGATGTAAGGGCATTGTACAACAGCATCACCCACATGTCCTATGTGAATGTTATTTCCCAATACACTTACCACACCTACAAAAATGGTACGTTCCATTTTTAGTGAGCCTTAATGGAACTGCAAAACACACCTGCGCTCCTTTTAAGAAGTGGCCACTCCTCTCTACGACCCTACATTTGCCCAGATAACCCAAAAACCCGCAGCACTACAACAGGTCAACCCCTATATGAGTTCATGTGACTATACCTTAGAACATGCTTGTATGGTATATCATGAACTTAACAATGCAGTGTGTAGAAAATTCCTGATCAACTGCATCTTTTCCTCAAACTGATTTCCAGTTCAGTCAAACTGCGGTGGGATGGTACGTCATTCTCCCACCAGCATCTGTCGCAAGTTGGCCAAAATAACTTCTAAATGTATTCACTGCTTGAGTTACACGTTACATTTCCTTAAAGTGAAAAACCAAATATGATTACCATTTTGAACACTTAAGCCATTTTTGGACGGGAGTGGTGCAAAGGTAGACATCTGATCAAGAGATTGCAGGTTTGGTTCCCAGCTTGCCTGCCCATGTATGGAAGTGTCCTTTGGCGAGACACTGAACCCCACATCGATGCTAATGGTCATAAGTTGGCGCCAGTAGTCAGGACTGTGACTGTAAAGCGCGTTGGGTCCTCAAAGAAGGGGGCGTTATACAAGTGTACGCCATTTAACATCTTCAATTCAATTCAATTTTTTTTAGATAGCCCAAGTTCACAACAACAGTCGTCTTAATGGGCTGAGCAGTAGTAGAGGCAAACCAGAGACGAGGTACACAGTCAGGGACCTCCAGGAGGGGAGTGGGAAAGAGGGACAGTACATTAATCGCACTGCACCAAATAGAGGCATGGAGAAATGATAAGTAATGAGCAAGAATGGAGGGGAGAAGGAGAGTATAGGTAGAGGTAGATGAGAAAGAGGACAAAACCCTAGTGCACCATTGTTTCCCCAGCTTCAAACTTCTAGCAGCCTACTAACAACTTTACTGTTATTGTTGAGTTTAATTTAAACAAATTAACAGTAAGGTAAATATTCTCTGAATACTAGCTAGTCTGACAACAAGCCTGTCCAAAGAGGAATGTTTTCAGTCTAACTATTCTTTTTTACTTCAACCTTTTCGCTACCTGCATCGTCTTAGCCTAACTGAGAGAGATGGAATCAATAGCTCACAGGCTAAACCCGAAACAAATTGCTGAACATCTTGGAGATTTTAAACAACTCCATCATTTTAAAGAAAAAGGAACGTGGAACTGAAAGCGTCTGAGCACTGCAGGTGTGCTCTGAAATGTATGCGCCTGGTTTCAGCCCACATGTGCTCGTCCTCTGCTGTGTGGGTGTCTATAGCTCGGCCTCCTGTTGCTGACAAACACTTCCCAGAGCCCCATCAAAGCCAAAACAGAGGAGCAGAGAGGGGGAACCAAGTGGGGAACGCATCAAAGGCCAATTCTCCCCACTGTTTCCACATGCTGCAACATCCCAGTGGTAACAGCTGACAAGCCCCTCCATAAACAGTCCGCTTAGATCCTCCCAGCAGGACGTGTCCATTCAAAAGTATTTTGCTGCCTGGTCTTTGTTTATTGAAGTGCTGCCTGGACAGCAGGGCATTGTGGGGGGAAAAGCACAAATAGAGTCAAAACAGCTCTAAAAAGGACTCTGTAAAAATGAATAGATTACCGGTACAAGGTCTAGTTAGAAAGCAGTTAATTTGCTAAAACTTGACTATTCAGCCTTTCTGACCCACTCCAGGTTCCTATGAAGAAACATTGGTCAGTTATAGCCAAAAAATGAAAAATACATCATGCAGGATTTTGAACTTAGCTGTTCATATATGTATTTTTTTGTGTGAAAATCCTAAACTTTAACATGAGAACCAGGAAGAATTTCTTTCCATTTGCAACCTGCCTCTAGTGGCCATTTAAGGAACTGCAATATTTGGGTTTTTTTGTTTTTGTTTTATTTGTTTTGTTGGCTTTGCTACAAGATTGCGCCTGACATCATTGGCCAAAAGCGGAGATTTTACAACTTACCCCAACCTAAAAGTGTTCAGGATAAAAAATAACTTTTACTAAAGCTTAAAACGGTAAACGGTTTAAACGTTAAGAACGCCACTTAAAATAAAGTTTTTTTCTCGAACAATACGGTTCTGTTTAAATTTTGTCTGCAGTCAGGTCTTCATGTTGAAAGTGGAAATGGATGGTAAAGGCTTCAAGTAGCCTCACAAAATGTTGTATTTACTGAAATTTTTTAAAAAAAAAACACAAAATGTTGGGTTTATTGTTTTAAAACGTTGTCCTGATGTTAATTTGTAGCATACCTTAAATGGTTTGGCTAAAACAACAGTTTTAAAAGCTCTGGTAAACCTCCAAATGACCTCAAAAAGTAAAAATAAATACAAAATCCCCACCTAATGATGTATATCCAAATTTTTTGTGAAATAGTCTTTTATTTCTGTCAGAAAAGTCAACATAGTAGCATCAACATGTGGAAATATTTGTACAGTTTCCTTTTGTCTTTTTTCTGTTTTTCCGCTGTCCAAACCTTTGAGCCTCCATCTCGTCACATCTTTCTGCGATTCTGTTTGGTGCTGAAAGTCCTAAAAAAAAATAAAGAGCAGATAAATATTTGCCTTCGGTCTTTCCCATCAGCTCCAGCAAAACAAGGCTCTCTCTACCAAATGTCTTCAATCAGTGTGAACAGAATGAATGTGTGCACTCGGCTTCATCCTGCTGAGGGAAAGGTGTGACTGAACATACACGTCTTCTTCTATTTAACATCAAAGGCAAGTGAAGAATTTTCAGTTTTGATGCCCTGATGGGTCCTAACTCCTCAGCTTTTGTCTGGGCATCTGTGGCTTTTTTTTTTTTTTTTACCTCTGGGTTGATGATGAAATCTGAAATGCATGTTAACTTAAAATCAAATTTTAAAAAAGTTTTTTTTTACTTAACATTTGTTTTATTTGAATTTCCCCTCAACAGATGACTTAGTGGGCTGCATTCCTCTCAGGTGAGGACTTTGGTAATCTACAGCCGAGCATAGATGATGAGGTTGGAGTGGCACACTGACACACACTGGCAGACTTTTCATAAAACCTTTCCACTCGCCTCGGGCTCCGCTTTGGAACTTAGAGAGAAATTTGGGCCATGAGTGAAGACAAGTAAATCTGTCTCACAGCTGCTGTAAACTCCAAAGAATGTCCATAAATCTCTGTAGCTTTATTCTACACCTTCAGACCCCGTGATGAGATGATGGATGGGAAGAGCGAGAGCAAAGGAGGCTTCGGTGTGAAGCATCAGGATGATGGGGAACTGACAACACTTCAAAACAAAACAGTGTCGTCACTGAAACGCTTTAGTGAGTAAACAATAGTTAGCAAATCCCTTTATTTTTTTCAAGTATTCAAGAAAAAAATGTATGATGACCAAAACAAATATCTTTGGTGATGCAAAAAATTATGTTTAACAGTGTTCACACAATCGAATGAAAATATTTATAGACTTAAAGTGATTAAAATGTCAACTATTTCCATAACTGTCAATGATACTAAAATCACTAAAATGTTGGCAAAGTCAGAATTGGTTCCAAATTGTAAAAGTATTAAGTCCATAAAAACTTTAATTATAACTAAATAGAATAAACCTTATTAGTCACTTAGGGCCATTTTACTTTGAATTTTTTTGCACTAGTAAAAACATTTTTTCCTCTTCTGTTAACCAGTTTTACCAATTATACTCAGCAGCTAGTGCTTATTAGTACAATCCTTACACTAGTAGCATCATCACATTAAAAAACATTGATTTGTTTAGCCTTGAGCAGGCTGTCACCCCTATGTGGTCTTGTGTCATACGGTGTTCGTCAAAGTTCTGTTCTCGGGTTTCTTCCGTTTTCTCTGCATCTCCTTCTTCTAGGATGTGCTCTGTGCAATTTCTGTTCATTTTTATGCAGATGACACCGTCGTGTATGTACCAACTAAAGAGATTCAGACTGTTTTGAATCTTTTTTAGCCTCGATTTGAGGGGGGGGGAAGCACAGATTACTGACATTTTCACAAAACAATAACCCCGAGGTAATAGTTTTTGAGGTCAGCAGATTAGACGTTTCCTATGATTCCAAAGTGAGTCTCTCGCATCTCTTAATAATTCTGATTAAATGAAACAACTGCTGCGACAGACTGGCGACCTGTCCAGGGTGCCCCCTGCCTTCGCCCATAAGTGGCTGGGATAGGCTCCTGCAGCTCCGTTACCCCGAAAGGAACAAACGGAAGATTAATGAATGAATGATACAACTGTGAGTTTAAACCTTGTAGGATCTTTCTGCAAAGATTTGAGGGCATCCTCTATGAAGTCACATTTCGACTGAAGATGTCTCTCCGAGGTCACAGGTCATGTACGTAATAGATTTGAGAGTTTTTATTAAGGTAAGTTTTTAAATAGGTAAATCCACGAACTGTAGTTACCTTGTTCAACTTTTGTGTTGTCTGTCTCTTTTTTTTTCATCTACTTGGACCTCGGCTGGTGACAACAGATGGTCACTTTTCTGGTTCTGATGCTCTTGGACCAGCAGATCTATTTTAAAACTTAATTTATTTAACATTTATTTCCCAGGCTCCATATGGGGTTTTTGCCATTGACTGTATATGAAAACAGGAGCTAGTGAATGTGACGTCACCCTTAGAAAATGGTTTACTTCTGGTTCAAACCAAATACAGTCATTTTAGTTGCCATTTTTCACGATAAGCCCCGATGCAGGAATCAGATGTTGCCAGTAAACAGTAATTGGTCTGAATTGATCTGAGTCATTGTTTCTATGGCAACCACTCTTGCCAATAAAGGGGGTGATCTTGTTGGAGGTCCACACCCCTACCATTTGAAAGCAGGCTACATGAAATCTGTCGACCAAATGTTTCGAATGTTGGATGTAGCAGGCACCACCTACAGCTGTTGAGGCATCTGATTGGTTAGATTATAATTTGGCTAATTTGCATCACAGAAAAAATTAGGATTATCAAAAACATGTTGTGAAAAAAGGTAGTGAAGAATTGTTATTCTGGCCAATAGAATGACTGAGTAAAAGCTGTTTATTTCTTTATAGAAGTCTCTAGAACTTTTGGCTTCTTGAAGCCAGTAGGGGCTTCCTGTTTGGAACGCCAGGGGGGAGGAGTCACTCAGTCCAGTTCTCCTATACAGTCCACGGTTTGCACCCAACACACGTCGACATAATCTGTTGGTTAGTACTGTATACAATAGTATAATCAGTCTTTATGAAATTATCTGGACTGGACTTTGGATTGTTATGATTTGCATTAATTTGCAATATAATATCAATGAGGATTTAATAGCTTTTAAATACACTGAATTGTATTGAATATCAAATTTGCCATGTAATGCACGAGCGCAGCCTTTGTCCATCATACGTTTTTTGCTTATAGAAGAGAGGTCTCCTATTTACTCCAGACATGTTCTTCTGAGGCTTAACGTGGTCCTTGCCCGACCAAAACTAATTTCCTGGAAAAGCCAGTAAACTGGGAATAATAAAACCCATAAAATTCCAGCAAAGCAGGAGTCAACAGTACCCTCATACCTTGTGTCATCTCCACATGAGCCAGAGTGCCGGGGGCAACACTCTCATCTGTCATCTGTCAGAGAGACGGTGCTGGTGGGGGTATAAAAGCATGCAGGATCCCTGGATGGAGCAGTCTGGAACAAATCCCGCTGCTGTTTGAGGGATGAGCAGAGAGGTGCCTTTGATTTCCTCACAGCCCGTAAAGTTTGGCAGAATTTAAATGCACAAGCTCAGGGGTCAAAACCAGCATTTAAGGTTGCTGGTTACGGTTGCTGATAATGTAGGCAAGCCTTCAACGGGGCTTTTGTCTGCTTATTTACATTCACACAAAGCAGACTGAATAGCTTTATTTTTTATTGTTCTGCGAAATGTTTTTGGTTCATCAAAACTACGATTGTGTCGACAGAAAAGGAGGAACTGAAGAATCTGAAGAGTGCAGCACACAAACCCTTGCAGCTTAAATCTCTCTTGTTGTGTCTTGTCTGCCCCCACCCTCCTCCCATCATCTGTTCTCCCACTGCCAAATCATTTCCACCAAATCCGTTTTGATACGACATCACAGCGCCCCGCAAAGTGAAGATAATCCTTGACATTTTTATCACGCACCCCCCTTTTATTTAATCTGCGCTCTGCTCGGCTGTCTTGTTTGTTGATAAAATCTGCCAGCCCATGTGAGCCTTGGCGGATTGCACATCAAAAAGGTCTATTTCCCCTGGAGGTTGACTAAGTGTCAAAATAATATTCCTCTGAGAGCTCTGGGTGGCAGCCTAATTTAAAAACGTTGTTCGGTGATTGCAGCCATTTACATGTCGTTCCAGAAAAACTGTAACATCTGGACTGACAGCGAGTGAACAGCCAAAAAACAAGAAAAAATGCTCATTAAAACACACCCAAAAAAAAAAATGTAATTCACCTTTATTAAAATCTGAAATTTGTACGGACGACCAAAGCGGATACATTTTCCAACTTAAACTATAGATCTGATTTTTTACATCAACATCTTTTAAATGTAAATAGTATTTTAGTTATTAGACTTTTTGGAAAAAAATGTGTCAAATTGGCACAAAAAACTAAAGTCATATATTTTTCCCTGAAATGATTAACCCTTAAACACTGGAGATGTTGCCAGTGACACCTAGAAAACACTCTCTCTTTGACATATCGACCGTTAACGCGATCAATGTGAACCAGCTGAGTCTGACACAAAGAATAGTGAGTGTTCATATCGGCTTTGCACCGATATGCAACACATTAACATCACTCCAAAAGAACACTTAAAGGGAAACAGCAAGACCGCGGAAAGTGACTGCTGTTATATTAAAGGACCGTTGGATGCATGTTTTTGCTCAAGCAGGAAATTTGAATCAAGAAATTCAATCAATAAATTAGTAAATTAGTTAATAAATTAGTGTTTTACCATCAATTATTGTAAAGCTTTGAGAATCAAAGAGTCAATAGTAAATTAACTGTTTTTTTTTATTTTTTTCTTATTTCTTTCGTGAGGTTTTGGTAATATTCTCATATTTGTATGGTGCCCGAGTAAAAGAATTGATGAAAAAAATTGAAAGATTGATTGCTACAGTCTCTGCTCTGAGTACTTAAAGTCCCACTTCAATCACCTTTTGATCTATTTTCAAAGTGTTTCCAATGGTCTTTTAATTATGGTAAAGCTGTTTTTAGCCAAAATCCAAAAACCCGTGTCCTTTTCTAGGACATAATTTCTGCAGAGCGGCAGGGGTTCATTAGAAATTCACCTCTGAGCTGTAGACGGGACTGTTGATGCGTTGTCAGCCTGTCCCCATTTCCCATCATCCATCTGTTGACATGCTCTCCTGCTAGCTTATAGACCCTCATAACCCCAACCTAACATTACCGCTGCAACAAAAATGGCGAGCAATATCAGAGCTATTCAGCCATACATTTCTGAAAAACATAAACGTACGTGGATCTATTTGTCTGCAAGGGAATGCATCAGAATGGAGCAGAGCTGGGAGCTTGTGGCCCCGCCCAGCATATTTTCTACGTCACAAATGCGATTTTTTTCAAACTGCCTTTTTGTCTGCTCCTGATTCACAACGATTTGGATGAAAAAAAATACTCAGAAATGCAAATTTAAGCTGAATTTTTTTTGCATATGTCCTCCATCATCAGGAAAATGCCACAAGAACATGTAGAAACCACCAAAAACATCATTTTAATCAGTGTGGGGTTTTAGAGCAAACTGTTCCATTGCTGCCATGCAAAGTAGGCTAGAGTTACAGTCTGTAATCTGTAGTCTGTCATGATTAATTAATTTTTTTTAATGCACAAAAAATTAAAAGAGCTAAACAGAACGTTATGCCCCCCACAAAGTCCATTCAGCGTTACTTATCTAATTATTAAGTTAAGGTCCCTGTTAAAACAAAAAAAGTTCTTTATTATAGACGCTTCTGCACTCACTTTGCAAAAATGCTCACATTTTTCCTACTGTGGCCCGGCCACGGTTCACGTTTTTACAGCAGAGAGCAAAAAAACAATAAATTCAGAGTCACCAGAAAGGTTTTCTTAGACATACTCAACTTTGCAAAGGCAGTAACTCTCTGGGTCTTACTGTCCTCTAAAACGCTCCTGCTGTTTGCTGAAGTAGCCCAGGCAGCTGGCAGGACTCAGCGCTGCGCCTGACAAGCTGCTTTGAAATACCAATCACTGCGTTTATTCAACTGGGAGGGCTCGTAAACATGTCACGAGGGGAAATATACAATGCCGTACTACGGTGTAAAAAATCAGAGTTATGGTCTCAGTGGTTAATACACAGCACAGGTGATATAATATACACTCCGCCCTGTTCTGGAACTCATTTATCACAGATGACACCAGAGGAAAGTGCTATTTGTGTAATCCTCGTGACAATCCCCAGTAACCCTTTCACCAGCACCACCCACACGTGTACACAAACGCGCACCAAACACCGCAGACCCGTGCAGGCCTCCTGCGGCCGTGCTGCCAGGCTTTTACAGCTACATGTGGCAGGAAGCGAGGAGAACTTGTACTTTCTCCCACAAAATAGCACCTCAAGCTTTTTCCCACCAGATGTGTCCGACTTTTCCAATTTACACTGGAAAGGGCTTCTTTTTCTAGTAGCTGTGAAAATAAAACTTGCGGCGATTCCAGATTCCCTATTTTAAAGTTATCAGCACATTGAAGTTTTAATGGTTAGAGTCAGGCTGGAAATTCGGGGGATATTGTGATTTGTAAACAGTTATGAGTTTCATAAAAAGTAAAAGTTTTAGGGGAGAAACGTCCACCTTTAAGGAACACCGGCAAATATTTTTTAAAAATCTTGTAAACATCTTGGTTTGTTGATTACTTCTAACTACAAACATAACCATAAAAACCTTTAACAAAGACAGGCGATTAAACAAACGTATGTTTTAATGTCAAAAATATTATTTTGGTTAACATTAAACAAAAGTGTAGTAATGCGTCTGCTTCTTAGATTTGCCCAGATGCCCAAGAACTTTGTCCTTAGTCGTGAACATCAACTGAGTTTGTTTATTGCTCCCAAAGGACGTAAACCAGGAAGTGGTGGATGCACGTTATTGTTGCCCGACACAAACATGGCTGTTGAGATTGTGTTTGCTGTACATTACTGTGGAAAACGTAATAACAAAAAAAGGCAGAATCCTACGAGTGTTTTTTTTTTCTTTTTTTTAACTTGTTCTGTCCAACATCTTAGCAAACAGATTAGAGCTGAAGGCTTTTTGTGTTGGACAGGTTTAAGTATCATAAAAAGAGGTTATATAGCTTCGAGATACTAGAGTGTAGCTTTGTATAAACCCCTTTTTGTCGTATTAGTTTTTATTTATTTGTTACATTTAGTGTGTGTGGGGAGGGAGAGGGGAGAATGTGAGGGGAGGGTGGAAGAGAGTAAAAGGAAGAAAGGTGAAAAGGTGCGGGATACAAGCACTGATTTGAATAAGTTATTATTTTAAGCCCTAACAATTATACCAGATCTGCCGGAAAGACAAATGTTACATCAAAGGTGAAAATCTGACACTAAGATGAGCGAAAAATATCTGTCCATCAATACACTGTGGGTAAGGAGGAGGGATGAAGCAGACAGGGAGCAGTGTGGCAGTGTGCACGTGGGGGTGGAGATACATGCATGCTGCCGACGTGAACCGTGTGTTCATAAGGGGAACCAGATCCTACCCAGCCAGACCAGCCAGACCAAGAGAGGGGAGGAGAGCCCCCCAGGCCAGGAGCCCCCCGAGCATCCGGACCCAGGCAGCCCGGGAGGAGGGGACCGCCCACCCCACCGACCAGGCACAGAGAGGGCCCCCCTACAGGGGCCCCCCCAGTGCCCAGAGGCACAAGCGAACCCAGTGTCCGGCCCCCAGGCCACAAGACAGGAGCGCTTAGCCGTACCAGGCGGCAGCCATGGGGGCCACCGGGCGCCGGACACCGAGACAAGGGCCAGGGACGAAGCCAGGGCCCCCGGAACCCATGAGCCGGCCACCACCCGACCGGCGCCCCGTCTCCGCAAGCCAGCCCAGGCACGCGACCTAAGCAACCCAGGGATCGCCACGCACCCACAGCCACCCCCCATAACCCTACAACCCTACGAGTGTTTTATAGAGCCAGGAGTCTGCTGAAAAAAACGAATGTGTCATCATCCATAGAAAGTGCTTTACTTCCGGCTCCAACCAAATGAAGTCAATGCAGTTGCCTTGTTTTTCTTTTTTGCGATAGGGATGCAGAACTCGTCAACGTTTTTTTATGGCAACCATTCTCACCAGTCAGGAGCGAGCTTGTTGGAAGGCCACACCCCTACCACTTGGAAGCGGGACAACTTTCTGCTCTTTGTCAAAAAATACTCCTTTAGTTTTGACTTAAAGCTCAAGAGCACTGGGGTTGTGCTTAAAAGTCAAACACACCTGAACCTTTACAAAAAGTAAAGTTTGGAGTCGTTCATGCTTGAAACACTTCTGCTGTGTCTGAATAAAAAACAAATCATAGAAATTATCAAATAGGTAGAGAAAACTTCTTCCAAAAACTATGATTAGGGTTTACTAACTTTTTTTATATTGATTCTGACAGGTTTCAATATGTTGTTTTCATTTTGATGACTAAAACTAGTCATAAAGAAAATAGCGTTCTGTTTGTTTGAAAAACAAAACAAAAAAGATAAATAATTAAAATCAGAAAGGAGAAAAATATTTTCCACGGCCTTCAAATGTGTTTTTTTGATTTTACTCGCTGTGTGTCGGACTTATCATAACTTCTGCCAACAAGCTGAGTGACGCTGATGAGCAGAACAAATAAGAAGGGTAAAAAATCCGGCGCCAAACAGAAAAGGAAGAGATCCGATCTCAAATGTATTTATCGCTGCAAGGAAAATCCCAACATTATCTCATCCCTTTAAAGTTTGACTCGGAACTGGAGAGGAAACCGTCCTACTTCAGCAGAAATCCGAGGTCAGCCTTGAAAATATTTCACCAAGTGTCAGAGCGCTTGGTGAGTAATGCTCGACATGACACGGTATCGCTTGTTCAGGTGAAAAACGGTTCCCTCTGCAACTTTCTGGGGCAGTCGTAATAATATTCCAGTGAGTGGTGGGGCTGTGTGAAAAATGGCACTACTTCAAATTCATGTATTCATCCCGGGGAGATAAATTAAACCCGGGACATTTCAGTCTAACGTCCTAAATAGAGCACTTTGTCATCCCTAACTACAGGCAAGGTTTGTTGGATGATCAGCAGAATAATTCCCAGCTTTTTACGGTCTGACCGTCAAAAACAAGGAAGAAGGAGTTGACAGTCATGAATATTTCTCCACAGGAAGACGGATTGGAAATTCCTGGAGCTCTCTGACAACAAACCCGTCCTCAGCCTGGATCCTTTCAGTCAAATCCTGCGCAGAAGATGAAGTGTTTCTTTAATTTACTCGCACAGTAATGTCCTTTTAATTGAGCTCTTCCGTCCTTGTAACACTAAAGCCTGACAAGAGCTCTGACAGCCGTTGGCCCCCACCCCGCCCCCCGTCCTCAATGAATGACAGGAACAATATGCTGGCCTCTGTCAGGGTGTTCAATGACATCTCAAGTCCGTCTCACACAGCCACCAAGCACATTTTCCACGTATGAAATTTCGATCTTTCGTAATACATGCATGATTTACCTAATCCATAAGTGTTTCTTGCGTCCGTCATTCGTTGATGTGCGCAGATCTCCGTCGAGGATTTCGGCCGACGAGTTTTTACGGGAATTTGGTTTTAAGTTGTTCAATATTTTTGGTCAGAGGAGAATTTCGTAATTTTCACATATTTTACATAGTTCATACGCCATCATTACGTACAATTTACACAGTTGTGAATCATTTTTGTGAGATGCATACGCACATTTGTAGCTTTCCACGACCGTTCCGCGTATGTCTAGCATGTACCACCGATGTTTGACTTTTATCAATTTTTGACTTTGCGTTGTTTGACGTGTTCTCTGCGTGGTTTATTCGTACTCATTCTTGGTTTTAACGTGGTTCATTTGTGATACATCTGTGAAAATTTCACATAAAGACCACAACTTTTCTCACTTTTTCCACGTATATTCACGTAATTGAAGATTCTGTCTGCGGAGTTTGATGGCCTCTGCTTTTTTTTGGACGCTCACTAACTCTGCAGAAACATCACAGGCAGGAAAAGCACCTTATTTACCATCCTCCAATGTTGCCACAGCCTCTGAAAGCGTTAAGACAGACTTTTGGCACGTCTTGATATGGAGCCAAGCTGCTGATGGATGACAGATGTGGGCCCAACGGCGGAGTGGAGTTCTTGCTCTTTAATGGTGTGTTTTGGGCAGAGATGGACCCTGCTGACTTGTAATTATGTACGAAAGCGAGGAACTGGCCTATGGTTGGAGGAGCTCACATTTGGGTTTCTTAATGGTCCATGGATTTGTTCCTGACAGTTATGAATGAGGGCTGTGAGAAGGGTTAAGTAAATAAAGCTATCAAAGCTGAGAGAGAGTGCGACTTGCCTCGACCACTTCCTCTAATATTTTAATTTTTTTTCTCCTCCACTCTTGTTGTTTTTTTGCTCACAGATCAGAGGGACTCCATGGATAAAAACGGTTCCTGGTCCAGTTCTTCATCTCTGATGCTGATGTTTAACTCCTGTGATTATTGCCTGTATACACAACATTTCATGACACTTAGTCCTTCTAGAAGTGGGTTTTAAGTCTGTTTTAAGATTGTCTTTTGTATTCCTGATTACATGCGTCATTAGACCAACATTGACTTTGGTCTTTTGTTGGGTTTGGGTTTTGGGAGTTATTGCTGTCAAAGCACACAAACACAAACAGGCAGAGGGATTTACAGCATCAAGTGAAACTATTCCAGCTTTGTGAACCCTCCAAGTATATTTACAATGAAATGGACTGCACAACATTTTTATATAAAATTTAAATCCATCTTTTTTCTGAGTGTTACTATAAAAAAAAACACGACACATGGCTTTAAGTTCAAAATACAAACAGATTTACAGCTAAATAACTATCAGTTAAATAAATTAAATATGTTCATGTTGGATCTAAAATAACATGAAAACTTTAATATGTCACATTTTATGTCAAAATAGTGTTTTCAGAATACAAATAACTCTTCTTACAGTGTTTCTGACAAACAAGACTCTAGTTTTTTCTGCAGACTCCTGGTCTGTAAAACATCCCATGATCTAAGAGGCATTTTTAGGCCTATTTATAGAGTTTTTTTCATGACGTTGTCCTTTATGAACAAACATATTCCTTACAATCCTGTTTCTGTTTACAAAAATAAACTGCATCCACTGCTGCTTGGTACACGAGTAAACCTGTTCATTCCAGGCTGAAACGACTACTTGACCATCTTAGTAAATCTGAGTTATGATGTTAAACCTTTTAATCTTTTAACACCGAAGCTGTATCTGGCAAATAACCCACGCTCTTTGAACTACCATAACTCTTTGACTGTTGATGCAGTTGACCTGATTCCAACAGATTCTGATGAGGAGAGAAGCAGCTTTCGTTTCAGGGCAAAGTTGCTTTTGTCCTCGTTGCAATCAGCTGGTGTACATTGATCTACGGTGAGGTGTTGCATGTCAGTGCAAAGCTGCTTTCTCAACTTCAGAATTCAATGGAATTACAATCATTACAAACCAACTTTGCTGTGAGCTGTACCTGTCAGGAACTGGTGATGTAGGACTCAATATGCAGGAGAACCTTCACTGTTTTCTGGACTTGTTGTTGCTTTGTTCCCAAGTCCCCTCCTCCCAAGTGCTTTGAGTTTGGGCATCTGGGATCTGCCCTTTTGGGGAGGGGTACTGTGAAGTGTCTGTGCTGGGGTTTTAGTCGTGTTTAGTTTTCCCCCTCAGTCTCATCAGGTTCAGGTTCATCCTCCACAGCTGTCTTTATTTCAGCTAATCACCCTCAGCCTATAGAAGTGTCTGGTTTTTAGTTTATCCTTGTCAGGTCATCTGTTCTGCTCTGCTTTGTCACTCTTTTCTTGCTCCCTGGGTTTTTCCATGGTTCAGTTTCTGCCACCATGCTTGGTCTCCTGCATGCTGGGTCCTTCCCCACCAGTTCAGTTCCTGACAGTACCGCCCCTTGGCCGAGCAAAATCAGAGATTTTATGACCTCAGATGTTCGGAATATTCTAAGGAAGACGTGTTCTTAGTTAAATCAAGGACATTTTGGTTTCTTGTCATCCTCAAACTGGGCAAACCTGGTGATTTTGATCTTTAAGGTAACGATACTTGAAGATGTTTAAGGTCAAAAGCAAAGACATCATGCTAAATCCTCTTCAAGAACTCTTGTTGTGATCCACTTTTCCACGTTGCACATCAGTTCAGAATAAATGTGTGGCGGGCGCTCTGACAAGAGTGATAAGCCTGACCTTCACTTACATCTGTTAGGAGCAGAAGGAGATCAGCGGTAAATGATTACATCTCAGAGGCTGCAGACAGCAGCCAGTGGGCTAGTTTAATGCCTTCAGGGTGAACGGCAGCAATCAGTTTCCCTGACATCAACAGAAAAAAGTCCACCTCACAAAACAAGACCAGTTGGATGTCAGACAGCAGCTTCTGTTTTACTCGTCTGGTCCGCGGCTCATAACTCCTGTTAACTTGACAAAAGTTTGATCAAACCGTGCAGAGCTTTTTGCACAGTGCGTTTCCAAATGAGAGATGTTCATTTGTTAGCATGCAGCTCTGAGAAATGTCTGGATGAAACCAACTTAAACGAACGGTGGACGACAAACGGAACCTTGAGCAACACCACAGAAAAATGGAACAGTTGCAACAAAAAAATGTAAAAGCTAATGACATGACTTAATGCTGAGAACTGCTTTGAATTTTCTTATATGTAAATAAAAAAAGAATGTGACACAAAATTAGACATTGGATAAACCCCCCAAAAAAAACAAAAGTGTTTACGTAAATGTTTATCAATTTTTTCCAAACATTTTAATAATTTTGATCTATCTATCTATCTATCTATCTATCTATCTATCTATCTATCTATCTATCTATCTATCTATCCATCTATCCATCTATCCATCTATCCATCTATCCATCTATCCATCCATCCATCCATCCATCCATCCATCCATCCATCCATCCATCCATCCATCCCTCCCTCCCTCCCTCCCTCCCTCCATCCATCCGTCCGTGCCTTATTTTCTGGCAAAATAATTTAATTAAGAAAGGTTTTCAATGGCATAAAAATCCTAATTTAAGAAAAAATGTCTGAGATTTTATTGATAAGATAGTTTTTGCTGAATTCTGGTACAAAAAAAATAAAAATAAATGCAAGCAAACCTCAACGAGTGAAACCAATATTTATGGTTGTAGAATTCCAAATGCCAACTTGTTTTTTTCTTAAATAAGCATAAAGGCAAAAACTAGACATCTTATATTTAGAAATTGCATCAAATGATGCTAAAAACAGTTTTAAACCTGTTGGTCCAAACAAATCTAATAAGCATTTGAGATTTTTCTTCTCTGATCACCAAAAATAACAGAAAAGTTTGTGGAAACATTTGTATCCTGTGTTTGAGGACCTATACAGTCTCCATCTGACATCCTTCCTGTATATCATATTTTATTTAAAAAGTGTCGTCATTTAGCTTTTATGTCTGTGAAGATAAAGACAAATGTGTTCAGAAACTGTAGTACCACCTTGGGTCATTTCTTTTACTTATTTCTTGCTAAAGTTTGCTGCGTTTCAGTTTTTTTCCCCAGCACAGATCTTAGGAAATCCCGTCACGGTGCCTCTGCTGCGCTCCTGCAAATGTGGCGTCCAGCCATGCTGAAAATCAAAGAGGAGAGTTGAGCGAAAAGCCAGCAATTTCAAAAAGATGAGGGATGTGATATCGTTTAAAAACAGGGATAACATCAAAGATTTCAGGCTGTCTCTCCGGGGGGGGGCACTTTTATATGGAATCCTTCACTTGAAAGGTATCAGGAATAGTTGAGTGACGAATGGGAAACGGATTTTCTAGTGCAGCCCTCAGACTGAGAAGGGTTATCTGGTCTATCCCAAAAATGGATTAACTTTAACATTAAAAACACAATTAGAGTAAATCACAAACAACAAAACGGGATTTTAATCCAACATCCATTTCATAACCCCTAAAAGTATTTTCACAATACCTTTTTGCTTCATTTTAACTTCTGATTATAAAACAGCAACAGCTTCACTCTGGAAAAACTTCCTTCTTAAAACAAGTTATTTTAATTATTCTGTGTTCTCTTTTCACTCATTTGGTCTTTTTTATTCACTTTTGCTGATCTATGTCAGTCCATTGAGGTTTATTTGTTTACTTATCCGGTTATTTTTTATCTGTTTCCACTTTTCCTACTTTTACATTTAGTTGTAACTCCAGTTTTTTCCTCAGACGGATTCTCCACTTCAGTGATCAAATCTTCTCAGCGAACGGCGTCGCTGCAGTGGGATCTTCAGGGTCTGGCTCTTAAACTTAGATCTGGGGGGGTCCTGTGGTAGAGTACTCTGTGAACTTAAGTGGGGGGGGTCACTAATGTGGGAAGGTCCCCAAAATATCTTTTCCCCACTTCAGTATAAAGCCAGATTTCTACTTTGCATCATTTTAATGATGCATTTAATGCTTTACCGTGGTTTGTGTGTGTGTGTGTGTGTGTGCGTGCGTGTGTGTGTGCGTGTGTGCGTGCGTGTGTGCGCGTGCGTGCGTGGGCGTTGTATAGGTTTCACACATAACTTTGTGCAATGTCTTTATTTTTTATTTATTGTTTATTTTTGTATTATAGTTTTTTAGTAAAGCACTTTGAGTATCAAGAGTTGGAAAAGCACGATTGGATTTGATTTGATTTTAAATTGCAAATTTTTTTCCCTCGTTGTAAGTGACAGAAATTTGCCTATAGAACTAACTGAATTTGGTAAAAATTGATATCCTGCCATTTCAAAGCAAAAACAAGCATTACATTAGCTAAAAACATTAATATTTAGGTATATATTATGTCCTAAAATTAGTCTGTATTACATAATCTTTAGACAAAATTATACTCATCTGCCCCAATATATCTTCTTTCAAGAGTTACAAAAGTCCAATTTTTCTTTTTTCTAAACCCTAATTATCTGAAAGTAATTTTTCCACACTTTAAATTCCACATTTTAAAATAAATTTGTCCTAGAAATGACATGTAAATGTGTTTTTACCTTGAAACTTCAGTTAAATACATTTAACTGTGTTACGGGTCACATTCAACTTTCCAGTTTCCCCAAATCATGGAATGAATTTCACAAAGAACAATCTGAGTACAGCCTGATGTGTCGGTCCTCCTCCTCCGCCCACGGGACGTTTTAAAACACAAAAGAGCGGCTCCATTTGATCGTTTCTGAGGGTCAACAGACAGGTGAGCAGACAGGTGAGCAGACAGGTGAGCAGACAGGTGAGCAGACAGGTGAGCTGACAGGTGAGCAGACAGGTGAGCTGACTGGATCATTAAACAAATCCAAAGGATCAGAAAATGAAGGAGGTATTCAAATGGATGATTTTGAATACTGCATTTTCAAATGTAAAGGACATGAGTTGAAAAACGTCCTTTTCAAATGATCCAACCAAAAGATATCATATTATTTCACTTTTTAGGGTCTTCATGGATGTTCTGTTCTGTGGTCACTTTGTTGGCTTGTTGTGTCAGGTTTATGCAATGATATAGCTTCATACAAACCAGAATTTATTAGCTTTAATTTGGTGTTTGGTTTCCATTTAGACCAAAATAACGACTTACTTTAATTTTGTTGTTTTCCACCGGCTGGGTGGCTTGGTTGGTAAGGTAAAGGGCTACAACGCAGGAATCCAGGGTTCAATTCCCGGAGGGGAATAAGCAATGGTACTGGGGGCAATTACCATATCAATGGCGAGCAATTCACCCAGTGAGGGTTCTTAGGCAAGACCCTTAACGCTACTGCCTCCCGGGCGCGGCTTGTCTGCAGCTCACCGCTCCCCCAGGGGATGGGTCAAATGCGGAAAACAAATTTCACACACCTAGGTGTGTGACAGAAACCAGCACTTTCTTTCTTCTTTCTTTCTTCTAATGTTTCAGGTTGAACTTCTCGGAAGTTCAATTGAATCTACTTGATTCTGTGTAAAGTTTAGGCTAAATTGTAGGTTTAGGTATCAAAATCTACTGAATGGATTGTAGTTCATTTTTTGTTCTTTTTAGACATTGGACATAAAAAAATGTGTTTTAGTTTTGGCTTCCAATCTAATATATATTTTACGCGATTTTACTTGATTTAATGTAAAATGTACTTGTTTTGGTTTAGGGATTCAGCATTTAGGCACTAAAAAAATCTCAGCTTAAGTAATTGAATATTTGAATTGAAACTACTGAACAACATTGTAATTTTTTAATTCAACATAAAGACCATTATTATTATAATATATATTATATTATTTTATTTGAACACTGTTTGAGTGCTGGAAGGCTTCATGAACGATCTCTTTTCTGTTTTTTTTAAAGTTTGATTTCATTGTTCTTGTTGTTGTTGCTCTTGTTTCAGACTGAGTAAACAAAAAGAAAGCTATCGCAAACTATAGGCAACAACAGGAAAACACTTTGCCTGACCAACTTCAAGGCAACTGCAAGTCATGAGAAATGAAAGACAGGATCTCCATTGTTCATTGTGGCCCCGTTCCTTGCGCCTGACCTTCGTTGGCTTCTCTTCTGCTCTGCCTCTTTCTGTCTATCTGCCTTTCCTTTCTCCTCCCACGTACCTTTGTCCAGCTGACTCTCCTCATCTTGGAGTTGAGAGCGTAAACGTGTATTACTTGTGAATTTGTGTTTTGGGGATCTCTTCTCGCGTTTTTCGGTCCCGTGGCGTCAAACGGCCTCTGTTGTTTCTGTCCCTGCTGTCTCCTGTGCAGAGCTGCAGACCGTGACCTTGTTTCCTGATTAGATGGAGCTCCCACTCTCTGCCTCTTATCACAGACCTGACATTGATGGATGGCTGTAAGTAGCTGCGTTGTGTTCAAGCCAAGAGGTCAAGGCACCAGTTACCCTACCCAAATGTTATTTTTTTAGTAACCTAATACTGATTTCAGATCATTAACACAGCCTTTATGGGGAATTCTCCAGAAGGTCTTGGTGTTTTGAAGGAAACCTGCTTTCATGGATCACACTTTTGAAGATAAACGAGCAGCCTGTGAGTCGTGTACTAATATCCGTCAGCTAATTCACATTATGCAGCTTTTTGCCCGCAGGTTATGAAGGATTAGGGATGATTTTTTTTTTTTTTTTGCATTCAATTGAGGCTGTGGAGGATTCACAAAATCAAATCCCCTCAGACTAAGACTATTTTTGGGTTCCAGCTAATAGTTCTTGTCAGCCGTAATTTTTAAGTACTTTAACCAATTCATTGTATAATTAGTTTAGCAAAATTAGCTCATTGCAAAGTCAGTCAGCAAGGCGGTAATGCAATAAAGTTATTAAAATTCCAGATTTATGTAACCACTAATATAGCAGTGATCTGTCTTTATCACATTTTTCTACCCCGGCAAAAATGCCATAAATTAATAACAGAAATTAGTCTCCTCTGAGACTCGTTCCATGTAATGATTTTTACTTTTTTGTGCTTGGATTATTTCAATGCCAGAAGGAGAAAAATGTCTGAGGAAGTTTGGTAACCTGCTTTCGTTTTTCCAAGAACACCTGCTTTAGAGCTTCCTGCAAACTGTAGAAGAGAAGATTTCGAAATGTGGCCGCATGTCTTGTGAGTGAACTAATAAAACCCTTTTTTGTTTCCTGTTCTCTCTGAATCTGTGACAAACATGAGAAGGAACACGATGTGCTCCTGGTTTATGCCAGTAATTAACAAATAAAGAAGGTCACAAAATGCAGCATCTTTCATTTGATCCGAGCTCTTTTATGCCTGCTTGGCTTTACTGGGTGTTGGTTGGGAGAAAACAGAACGTCCAATTTATGCTAATTCGACACTAAAATATCTAGCAAGTCTGTCCAGCAACTTTCAGGGCCTAACGAAAGCTAGGTTTCTCACTGAGATGCTGGTAAAGTCCAATCTATCCATCAATCCATCCGTTAACAACTGTCCTTCGATCCATCTGTCTGTTTATCCCTCCAATAATCTGTTTATCCATCTACCCATTTAGCCATTCGTTCATCCATCCATTTATCTAGTCATCCAAGCATCCATCTATCCATATAACACCAATCCAGTCATCCCTTTATCTATCTATCAAACTATCCAATCATCCATTCGTTTTTCCATCTATCTATCTGTCTGTCTGTCTGTCTGTCTGTCTGTCTGTCTATCGTCTGTCTGTCTGTCTGTCTGTTCGTCTGTCTGTCTGTCTGTCTGTCTGTCTGTCTGTCTGTCTGTCTGTCTGTCTGTCTGTCTGTCTGTCTAAATAGAACACAGGGGGTTTGGGTTCACTTTTTTTTTTCTTCATCAAGACTTTTTTGAGAGTTGAGTTTAGTTTACGCAGTTTCTTAAATTTGCCGAATGTTTTTGTCCCCTGAGCTGCTAAAAATGTGCTGTGTTGTGTTAGTAGAGATTCTTTTTGAGTTTTTGTTTCTTTGTCTTTTTCTTTAATTTGTATATTGATTTCTGGTTATTTAAAGCTTCTAAACTTAAACTATTTTTTCTTCTTCATATTTCAATCAGATCAGAGGTATTTCTGTTATCAAAGCTGCACGTAGCCCCGCCCCCTTCCGCTCACGGCTGCCCCCCAGCGGTCGGACTGCGGCTGCGCAGTGAACCTCGGTCAGTGCGCTCAGAACGCAGCAGCAGCTCGGACCGGAACGACGTCCCGTCGCAGCTCCTTACCGAGCTCGGATTTCCACTTTTTCCCGCCTGTGTGGACTTCTACTTTGGGTTTCGAACTCGCGCGCGGACATGAGGACGTCTCAGTAGCGCGAGCGGCGCCTTCCCTCCGTCCTCGCGGGACCTCTCGGGGCGTTCAGCGGGAATATACTGCGCGCATCGCCGGGAGCCGCTTCCTCTCCGATGAAATACCCCTCCCCAGGGTCAGACCGATTTAGTCCGCGGATCGAGCTCAGTCAGGACTCCGAGAGGCGCCGTCCCGGTCCCGCGGGCCCCCCGCTGACCCCCTCGGACCCCCTCCGGCAGGCGAAGCGGCTTCCGATCCGACTGATCAAGATGTTGACGGCGCACAGCGGACACTTGCTGCACCCGGAGTATTTGCAGCCGCTCACGTCCGCGCCCGTGAGCATCGAGGTGCGTGTGATTCCCCCCCCCATCACTTTAATCCTAAAGAAAAAACACTTTTTAAATGTATTTTTACCTTAAAATTGAATGGTTTCTCAAATTCTAACAGAGATAATTGGAATGTAATCAACAAATAACAGTTATTAGACAACTAATCAATAACTGTCTGTTGTTCTGCATTGATTTCTTTTTAAAGTTATTGATCCTGATGATGATGATTTAATCAACTGTCAGTCCAGATCAATGTAATCCTCCAGGATTTGATTTATTGCATCCAAAGATGGAGATAAAACACAAAGAAAAGAAAGAGGGGAAAAAAAGGAATAAATTAGCAACATTTTCTGACAGATCTGCTGTGAACGCAGCTCGGGTTTGTGTGAACGCAGCTCGGGTTTGTGTGAACGCAGCTCGGGTTTTGGGGCTGAAGTTGACTAAACGTCTGTTTGGTTGCAGTTGGATGCAAAGAAGAGTCCTCTGGCTCTGCTGGCTCAGACCTGCTCCCAGATCGGGAAACCGGATCCTCCGTGCTCCAAGCTCAGCTCCTCCTGCAGCCAGGGGGACAAGGAGTCCGCCAGCCGCTCTTCGGCCTCCGGCCTCAAGCTGGGGGAGCACCGCCCCTCCCTGGACGATAAATCCAGCTTCAAGCCCTACAGCAAAGGCGGCGGCGAGTGTCGCAGTGTCAGCGAAAAAGCTGGTTTCAGGGTAACCAGCAGCAACAACGCCACGACCAACGGGGGTTCTGGTCAGCCCCCGTGCCCGCCCCACGCTCCCTCCCCCGGCTGCAGGGGCGTAAGCACCCCCCCTGGACAGCAGCTTCACAAGCAGACTCACTCTCCTGCGGGCGCCGCCGGCTCCCAGGGTGGAGACGCCGCACGCGAGCAGAGCAGTCCCGGCAGCCCGGGAGGCAGCGCCCCCCACCTGAAAAAGGACAGCGATGTCACCAAAGCGGCGTCGGACAGCCCGCAGCACGCCAACTCCAGCCACGCCCGCGCCAGCACCAACTGCAGCACCGGCAGCTCGGACGGCGGCTCCAACCCCGACAAGGCCGAGTCCGGTCAGCCCGGCCTCGGCGCCGGACACGCCACGCCCATCTCCCCCTTCAAATCCAGCCAGCCGCTCTTCCCATTGCCCCCCTCCACCATGGGGTACCAGGGAGCCGTCATGGGGGGGTACGCAGGCTACCAGTTCGCTCCAAGTTTGGACGCTTCCAAGTCGAGCCTGGGGGTGGGCGGCATGGGCGGGAAACACCCCAACTCCAGCCCGCTGACAGGCGCCTCGCCCCCCTCCTTCATGCAGGGCTTGTGCAGGGACCCTTACTGCCTGAGCTACCCCAGCATGCCCCACCTCGGCGGCTGCAACTCCTGCATCCACGACCCGTCCTCCACCCTCAAGAGCAGCTACCCCATGGTGTACCCCTCCCACCCGCTCCACTCCCTCCACCAGGGCTCACTGTCTTCCAGCGTGTCGTCGTCTCTGTCCCACCCCCTCTACTCCTACGGCTTCATGCTCCCCAACGACCCCCTGCCCCACGCCTGCAACTGGGTGTCGGCCGGGGGGCCGTGTGACAAGCGCTTCGCCACGTCGGAGGAGCTCCTCGCCCACCTGCGGACCCACACAGCCCTGACGATGGACAGCAAGCTGCTCTCCGTCTCCTCCTCTGGACCCGCCTCCTGCCACCTGCACCTCCCACACCAGAGCAGCTCAGGCTCCATGCCTGGCTCTCTGTCCCTCAGGGGCCCCCCTAGCCTGGGCTTAGCTCGCTACCACCCCTACAGCAAAGTCCACCTCCCCTCCGGACACTCCCCCATCTCCCTTCCGGGTCCGTACTACCCGCATTACACCTTTTACAGCCAGAGACTGGGATCTGCTTCGGCTCTGGGATACCAGTGAGACTCCCCGTTCAGAGGAGCGCTTTTCACGGTTTGGGATTTACGCCGCCGGTTTGCTTTCCGGAAGAAGTCAGGGGTGTGAGAGGATCGATGACGCCCCCCCCCACTGCGAACACTAACAGGGACACTGCAGCTAGCTAGCTTTGGATGAAGCGGAAGGAAGCGGGACTTGCTGCACACCAAATTTCAGCTGGCAGAACCTCACGTCATTTCCCCCAGAGCTCAGCCATCGGATCACCCGATTTACGGGCAGATTTTGACGGATTTAGCTAAAGCTGCAAATCATTTATTTGATTGTGTCTCATTGGACGGCGACTGTTGGCAAGAAGTTTTGACCATCTGGTATGACCATAAAAACGTTTGCCCTTCTGTCTCAAATATGTCTCAGACCGTTCTCAGTTTAGTTTTTGTAAAATAAAATAATAGAAACAATTCACAAAAATGTTCAAATCCGGCGAAACTGAATTGTGATGAAGTGGAGGGAAAAAAATCAAACATTTGGAATTTCTCAGATGTTTAGGGGAGACATATTTTTAAAGCTTCACTGAGAGGTTTGTGTCACATGTCTAATGTTATTGCAATCTAGCGTCTCCGACTTGCCGTAGAACTACCGACTATGAAGACACGACTTTCACCTCTTTTTAAAACGTAATAAAATAGCCAAATTATTTTGCTGTTGTTGCTATAACCAAACAAGCTTTTCACGCCACCACATTCTTTTCCATATCGATTATTTGCAAAAGAAATAAGAGAAAACTAAATAAACAAACACATTTCTTTTTGTCCATATATTTTTTTACAGTCAGAATTTTATACTTGGTCCAAAAATTGACAAAAATCTGTCTGTTTAACCCGTCAAAACTGGAGTTTTCGCGTCCGTGTTGACGTTATTTTCACTGCCATAACTATTTAACTGTTCATGCTAATAATGTAATCTTAGAGGATTCTGAAGCGCAGAAAGAACAGCTTTACGCTGATATGCAACACTTTACAGTAGTAGCGTGTTTATGTAATCAGCGTAAAGCAGATCGTTTTGTTGTGGAATATCAACACAGTATGTCAAAGATTATGTTATTTTGACATCGCCGATGACATCTTAGATGTTAAAGGGTTAAAAGCTGTTGAGGTTTTCTTGGTCCCTGTAGTCTGATACTGGAGTCTATCTAGCGTTGTAGATGAAAGACATGTCGATGAAGGTTCTCGTTTATTCAGATAACGTCTTTACGTTGAGTCAAAGCACAAGACAGAAGATTTCTCGTCAAGATGCTATGACTCAACTTCTAGTAGACGACACGGTGGACTCACCTACAGATAATCGGAACCGAATTTTATTTTACGTCTCAATAAGATGATATTTATCTCTAGATGTAGAACTCTCTGAAAGTAAACAAACAAATTTAACAAACTATCCTGCACCACTGCAACAACCAAAGTTTGAAATGTCGCTAACGTGAAAGACCCAAAAATAAACAGACCAGAAAAAGCAGAAATGGTGGCAAAAATCAGTAAAAGTCTCGTAGATAAAAATGGTGAAGAGGCTAGCTTGACTAGCTAGTTTTCTTTTGTACTGTCAGTTTATTGTAGCTGCGTTGTGTTTCTAGGCGCTATGATCGGAAAAAGGTTGCTTCAAATTTTGAAACTCTTCAAGAAAGTTGATTTTAATGTCCAGATGCCAGGACTCAACAGTTTACACACCAACAGAGATGATCGAAATGAATTTTACCGCTTGATGACAAGAGAAATTGATCTTTTCATTAAAAACTTCAACTTAAAAAAAATTGTTTGTAAAATCTTGATGCGGCGACCACAGCCATTCACCCTTGTACTTACAAAAGTTTCAAGCGACGGTTTGGAATTCCATTTCCTGTTGCTAACGTGAAGGCCTGCCTGCACTGACCCAAGAATAAACAGTTCGTAGCGCAAACCTAAAAAAGCTGGAATGGTGACAAAAAACGTTAAAAATCTTGTAGTGAAGGCGCTAGATAGGCTAACTCGTCGATTTATTGGGACTAAATTTGGTTTGGTCAGAAAAAGAAAAGCATCCTTCATATGTAGATATACAAACACTCTGTTAGCCTTCTGGTTAAATGCAAAATAACATCTAAAAGTGTTGACCCCAAATTTAAAATGTCCTAATTTCAGATGGGAAAAATGCATCAACGGGGATCTGAGCAATAAAACAAACTTACGATAACCCGTCTCTACCGCAGGACCAATGAGCACAATCCAAAAACTATGATTTGTGGCTTTTTTTCCTGCTTCTGTGTTTTTGTTTTTTCTTCGTCTTCATCGAGGTTTTGGGTCCGGCCCACGCCATGTGCTCCGCGAGGTCAAAGTTCAAACTTGGCCTTGCAAATGTCGATTTATTGCACCAGAAAAACAAAAGTCCTGCCTTGTTTCCCACATGTTTGGTTCCTTTTTCTCCTGAAGTGTACTTATTTGACTTCCATCACGTCCTCCCAGGGGCAGACAAGCGCTGAAAACGTGTCTTAACACTTCTTCAAAGATTGAAAGTGGGAATCACATCTTGCTCTTGGCTTTTTTTTTGTTGTTTTCTCCGCAGATTGTCGAAGCGCAGATGTGATATTTTTTGTAATATTGGGGCCGGTGACAGAGGGTGGTAGGGGTCGTATTTTGGTAAATAAATCACACTGAAGATGTGCTTTCCTGTTGTCTTCATTTCTGCTGCAGCTTCTTGTTGTCCCGAAAATGAAAAGAGAAAAAAAAAAGAAGCTGAGAGGGTTTCTGTCTGTCAGTCAGAAGGTGGAGGATCTTCGCCTTTTCTGGGTTTTGACCTGCTTTTGTCGTCGACCAAACGTTGCTGCTTTTAAAAACCAGAATTGCACACTTAGTGATCTTTGCCGGCAGGTACTTTTGCTCTCGAAAACCTGCCTGATTGATGAGTTCAGGTGCGCGTTACTGACAGAGTGTCACCTTCAGGCAGAAGCCGCCAAACTTGAAAAGATCCGCTCTGACTGTCAGAAAGTTACGCGACGGAGCTTGAGAGCAGTTTCCTGTCGGAGTTCTGACAGTCGCTCAGGTTACTGCCTGACTGGCAGTTGTGGCGTGCCGTTTCCCTGCAACGCGACACCGCCGAGCCCTCTGTGAGGTATAGATGACCCATGCTGGCCGCTCGCAAATCTGACAGGAGGCCTGCGGGGGTCAAACCTCCTTTCCTGGCTGTAACTGGAGGTACAGTTATGAGCTGTCTGAGTTCACGTGGAGGGCAAAAGATCCTGCAGGCTGAAGGTTTCAGGCCGCAGATAACACCAGCACTTTGTCTATTAGAGGAGAGTTGACTGCAGATAGGGCGCCGCTCGTCTTCAGACTGTGGGTTGGGACTATTTTCAGGCTGTATTCGCAGATTTCACTGCAGCTGAAGCCGTTTGAGGTCAAAGCAGGGCTGGGACGCCACCTATTGGTGAACAAGAGTCAACATCTGTTTGGGATTCTGTGTTTCTCTAACATCTGGACAGAACCTGCCGGAACCAACTTCTCAAGAGTGAAAATTTGAGATTGTTAGGACTTTCTTTTTTTTACACAAAAGTGGAAATCTCACAGCATTTTACATTTAGATTTATGTTTTACATTTAAATGTTTTTTTTAAATAAAATATAAATGTTTCATCTTAAGAACTCAGTGGATTCATAAATGGTCATCACAAATCGCTCACATCAATGAGATTTACATTTTGTGAAATCAATGACATCATATCCGTCGTTAAAAACAAAATAATAAAAAAAGGTAGTGAGCATGGTGTCTGAATTACTTTTGAAATCCAAGGCACTATATAGTTCCGCACTGTATAGTTTTTTAGTAGTTAGGGGTTAGGGTGGGAATTCTGACACGGCCAATGTAAAAGTTTTCATCATTTCAACACTTTGAAGTCTTTGTACAATGTTCCCATTTATTAGGTTTTTTGCTTCGGCCAATGGGTGACGTCATATTTAGCGTTTAATTTTTTTTGTAAAAAGTAGTGAGTATGCGTAAAACTTGAGTTGAATCCAAAGCAGTTGTTCAGGGGGGTTGGGAATTAGCGATGGAATTGAGCCACAGCCTTTTATAGAGGAGATGGGGGGGGTTGTAAATAACAGTCCTGGCTGTAGTCTAAAAAGGTTCGCACATTTGCAGATGACACTCAAATGTTCTTCATAAACCTTAATCTATATTCCTTTTTTTAAAGCATTTGTGGATATTCTAATAATACATAGACTTGTTTATTTAGAGGTTCTTGCCACCATATGACATATTTGCTTTAATGCCATTGGTGGTTGTTTTCTTTGTGCCCTTCCTCAGGAGAATATTGTCAGCAGTTTTTGAACTCTTCTTCGTACCAAAAGTCTTCCACAACTGTTTTTAGTGAAGTGGTTTGAAAAGGAGTTTCTCATTCACAGTTCCCTCCCACATTTCTGCTGTCAGCCAGAGGATTAGCCTTTTCATCCTTCACATAATACATCTCTATTATCTGCTGCAGCCATTTAGAAACAAAAAAAACCCCGATTTAGATCAAATGAAACCCAATGTGCGTGGATGCGCTGCGGTAACGTTCTGAAAGTCCTCTGGTCTTGTCTGGTTGGTCTGAGTGAGTTCTGGTGAGGTTTGACAGCTGCCATGATTAATGATGACAGACTGTGGAGCTGCTCATTCATTCCATGACAAGCATTTAACCTCTTAATTAGCCCCAACCAGCGCAGAGGAAGAGGTTGAAAACGTTGTCCTCTTTAGCCTGAGCGTATCCGTTGTTGTTCCGTTTTGTCCCCAAGATTATTAAAATCATTAAGCTCACTCGTAAATTGCCACCATCTGCCCCAATATTTTCTCCGACTTGTATCTAAGTTACAGTTCGCAAGCTGCTTCCCAGAAACTGACTCCTCTGCTTTCATTTTGTCCGCTCTCCAACTTTATCACTTCATCCATCATCCTGCTATGAGTGCTTTTCAAGTACTCCAAAAATAAAGCGGACACAGATGTCAGCCACGCTATGTACTGATGTTTCTAAACCGCCATAAACCCATCACTTACATCCACCCACAGGCAGGGAGAAACCTTCAAAACACGCTTATCTCACCCACAGAAAAGCAGCCCGTTGACTCATTCCCATCCAAGCTTTAAACGATCAACCAGGTATTTTCTAACATTTTTGCACAGAATCGTTTGGACATTTTCTTGTATTGTGTTATTCTCAAGACAGGACAACAAAGAAATCCTAGTGGCGTAGAAGAGGGCAAAGCAAATTATGGCTTCTCTGTAATGTGCGTGGCCTCAGCTGGTTTTGATCGGACTCACTTGTCAGCCCTCATGCATCACACACCCGGTGCTTAACGGGGAAACGTGCTTTGGCGCTGACCAGCGGAGTCCTGGAGGCCAGCAGTGGCTGCCGGTGGGTTAACCACAAACAGGGGAGGTTCAAGGGGGGGGCGGTTACACCATCCAGTGCTTTTCAGCATCTGGATCCGTGCAGCCACATTCCCCCATTCCTTTTGGTTTTTCACCCTCTTGACGAATCCAGACCGTCATGACTTGCAGGCGTGACCCGGAGCAGACGCCACGCCGCAGACTTGGGAGGTCAAGGAAAAGCTTCCAAAGTACACACACACATGCTACAGAAATAAAAAAGAGAGGGCGAGCACAAAGCGGGCTGGAGAGGAGAAGCTTGCATGGAAATAAGCAGACATGATTACCAAAATACAGTCATTAAGGAGGAAATGTTGTTTTTGGAGTTGTCAGAATGATTAATGATCCAGAGCAAATCTGCTCAAACGCTGTTGTTTAGTCTAACTAGGAGACCTGATCTGTGCCGCTAACGTACACAGGCATGGTTTGAAAATGTGGCTTGTTGAAATAAAGAGAAAAGCATTTAAAGAAAGTAAAATGGAACTTTATCATGCTGCAAAATGAGTGCATCTTTTATTAGAATTTATTGTTTCAACATGATTTAAGAGTGGCAATCTACATTTAAATGTAAACATGGTATATCTAAGTACATAGGTTATTTTTGCATTATAATTAGAAAGGTTTAACATTTTCAAAAGATTAAATTTAGACATTAAATCACAAAGATGTGACTAAAGGTATCTTTTGCTAATAAACGGTTCCCTTATGTAACGTGAGGGTTACATTTTCAAAGTAACCCGCTATAAACAAAATCGGCAAAGTAGACTTAAAGATGTTTTTATGGCTAACTCCTCACTGCACACTTTATATATTTTTCTCTGACAGACATTAGTAGTTTTACACTTTTCTCTCTTGTTTAAACTCTCAAAGTTCAAACCTTCATTAAAAAACGAGTCCAGTTTTATGGAATGTAAACAAAGATCTGATCCTGAACGAAGATTTGTGTAAATGTGGCAGACTGAACGCATTCTGGACAGGAGACACGGCACAGGATTGATTGACAAGGTCAACAGTCAATCAGGTTGCAGGACCCAGTGCAAAGATAAAATTAAAAAGTATACAAGATTGCATTGAAAAAAAATTGCCAAAACAGTGAGACTGTGAAAGTTGAACCGCGATCCAGCGAGGGACCACTGTACATGACAGATGTTAGCATCTTAAGCTAATAGCAAGTGTTTTAGTCGTTATAATGTGCTACTGTTTGGTTTTTCTTGTTTCATCACAATTCACTTTACATATGCAAACAATTGTAAATAAAAAAAATCAAAATCTCCATTGGGAATTCTAAGGGGTGTCCAGTTTTAAGTCAATGTACAGATGCGATCAGAGGTCCTGCGAAACGTTTGGAGCATTGGGCGTAACACAGTTCTTTAACCCTGGGGCTATCCTTGGCACTTTAACATTGGGAGTTGGGTCATTTAGACCCACTAGACAGTGCGCTGAACCTTTTTTCTTGAATGATTTGTGATCTTCACTGGTGTCCATGGATTACATGAAATCTTTCCACCTTTGTCCACCTTTGTCATGGTAGGGAGAACACGTCAATGTAAGGGGGGGGTCATCTAAGATAGCACAAGGGTTAAAGCAGGCGGCTTTACAAAAATTCTGATGCGTGGGGAAAATTTGATCACACGGTGCAGTGTTTCCAGTTTAAGTATCTGAACATTGTCAAAGCTTCATGTTGTGTCAACCAATCAGGAGCTCAGATTTGGTAGTGCAGTGTTCAGAGTCCAGAATGGAGGAGAATCCGATCCTAAGTCGTTGTCGTTAGTACTCCTTCCGAACTTTAAGCTTTTCTTATTTGTATCAAAACAATAATAAAAATGTTTCCCAATTTAATTTCTTTTACATTTTTCTTTCATCTTCGCTCTTAGAGTGTGGAACAGCATGCATGACACTTTTTAGACGACTGTCGAGCAGCAAAAATTGCTGATCATCAAAACAAAGGCGAAGGATTGGAATTTGCTGTTCTAATCGCGATCGGTGTAAGCATAGCATTGATCATGATATAATATTGGCCTGTAGGCTAACATTAGCATCTTCTATAAGCTAAAAAAAAAACTAGATTTTCAGGAATACAAAGAATTTCTTGGCTGGACAAATACCTTAACCTCCAAAAAATGACTAAATACTGTTAGGCTATACAAAGTGACGAAGTTTATCAAAATAATTTGTATTTTCCTGTCTGTTAGCTATTAGAATAACATTTACGATTAAGCTAACATTTTTTAAAGTTCTGATGCTTTGAAAGTTAGCCTCAAATTTATATCCTATTAAGGAAAAAGTTTTTTTTAATATATTTTAATGTTTCAAAAAAAATGTGATTATTTAAACATTTTTGCATACATTTTTAAGTTTTTTTTCTTCTTTCAATTTTCCTTTTATATATTTTTTTGGCTGCAGTTAACTGCTGCCTCCTAAAAAAAACTTTTACTTTTTTACTTTTTTTTAGCATTTTAATATTTTTGGAACAACGATATTATTGTTTTTGCTTTTAAACAAATAGTAAAAAGTTTAAATTTATCAAAATGTATTATTTTAAAAACATAAACGCATACTGCCTTTTTATAGATATATAAAACAGAACTATTCCCAAAATTTATTTATAAAAAAGGTAAAATACATGACTACTTTTTATTAGAGAGAAAAAATCATTTTTTAGTCATCAGTGTTTGAAGTAAAGCAAATGTGAGAAATCACTTGCTGGTTTTCTTCATGCACCACATTCATTGAAGCTGCATGTTATTACTGCAATGGATCACCTATAGGATGTGTCAACACATTCAGGAAAATCTTGTGAGTCCGTCAGTGCGCACATGCATGAAAGCCTTAGAAATTCCAGATGCTCTTGAAGTTTTATGAGGAGAATGAGAAATCCTGTGCCAGGACTTGGCAATTTAGAATCTGTGAATGCGGAGGTCACGTCAGATTCTCATTTCCGCTGGCTTTTGTCACATCACAAGCATCTGGAAAGCTGGGTGACACCATGTCAGAGGATGGAGACAGAATGAAAGGCCATCTTAGCTCTTCCCTTCTGGGCCTTTTGAGTCTTAGCGGGTTTGACGTGAGGGAATCTTCTTTGCCTTGAGGATGACATACGATCGTGGGAAACTGTAGCTGAATTACCAGCAAAGGTGCTTACAACTGTTGTGAGCATGAATCATCGTCCGTGAAATAGCAGTTTGACAGTCTTCTTAACTCGAGGGCCATTGACATGCTTTTCTAGAGTTTCCAAAGCTTTAGTTCATCTGCCAAATTTAAAGACCCGATTCAATCATCTTTTGATCTATTGTCAAATCGTTCCCAGGGGTCTTTTAATTATGATTTCCAAATCCAAAAACCTGTGACGTTTTCTATGGCATAGTTTCTGTAGAGCGGCAGTGGTTCATTAGAAATTCATTAGTCATCAGAAACAAACTTTGTAACAAACTTTTCTCAGAATCCTCCCGGTTGTCTCAAACCCGTCTCAAACCATTCTCAAGTATGTTCGGTTGAGTCAGAAAGTGCAGAAATGTGAGACGACTTTGTGAGTGGTTATTGACCTCCACAGAGAAAACTTTTAACTTAGTGCAAATAAAATGACAATCTAGAATTCATCCACACGTTCGTTGGAAGTAAGTGCAAAATTCACGTACATTTTTGCTAAAAAATGTAGAAAAAGGACCAAGCCGGTCTGTAACATTTTTTGCAAAAACGACGTCAAGGAAGTTTTAGAATTCCTTAACATACTTACGAATTCCTTCCCAAGCTCTAGGGTCACAAAAGGACAACAGTGCTCACAATGTTTGTTATTGCTGGTGTCTCTAGTCCCTTAAGACGAAGTCGAAGACACAAAAGGCCATCATTCTTTTCTCCTCCATGAATTAAAAAGCACACTGTCCATACGTCATTACCGAATCAGAGTCCTTACTGATCAAAGTTCAACCTGACTTAATTTTCAACGTGCATTCAATGGACCCGCAGTTTTTTTATGTTAGAGCCCGAAAATGATTTTAGAAATGTGCATAGCTACACGTGAACGCAAGAGTTTTAAACGCAGAAGCATGAAACCATGAAACCCGCTCACGCGTGTTTATATAGATTTTTCATTGAAAGTAGTCTGTTGAACGCACGTTGCTGAGGGAGATGTGAATGTAACTTTATGCAAAATGCAAGCAAGGGTAAATAAGAATGAAGTTAGTGAGACGCAGGCGGGTCATACAGAGGTTCCAACTTTTCAGACGGCAAGGTGGCCGGAAAAGCCTCAGCCTCTTTCCCCCCCCCGAAGACCAAGGCTTCACGCCCCACCAGGGGTGTTTTAGAAACACCAGGATTTGTTGATAGGACCCAAAGATCTTCCAGAACCGATTTGTCTTGTTGACCAAACGAATGCTGGAGCTTTCAGGCGTTGAAGGCGGGTTTGAGACCGAACTGTTAGCAGACGGTCTCCATGGTTAAAGGAAGCTGTGTGAGGACTGTTGCGGAGGGGGGGGTCTGACAAATGAGTGACACAAACAGTAAGGGAGTTGGACAGATGAGAGCCATAGGTGCTGGGAGTGGGGGCGTGTGGGGGTCAACACATCGGCCATGCATTGAGTGTGGCCCAGCAGCTGTATGCATGGGGGAGCCTTGGCCTCCTGCTCTGCATGTCAGGGGCCGTGATTAATGACCTGCAGGCCCTGCTCTTACCCCCCCCCCCCGTCTGCCCCGCAGAAGTCACTGCAGCCACAGCTTGTTCAGATAATGGACAAGCCAAGGATGGGCAGGCGCAGAGCACTTATGCAGGCAGACGTGAGACGAGAGCAATTTTCCTCTTACAAAACACGCTTTTGCAGGGCTCTATGTAATTTCAGGACGAGAGCGATGATTTCTTAGATTACTGTGTGCCTGTGCAGTGTCAAGGCGGAGAGGGCGCCGTGCCTGCGTTCTGGTTCCCAGCTTGTCAGGCAGCTGTCGAGAATTGATTTATGACCACTAGACTCCAACCTGTCTTCACTGCCAGTTTGGTATTGTTGCAACTGACAGCTAATGAGGCCAGACATGCTTTCAAGCAGAGCACTTAACAGGACTTCAATCTTCCCCCGTCACAAGGACCATTTTTGCACACACTCCTTTGCACAGCAATCTCCTTTCTCTGTGCTTTCCTTGTTTTCTGTCTTTTTGCGGCGGCATATGTGACAAACTCTGAAAATGCCTCTGCTGACAGAAGGAGACGTTTCGGAGAGAAAAAGGCAAAAGAAAGGGACGATCTGTCGCCCTAAAACATACAGGAACTTGCTTTATTTTGTTTATTCATCAGCTCTTTCCATTATGTTGTCAGTGCGCAAAATATGCCCCAAATGCTACGTTTATTTCACTAGTTTTCTAAATTTAACCAGTATAAACATGTTTGTGTTTTAGTATCATGGTTTGGGCATGTCCAACTTCAGTTTTGGCTCTAAAAAGGACAGATGCTTTTATGAAAGAAGGCATCTCCACACCAAACAGAATAATGTTTCTGCCACCAAAATGAGTTTGGTTCAAGAAACGAGTATATAGTAAGTGTTCTGGGAAAAAAGGTAGATTTTTCAAAGTAAAATATATCATAAAACTCTTCATATTTCAGTCCTAACTTTGCTTATGTGACCAGTTTATTATAGAGAATTTTGGTTAAGATAAAATTGACAAAGTTTATAAGAATTAAACCTGTTTAGCAGGCGACGCCTTCAGTAACTTGGATAATTCCACTTCTTCTTTTTGCTGAGTTTGTTGTGAAACGACATGCACAGGGGTAAAATGAAAACATTTAAACATTTTATTGATTGCTATGAGAGAAAGTACCCACCGTAGTGGTAAAGTTGTAAAAGTCGGAACTTTTTTCACCTTCACAAAGGTGAAAAAAGTCACGCTCCAATTCAAACACACAGAACCGCCAATCATCAGGACTTGGGGAAACCACCAGGAGTAATGTGGGTCTTGCCCAAGAAGTAGTTCCTGAATGCTGCAAATTTGTAAATATATCTGCACCACGAATGGCCTATGACATGTTGTATATTATAAATCGTACATTGTTCACTTGTTCATCTTTTGCAGTCTCGCTGTTGCTTTTTCTTTTTTTTTGTTTTGTTTTTACACAGTTCTGCATCCTGATTGGCTGTTGACCTTGTCAATTAATTTCCTCCATGCCGTGTTGCTGGTGCAGAATGCGTTCAGTTTTTCACATTTGCATAAATATTTGATCGCGAGCTGATCTTTAAAGTCATTTTTCTGCAAAGGTTTGAACTTCGGGAAGTGTTTCAACCATTGACTGTATTTAAGATCTGGACTTAGTGTTACGTCACCCACAGAAAACGACTTACTCATGGCTCCAACAACATGAAGTCAATTCAGTCGTGTTAAAAAAAGGTATCGGAGCAATAAAGCTTATCTGACCAATAGAATGATGAGTAACAGATGTTTATTTCTCTATAGAAGTCTATGGGATTTTGGCTTCTTGGAGCCAATGGGTACTTCCTGTTTGGAACGCCAAGGCGGAGGGGGTTACTTAGTTCAGTTGTCATATACAGTCAATGGGACAGAAAACAGGAAAGAAAATTGTGAAAATGTTTGTCTGTCTGCGAACAGTATATAAGTGTGTAGTGAGGAGTTTTAGAGCCTCAAAACATCTAGAATTACGAGTTCTTTTTAGAACACCTGCATCAATTGAACGAACACTGTAAAATTAAAGTATTTGTGTTGGTTAGAAAAAAATAAAAGATTTTTGGTAGCATTTACTTCAAAAGTACTACAGTATTTTTTATTCTATAAGTACCTGTGGAGTAAAAGTCGGAGATGCAAAAAAGGAAGTATTATGAAGAAGAAAACATAATCAATAAGTTGCACTGGAGTATAAATAAAGAATAAAGAAATGTATTTATTAAAATACAGGAAACGAGAACAGACATTTTATTTTTGGTAGGCAAATAACAACAAACAAGATAACAATATTAGACTGAATATTTGCACCTTTCACGATCATAACCGTATTTTCCTTCATGAAACATAGGAGGCATTGAACAAATGTCCATTAGTGCAACATACAAACAATTATTCAGATTACCATAGCATAAAGAACACACTAACAAGTGTAAAAAGCTCTTTATGTCCCGTCAAATCACTAAATCTGTTGAATTCTTCATCCTCTGTACCGCTTTGAAACAATTGTTCCAAGCTGGGGTAAAACTGAGTGGCAATTCTTCTTGTGCATAGCAGTCAGTAGCAAATACCGATACTCACACCTACAGTGCCCTCTAGTGGTCGTTAGTGGGAAATTAGCAAAAATATAATAAATTAGCATAAATATGAACCTATCAGTCTGTCTGTCCAGCTAGCTAGCTAGCTAGCTAGCCAGTTTGACCAACCCTTTTACTTTTTATGTTACAAAAAATAATCCAGAATTTTTATTAGTGTTTTTTAAAAGAAAAAAATAGTTTCAATCTTTTTTTGTTGTATTTAATTGGGATTTGAACTTCAATTCTTACTTGCAACACACAGAGTTCAAATAAAGTTGTGTTTCATTTTAATTGAAATATTTGTCCTCTTGGGGATGGATGACCTCGGCATGTCATGGTTCCCATCAGACCTGAAAGAGAGAGCCAACACTTTCCCAAATGTCAAAGTTTATGAGGTGAGAAGTCCTGTTGGGCTGATCTGAGCCTCACAGTTTCCAGCAGAAGCCAGGTGACAACGTTCCCTCACCGTTTGCAGAACTTGCAGCGTGCCGTGCATCACTTTCAGGGCTCATAGTTATTGGAATGCTTGTTTTTGTGCATAAATCAATGAAGCTGACCTGATCAAATTAAGTAGACACACTCAATCCTGGCGTCTCCATCTCCTCTGTGGTATCTCATCACTCACAGAGCCTCTGGCAGCTCTCCCACCTTTAGGCCTCACTTCCCTGTCAGCCATGATTAATAGCGGCCATCCTTTTGTTTCCTTAATAACAGAGCTTGTGCTTCAGTTTAAATGATGCAGCAGCGCCTCCTGCAGGCAGAGGAGTATGGAGTGATATTTATGCCACCCATTGCACACAAAACTTTCCAAGTTGCAAATAAAACTACTACATATTTGCTTTCAAATACTTTTTCTTTGCTTTCAATTTTTTATTTCAATTTTTTTTGCCATCAATTTTTTTTGCTTTCAATGTTTTTTGTTTTCAAAAAATATTTTTTCTTTTGCAACACAAATGTTTTTTCGCATGCCTTGTGTCTCATCTCGCTTTTTTTTCTATCTTTGATTTTGCTCTCATAAGTTCCAGTCTAGCGTGACATAGCTGCCATCAAAAAGCCTGCTGATTGGTCCAGATTTTAACCAATCAGATATCTCGTATTGTGCTTGGAGGCAGACATGGGTTGTGTCCGAATTCCTTCCCTACTCACTATATAGTGCATTTCCCATTTTGTAGTGCTGTCCAAAACTATTATTCCAAAATCGAGTGCCCTGGAAATTTCCCTGAAGTCTCTGCAAAAAGCCAGTGTGTATAGATGCTCACTACATTGGCAAATTTAGACCACAATGCATTGTATAGTAACAATTTTTACCAAACAATGTATTTAAATGTATTTTTTTAATAAATCATCAACGTTTTTATCTAAATAATCATCGCAAAACGCTCATATTAATTAGATTTTACTTTGTGAAATCAATGACATCATATCCACCGTTTAACCCCTTGTGCTATCCTATGGGGTCAAGATGACCATTTATGTGTTATCCCTACCATGATAAAGGTGGAGAAGGATTTCATGTAATCAATGGATACCAGTGAAGATCACAAATCATTGAAGGTTCAATGCACTGTCTGGTGGGTCTAGATGACCCCACTACCAATGTCAAATTGCCTAGGATAGCACAAGGGTTAAAAAAAGAAATAAAAAGTAGTGAGCATGGTGTCCGAATTGCTTTTAACATTCAGGGCACTATATTGTGCCGTTCTATATAGTTTTTTTTATAGTTAGGGATTAGGGTGGAATCTCGGACACAGCCAAGGACTTTGGATCAGTTCTGTTCAAACGGGATTCTGCCGTTTTCAACCATTCTGGCCCATTTCTCTAAGAATAAAGCCCAGAAGGAGCAGCAAAGCCACTAAAATAAAACAGAGTTTTGCATTTATTTTTGATAGTGTAGTGAACAGTGTGTTTAAAATGTCTGAAGAAGGAAAAGACATCTGAGCTCCGACTCCGTCCAGCCGGAAGTTGCATTTAATTATGATAAAGATTTGTATCAGAACTGTTGTATTTTCAGCAATAAATGTTGAAATATGAAGCTTTTTTTTAGTTTGGGCAAAAGCATGTGCGTTCTTAAAAGAAAAATGCAGTGAAAATTAAAATAAAAGTAAAAAATGCTTCCTCTGTTAAATACATTAAGTCCACTTTGGTGAACCATAATTGTTTGTCTTATTACTGCTGTTAATCTATTCCAAACATTTGTGCAGCATAAAATAATTCTCTCTCTTTTTTTTTAAACAGATCTCAAAGAAAATCAAACTTTTTACCAATATTTTGCTCTGGAGGATTCACAGATTACACAGAGGCCTGTTGATTTAATATCAGAAGATAAACTTTCCATTTTAATTTGCAGTTTCAGGAGATCCTCAGCCATATATAACCTGCGCCCTGCTCTTTCATCCTTGTGCGGCGCTGGAGCGCCCCGACTATCGTATTTTGCGCTCTCTGTGTAGGACACGCTGAGGAGCGCGGGGGAAACAACTCTCAGCTGCAGAGGATGTGAACAGGTGAACAGGTACACCACACCATTAAACATAAATCTGTAAAGTTATTGCTCAGAGTTTAGTGAATTCAGTTTTAAATCCTTCTATTGAATTGTGTTTGTTCATGATCCTTTTGATTTTATGTTTTACCCTATATATATCCGCACAAAGCCCATCGAGACGACTGTTGTTGTGATTTTGGGCTATACAAATAAAATTGAATTGAATAAAATTAAAATTATGCAAACACAAAAAATGTGCCTCAAGGGAAGAGGTTTTTGGGATGAGCAGCTTTAAAGAGATGCTTTCACACAAAAATATATAGATTACTGAATAATAATGTTAAAACATGTTTAAATTAGCAAATATAAGGTTACAAAAGTGAAAAGTTTCGTTATTTGTGTTGAAATGGAAATGATTGAGTGGAAGCCCATTAGTTGGACTTTGTCGCCCCCTGTTGGACGTGTTTCGCAGGTGCATATGAGAAGTTTCTTCGTGCTGCAGAATTTCTCTCTCTTTAAAAAAGTTCGGGCCTTCACTCTTCCCTCTTCTGCGAGCGCGTGAGGGAACTTTATGGGGTTTCTCGTCGGCTCTCAGCCGGCTGAAGACCAGCGGGAGGCCGCTCCTCTCTTCCCGGTTCCTCCTGACGTCGCTCCCGGCTGCTCCCCCCCCCCCCCCCCCCGGCTCCTCCTCCGTCTGTCTCCTCTGTTCCCGGAGAAGAAGAAGAAAACTTTTCTAGACTTCCTGGAGCTTTTCCGTCCCGTCCAGGCTGGGAGACGGGTGGAGGGGGGGCGGTGGTCTCCGTGGAAGCCCAGAGATGAACCGGTGACTGATGAGCGAGCAGGCGGACTCACCGGTGACCCCGTTACCCGGCCCGGAGCCGAGTGCCTGTCCGGACTCCCGGGGGAAGAGCGCGACGTGAGTTCGCTGGGGAAGGCCGCCCCGCGGGCCGGCGGGCGGGCGGCACACATTTGCATCCGCATTTGATTGGGGGGGGGGGGGGGGGCAGCGGGCGGACGTGGCTCCAACAGAAGCTGCTGGTTTGCGCGGACACCCTCCACGTGACCTCCTCACGAGACGTGGAGGGGGCACACCTACCCTGGGAGGGTCTACCCCATGACCCCATCAGTCATTCTTTGCCTTTGACCCACATGCTGAGCCCAAACCGCCGCTGATGGATTCACCTGAGTGCATAGACTCCATGCAAAGTGTAACCCAACACCTGGTTCCACCTCACCTGTCACCCTATGTCCAGGTCTGAAGTGGAGCATGGAGGTGAGAGGAGGCAGAGGAGGCGTGGACGGGCCCCTGCGGAGCTGCGGCTCCTGCTGGACCCAGAGCCAGAGCCCACAGGGGTCAGGAAGAAGCCGGCCGGCATGATGAGGTAACCTCAGCAGCCTTTTCCTCATCAGATGGGTACTAAAGGACTACCCAGGGGTTAGAAGGTCACGGTTGGTCTACGCGGCTCCAGCTTCCCCAATGTTTACTGTAAACTTTACCTTTTAGTTTAGATTCTTGCAGTTTGTAGACAAAACTGTGTAGTTTAGTCATTTTCACCCACTTTTTGTGAAATTTGTGTCTTTTTTGTATATTAATAGAATTAACTCCATTTCGTAGAGTTTAGGTCTCTGTTTACTAAGTCTACCTGGTGTGTTTAACCTACTGTTTACCTGCATGACCAAAGTGCTGTTTACAGGTTTCACTGTTGCTGTGTAAGCAACCTTTACCTGAGCTCCAGTGAAGGACTGATGGCAGATGTCTTGACTCGTCTTATAGACCCACTCTGATGAAAAATCCTTTTTTTGGGTTTTTTTTTCACATGTTTTTGTGGTATTTCTCTTGAGGATGGAGGGCAGAGATTAGAAAAATATTCAGCCTAAAATTGCGTTTCTGGGTATTTCTTTTTATAAAATCGATGTGAATCAGGAATGCTGTAAGCTAGCAGGAGAGCATGAAAACAGATGGATGACGGGAAGTAGAGGTGGGCTTACTCTGCGCCAACAGTCTCGCCCACAACTCAGATGTGAATATCTAATGAGCTACTGCTGCTCTGCCGAAACTATGCTCTATAAGTTTTTTTTGCTAAAAACGACACGATAATAATTAAGCATAATTTAACATCTCCGTTTTATTGAACAGACCCAAACCCACAGAGCAGCTTTCACCGATGTTGACTTTAAGCGACTTTGAAGCAAAGTTTGACAGAAAGAAACCACAACCCAACCAGGTAGAGAAACTCGATAGAGTGAAGACTTTTTATCTCCATGCTCATCAATAAAGATGCACATTTCTTTCAGTTATCAAAGGCAAACTCCCAATACCACAAGATCTTCAAGGAGGTCGGCAGGGAAGAGCCGCTCAAGCAGAGTAAGTGTGAAGCGCCGTTCACACCGCCATCAGCGACGCGCGTTCAAGCGACCGCTTCTAATACAAGGTCCATGGAAACGTGTGTTTCGGGCTTCTGCGTTCAAGACTCGCACTTTTTTAAGACTGTTTTCAGGCTCTAGATACAAAACCAAGTTAAACCAGGTCGGACTTTGACCGGTCAGGAACTCGGATTTGGTAGCGGCATATGGATGGCGTGGTACCTATGAAGGGATGTTTGTGCCCCCACTTTGCCAACAGAAATCACAGTTTTGACATCAAAATGTCCTAAATTGCAAACACAATGTTCAGTTTTAAAAGCTAAACTTTTAAAGTATGAAATGTTTTGCTTTCAAAATCCTTTTTCTTTGTTTTCTAGATACATTTTCTGCCTTTGTAACACAATGGTTTCAGACGCGTGTTTGCTTTCTCCCAGTTCAGTGGGACATATGTGGCACCAAACAGCCAATCACAGACGAGAGGGTTGATGCTGATTGGTCTAGGTTCTGGAGGGATTTTTGTGCCTGTAATCTGATTGAACATTCTCTGTTTTGGGCGTAAAACGTAAAAAAAAATTCTGTTTGCTCAAAAAAACACAAAGATTTTCGCACTTGAAACAGAAAAAAGGCACCTGAAACTCAAAAATACCAAAACAATTTTCACTCGAGAGAAATTCGGTCTCCGGCGCTCGAAACAGAACAGGGCACAGTGTTACAAATGTGCCACGAAAGCCAGCCAATCAGAGACCTGGATATGACGGTTGATGCCGATTGGTCAGAAATTCTTCCAATCTCGCACAAACCTGACTCATCGGAAACATTTCTGACCAATCAGCATCAACCGTCATGTCCACGACTGACCAAACGTCTTCCAGCTGTAGGTGGGGGCATGCGCTAGTAAATAGTAGAAAAAGAAGAAGCCCCCTCCCTGCATGTCCACCATTGGGATAAATGTGCGTTCAAAAACCCGCGTTTAGAGCGTTCTTTGAACGCACCACACACGTCCGGGGTGAATGTAGCTTCGCCGACGAATGCCGATGTCAGAGGTGGTGGTTCTGTCTGCAGGTTACACCTGCGCCCTGCAGAGAGACATCCTATACCAGGGGAAGATGTTCGTCTCTGATAACTGGATCTGCTTCCACTCCAAAGTTTTCGGCAGAGATACGAAGGTTTGCCGTTTCCCCAAAGCTGCTTTTTCGTTTGGGGGTGGATCTGTTCACCTGGGCGTTCTCATTTATAGATCTCCATCCCGGTGACGTCGGTGATGTTCATCAGGAAGACCAAAACGGCATTATTGGTGCCAAACGCTCTCGTGATCGGAACCGGCAGTACTCGAGTGAGGAAGCCGTGTGTATTTTTGTCAAAGACGAGAAGATCAAAGTGACCTTTGTGTCTTTTTTCAGCACGTCTTTGTGTCCTTCCTCTCCCGAAACACCACCTTCAAACTTCTTAAGTCCATCTGCCTGCACTTAGAGGTAACCAGAACCATTTATTTGTATAGATATTTAATAACTGACTTCCACACTATTTATTTCTTTAAAACTAGTGGATCTGATGTAGATGATACTCCGTCCCGACTTTTTTTTTGCTGCCTCAAACTAAACTGAACTGTAGCTTTTTTTCTGACAGCCTTCGGCACATCGGTATCAGGATGACACATCGCTGCTGGTCTGTTGGATTCATGTCTTTGGACAATTTGACCATAGTTTGAGTGCTGAACAATTTTCTCTTTTCCACTTTCCAAGAAAAAAGTTCATTACTGTTTTGGCAATCTTCAGTGATAGACAGTTGGTTCGAGGGTTCCATTAACCTTTAACATGATTCCATTAACTACCAAAACACTTTTCCAATTCCCATTCAAAACTGAGGGAAAAAAACACAAAAAAAGAAAGGCAAAACTGTCAAAAGAATGAAAAGGAGACAAGCTTTTGTTTGCCATTTTTTGTTTCTCTTGGACACGCCCCTGGTTACGCAGAATTACCTACTGTGGTAATATAACCTAAAATGCGATGTCCATGCGTGTGGACGGCCGGTCTTAAGAGGTTCAAGAAAAATCCAACCCTGGATTCAATAAATCACTTATCAGTCACTTTATATGGAAAACCCAACTCAATATGTTTGCTTAATTTGGAAAAATATTTTTAAACAAAATATAAAAGTTTCTTTAATCTAATTGATGTCAAAAAAGAAAAAAAATACTTCGTAGTCTGCAAGGAAATGTCAAGGTCGTAGACGGCTCTGTTAGCCCGCAGAGTGAAAACGCTGCAGGCGTAGAAGTAGCTGACATACAGGTGTGTTGTACGGATCTCTCCCTTTTTTTCAAACCTGCGATAAGTGCGTGCCCCGTACAGGTTTGCCCTTTTTTTTTTTTTTTTTGCCCGGAAACAGCCCACATCTAGCGGTAAGGGCAGTTATGACTAATGCTTTACTAACAGCTAAAGTGCAATGAAAGGCCCCCCTATGGTAGCATCACTCGCACGTCGTGCATCAGCGATACCAATACTTCACAATACACTTACATCGTGGACGACAATGGTACGTTCCAATTTTTTTAACAAACCTCCGTCCCTTAGGATTCGTCTGCTCCTCAGTTCTACCCTACGCGGGCCGAACCACTCAAGATGTTACCATACTATTTCGGCCCATGTGTGGGGGTATTTCAGTTATTTAAAATCCAACAAAAGACAGAGTAAAGTGCACTGCACACCTTTTTTAGCATCTGAAGCAGAGCCAGCAAGCATGTTCAGTCTCAGGCTGAAATAAAGGATGATTCTCCGGCAAAAACAACAACGTTCAGACCTGCACAGCAAGTGCAGGAGTCCAAGAGATTCTGAGAATTTGCTTGTTCACAGGATGTTGACTAAAATCTCTGTCAGTTTTATGTTCGTTCTGTGAAAACGTTTATTAGTAGAATTCAGGTTTTGTTTTTTAAATGAAATTGATCAGAAGGTTTAGCGTTGTGTTTTTCTATTTATGTTTTCTTTTGAAACTTAATCGTGTTCCTTCAGTGCAGCTGTTATTTAAAGTATGATAGGAAATAGATGTTGAAATTCAAACAACCTGTTGATGATTGCACATTTGTCTCATGAGTAGAGTGTTCAAATTTGACATATAGTTATTTGGTTTATATCGTTATCGTCTGCTAGGATCAAAACTATATCATGATATAGAAAATTCTACATTTGACCCAGAAAGACTCCCTTCAGTGCTTAAAGATGTCCTTTGTTGCTGCAGATGGATAAGACAGGTAGCAGCCCTGTGACTTCCTCCTGTGAAAACAGCTTCAGAGGCAGCTGCGTGTCGCCGCTTCCTCTGGTCAGTCGGGGGTTTGTCCGTGTATTTTCTGGGCTGTTTAGTTCAGGATGGGATCATTGTGGGTTTTTCCATTGTGAGCAAAGATCTGTAGAAGGAGCTGGGTCTCACGTCATGTGACGCGGGGTCCACTGAATGCCTTTTGGCGCTGCAGGACTTCTCGGACGGCTTCCCTGACCTTGACCTTGATGGAGTTCTGCAAAAACGACGGCAGAACCTGACGGAGAGCAGCAGCTCCGGATCCCAGACTCCAGATTATGAGAAAATGAGAGGTGTGTGACTTTAGACGAATGGACAAATGACATCAAAAACCAGTCATGATCATTTTGAGCAGTGAAAGTCCCACTCCGATCATCTTTTGACCTACGTCTTTGTTTTCCTCGTCTGAGCTGGAATCTGGCTCAAAGCTGTACGGCTGGATAGATCTGGCTGTTTTTTCTTTTTTTTTTTAGGGGGGGGGGCTTGTGAGAGGCTATAAGCTAGCAGGAAAGAGTGTAAACAAAGGGTTGATGGGGAAATTAGCATGTGCTAAGTGCCGACAGTTCCATCCACAATTTCTAATGAGCTCCTGCTGCACTTCAGAATATTTCCTAAAAAACGATACGGGCTTTTTGATTTTGGCTAAAAACTGTATAATCATAAGCAAAACAGCACTGGGAACAATTTTACAATAGATAAAATATAGTTAGAGTGGGACACTAAAGATAAATTCAAATGGTGGTGATGTTTTTTTCTTTTTTGTCTGAGTCTTACATGCTTTTCGTTTCATTTGCAAAGTTTCTTGTGATTGTGTTCATATTTGCTCAGCCTCTCTGGAAATTGGTTTCAGTTTGTCGCCTTGTGTTCGGCCAGACTTTACAGGCCTTCCGGAGCCGTTTCTGAACAGAGAAGTTTCAGTTCACGCTGACATTCACCTCCAGACACCGAGCCAAAAGCACGGAGCCCCCCTAAAAAACGGTACTTCCGTGCTGGACCTCAACGCCTTTGCGGGTCGGTGAACTCGCAGAAAACAGTGTGGCGGGTCTCACTCCTGTTCGTTTTTCCCCCCAGGCTCTTCACATGGATCCACTCTGAAAGGAAAAGCCTCCCAGACAAAGTCCTTTCACATCCTCCTTGTCATCTACCTGTTTTTGTGAGTCACAACGATGCCCTCAAACAGTCCGAACATTTGAAGAGGTTATTGATTCTAATCTGTGCCGAGGATTTGCATGTTTATGTGCTTCTGCATTTGTGCAACAGAGTCAGCGTCCTGTTCCTGTCCTCCTGCTATATGGGATTCAAAATTGTGGCTCTCGAGCAACGTCTGAACTCCCTGCTGTCGATGGACCACCACATTCACAGCGAGTAAAACAGAGTTTCATTCAGTCTGTCAGTAGACATCCCAATGCCAAGACAGAGTTCACATGTCAAGATCACTGCTGTTGCAGAAATCCTGAGAGTCGAAAGTCCCAAGATGAAGTGAACGCTGAGATCTATGGGGAGCTGTCTACCAACCTTTTCAAGCTAGACAAGGTTTGTTGGTGGATTTACTAAAAACTCAATCATTTGACCCAACTTACACATGTGTTACACTGTAAAAAATGAAGGCAAAACATGGTGAAGCCCTTCTGCTTTCACACATCAGTGACAAAAAACAAGCTTCTGGGCCAGTTTTTATGGTCCAAAAAAAATGCGCGTGAACCCTGAGCGATACATTTTTATCATATTGTCACAGAAGTGTCTTAAATTTGTGTCCTTTTAGTTCCCCGAAAAAAAACCCCACTACACTTTAATAAATATCAAAGTTTCAAGGCAGACTACATTAAAACGGATGCAAATTTGTTTCTAATTAATTAGTTTAACACCTGTGTTACTTGCTAAATGACAAGAGTTATCATTTGTTTTGTAATCTGACGCAGTGTAGTACTCTGTCAATAAGTATTTAATATTGATATCTGCATGATGGAATTATATGACATTATAAATAAATGAATTGATAAATTGTGTCAATGAAATACTTAATTTGTTGCTACAAAATAACAAAAATTCTGAAATTGGCTATCGTTTGTGGTCTGTTGGGTAAGAACATTCAGAATATTCTGTAAAACCACATGTTGAGATACGATATGATTACAGGTACATTTTATTTTAGGGAATGAGCTGCAATTTGACTCTGAAAAGTCTTGCATTGCAACAAATCAACCGTTCATAAACATTTTAACAGGATATTGAGAGCTGTGTTGCTTCACCGGTAAAGGTGAACGTGATAAATATACCTAGCTGTCTATAGGCAATATTATCACAATTACAGAGTTTTGTAGCCAAGAACTAGTATTTGGTTCATATAATTTAACTATTTTGTGGCCACAAATTAGTGTTTCATTCGTACGATCAACCTATATTGTAGCCTCAAATCATTATTTGCTTTGGAGGATTATAGAATTTCGTGGCCACAAGTTACTTTGTGTGTACGATGTAACTATTTCATTTGAACGAGTAACCTATTTCGTAGCCACAAGTTATTTATTTGTACAGTGTAACTGCTCTGGTCACGAGTATTTTGTTTGTATAATTTAACTATCTTATTCGCACAATTTAACAATTTCATGGCCAGAAGTTGTTTTTTTTTTTTTTAAATGTAACTATTGTACGATTGAATTATTTCGTAGCCTAAAATTAGTATTTGGTTTGTGGGATTTAACTATTTTGCGGCCACACATTGATATTTCATTTGTACAAACAAACCTTTTAGTAGTATTTTGTTTGTATGGTTTAACTATTTTATTTGCTCAATTCAACAATTTCATGGCAACAAGTTATTTCGTTTTCGTGATGTAGCTATTGTACGATGGAACTATTTCGTAGCCTAAAATTGTTTGATTGTTTGGACTTAACTTTTATACTATTTTTTGGCCACAAATTACTTATTATTTGTACAATTTAGCTACTTTTTATGGTCCCAAATTGTTATTTGGTTTGTAGAATTTAACCATTTTGTGGTTACAAATTACTATTTCATTTGTGCGATTAAACTATTTCGGGGCCACAAGTATTTTAATTGAATGAATTATTATTATTTTTTCGATCAAGTGAACAAGTTTGTGGCCACGTTGTTATTAATTTTGTACAATCTAACAGTGTTATTCCTATTAGTGAACTATTTTGTGGCCACAAATGAATAATTTATTAATTAACTGAGTCATACGACGGAGTTTTAGGGAAGATCTCCTCTAAGCCTGTGAGATGTTTCCGCCTGAAGAGGCCCAGTTTTCGACATATTCTTTTCAATGTCCTCACGCTAATATTCATTTGGTTTTGTGTCGCCAAAAGGTTAAGAATTTTTTTGTTTTTTGAAACTTATCCGTAAATTCAGCTTCACAAAACGCCCCACGTCTTTCATCTTCGACCACGGCTCCGATATACGACAGGGTAGTCGGTCTGCTGCTGCGCGGCGTTCACTTGCGGCACTATATGCGTACTTCAACTTTAAATCTCGTAAATGTACGAGAAAAAAGTAGAAAAATTACGAGATTTAAAATCGTAAATTTACGACTTTAAATCTCGTAATTTTATCAAAATTTTTTTTGGGGGTGAATAAAACTGTCGTAGACTCAAGGCAACAAGAAAAAAATTATTCTTTTGGGATGATGCTGTCAGAAATATTCGTATATGAAGAAATTTACTTTAATCGCAAGAAAAGCTAAGATATGGAACATGTTTGTTTTATGCTTCTTTAAAGCCTGCAGCAGATTTACTTATGGTTATGTTGGATGGAAAAAAGTTTCAAATATCTGTCATGTTTTACAATGGAAGAATTCATGTGGAAAAGAGGTGTCCGTGTTATGTGTGTCATAATGGAAACATGGCTTTGTTTATCTTCTGTTATGACGTTTGATGTGGACTAAGCCCTTTTTATAGTCCTTTATCTTTTTTATTTGTTTGAATTTTCCAGTCTCACCTCACGTTTGGTCCAGAAATCTTAAGAGGTTTTGTTTTTTTTGAAACTTACGAAAATTATGAACATTTTCCAGTTGTTGCTAGTGTTTCCCAATAAAGCGATGCCTCTAACTTGATTGCATAACTTTATAGTATTTGCTAGCCATCAGTTACCTCTGCTTTTTTTCCCCCCATCACAGATTCAAAGAAACCTCCGGAAGCTCCTTGACGAGACTTAAAAAAAACGGATATACCGGAGCAGCGAACTTGGTTGCCAAAAGTCATTTTTGCATAAATGCTTTGTAAATGCTTTTTTTAAAATCTGATTTCAAAACAAAACTAGATTAGACTAATAACTTGATTTTCGTCATCATCCAAAGCTTTAGAGTTTGTTTTTAATGTTTTATTTCTAAAGAAGTGAAATAGATGTGTAGATCCCTCCTTTGGCCTTGTTTGCACAGCAGGCGAGGTTTTGCTTTTGTTGTGCAATCTGCTAATTTTAAATAAAGTGCCTTTAGTAAATAAAGGTGCTCTAGTGCGAAAAAAAGAAAGTTTTATATATATATATATATATATGCTGTAGACATTTTTGCTAGGGAAGCATAGTAACCGTAAAAACACATTTCTGAAAATATTCATGGATTGACTATTATATATGTATTTAAATGCGCTGCTGTAGATTTGGATCGGGGCTGTTCGTACCTTCTGCTGTGATTGTTTTAGAGTTTCTAAAGTAAATTACTCTTGTAGTATCTGCTGAACTTTGCTTCCTCTGCATTCTTTTTTATCGAGGCAGCAGGTTATATAAGACCGAGCACTCAGTCTTGTGACACGGCAGCAGGCCACAAACAAATGAATGCAAACAGAAGTGGTGTAAGACGATAGGAGGATTATTTGGATGAACACCTGCAGGCGGTTTGCTACCATTGACTGTGTGTAAGAAAAACCTATAATGATCACAAGGCTCAAAAAGATACAAAGAAAATGTATTCAAACTCCAGTTCATACCCAATAAAACAACTTTAAAAATGTACTTTACACTATAAAACTCTAAAATTGATTTTAAAAACAGAATTTTTTGTACTTCTTAGATTTAAGTCAGTTAGAACTTTATTTTTAATGGTATTTTCAGACAACGGACAATCATAAATTATGAATTTGACCTTTTATTTGAACAATTTGCATGTTTTGGTCAGTGTGCATCAGTTTTACTCTTCCAAAACATGTTGGTTGATGTTTGTGGACATGTTCAGACTCAAAGTCTGAACATGTTTTACATAAATACAAAACCTTTTTTTTCAATGAAATATAACCTTAAATACAGTTAAATACATATGCAGTACAGTTTTGAGATGTTTCTTTGAGCAACAGGAAAGAAGTACCACAACTTCCCTTTGTACCATGACTTTAAACTTTTATTCCCTCTAGCCAGTCAACTGTCATGTTCTTGTGGTGGCTTTTTTAGTATCATTTAAGTTGTTTGTTGACACTGAGAGAAAATGGAACTTAATTAATATGAAGAACTTTTTTTTTTTCAAAAGCAAAAATAAAAAAGCAGTAAAATATAGAAGATAAACACAGATGACCCAAAAGAACACAAGGCTGATGTTAAATTTGACCCAAAAAAATCAATATAAATATTAGATTTTATATAATAAAATGTTTATACAAATATGGATTTATTAAAAAACAACAATAGTAGGATTTCTTTTTCAAAAATATAACAGTTAAACACGGTGGTGGTAGTGTGAGGATGTTAATCAATTTGCTAGAATACAGTCATAAGATAGAACATCTAACTGCAAGCTAATGAACTCAAAAGTACTTTAAAACTGTTCTGTATGGACAAATTAAAAAATATCTGTAAAACCTGATGGTATGTTTAATGTTACAGTTAACATAAATACATTCTTATTATAATTTACTAGTTTTTCCAAGTTATGACTTTTTGTATTTTTTTGGTAAGCGCTTACCATTTTTTAAAATAAAGGTTTAGGTATCCTTACATGATAAATAATTAAGACTTAATTAAATCACAGAGGACTAAACTGAAATCAGATGCCAGATCATATAGTTTTCTTTGGTTAGTCCAATATATTTATTAAATATCTTCACACCAAAAGTTACTTTTAAAGACGCGCTCTGATGAAAATCATGTTTGTTGTTGCATTTTTATGATGGTAAATTAAACAAATTCAAGCTCAAATTTGCACTTCTGGGTATTTCTTTATTCAAAAATAAAAAAATGCTGTTGGTAAAAGATTGTATTTGTGACGAAGAAACTATGCTGGGTGGACCACAAGCTCCCAGGTTTGCTCCATTCTGATGCGTCCAGTTGTAGACAAATACGTAGCTCCACGAATGCCTTCGTTTTCCTCGTCTAAGCTGGAATGCAACTGTATGGCTGGATAGCTTGGATATTGGATGCCATTTTTGTTTCACATGTCATGGTAGTTTGTGAGCGGCTGGAAGCTAATGGGAGAGCATGTAAACAAATGTAAATAGTGTATAAATGTCAAATTTGCAACGCTTTTTTAAGCAACGCTCTAAAACAAATGTTTAGGAACCAACTTCACGCAGATCTAGACAGTGCAGCTCAGTACGGTTGATCCAATGACTCCTGTTGGGACTTCTAAACATCACAACAGACACAATTATCTTAAAATTTCCATACTGAACCAACCAGTTGTGTTGTATGTTGGTGTACTGCCCTCATGTGGCTCGCTTGATCTATCGCAGTCTGAGGTTTCCTGACAATCGTGGTTTAAAACATCGTGTGTAACCCTTGTGCTATCTTAGATGACCCTTCCCCACCCTTCCATTGACGTGTTCTCCCTACCATGACAAAGGTGGATAAAGGTGGAAAGATTTCATGTAATCCGTGGACACCAGTGAAGATCACAAATCATTGAAGAAAAAAGGTTCAGCGCACTGTCTAGTGGGTCTAGATGACCCCACTCCAATGTTAAAGTGCCTAGGATGGCACAAGGGTTAATCATGTTCAGAGCAGTGGAGAAACAGCAACAGGGATTGTAAATTCAGACAGCACTACAATATGGCCAACGCTCTATGCACTAGAGCACCTAATAGAGGTTGGGGTGGGAATTCGGACAAAGCATTAATGTGTGGGGCATTCAGGGGCCCAGAGCCCCCAAAATCATCAGAGACACCCCTGCAGCACTAAAATGTGGCAAGATCTTTTGGCAAGTTACTGTGGGTCACCGATGCTACAGTCATTTAAATAGGTGTTGTTCATTGGATTTAGAAAAGCAAACATTCAATAAATAAATAAACAACTTAAATGTCTTAAAAACTCCCTCAACAGGCTGAATTTTTAAATTATTTTTCCTTCATTAAAAAGTTTTTCGGTTTTCTTTCGAGTAAGTTTTTTTTTCTCCATTTAATTTTTTTTTAAATGAATAAAACGGATTAAAAAAATATACAAATTCGTGACATCAGTGACGTCGACGGTTACAGGCGCCTCGGGATTAAAGCCACGCCCACTCCCAGTTCTGGACCAATGGTTCTCGCGCTTCCACAGCTCGTCTGCCTGTCAACCCAAGTCCCTCCCACCGGATGACGTAAGGGCCAGTCTGCGAGTGAAATGGCGATGTTGGACAATAACAGCCGTCGCGTTTGCAGACCACATCTGTATTATGTGGCTAGCGCCGAAAAAGACGCCTCCAGCCGGCCGCGCCAACAGATATAATCACGGCTCCGGGCACGAGCGTCGACCTGCGACGAGGAGACGGGATTCCACGGCGTCCGCGCGCGATGACAGTTTAGCCTGAACCGCTGGTGAGTTCAAAGCACCGGAGCGTCTGAAAAAGCCTTTTCCAGTAAATGTGTCTGACAGGCTTCAGCTTTGAAGGGGCGTGGCGGCGCGCGCGCGCCGGCCACCGGCGCCCGCGCGGAGGGATGCTGATGGCGAGAGGAAGGTGGAGAGAGGAGACAATGGAGGGGTTCCGTTACCGGGTAGACTCTGAGAGCGGAGCTGCGAGAAAACGGAGGAAGAATGTAAACAAAGGGTGTGCCCCCCCCCCCTCACCCACAGCTGGCCTCCGCCGCCCACACCAGGACACCCCCCCCCCTGCCGCCCATTCCAGCAGGAGGAGGATCCACACTCAACATCTGGAGGCCCCTCATTACCTGACAGCAGAACTGCCCCCTTCCCCTGAGATCAACAGGCACATTCCAGACTCACCTGAAGAATATGTTTACCTGATCTGCAATAATCCGATCCAGAAGTCTGATCATCAGAAACCCGGTTTACATGTGTTCATCTTTAATCCGGGACACGTACAAACACTGAAACTCATCATTTACTGTACTGTCATTTTATTTGACTGTTTTGTTTTGTTGCACATTCTGGAATAAACAAGCAATAAATCAATAATAAAATATGCATCATATTAAGATTCACTCAAGTCTGACAAACACCATCAGATTAAACCGTTTACATGCAATCAATAATCAGATTACCGTCATTTTTGGAGTCTAAATCACACTCTTTTAGGGTTTAAATACTAGTTTGAAATGAGTTTGAGGTGGATTATCACATTTTAAATGTAAGAGTTTATATTGGGGGGTCATTCAGGGGCCCAGAGCCCCCCAAAATCCTTGGAGACACCCCTGCAGACATCAGTAAGACGTGCCAAGGTGTTTCAGCAAGTTGCTGTGGAGCTACAAAGAGGAGTTATGAAGAGGTGCTGTGCTTTGGCGTGTTTTTGTTGCCAGGTGTGACGTGCGAACAGACACCATGGCTGCACTGGAACCGTCCCCGCCCTCATCCATGGAGAGCAACAAGCCCGGCTTCCCCAAGAAGATCCTGGGCAACAAGCTGGAGGACAAGCACCTGTGCAACTGCTGCCACAACATCCTCCGACGACCCATTCAGGCCCAGTGCGGACACCGCTTCTGTTCCTACTGCTTCAACAGGACTGTGAGGTGAGCGCCACCCTCTGGCCACTGAAGGACCAATAACACAGCAATGCCCCAAAACAAAAGATTGGGTTTCCAGAGAGCATTAGGACAAATTCATATAACTTTAGGGTTTTTCTCAAGCCTGAAAACTACTACTCATCACTCAATATTTGAATTTACCTTTATCATCATTTGATCGATTTTAAAAGCGTTCCCAGTGGTCTTTTGATTATGATGATGCTGTTTTAACCAAAATCTTGTCTTTGTGTTGGACATAGTTCCTGCAGAGCGGCAGGAGTTCATTAGAAAATTCATCTCTGAGGGATGGGCGAGACTAAGCCCACTAAGCTCTCCTGCTGGCTCACAGCCCCTCACACCCCCAACCTAACATTAGCGGTACAACAAAAAATGGCGAGCAATATCGGAGCTATCCAGCCGTACAGTTTTGATCAAGATAGCGGCTCGTATAATTTAAATGAAGACGTACATCGATATTTTCTCCCAAAATACGGCCGCATTTTTTTGTCTTCTCCTGATTCACAGCGACGTCAATAAGGAAATACCCAGATATGCAATTTTGAGCTTAATATGTGTCCTCCATAATCAGAAAACGGGTTAAAAACAGAAACTGGACCAAACAATCATGTTGAAATGCGTTTGACTGACAGATTCTCCAGAGCCCCCGTCGTCAGTGATAGGGGTGTGGCCTTCTAATGTGCTTACTCCTGATTGGAGAATAGAAATGTAGAAATGTAAACGGACGGATCACTGCTTACTGAGGTCGTCTAGTTCCAATGTGGCGAAGGACATAGCGTGGAAAAATGGCGACTGAATTAACTTCACTTGGTTGGAACCGGAAGCGAGGCGTTTTCTATGGAGGACGCGATTCGTCCAGTTATATGATACAGACAAGGATAAAAACACCATTTTCATCAGAGTGGGCCTTTGCCTGCAGTCAAAGCTGTACTTGGCAAACAATTGGCAGTTTAAAAGTTATAAATGAATAAGTTAAATTTATTTGATTGAGAAAAAAAAACACAAAATTAAATAGCTTCAACTGTCTATAGGTAAAGGTGCATTCTGGGTAATAAATGTATCAAACAAATCTAAGTTTCGTTTACAACCTTTTTCTGCTGCCATCGATTGGCAAAATCCAAAGATTTATGTTGTAAAAAAACACTTTATTTTTGTTTTGTTGCTGACTTTTTTAAAAATTCTATCAGTTTATTCATAAACTAAAGTTGTCTTTGGACAATAACGGTAAAAACAATGTGAGATCAACTAATTATTATTCTCATAATCCCAACATTCCAGATTATTGTAATCCAACTCAATCCAGATGATCCCACCACGGTCTGTATTATAATAAGTGACCAACAGATGACATCAAAGGGTTTTAGGTCTAATCTCTTTTTCTCTATTCAAAGGTATTTTGAGCTGCAGTGATGGATATCATGAGATTCAGGTTTTTCTGGTGAGCAAAATAGTTAACATAAAACTCAAATTTTGCACTAAAACTGAAAAAAAGCAGCAACAGAAAGAAAAAGTCACTCTGTGTTGAAACAAAAAGCAGGAGTTTCTTAACGTGTTGCCTTGGCAACCACCACTAAGAGCAGACCAGGTCTGAGCTCCACGTTTCTTCAGGAATCTGTCGTCTTTTTCCCAACTCTTCCCAAACGCTCGCTCCTGTTTCGTTGCAGTAATGGACCTCAGAAATGCAGCGCTTGCATTAAAGAGGACATTTTTGAGGAACCTACATCCATTTTAAAGCAAGGATGCGTGAGTATAAAAGTATCAATACTTTGATTTCTCCTGTAAAGTGTTTTTTATTAACAGCTTTGGCTGTTTTTAACCATTTCTTTAGGCTTTTCCTGACAACGCGGTTCGCAGGGAAGTGGAAGGTTTGTCTGCCGACTGCATCAATGAAAACTGTCCCTGGAAAGGCACCATCAAAGAGTATGAGGTGATCCGCTTCTCCTGTTTCAGCGGGATCGGCTGATCATGGGGAAAAAGTAACAGTATTTTCCGGACTATAAGTCAGCTCTTTTATCATAGTTTGGCTAGGGGTGCGTAATTTATACCCGCGCGACTTATAATAGAAATACCCAAATAAATACATTGTTAACCCTTCTGTTATGTGCATTTGTGAGGAACAGAGATGATGTTCCTGGGTCAATTTGATATTTGAGGTATGTTAAGTGTTAAGAGTATGTTTAGTGACTCAGAGAATCAGAAAACCTTTTTTTACAGTAAGATCTTGAAGGCTAAAAAAAAGATAATATTCTATTTTCCAATGATTTCTCATAGATTCAGAAATGCAATAAAAATGACAACTGTTTCTACAAATACAGGATGAAAACAGAGTATTAGTCGGCCAATGATGCTTCATGAAAGGAATAAATAAATAAGTTTGAGAAAGATTTACTGTGAAATTAGGCGAGATAAAACAGTCTGCTATGATTGTGTCAAGGTGCGAGGTTGTGCAAGGTTAGGTTCTGGTCTCAGATTGTCTCAAAGTTAGATTTCCCACAAAACTGACTCTATCTGTGTTTTTCTACTTTTATGCATTTTGGCTAAAAGCATTTATACCCTCAAGAGCTTAATTTATATAGTCCGAAAATACGGTACTAGTCCCCCAATAAAGGAAATATGATGGAAAAAATTAAAAGAGGAAAAAAAATTGGTTTCTTTCCGATTCTGTCCTTTAGAAATGTATTTCATTTGGGAAGCGTGAAAAAAAGAAAAGGTCCAAAAAATAAAAAGAATGGTTAAGACCTTACAAAGCACAAAGAACTCAAAAATTTGTTGCACATTTCTCAAAAACATCTGGACTTGATAAGACAAAAGAGGAACCCGAACGTGACTGTCAAACACGGTGGTGGGAGTATGATGGTTATGCTTAAAATACAAGTCTGCCTTAAACCACTACTTTAGAATTGTCCAACTTTAAAGATCTGCCTATAAATTACATTTCTAAACATATAAAATACGTAATATATATATAACATAATATGTTATAACATATATAATATATATATTTAAATATTTCTCATATTAATATTAGACACAGAAACTCAGTTGTTTGAAATTAAACTTAATTAAATTTAGAAGATAATGTGAGATTACATGATAAAAAGTTTCTCTGTCATTTTTCCTTCAACAGTTGTCACGTCAACGGCGTTCTAGCGTACAGGGTGTCGACAACAGAAGCGTTCCGTTTTCATTTATTCAAGGTTATTTTAGAGTCTCCGGCCAGTTGAGGAAAAACAAAAGGCGTTAGCAGCTGCGTGACCCCGAATGCTAACACCTGCCTCAAGTTCATGAGGAAGAGAAACGTATGTAACTGACCGCCAGAGTTCCCGGTCCCTCTGGTTCCTCACAGGGAGAGTGTGGGACCACGCCCCCCAGTGACCCACGTGACCTCGTAGCCTCACGTGGGTCACTGGGAGCTCACAGGTGACTTTGCTGTCAGTACATTCTCAGCTGACAGCATTTTTTTAAAATAGCTATCTTCTTAACCGTTCTGTCCGTTTCGGAGTCACGGGGCTGCTGGAGCCTATCCCGGCCACTCATGTAAGTGGATTTTTTTTTAACCTTTACCTACAAAGACGAGGCTTTTGAGGAGAAACTCTTTGAGTTTAATTATTTTTCTCATTTTGTGGACTGGCTGTCATCACTGACAGCTGAATGTAGAAATGTCTGAGCGCATTCGGCGTGTTTATGACTCACGCATTTGTCTCCCATGACTCTTTGAGGCTGCGTCTTCCAGCTCTCTGTCTGCTTCTCTACCGAAACCAACCGAATCCCACCCCTTTCCGCAGCTGGACCACGAGGGGAAGTGCGAGTTCATGATCATCCCCTGCCCCTCCTGCAAAGAGAGAATCCGCTTCAGCGAGCAGGAGCGCCATAGCGAGCGAGAATGCCCGGAGAGGACGCTCAACTGCAAGTACTGCAAGGAGCCGTTTCACTTCAAAAACATCAAGGTCAGACTCGCTTCATGTCGTCGGTGCCGGGCCGGCCTCAGATCCCAGTTGTGGGGCGATAGAGAGGAATAAATAAACTGTTGCTTCCTTTAGGCACATGATGAGATCTGCCCCAAGTACCCCATGATCTGTGAAGGCTGCGCCAAGAAGAAAATACCCAGAGAGAAGGTAAACGAGCTGCCGAGGACGCCGCCTTCCTGCCAGTACCAACGCAGTTCTGGCTCGCAAGCTGCGTTCACATCGGACGCGATTTGCTCCTCAACTCCAGTCCAAAAGTGAGTTCACGAAGCTGACGCTCCATGTTGGATTTCCACCCGCTGATGACATCATCAAAACGCCACGGGCCAAAGACGAGCTCCTTGGGACAGTCCAAATATTGAAACTTTGGAAACTTTACTCCACGTGAAACGGACTGCCGCTAGAGAATCACACCACACCAGCTCTGATCATTAGAAAGACCCACTCCAACGAAAATCCTGTTTTTGGTGTTTTTAACAGGTTCTTGTAGCATTTTTCTCATGATGGAGGACACGTATGAAAGAAGAGAGTAAGAGTAAAACTGTGTTTCTGAGTACAACCTTATTCAAAGCGTGTTGGATGAGGAGCAGATGAAAAAAAGGTTGTTTGAAAAGCTCAGACTTATGCAGCTATTGACACGTCAAATCCTGGCTTTCTTAGCTACAATCCTAAATCCTCCACTTGCAGAGAAATAGATAAATTAACGTCTTCCTTTTCCTCACCTGGGCTGCCATCTGGTCTAAAACGGTGAAGCTGGACAGCTCGGATATTGTTGGCTGTTTTTTTGCTACGCTAACGTTAGCAGGAGAAAGAGCGTAAACAAAGGCATGCTGGGTAATTATCTAGGCTAACCTCCCGCCCACAACCAAAAAGCCAATTTCTAATTCTGCTCCACAGAAAACATGTCTTCAAATGAATCAGGCTTTTGGATTTTAGCTAAAAAACTATAAAATCTTCTTTATAAAACCACTTGGGAACGCTTTTATAAAGAAAAAAAATAGAGTTGGAGTGGGACTTTCACATTAAAACTGGACACCCTCGCTGTGCAAATCGCGTTTGGTGTGAACGCAGCTGCATATCTGTTTCTGTACTCCAAGAATCTTTTTTGTCCCACATTGATTGTTTTTTATTCTTCTTTCCTTTCAGTATGTGGACCACATTAAATTCTGCAGCAAATTCAGAACTCCGTGTAGATTTCACGTCGTCGGATGTGACATGTCTGTGAGTGAACGCCTTCTCTTCTTTCTTCATGTGTAAATATTGTTGTTGTTTCCACATTTCTCAGACCAAAACTGTTTTACACAATGGATTTTGGGGCTACCAAAAGAAAAGTATAATGAGTATTTTATCCAGGCTGGGAACCAGCACAGGGAGCGCCAGACGTGAGCCAATGGAGCTAAAAGGTTTTGTCTCAGTAATGTTTCTTAAAAAAGGTCGTGATGTTCTGCCCTTTAACACAAAATGAAGTCTTAAAAATATAAACATTTATATGTAAATAAATAACTGTGGTAATTGGAAAGGGTTTGTCTGAAAACAACTGTTTTTCAAAGACACCCCCTCCCAAATATATCCTATTTTAAGAACTTTTCTTATTTCTTACTTTAAGACTAGAATGACACGTTTAAAGTTCAATATGTCTTAATAAGTTTAAAAAAAACTTCCTGAAAACAAGCAAATTGTTTCATGAAACAAAACCGTCACAAATAAACCTCAAAAACAGGATGCAAAGTAGATTAAAAACTTGTTTCATTAAAGATATTTGCTAAAAAAATAAGATGTTTTTGAGATTAAATGACTCAACGGGATAATCAAGATTTATCGTCTTAAGACAGGTTGTTACATTTTTTATTTATTTATATATTTTTTTAAACCAAGTTTCTTTTTATTTGAGTATTCAGCAACATATACAGTGTAAAAGACATTCAAACAAATTCTTTTTTAAACCCCAAACAAACAAACCCCCAAAAAATAATTTAATACAATAAACAAGAATTTTACTGATTGGAGTAACAGTGTTACCCCTTATAAAGAAGCGATGGATCAAAATCTTTGATCTTGCTCAGAACCGGCTACCAAACAACAGGTTGTTACATTTGACTGAAAAATTACTATTTTAAATTTTAAACTACTCGTAAGATCGTTTTGTCTCCTATCGAGTGTAAATGAGAAGCTTAAACTAGAGAGGAATCACAGATACTTGGTGATGTTCAGCTGGTGTTTAACTGTTTGCTAGTTTTTATCTCCTGTTGCTTGTTGAACTTCTCAAAAAGAAAATAAAAAGAGATGAAGAAAATGCTTGTGTCAGCTGTAAACGTTGATGCACTCGTTGCAGGGATGCTTGCTCTGCGTTTGCATGTCCATCCTGCTTTCGTCACACGGGTCCCGTCTCTGTTTCCCTGCAGGTGGAGAAGGAGAAGATCCACGACCACGAGCGCGCCTTTGCATACGAGCATCTCAACCTGCTGCTGCATTACATCATGGGCATGAAAGTGAGCATGGAGGGCCTGCAGCCCCAGGGCCTGGAAACAGCTGGACACAAACTGGTGGAACTCCAAAAATCCCTCAGGGACCTCGAGGCCAGAGTCTCCCAGCTCAGCACCACCTCCTCTGGGCCTCCCGTGCAGGGAGCCGCCGCCTCCTCTTCATCTTCTAGCTCCGGTCCCCCTGGTTCGCCCGCCTCCGTCCCGCTCCCTCCCCCGCCCACCCTTCCTCCAACTCTGTCAGTGTCTACCTCCTTCACGCCCCTGCCCAGCTCGGTGGGCGCGGCGCTGGAGCTCCAGCTCCACAGCGAGAAGACCAAGGTGGCGGAACTGGGCCGCCGGTGCACGGAGCTGGAGGTTAAATCTGGCACGTTTGAAAATGTGGTGTGCGTCCTGAACAGAGAGGTGGAGCGGTTCACCACCACCATGGAGGCAAGCAACCGGCAGCATAAACTGGACCAGGATAAGATCGAGGCTCTGAGCAACAAGGTAGCCGACCAGACGCCTAAACTCATCAGCATAGAGTGCAGCTTCAGACGGCTTATTTAGACTCTTTCATGTCTTCAAACCTCCGCTTTCTATCAGAAAATTCCTATTTGTTCAGAATTCTGAGGTAAAAAAGTCAGAATTCTGAATCTCGGATGACCGGCAGAGTTCCCAGTCCCTCTGGTTCCTTGCTGTCTCACAGGGAGAGTGTGGTACCACGCCCCCAGTGCCACGTGACCCTGTAGCCTCACGTGGGTCACTGGGAGCTCACAGGTGACTTTGCTGTCAGTACATTCTCAGACATCCACAAGACGGATCATTCAGTGCTTGAAGCAGCACCTCTGGTGGTCAGGAGAGATGAAATAGGGTCACTAATCAGACACCCATGCACACTCACATCTATGGACAATTTAGAGCAGGGGTGTCAAACATACCGTATCCAGCCCGCCAGGTGGTTTACTCCGGCCCACACATGAAGAGTAGAAGTATGTTTAAAAAAGAAAGCACGTTTCTAGTCCATTCCTGTGCCGAGTTATGATTTTTTTAAAGAAATAACCGAAATGCGCAACTCCGCCAGTAGGGGGAGCAAAGGAAAAGCAAAACAGCTGAAACAGCAAATCTTTGCATGTGCCAAAAACGAAACATAACAGCTCTGTGTCTTGGTAAGATGCACTTTGGTTCCCTATGAGCCTTACCTGTTATCTTGCTATAAGGATGATCAGTAGTGACACCCTAATGACCAAAATGTTGTTGAAAAGTGAAGTGGAGTGAAGAGCTTTCCAGGAAAAATGGACAGTTTTTTTTACATGAAGCTGAATGCAAAACCCGAATGCTTTGTATGTTATCAACAGGTCGCAGTGCTCGAAGAATATAACATTAAGCACCACTAGAAGACTCACCATAAAGAAAAGTTTCTGGATTGCTTCAGTATCAGATGTAAAATATTCAGTCTGTATAAAATTGAATAGACCAACTTTTTTTAATTGAAATTAATTTTATTTGAGATCCATTGGCCCTAAGTGATTAGGCTACTGTGTTGGTTGAGGCATTTTTTCCCACTGAGTAAAAAAAACTAAAGCAAAGCGGTTATTTTGCTTTTACATTACTTGTCCGGCCCACTTGAGATCAGACGGGTTGAATGTGGCCCCCGAACCAAAATGAGTTTGACACCCCTGATTTAGAGTAACCAATGAACCCATGAAGCTTGTTTTTGGACAGTGTGAGGAAGCCAGAGAAAACCCACGCAGGCACAGGGAGAACATGCAAACTCCACCCAGAAAGGTCCCCCACTGATGTTCTGTTTCAGGTCCCCCAGCCGGGACTTGAACCGGAGGCCTTCTTGATGTGAGGCAAGAGCGCTAACTTACCAAAAAGTCTCAGTTATCACAAACACTTAAGTGTCCTTACATTTGCAGAAGTTCACTGGTTTAGACACATTTCTTAAAGTGAACTTCCTTCAATAAGTAAGGGTAAATGGCCGATGGAGTGTGCATTATCTCTTTTTATACCATGGTCCGGGTGAATACTCGATTCTGATTGGCTGCTGGGTGTACATTAAAAAGTGATAAACCACATTGATAACTGCACGGTAAAAAAAGAAGTTCCGGTTACCTAGCTTAAATGTTTTGTATTACTGCAACGGCTTCTTTAAACAACCTTTAGCTTCATCATGTGGACAAAAAAAAGCGGTAAGAGGTGAACTTTCTCTCTGAATTGATGCTTTATTCAACCCATCGGATAGATCAGCATATATATATCGCTGAGTCTTGACTGGTGAGGCGTGACGCGGACTATTTGTTACGTGGTGCGGGGCGAAATTGGAAAAAAAACCCCAAGAATTAAGGACTAAAAACTGGTTAATATTTATTAATTTTGTAAGTGACCATGGTATAAGCTGGTTAATGGCAGACGAAGTATGCATTATCACTTTTTAACGCTTCATGTCAGACGATTCAGGCTTCCACGGCATGCGTTAAAAAGTAATAATGCCCGTTTATTTTTCGTTGCATTTAGTTACATGTAAAAGTTATATTTGGCCCTTTGAGGACAGCTACTATGCTGATGTGGCCCTCGGTGAAAATGAGTTTGACGCCCCTGCTATATAGTCTCAAAATAGATCGTTTCTAATCATTCAGGTGTTAAAATTATAAAAAAAAAGAGTAATTGTGTAATTATTTTACACATTTATCTTGTTGTAAAAAGGAAAAAAGCTGACAAACTTAACAAAGGAAACCGTCAGAAATTGTTTTTCTACAAGTCATTTGAATGAGATTATTGCATAAACTGATGTATTCTAATCAGAAGATACACTATAACCCTTGTGCTATCAGATGACGGGTGGCCCTCACAAGATAGCACAAGGGTTTAGGAAAGAGGTGTTCGGGACTTTCAGACTTGATTAAAATGGTCTATTTTTGCCTCTATGCAATGTATTTAATGCCTTATGGTTATATTTGGCCGACAGATGCATAGAAATCTGGAGCTCTTTGTCCTGCAGGTGCGGCAGCTGGAGAGGACGGTGGGGCTGAAGGACCTCACGGTGGCAGAGATGGAGGGTCGACTGAGAGAAATGGCCGCCACCACCTTCGATGGCGTCTTCATCTGGAGGATCTCCGACTTCGCCAAGAAGCGTCAGGACGCCGTCGCGGGGCGGGCTCCTGCTATGTTCTCGCCAGGTAATGCCGCCGCCGCTGCGGATGTCGGCAGACCAAGCTGAGGGCTCGGCTGAAACAAACACGTCCAACCTTCAGGTTTTTCTCTCCTCTCCAGCCTTTTACACCAGCAAATATGGCTACAAGATGTGTTTACGGATCTACCTGAATGGAGATGGGACGGGGCGGGGCACCCACCTGTCCCTGTTCTTTGTGGTAATGAGGGGACTGAGTGACGCTCTGCTCAAATGGCCTTTTAACCAGAAGGTAAACCATGGAAACAAAGGTGGTAGGGTGTGCCGTGGGTGATTGCCCTCATTAACTGATCTAAAAACATTTCCCATCTCCAGGATATCAGCTCTGTGTTCATCCAAACAGGCCCTGATAAAACACTGAGTAGTTAGGAATATGAAAGATCATAAAATACTTTTTCTTTGTGTTTATTTGATTCTATTAAAGACACTTTGATAGAACGACGGTACCGCGATTTAGCCGTAGCATCAGCTGTTTTTGGAAAAGTCCCGCCCCTTTAACTGTCTCCACCAATCATTCTTGGAGGCTTAATCACATGCCATCAGTCTGACCAATCAGAAGTGGTTAAAGTCTTCACTTCCTCGTTCTGATTCTGCTCATAAAGTCTCTCAGTTCTAACAAAAATACCAGCTAAAGCTCGTCTTTAGCGGTGTAGCTTTCCACAGAATCCAGTGTCAGACCGTGGAACAAGTGAACAAAACCATGAAGCTCAGAGATGCTAGTCTGTCTGGCGTTCGGCGGCTGTTTGCACTACATCTCCCATGAGGCATTGGGTTAAAGTGACAGGGTCTCAGCACACAATGAGTCTTCCTTTGACGTCTTGAAACCACAACAAACACACATCAGTTTTTAAATCTTTTAACTAAACTTTTATTACATCTTCTAGAAAAAACATCTGCAGCTTCCAGCTTTTTCTGACACAATTATAACAAAAATGCATTTGAGATCGTGGAGGGACTGTAGATCAATACAGACTATGAGTACCTCCTTTTTTGTTTTTAATTTTTGGATTTTTTGACAAGGTTATAGTGTGCCGTGGCTCAAAAAAATGTGAAAAACACTGCTCTACAGCACGGGTGCCCAAAATAGGGCCCGCGGGCCAAATTTGGCACACCAAAGGTTGTTTTTTGGCCCACAAAGTCATGAGGCCGCGGAGCGTTTAGTTAAAACCCCTTATTCTTTCCCATTCATTCATGGAGCAACAACGGCAGTAGCAAACGGATAAGAGGCATTTTAAACAAATTTGGGAGGATTATTTTTCTCTAGAAATCTCTTCTCAGGCTGTTTGTCTGTTTTGTCAGCAGTCCGTGGCTGTACTTAAAGAGTACAATATACGCCTCCACCACAAGACCAAACACAAATGTGAGGCACAAAAGACACATTCTAGGGAGTTCCAATCTAAACGCCTGTCACAGCAAGCCACCCTCATGATGCCCTCAGCAGCACAGGACAGCGCCACATTAGCTAGCTACGAAAGTTCAGCGTTAATTGCCGAGAGTGGGAGATCGAGAGAGATTCAAAGAAAAACGTTTTAGTCTCACTAATGTGTGTTACCTTGAAAAGTACCAAATACAAAGAAGCAAACTAAACTATATGATTTATTCTCTGCTTTATTTCATGACATGCAAACAATTATTGTATTTGGCCCACGGACCGGGATCACATTTAGATTTTGGCCCCTTTGAGTGAAAAAGTTTGTTAAGCCCTGCTGTAAAGGCTTAGTCTCAACTAGTCTTATGGGTGGACATGGGCTGTCTGTGGGAGAAAATGCACAAAATATCAAGGTTGTCGGTCCGCAGAGCCAAACTCTTAATGCTCATTTTTTTACGTACACTTTTTTCTGTTTTTTGGACCTTCTCCAAATCCTGTGCATGGCTCAAGGAGCCCGTTAGCCTGTGTTGTTAGTTCTTGCTGCAGGAAATTAGTGTGTAGTCTGTGTGAACGTCCCACACAGACGGCGCTAATATTTCAGGTGGGGTCAGTAAAAGTAGGGTCTTGCACCTAACTTAAAACTAGAGCATCACCTGTTCATCATAAATACCTGGAACAACCATTAGCTTTACGAAAACTCCATGATACACTTACCACACATGACAAATGCACGTTCATGGCGTCCCTTTTGGTGGCCGTATGAGCCTCGAGGGAACTGTGGGACGCACCCGAGCTCCATTTAAATGTGAATTAAAAAATACTCCGAAATGCAATTTTTAGTTCAATGTTTTTATATGTTTCCGTCCATCATCAGAAAAATGCCACAAGAACATGTTAACAACACCAATTAAAATGCAGCCGCTCCTCTCTGCAATCCTACATGCACAGGAAACCCCAAAAACCCACGGGACCCGTACGGGTCAACCCCTTCGTATAGATGCATATGACCAAGGCTTTACTGAAGGTCCTCAAAGGAGTTCATTTAAATGAATTTTGTGGCTGAACAGTTGGGTCTCCACTGCAGTACAGGATGAACACTTCCAAATTCCATGGATGACTTCTGTTAAGAAACCATGGATGTTAACAAAACAAAAAATAATTTCAATTCAATTCAATTCAATTTTATTTGTATAGCCCAAAATCACAACAACAGTCGTCTCGATGGGCTTCGAAGTAAAACATGAACTCAAAAGGATCATGAATACAAAGAGTTCAATAGGAAAATACAAAAATGGACTAACAAACTGACTAAGCTATACTGGCATCCCTGCCCTTAGACCCCCCTTCGCGGTAAGGAAAAACTCCCAAAAAAAACGGATTCCGGAAAAAACGAAGAAACCTCAGGGGTGCCCACATGAAGGAGGGATCCTCCCCCAGGACGGACAGGCGATGTACCAGAACTCTTAGAGAAGAATTAACTTATCTAAATCTACAACTACAAATATAAAGTCCAGCAGACGAGCTTCATCCAGTCGTGGTTGTGGGGACAGTCAAAGGCGCGAGTCGAGCTGGAGACAGGAACCACAGCCAGGAGCAGAGACGAGGTACTCGGTCAGGTACAGAGCAGGGACGAGCCAGAGACAGGAACCACAGCCAGGTGTAGGAGTGGAGCAAAGGCGAGGTAGACGGTCAGGAACTGGAGCACGGATGAGCCAATTGGAGTCTGGAAGCACTCCCACTCCCCAAGAGGGGAGAGGAAAAGAGGGACAATACATGAATCGCACTGTTCCAAACAGAGGCATGGAGAACTAAATGATAAATTATGATCAGGAATGGAGGAGAGGAAGGGTAGAAGTAGAAAAGAAAAGAAGACAGAACCCCAGTGCACCATAGTTACCCCAGCTTCAACTTCTAGCAGCCTTTTAAAAGAAATAGTTAAGTTTAATTTAAACACATTAACATTAAGTTAAATAATCTCTGAATACTAACTAGTCTGACAATAAGCCTGTCCAAAGTTTCAGTTGATTGTGACTTTTATTTTTGCACCTTAAAAGGCTTAAAACTGTCTACCACGAGCCTAACGTTGGTTCACTCGTTTTCAAAACAGTTAATCGAGCTTCCAAAGGCCAGCATGACCAGTTTGAGCTTCAGTCGATGGTTTTGTTGACGGCCTTTAACTCTGATCGACCCGTACGAAGGGATGTTCCGGTCCAACCAAGTGATTGGAAATTAAAGGGATGGGATTCATATTTTATTCTCATTATCAAGATCCGCGCTGTATATTTCAAGCTTATTATTTAAAAAATACTCTACCTGTAATCTGTCACCTGCCTATCGTTTAATTGGCAAATGCGCAGAAGAATACGGCACCAGTTTGACCAGGAGGTGCTCAAAAACACGTCTGCTTTACGGTCAATGAGAAAAAAATTGCAATTGTAAACTGCAATACATGCAAGTTTAGTATTTTAGAGTAAAATGTAAGAGTAAAACTGTGTTCAACGCAACAAAACCTCTTAGGCTTCTAAAAAACAAACACAACAATACACAGAGTTTACTAAATCAACACAGTCCTGGATGACTCCGCCCACGCTGCACAAAACATCCCTTAGGATTCACTTTGTAAACTTCTTTCTGCAGGAAATCTGCATCAAGTTTCAGATTTGGCTGTTTTCTGGTCAGACATTCTCTCCGTTGTTGCAGAAACGGTCTTGCGGTTTTTGCAGGTGACCCTGATGCTGCTGGACCAGAGCAACAGGGAGCACATCATCGACGCCTTTCGACCTGATGTCACTTCCTCCTCCTTCCAGAGACCCGTGAGCGAGATGAACATCGCCAGCGGCTGTCCGCTCTTCTGCCCGCTCTCTAAGCTGGACGCCAAAAACTCTTACATTCGCGACGACACCATCTTCATCAAAGCCATTGTGGACCTCACAGGCCTTTAGATGGCCCCGCGGGGGCGCAACTGCGCGGCAACCAAGCAGCTCTTTGACCATTCGTTTGGCTCAGACGCGGTCCCATCGCGAGCTCTCTGCTGGGGCGTGTTTCCGTGTCTGCTCAGTCCAGTCGCTAGTGACACCGTCGTCTCGCGCCCCGTCACCGCTGTACATTGTGGGCGCGAAACGTGCTTTCCTTTGACATCTCCCTCTGTGGGATGAAATGAGTTGTCAGGTGGAGTACACGGAGGTAGACCGCAGGGCAGCGAAGAGGACCTCACCTCCCGCCCATGGCGTTAGATCAGGATTGTAGATTACAGATAGTTTGTGTGGTCGTTTCGGGTTAAGCCGGCTTGTTCTAGAGGTAGAGCTTGACGCCGTGTTTGCTTCTTCTTGGACATCGTGCATATTGTGAGCTTCCAGTGTCGAGTGACTTTGCATAGACAAACGTGGAGTTGCGTTATGGGTAAAGATAACAGGCTTGTTTTCTGTTCGCTTTCGTAGCAAACTGCATGCCGCCGGCGCTTTTCTCGGCGCTCCTTCTTTCCAGCGAGCTTCTGCGGAGGTTTGTTGTTGAACTCATTAGTGACTAAGCCATCCGTGATGGTGGACATTGCCTGCATGTGTTTGGAGTGTTGCGTGTTCAATGCCGTTCCGGGGGGGTTGGCGGTTCCGGTTGGTGGTTTGGTACATCTGTGGAAGATACAGCGGAGTTACCAAGGAGTCAGGGCAGCTTGCCGGTCAATCCTGTGGCAGAAAACCTGCGTGTGTTTTTGTCTCAGACAAAACATACATCGCTGGAGTTTTTCCCGCTTTTTCTCACATCTCAACTCATACTACTGTGCCCCACCACAGGCGGAGGTCAACACAGTGTCCACGGTTCGGGGGGGGGGGGGGGAGCGTCTGTCCTTACAGTTTCCAGTGCGTTTGTGTTTCTGCTGCTCTCAGATAGAAAACTAATGTGAATCTAAATGTTGGTGCAAGTATACTCAACCTTGATGTGCGTGGAGGCTGCTGGCCGCAGTTCGGAGGGGATGGGTACAGAAATTCGGTGCCGAGTTGGTATCAGTACCGACATGTGCGATTTTACCAGGTATCGTACAAAAATTTGATTTTAGGTGCTCAATTTCGCTGCTAGCCTTCAGACATGTAAGTCACTTGTATTCTGTTTGGTTTTGCTGTAAAATTTGAGCTAATCATTTTACCTTTCCAGCAATTGTGGGTGGGCTCATATAACAACGGGTGGGGCCATTGGGGTGGGCGGAGCTTCAGTCTTTCACACTGGAGTGCCGCTACCGCGCCTGAACATTGGAAAATGCTTGGTGCGACAAGTCAAAGCAGTACAAATCTTTTTCCTTCACAGCTCTATTCTGATACATGAAAGACTTGGTGACGTATAATTCCATCCGGACACAAATTGCAAATATTAATTTCTCCTTCACGATCAATTTTTCAAATGGTTTGTCTCTCCCTAAATTGAAAAAGACGTCACCCATATGTCCCTACCAAATCTTAGTCCCTGATTGGTCAAAGTTGAACTGGTTTAACTTTTGACGCGCTTTCAATAGCCAGGCGTTTTTATACAGACATAAAAACTTGTGTAGCGACCCGTGAGCGCACATTGACACCCGTTTGAAAGTGGTCGCTTGAACCCTTACTTCAGAGACTGGTGTCACCATAGCATTAGCCCGATTCAAGCTTCAACCTGAGTCGCTGCTTCGTCACAGGTTTTCGGAAATAAATTAGTGTATTTGTTTGTTTTTCATTTTAGAAACACCAGTTTGAGCACTGTTTAAGCACCGGAACTGTTTCAAAAGTCTCAGTCCAGCACCGGATCAATCCGAGCGGTACCCATCCCTGGAGTTCGGGGTGCATTTCTCAGTCCTCACTCGCTCCACATTGACACTGCTTCAGCTGTCCTTCTCTCTTTTGTCCACTAGGGACTGCTGTTGCGGTTTTTAGGTTCCCGATGGCCTGTTTGGAAACCAGTCTGGACCTGTATTGGAACCTCTCTGTGCATGGGAGGCTTCAATTCATTCTCACTATGGAGTTTCGCGCCAGTTTGCTCCGAGCGCGGAAGCATTTATTCTTATTTGTTTGTATGAGAATATATAGACTAGTTATTATTATGTCATACCGGCGCTGCCCCCTACAGGCAGCCGCCTATATGCATAGCAATTTATAAAGATGTATCTTTCATATCATAATGTTGATATAATATATATACTGATGTTAATACACACAAAGAGTTATAATAAACATAGTATTACTAAATACCTTATTGATTCTATACCTTTAGAGCGACGTTTTGTTCGATGGTTTGCACAGGCCAGGACGACCCTTTTGTGCCGTTTCAGAGTGCAATAAGTGCTGAAATCCCTCGGGCTTTGAGGGTTTTCCGAAGTCACGCGACTTCTTACCGTTTACACGACTCGCCTCGGAGCCAACCGCACGCTTCTCCACGGAAGTCTACCGCTTTCCTCGCCGCTCAGCGCGCTCCAGGACCCGGTCAGACGCCGCCCGGCTCTCTCGGCTTTTACGAAGGACCGCATTGTGGGACTGAGGGAAGGGTTTCTCTGTTCTTTCAAACCTTTCCACGCAGCACGCGTCGGAGTAGGACTTCTGAGTGTTTTTGTGAACGTGCCAAAACCCAATCTTACCTCCATACGCTATAACAACGTGGAACTGCAAGCTGTATTTTCTGTTCTATGCTGAAACATGGTGCCAAATATGTTGGTGTTTGTGTGGGAGCGTGAAGGCGTGCCATCGTGACATTATGCATGGGCTCATGGCGTCCCATGTGACTCAGACGACAGAGGTTCCTGAATGTAAGCTTTAAACTCTGTTGAGTTTCCCTTTTCTAAAAACACAGCCGCTCTTCTCTCATGTAATACAGTCGACTTGAACTTAGTTTGTGCACTTTGTATTGTTTTGGGGTTTTCTTGTCCAAACGGTATTTTGTTAAGTGATTTATGTACCTTAAAAATCAGAGCCATATATATTCTGATGATGATTATTATGCTAAAAAGGGACATGCAGTCTGTAATAAAGGTTTGTTGGTTTCTGCCTGTTTGATTTCGGAGTCACTGACCAGCAGCTAACGTTCATTAAAGGTCTGACCATGTGGAAAATCCTTTCCATGTCTTCTGGACTTCTTGTCTCTGCAGGAGCTGCAAGGAAACGGAGAAGATCAGAAAGTCCTCAAAGACCCACTCTGATCATCTTTTGATCTATTTTCAAACTGTTCCCAGTAGTCTTTTAATTAGGAGTATACCGTTTTTAGCTCAAATTTAAAAAAAAACTTGTCTTTTTCTAGGACATAGTTTCTCCAGAGCGGCAGGAGTTCTTTAGAAATTCACCTCTGAGTTGTGGGCGGGACTCTTGGCATGGATCAACCCCGCCCCCCTTTACCTACCCATTGCTGAGAGTAGACAGAAGTAAGTATTAAGTATTCTGTATTATATTCCAAAAAATGAAAAAAATTAAATAAATACTTTTTTCTTTTAATTTTTAATTATTTTTTAAACAGTGACTCACAGCAGTCCAGCTACACTTTACACAACTCAGTTTATTTTAAGTAACAAGTTTTAAAAATATATTTTAAACATTTCTTCAAAAAGCCACTTAAATGAAGATGTTTAGAAAGGAAAGAAAGCCTAAAATAAATCAAAATTGGTCATTTGTGTGTACTGTTCTGTTGTTTTCTTTTTCACATTTAGCAGCTTTTCTTTCATTTATTATCAATTTTGTTACATCATTATTTTCTATGTCAATGAAAGTTTTAAGCTTCATCCTCAGTCCTCTAATGAGAATCAGCGTATTTTATTTATCCTTGGGGCACATTGCATTTAAAGCAGAGCTCCTGTCGCCGAGTTTCTACACAGTCAGATAAAGAATAGATGGAGAAGCTGTTTACAGTTTTCAGTTTGCAGAGTTCAAAATATCAATGTGTATTAGAAAGTATATGTTAATGAGGTACCCCTGTTTTCTTATGAGGAGTTAAAGGTTGTGTCAGAATTCCTTCCCTACTTACTATTTAGTGCGGTCGCCATTTTCTAGACCTGTCCGAATCTACAATTCCAAGATCCAGTGCCCTGGAAATTTCCCAGAAGTCTCTGAGAAAAATCAGTGTGCATCGATGCTCACAACATTGGCGAATATAGACCACAATGCATTGTGTCGGAACATGTATGCCAAAAAAATGTGTTGAAACGTAATTTTTCTCATAATTAGTCATCGCAAAACGCTCATATTAGTTAGATGGAGCCTCCTCCTGGACTCAGACTCCTGTTGCTTGGTACCACCATTGTTCATGGATAACCTCGTTCTCTGGGGTTTAGACTACATCCAGTGGATCTTTTAGAACAGATTGGATTTAAAAAAATACTGATTTCTGCCTCCTTTACAGAAGGTATAAAAAGAAGAGTCTGGATCATAATCTGAGCCGTTTTTCAGATGTCTCAAAAGTAAAACAAGTCCAGTGTTTTGGTGTAAACTCATCAAGTTTATTTAATGTACATTCATAAGCATCTATTCAGAGTGGTATAGATGTAAATATACCAGATGTTCATGCACTGCACTTTTCTTTTGTTTTATTTTGGCTCACATTACATTTTTTAACATTACTCCTATTTTTCCTTTACTGATATGGATGTAATGTTTGCGCTTCGATTTTAAAGTCATTGATTTGATATTTAAATCCGCTGTCATTTCCAACAATTGCAGACTAAAATTTTCGCCACTTTTCAGAATTAGAAAGAAAATGTTAATCCAAACAGCAGATAAAGAAAAGTAAAAAAAAGAGAGCAGTAACTTTTGTTAAAAAACAACATTTAAAATATATTAAATTTTCTTTTTATTTTCATGTTGTTGTTTTTACATAAAAACATCAAATATTTCCAATCAGATATATGTAACTGTAATTTAGACATGCTGAGAAAAATGTCCGTCGATCAGAAATGTTTTCATAGTGTTGGTCAATAGGGGGCGCTGCTTACACAGCAAACTTCCTTGCATGTGGATTTTCAAAATAAGACTCGAGCCAAATGACACCTGATTTGAATTTTTAAAACCTGAAATTAGTTTATTTAATGCCAAAATCCTACGCGAACGATAATTAACAGAAAAAATTAACAATAATGAAAAATTCACGATTAAATCCTTCCATTACGGATACTCTAAAAATGTGAGCTGACAAAGCAGAGGTTAACGTCGCAGAGTGTTCTGTAGTAAAATAATCTTCCTTTCCATTAACAAAGTACAAATACTACAATGTTTTAAACTAAAGACTTTTACAATAAAACGTGCACTTCAGATGGCAGACTATCAAAATAAAAGCGGAAGCAGCTGAAGGCCGTCTTTACGCACACCTGCGCGCGGTTCAAAACTGCACTTCCTGCACAGCAGGTTCATGTTTAAACAATGAAATAAAATAGTTGTGGGATTCAGTCCAACAGCCGTTAGAAACATCTAAAGAAAAATAATCTTTGTTTGCTGAAAGTGGAAAGTTTTTCTCCTTTTTGTCTCCTGCTGGAAACTTGATGGAGGAGATTATGGATCTGCTTCACCTCAAACAGATAAGTAATTTTACTTTGGTTTTTTATTTTAAAAAAAGCGTCATTGCATTATTACTACAGTCTCTTTTTTTTTCTAGTAAACTAAAAAAATTTGTTTCTATCCGTCACTGACAGAAAAACCTCATTTGCAGAAAAACAGAACTATTTTTTCAGCAGTAAATTTAAATTCACATTGAACCGTTTAGCAATAACAACTAAGTTTGAAAGCATCTAAAGACATGACTCTTAATCAAGTAAGTTAAGTGAATTCAAAGCTTTTGATATATTCAACTTATTTTTAATTTAAACATAACAAAAGTTAGACAAATATCAAATCAGATTATTTTTGGATTAAAAGTTATTTACCGCAAGAAAAACAACTTGTTGCAACAGGAGTGTGTTAGTTTATCTATGGCGTTCCACAGGGTTTAATATTTGGCCCAATATTTTTTTCCCCGCTGCTTCTGTAATTTCTTGTTTGCTTTGTCATAGTTTTTAAAGATTGCGATGTTTGTGGATGATAAAAACATCTTTTGTTAAAAAGAAAAAAACTTTTTTTTTAAACTTGAAGAATGGGAAATCAGAAAGGAATAAAATCTGATAAGACTGGCGATCAAAGAAGGCGTTTACAGACCAAACTAATCCTTTTTACTCTCAACATATGTGGGATGATAAATCACTGCACATGTTGCATCGATGTCATAACAGTTTTCAATTGTTGTACAGAAATTTGGTTTAATATTCATGCAAAAATGGATAAAATTTTCCTGAATCATGACAGTTTGTATTTTTCACTGATTTTTTTTTCCTTTAACCTTTCTCACTTATTTATCTTGTGGTTAATTATAAACTATTATCGTATTACCAGCTTTGAGGTTTTTTTTTATAAATAATTTGTTCAGAATAAATTTTAGTTTTTAATCAAACAGCAAATTATTTGGTTGCATTTTGTGCCGATTGTGGAACAGCATGAGTGAGAACATTAAGAAAAACTTTTACTGGATTGGTTTATAAAATCTTTACCAGAAACTTCCGTTTTGGTGGGAAATTGATGAAAACTTGCTTTCTGTTCAGTTAGTTTTTTGTGGTTGTTTGTATCTCCACACGTTTATCATTGCCTTTTACTATCAATGTATTTAAAAAAATACCTTCCAAATTCAAATCAGCTTTACTCTTTAAAGCTGGAGGACAGATTGGATTTATCTGCCCTTGATTCTGAAAACACTAAAGCAGTTTGGCCCACAAGGAAAAGGACATTTGACCCACGTTGACATGTTTGAGCGTAAAGATCCCACGTGAACAAACTTTTGGTTAGAGATGGTCACAAATACTAGATGATCATCAGTTCAAGTTTTATTCTCGGATATTCTGTTGCACTCAGGAAAGTTGTTCAGAATTATGGAACAGTTGGAGATGAAAGTCTCAGAATATTTGAATAAAATATGGCTTTTTTTCATTCTCTGTAGATTTTAGAAGAGATTTAGACGTAGTTCTATAAGCTGAAGAGACACCTGGGTGGACAAAACCTTAAATCTCCAGAAAGAGCAGCAGTTTAAAGGCGTTGACTCAGCTTTCTTCTGATGCTGTGACATCATCTGGTTATAAACCTGTTGGACACAAAGATTTGTCTCCTGAACCTGAAACAAAGCAGCATTTTTCCTTTGACAGTGTCTGCTTGACGGCAACATTTGCATCAAGACAGTTGAGTCCTCGTTGGTCTGAAATAATCCCCTGATTATTAAGCGTGACATTCCAGGTTCGGAAGCTTCAGGTGTCACCTTCAAACACCATGAAAAGAGCAGCAAAGCATGATGGTTAAGATGGAGTAACTCGTGTTGTTCTTGGTGATTGCTCTGGAGAGTTTCACGTTTTCATCTCCCAGAAGCGGGTTTACTGCGTCAGATTCGGCCTAAACGAGCTGCAGGCTTCTTTAACGAGCACAATGAAGGCGGGAGAGCGTTCCGGTCTGAAAGAATCACCCACCGCCTGCTGGTGAGCATCCAGAGATGGATTTTATGATCGTTTCGCTCTCATGAAACACTCAACAAATACACAATGAAAATATGTCTGCAGGTTGTGTGTTCACTGGAGTTAGAGGGGTTTTCAGGCTGCAACTTAAGTTCAAATCGATGAGAAATGCACAAAGGACATTTTTAATATTTGATTTGCTATAATCTTGTACATTGGACTAAAAGTTGTGTGTTTTCTAGAGCCCAACTCTAGTTTCATTTAAAAAAGGAGAGAATATAGGAATACAAGTAAAGACTCTGAAATTATAGAAAAAATAGCATGAAAATAATTATTATTTTTGCCGGTTAAGCCATTGACTGTATCTGAGACCTGGAATGAGTGACACCCCGGCATTCCAAACAGGAAGTACCCGCTGGCTTCAAGAAGCCAAAGACTTCTGGAGAGAAATAAACATCTGTTAGTCATTCTGTTTATCAGAATAAGCATTCTTTCTCAGATATCTTATTATTAACTCGTACTCGCTAATTCTCTTTTTTTTTCTGTTGTTCGGGTTATTCAAGTAAAACCCTGACCAATCAGATGTCTCAAAAGGATGTGGTGGCTGATGGCCCCCACATCCAGACTAGAACCGTTTGACAGATTTCCATCAAGCTGATTGGTGAGCGTGGTTGTCATAGTAACCATGACTTGGAACGGCTTGGATGTATCGCTGCTTAACGATGTTGTCTGGTTCCAGTCCCGCTCGATCGGTCCAGTTCTCATTTACAGTCAATGATGACGTCTGGTGAGGTTGGGATGAACTCGGACCGGAGACGGATGAACCTGAAAGACGCTGATGGCGGTTGGAGGCAAGACGGCGGAAGGGCGTCGGTCCAGGTGAAGAACGTGGCGGAGGAGGGCTATGGTGGCAGTTTTGGTTCCGCTTCCAGGACGGACTGTATTCAGTTCCAATCGGACATGAACCGGCACCAGCTCGAAAGATGGGTCCGAGAGCAGTTCCTGGTACTTGACCAAGGTCCGCTTTAAGCGAACCAAATGTATCCAGTCTGAATACAGCCTGAATCCGTTTTTCTTTTCAACAAACCTGCTCATTGAGGACTGGAAGGATCAGAACCGTCTGGCGGCGCCACAGCCTTTTCAAGCGCTCTGCTCCAAACTCTGCATAGTTTCATATCATGACCCACATGAGCCGGTTTAACGGGGCTGAAATCAGGTCTGTCCTCAGGGTCTTGTCAATACATAATTAAAACAGGAAGCAGACACACTTCCTTTGTGTAGCAGCTGCTGTTGTTGGAGGGTTGTGGGTTAGAAGCTGTGAATGTTGATTGTTGCTCCTGATGTGAGTTTGTGTTTCCAGAGATCAACTCGGGAACAAACGGTTGAGTCATTTCCAAAACCTGCAGTTGCTTTCTGTGTTCTGCAGAATTTGACCAACATTTGGTGCCGTTTACGGTGTAGTGCTGTTGCTGTGGGATGTTTGGAAGGCCGGGATTAAAAACCTCCGCTCAAACAATCAAGCAGCCCTATATCTTGATGTAGAGAAACACTTTCAAACAGCTTTTCAGAATAAAAGCAGATGACTTAGAAATTAATTATAACCATTAAAAGAAAATCCAAATGAGAGGATTAAAACAAAACTGTTTGATACTAAAGTGTAGGGGGTGGAGCTATGGGGGAGACAAGGGGGGCAGCTGCCCCCAACAGCAAAGAGTTCTGCCCCACACTCGCCCCCCCCCCAACTTTTATGTCATCATTATTGACAAAGATAAAGAAATCCTAAATCCCTTAAAGAAATTAAGGGATTTAAAAATAACCAAAGTAATATTATTAAATTATAGTAAAACAATAATATTAAAACGGTTAAAAATACACACGGTGGTGCTCTCTCCGCGATGACCTTCATATCTGGTGTTTTAAAGCTTAAGCAATAATAACAACCATTAAATATGATTTTATAAAACCAAATGAGAATTTTTTTCCTTTAAAGTGATCAATTTCAATAAAAATGTTGAATTTTATTGTTTAAAAATATCACAAACAAACATTGAGATTCAAAAATTTGTATCGCTCCAAAAACCAAATTTTTTCAAATTAATTTGGTAATAAAGTAAGAACTTAAAGACCAACTCTGAAAATTGTGTATTTAACATGTCTTTGTAGCATTATTCTGTTGATGCTACATCAGAAAATGAAGCTTTATCTTTATTGTAGCCACCAGAGGTAAATTTCTAATAATTTCTTGCCGCCTTGCAGAAACTATGTCCCAGAAAATGACAGGTTTTTTGAATTTTGGCTAAAAAACGCATCATCCAAAGGACTAATGGAAGACTTAAAACAGATCAGAAGATGACTGGGGCTGCTGGACCTTTATCAGTTTCCAGGTTAGCATCTGTCATTTTCCATCATTTTTGCATGGTTTTGTTCAAATGTACAACGTTTTTTTTAAGATATTTACGGACATTTGGGAGATGAGATGTCATTATTTTTCATAAACTAATTTTATCTGGCTTTACAAAAAGTTAAAGAGAATGAAATTAGCTCAGATTTTCAAATAGAACAACATAAATGTAAAGAAATCACCTAGAAATGTAAATTTCAGGGCTTCTGTGTCTTTTTTTTTTATGAGGATACTTTGCAATCACTAACGGCATCTAAAAATGAGATTCATTTCAGTATCGCCCTTAGTTTATTTCCCTTTATAAGCTGGTTTTTGTTGGGTTTGTTTGTTTTTAGACAAACTGTTGGGTCCAGGAGACGATCTGCAAATGATGAGCCGAGTTTTCCATTCAGGCCTGGTTCCAGTCCACTGCAGCATCTGTGTTCGATTCAGCTCTTGATTGAGAAAACAGGTCTGGAACCACGGGCATCTGATGTTTCCTCAGAGTTTGGATCTCTGAGCGTCCCCGTGTGACATTAAACAACCCCCGCCGACTGGATCCAAACCAAACTTCCGCTTTGGATCTTCGGTCACTTTCACTGCATCAAATATGCAGCCATCGTAGGGCTTGCCTTCATGCAGCATTTATCATTTGTTAGTTTGGCAGGAAAAAGGCTTTAAAATTGCTCTATATATGAATTTCAAAATAAACTTTGCTGGTGAATTATGCTCTAACGCGGCTGACACTAAATCCAGCGGCTGCTCGTGCACAAATCCTCATTTCACTGTTATGCAAACAAAACTAGGAAATGCTCTGAATATTTTCATGTTTTGGATTATAACTACTTTAAATGCTTTCTCTCAGTTTTCCTCCGGCGTTCTGGAACATCTATTTGAACCTGTTCCCACATGGATCTGGATTCTGGATAGAATCTTTTTTTGAGGTTAGACTAACGTAATCATCCGGAGTCAAAGAGGAGAGGCTCACGAGAACCAGGAGGTCCTGCAGATCCTCACCTGCCCTACAGCTTTATATGCTGGAGACAGGTGGCTGCAACAGTCCCCATGCAGCAGCATCAAACAAAGAAAATATACATTTATGTTTTCTTTTAACATAAAAAAACAGTCAAAGCTGCATGTGACAAATTCATGAAAAACAAGTTTTTCAAAATGGTGGCTTTTCTATAGATCGGCAGATAGCCATCTCCATCGGCCGCGTCTTCCTGGCAGTGATGAAAGTTCCTTCCTCGAATTCCTGAAAACTGGTTTTGAGCAAACCGAACGCACTTTCTGGGAAATAAACCTGATCTCTACGGACAAATCAGTCCTGATGTTCCAAATTTTAGCTTTTATTTTCTATATTTCTCCAGACGCTTCCTCTATGGTCGCGGGCTATCTCTCGTCCTTCTTTTCACATTCCACCGTCCATTTTAGAAAAACATAAACACTCACCTGAGCACAGGTGTTAGCTCACCTTTGCACTAATAGTTTGCATGACTGAATGACTGAAATATTTCACACTAGTTGGTTTTAAGGGCATGAGTATGCTTGTGAACATTATTTGTTTTGTGTACATGTTGACATGTTGACTTTTTTTTTCAGCCAGCAGGTGTGTTGATAACATTTGAGTGTGTGTGTGGACAGGCTCCGCCCTTTTTGTACTACATCTGAACCTTACCATAATAATTAACAACCAATAAACTTGTTGCTTTATGCTGCTTCATGGTCTTATCCCCCTTCCCCTCCTATTATCACCCCCTACCCCCCCCTCTCTAACGTCCCTCTCTCTTCTTCTTCCCTTCTTTCCTTTTCCGTCCGGTCCAACACCAAAGATTTTCAGACATGATTGAAATTAATAAAGTTTGGCCTCAATTACAAAAGGGGTTTATTCAGACATACCCTTGGTTTGTCTGAAGATTAATAACCCCTCTTGTTAAAGTAAAATATGTCCAACACAAGAGGCCCTCAGCTCTCATCTGTCTGCTCAGCTGTTGGACAGGACAAGTTAAAAAAAAAAAAAAAATACACATTTTTGATCCTTTTAGTCGTAATGACCTTTCATCTGGTGTTTTGAAGTTTAAGCAATAATAACAACCATTAAATATGATTGTATAAAATCCACACAGAATTTTTTTTTTCCTAAAGTGATCAATTTCACAATAAAAGTGTTGAATTATTGTTTAAAATATTACAACAAACATTGAGATTCAAAATTTAAATGCTCCAAAACCAAAATTTTTTCAAATTAATTTAGTAATAAAGTAAGAACTTAAAGACCAACTCTGAAAATTGTGTATTTAACATGTCTTTGTAGCATTATTCTGTTGATGCTACATCAGAAAATGAAGCTTTATCTTTTTATTGTAGCTACCTCAGAGGTAAATTTTTGATGAATTCCTGCCGCTCTGCAGAAACTGTCCTAGAAAATGACTTTTTAAAATGTTTTGGCTGAAAACGGCATCATCCAAAGACTAACGGGAACACTTTAAAACAGATCAGAAGATGATCAGCGCTGGACTTTATCAGTTTCAGGTTAGCAACAGTGTCATTTTCCATCATTTTTGCATGGTTTTTGTTCAAATGTAATAAAGTTTTTTGAGATATTTGTTGACATTTGAGAGATGAGATGTCAAGTAGTGAACCAGGCATGAAGTTCAAAGGTTTCCTGGCTTATTTGATCCAACTTGTAATTATAAAAAGGTGTAATGATTTCCAACTCCTGCTAAACAGTCCACCATTGTTGTCAGAAAATCTCAGGGTTCGGCCGCAATGCATCTTGGGATATGGACAGCATAGAAGGATACACCAGACCGATCCTTCGGGAAAAAGAAGGTCGTATTCCTTGGCCGCCTATTCATGGAGTCTTAGAATTTGGACAGCACTTGTTGCGGCGCTATGACGTAAGTGGCATACAAATGCGTCCCCGGGAAGAGCGCAGCCCTCTAATTCGGTCACAACCTTTATCTGCATAGCAACAATTTTATTTTTGATCGCCTGGGTTTAACGAACAAGTCTGTCATTTTTAGATGAATCGGCAAAATAAATATTTTGGATTTCTTTCCATTGAGAAAAGAATTATTTTACGCCGGGTAGGTGTCGCAAGAACAGGCAAGACGCTGGTTCCAATTGTAGCAGGTTTTATTAGCTCAGCTAAAAGTCCACAAAGGTGACTGAGGGTCAGGCAGGCGGGGGTCAATAACGGGCGTGAGAGCATCAGAGGAGAGGCCAGGATCCAGGCGAGAGTCGCGGCAGGCGGTCAGGACACAGAAGATCAGGTCCAGACATAACGCTCGCTAAAGAAGGCAGAGTGACAGAAACTGGACAAAAGCCCAGCTTCAGTATGCTGTGGTTGATTGAATGAATGAGAGTCAGGTGTGCGGCTTCCAGGAAGGGTGCGCTGGGGTTGCTGGGAGTTGTAGTGTGGTTAGGACACTGGAGATGGTTCCCGCTGGTGACCAGAGGGGGAGACAGAGTTCTGACTTCTGACACGTATAAGTTTTTTTTAAATGTGCCGAGGATGAAATTTTGGTTCAAAGGTGCAATTGGAAAGAAGATTGTTCACAATCTGGTCCTTGAGTCCAGAACTGCAGCAGCTGCAGGACAGAATCATCAGCTGGTCTTGAAATGCAGGCGAAGGATTCTTGGGTTTTCAGTGGCATTCATTGAGTTTTCTGTAGTTTTTAGATTTGATTCTGTGGAGTTCTGGATGAGAACTGAAACAGGCATGTCATCAGATGTTTCCTGTCGTCAGATGTTGAAAACCAAGAAGTTGTTTAAAAAACAAAAACGTTATCAGAGGTTTTTGCAGACTGGTTTGGCCGTCTCTTGCTTATGAAACATTGAAGCCGGTGAGACGCAGAAGAGCCTCACCTCTGAATGGACCAAAGAGGTTTTTTTCCAAGCAGAACTGAAAGAAGGTCCTGCTTCAGGTCATGAATAATGTATCCGTGGAATGGATTTCCTTCTTATTTTGACAGCAGTCCCTTTTTAGAACCATGAAGTCGGCCAACTGTGAGGTTCCACCCAACATCCTCGGCGTCTATCCGAGATTCTGATTGGAGGAGGGATGAAGACGAGGGTTGGTCCTGTAGTGTTTTTCAACCTTTTTTGAGCCACGGCACACAAAAATCCCGCGGCACACCAGCATCCCAAAAGAAAAAAGCAGAAACTCATAGTCTGTTTTGATCTATAGCCCCCAGCCCCCCCCCCCCCCAGCAAACTGACGTGCATTTTTGTGATTATTGTGGCAGAAAAAGCAGGAAGTTGCAGATATTTTTTTCTAAAAGATGTAATAGAAGTTAAGTTACATACAAACTGTATGTTCGTTGTGGTTTCAAGACCTGTAACAAGGACGACTCATTGTACGCTGAGGCGCTGTCCCTTTAAGCCAATGCATCATGGGAGATGTAGTGTGAAAACTGCGAGAAAACAGCAGAAAGCATCGCGTCTCTGAGCTTCATGGTTTTGTTCACTTGTTCCACGGTCTGATACCGGATTCTGTGGAAAGCTACAGCGCTAAAGACGAGCTTTAGCTGGTGTTTTTGTTGGAACTGAGTGAGTTATGAGCTAAATTGGAACAAGGAAGTGAAGAATTTTAACACTTCTGATTGGTCAGACTGATGACATGTGATTAAGCCTTCAAGAATGATTGGTGGAGTCGTGGAGACAGGAAAAGCTGCGGGACTTTTCAGAAAACAGTTATAGCTGCAGCTAAATCGCGGTACCGTCATTTTTATCAAAATGTCTTTAATAGAATCAAATAAACACAAAGAAAAAAGTATTTTATGATCTTTCATATTCCTAAATACTCAGTACTCAGTTTATCAGGACCTGTTTGGATGAACAAAGAGCTGATTTCCTGGAGATGGGAAATGTTTTTAGATCAGTTAATGAGGGCAATTTTCCACGGCACACTTGACCATCTCCCACGGCACACTGGTTGAAAAACACTGCTGTAGAGGAACTCCCAAAGACTTCTTTTTCTTTGTCTGATCAAATTATCAATCATGTGGGACCCAAAACTCTTAAAACTGAAAAGTGGGGTGTGAAGACCTCAAATATTACGCGTATTCTTTTTCTTAGATGATGGGAAAAACCATGTTTGCAAATGTATGTAAAGCTCCACTCTGATCATCTTTTAGTCGGTTTTCAAAGGCGACACTAAATAACACACTTTCTATGAGATACAGTAACTCTTCGTCTGTTTATGTGATCCATGTGAATCGGCTGATACAAAGACAGACGGCTTATCCTATCTGCTTTGACATGATAAGCGGCACATAATTAATAAGAAGTGTTGCACATTGGGCACAAAGCTGCTTTTCTCTGCTTCAGAATCTGCTGGAATCGTCATTGCCAAAGTCTCAGTGTTGAAATGGAACGTGGCACATCAAACGACCAAAAAGGGTCCTTCAAATGATAAGAAAATATATCAAAACGTGACCCTAGAATAATTTTTTTAACACATTTTATTCTATTAAATATGCATGAAAAGGTTTCCTTGTTTCCTTCTTCCACATGTTGTGGCTGAATTCATATTTATTAGACTACCTCCAAACACAGAGCGCCTTTGTGTTTCCTTCTGATCACTGCGGTTGCATAAAGCTTCAGTCCCGATTGTCCTTACGGGTGGATCCCGGCAATAAATGGTCAAACCTGTACAGAGCACGCCGTTGACCCACACATATCAAGGTTTTCGACTTCTCAGGGAACCCATAGAGAGAAAATGTACATGCGTGTTATTTATTTTTTATTGTTAGCATGCTGCAGGCGACAGGTCATAGAGAAAACTAGATTCGTAGATGCAGGCGTGTCGTGTGGATTTTTCTTTTTGACCTCCGCAAAACCTTCGCACAGTGCAAGGAGCCCATAAGTGCTGTTCACGTGATAAATCCGTACTCAAATGAGGACATTTGACAATTGGAGCACAGTAGTTTGTGTGGACATCTGAGGGGAACTAGCGTGTCATGTGCCCACCCTGTGCGTGCGGCGTTTACTTAACAATGACTGGTCTGCCGTTGGGACTCCATGCGACAGTATCACCCGTACATCATAAGTGCGTGCAACTCCCATTAGCCTTACAAATACTTAATCGTCATACCACACGCACGCCAATGGTATGCTCCATTTTTCTTCCTTTGAGGTGGCCGTATGAGTCTCTAGCGAACTGCAAGACACTCCTCGTCCCCTTTAAGATGCAGCCGCTACTATCTAGCTTGGTACGGTACAGTTTAGAAATGCGACTGCAGCAAAAGCGACGCTATCAACAACAACAATGGAGGTCGTCCAGCAGCTCACCTTTTGGAGCTTTTTATATGCTGTGGGCGGCTTATAGGAATACGCTGGTGCTGGTCTGGAGCTTTCTTTTGTTGTAATGACCTTCCACCAATGAACAGGTTTCAACAGTAGCTCCGCCCTAACCACCGATTAAAGGTCCCTCTATGGCCCTTTAGTCAGTGGGGGTCCCAAGGATAGTATGGTTTGGTCTGGCTTAATGGGTCCTTCCACGACCCTCCATGGGCTCGGTCAACCCCCCGGGACTAAGGCTTAAAACACACAGCAACACACTGCTGTGTGTTTCTCCTACAGACTCATGCGCTGCAGGCAGCAGACATCCCAGCAGCGTCCGTCCAAATGCTGAGACTCCTATCAGGGATGATACAGACGTTGTCCTGAACGAGTGTAAAAATGATTAGAACGTTTGTATCTCAGTGAAAATTCCGTTTCTATCCTGAGTGGCGGGTCACCGTGACATTTCCCTGCGACCTGCAGCCTCCTCCACCACACCTACAACCGCCTTAGAAGGTGGTTGAGGATTCAAACCTCCGCTTTAATGTGCCTGGTAAAGAGGCCGCTGGGTTTGGCGAAGCTGTTGGAGAGCTGCATGCAGACGAGCGCCGGCTCTAATCTGTCTGGAAACGCTGACCTCCTTTTGTCCACTTGATGGCTTATTACCACTATTGATTTTGGCTTCTTTATTTTACAGACTTCCTGCGGGGCGGCAGATGACCCGCCACATATCTGCTGCTGCTGAAGAGCACCAACCTATATCAGTCCAGCTTTTTCTAGATAACCCCACTATTTTTGATATATATCTATATTTTTTAAAACTTTCCTCAGCAGGAGAGCTGGAGCCGAATTGGAACTTAAATTTTTTCCTGGACGACGTGGTTTCATCCAGTGCTGTTGGATCGCGTGTTGTAAGTCTTAAAGCTCCACTTCTTGACTTGTGTTGGTTAAATCAGAAACAACTGTCTGTTTTTTTTTTAATGAAACGTTGAAGGTTTATGACATTTGGACTTAAGTTAACTGAATTTTTCCACTTTCTCTTTGATTTTTTAAAGTTTATACATAAATGATGTGAAAAGAAGATGTTATGATCTTTGTGTGACTTTTTTTTTTTAACTTAATGGAAAATTTAGAAATAAATAAATAGAGACAGAAAAGATTTTCCTGAATGTTCATCAGCAGAAAAGGAAACTGATGCTTCTATCTATAGATTTCTTTCCGCCCAGAATGTTGCTCTATAGGTTAATTCAATGCTCTGTCAGCTCGGCGTGAGGATTAAGTTTACGTGCCGTTGTCCAGTTTTTCTAAAGCTGAACTGTTTTGTCTCTTTTCACAACTGTTACTCGGTATTTCCAGTTTGTATTTAAATGTCTATTTTTGTTTAAATTACAGCATAAACATGTTTGTTTGTAGAAAACAGTGGATTCCTTCGGCTCAGACAGTTTTTCTTTTAGCTCAGTAAAATGGATACTAGTTGGGAAAGTGGTTCAAAAATCCAATATAGCAGCAGCAGCTTCTCAAATCATTTTTTTGTAGCTTTAATCTGGGATTCGGATGGATAAATGGATGGATCTTTATTGTCACAAGTACAATAAAATCCAAAAAGTGTTCCTGGTTTGTGCAACACTCATACATCAAAACAACCAATAGTTGGGAAAAAAAGGATGACTAAAAATAATAAAGAATACATTAAAAACGTATAATTTGGTAGGTACAAACAGGAAATTAAAGTTAATCTGCTGTCAAATAAAATTGCATTTGTCATTAAAGGTACACCATGAATCAGTGTTAAAACAAAAATAAATAAATGTGAAGAAAACGTCCACTGCTGCACAATTCAGTCTAATAGAAGAAGTTCAGGTTTTAATGTTTAATGTTAAAATGATTTATTGCAGTGGGTTAAAAAGAGCCGGAGGAGCTCTGTTACTCTGTCGCCTTTCTGTGCAGTTAGCCGGGAGTCCTTTGAGTAGCTATTGGAGGAGGGGGGCAACTGGAAACTACCCCCAAGGCAAAAGAGTGAAACTACTGGAGTAGGAGTAGGTCGTCGTAGTACTAGTACTTGTAGTAGTAGTACTACTGGAGTAGGTTGTCTTTTTTTTCTGCCTGATATCAAATTTAGGTGTAAAACGATAATCTATGTTAATATTTACGTGGACCTTATCTGCTCAAAGCCTCATTTCTTTTTTTACTCTGAAATTTGTGAAAAATATTCAATAAGTTGTAAAAGTAATGGGTTCAAAGTCAGTTAGAAAAAGCGGACGGCCACATTGTGCCTTCAGCTGTTGAAGTTGTTGAGAGCAGCCGCTGGCCGACGTGCCGCCACATCTGCTCTGGACCGCTGGCGGTGGGGGTGGGGGTTGTGTGTCCCCCCCCGCATCCCTCAAACGCCGGTCTGGGTGGTGTTTGTGTTTTCCTCACCATGGTTTTGCTGAAAGCTGGAGTCCGCTGGAGATGGAAGGCAGGCGGAGGGGAAAACTCATGCCGAACAGAATCCATGAAGGGTGTCGGGGGGCCACATCGCCGTATCCAAGGAAACGGAAACAGCCCCTTTTTAGAAAGAGCCGTTTGTAAAAAGGCAAAGATTCTGCTTTTTTTCTTTTTTTTAAATGTTTTTGCGCCATAGTGAGAATGTGAAAACCATTAAGGCTTTAGAAAAGTAATTCCAGAAAAATGCTCAAGTGCCTAAATGCAACATCTTTTCTGAACTACACAATTATCAGTTTTTTTACTCCAGTTTTGCAGAAAAATGTTTCTGTCTTAACTTCTTGACCACCAACAATGCAAATGTGTCCGCTGTAGAGCGCATCCTAAACCGGAATACCTCCCAACCACTTCATACAAGTGAATGAACCCCTTTTTGCCTCTGCAGAGGACATTTGGGGCTTTCCAATGATACCAAATGTGAGGGGGCCGAACTCTGGGAATTTTAGTTTTTAGTGGATTTGAAAACATTTTGACTGCATAAACATAAAAGCTGTTAATGTGCGAAGACTAATCTGATAACTGGGAGCAATTGGATAATGCACTGACTATGGAGACGCAGTCTAAATGTAAGATCGTACGCCCGAGTCAGAGTCATTTTAGTCCCGGACTACGTTTACGTTTGGGTCGGGTCTGGTCGGGCATCTCTCTCGCTGACTTTTTTAATAAATATATGTTTATAAAAATGTATACTAAAATGATGTGTGGATACTAAACTAAGGAATACTTGTTATAAATAAATAATTTGGTTAAAACAGAGAAGGCGCTGTAAGGTAATTGCTATAAAACTAACCGCTGCAGTATTTCTCCGCGTAATGAAGCGAGTGCCCATCAAGATCTCTCTTTCACTCTCTTCGTCTGTCCTCTTGTTCTGTGTTCCAGCGTTATTTCGTTGTGCAAATGCATTTATCATGATCATAAAAATATGTAGATCATTTTAACCTTAAGAAATCTTGAGTTTTTTTCTGCCAAATATACTATGGGATAAATTGAAATAGCGGCTCGTCGCATTTCGGGCGGACACTCTGCAGAACTACAGGTTACTCCCCTAGGGCGGGTCAGTTAATTAACCCACCTGCTTAGCGTCCTATTTAAGTCAGGTGTACAATTGTTCATTCTCTCTTACCTTCAGCGCTCATTCTTTGCCCCTCCCTCCTCCCCGGCTTCCACCTGTGGGCTCCGTTACGGGGGTTGTTACCCGAAAGTGTATGGAAAAAATAATTGTCTCAAGGAATTGAACGGAGCCTTATGCCAAAACGAAGTTGTGAATCAAATTGTGAATGCCAACCTAAAGATGTTGTGAAAACCTAAAGATGTCGTGAAATAAATATTCTTCTGCAAGAGTTGTCTGACTGAAATGTCGGGTTTGCTTCGAGCTCGGCCTGCAAATCAAGTTAATTGGTCGGGCTCGGGCTGGGTTGGGCTTTAAGGCCCGCTGGGTTGGGCGGGTCGGGCTGGATTTTTTTAGGCCCGATCTTATCTCCAACGCAGTCATCAGTCAGTCCTGGTCTACAGAGGAGTCCGTTTCTGATTTAAATCGGAGGACTTTGTACATACTGATAAACTTGAAAGCTTTTTTTGTTAACATGAAAAACCTTCACACGACTGTTTGTGGACATGCAGATGGGCGTAGCGTTAGCTGCCCTCATGTTGGGAGTCTGCAGACACTACAGCGACGAGAAATTCGAAACCCTGTTAAAACCAGAAGGACGGCTGTCAATCAGCAGAAGATGGAATACCAACTTCGGGCAATGCTCAGAATATGGATCCTTTTATTTCACAGCATTACCATTATATTAATAAAATTCATTAATCAATTCTTAAAGATGGTTACAATGATTGATCTCTCATTATATTCCCTCACTTGCTCCAAAAATGGATTCAGTATTTTTTTCTAATGAAAGTAATCTGCACATATTTTAGATAACTGATCTTATTTTTATTTCTAAAACAGAGTTATGTCTATTTTTACATAATAATTAAGTCAACTTTGTCATGTGATTTATTAATACTTAAGGATTTTTTATTCTGTCTGATAGAAGTTAGAACCTGAATGATGATAAATCATGTAATAAAAATGGTTACAGTAGAACAGGGGTGAGATTATATAAGTTTGCTTCCTTCCACTCCCTTTCAAGCAATATTTAATTGAACGTCCTCGTGTGACTTCCATCTCCTGTATACGCGCCGTGGAGAAATTTGTGCTGCTATTGGATCTCATTGGATAAAGGGCATCAGTTTGTCTTTATCTCATCGGAATTATCGCCTAAGTCATGAAATCGTTGGAGTATCTGACTCTGGTAAGCTGGTTCAGTCTGAAATGAACAGGAAAGGTTTGGGTAGCTGATGGTTCTGATCATTGAGGACTAACATTAATAAATGTCCCTCATCTTTAAACTGTGTTTTCTGATTCACAATGCTCAGAAATATAATTTTAAGCTGAATTTTCTCTCTCCAGTATCAGAGATATTGAACAAGAACATGTTAAAAAACACCATTTTTATCAAAGTGGGTGCGTTTCCTTTCAGCTGTATCTGTTCAGGAATCCTCAGTCAAGGAAGAAAAAAAGAGGTCTAAAAGTAGAGCGAGACAAAGATGAAACGGGAAAAAAAACAGAGCAAGTATTGACGGAGCAGTCACTGAACAACGCACAGCATTCGCCATTGAAGTGCAGCTCAAAGTGAAGCCAAAGCGCCTGAGAGGAAACGCTCAGATCTGAGCGTTCCTCCATCCCTCTGCGCCTCTGAAGGGAAGTCGGCGCTGGGCACATCGATTTCTGCATGGGGAAATGTTCTTCACGGCCGCTTTGGATACATTTGAATGCAGCTTATCTTCTGAAGCTTATGGTCGGCTGATCCTAAGGAGCAAAGAGGGGTTCTGTGGTGGAGCGGAAGCCTCTGCTGGTGGGATTTCTGTCAGAACCTGGATATTCTGATAACATAATCTTAAATATAAATGCCATTGGAGCAAAGCCGTGCAGAAGTCAGAAAGAAGTCACTCTTGGGTTACACCACTTTGTTTACAGGGGTCGGACTGTCCCAAGTCAACCTTACATAAGAGTAGGGGCTAAATGACTGAAAATTAAAGGGTCATTTATAATTTAAATACTGACTGCTCTATTCTAATGTATAGTTTATTTAATTGTAGTTCTTGGAGCAGCATATCTATGGATTTCACTTCTGTCTGGTGTATTTACAGACACGTTCTTTTGGAAATATTGTAGAGATTTTCCGTGCCCTTGTTGTTTCTTTGTTATTAAGTTGCCTTACTCTCATCGTAAAGGTAGCATATCAAAGATTTGGGTGAAGATACATGTCCAGGTTTCTTTCTCTGCATTGTATGCCTTCACAAAAAGAGAAGTGTTTTTGTGGAACTGGTTTTCATTTGAGGTTTCCTAAAGGTAACATGATGGTACAGTCCCTCCCCCCTCAGTCACCTAAATATGGTTCAATCCTAAAGCCAGAACTTTTGGCTTTTATTACACTCAGCTAAGTATAGGATGATGTCTGACGATGTGTTTTCTGTCTGTCTTATTCAAAAATTAGACTTATCCCTACTGTAACCCTAGACAGGATTTCTGCTTTAACCCTTATGCTATCTTGTGGGGTCCAGATGACCCCACCCTTACTTTGACGTGTTCTCCCTACAATGACAAAGGTGGATAAAGGTGGAAAGATTTCATGTAATCCATGGACACCAGTGAAGATCACAAATCATTGAAGAAAAAGGTTCAGAGCACTGTCTAGTGGGTCTAGATGACCCAACTCCCAACATTAACATGCCTCCAAGGACCCCACAAGATAGCACAAGGGTTAGCTCTATCTAAAACCTTGATAGTTGCTCAGTGGTGTAGTGGTCAGCACTCCTGTCTTACAGAGAAAATAGGCCAGGTTCAAATCCCGTCTGTGTGGAGTTTGCATGTTGTCCTTGTCCACATATGGTTTTCCTCTGGGGTTCCTCTGTCCAGAAACAGGCTTCATAAGTTTATTAGTGACTATAAATTGTTTCTGTGTGAATGTCGGTGTGTGGCCGACAGGATTGGCGACCTGTTCAGAGTGTATCCCGCCTTTCCCCAACAGTAGCTGGGATAGGCTCCAGCAGCCATAGAATTGGGCAGATTTAGAAAATGGATGGACGAAAAGTTTATCTCCAGAAGAAAATGTATTTGTGCTTTTTCAGTTATACATTCAAAAAATCTACAATAATATAAACCAATGAGTATCTTTTTAACTCATTGGTCAGTTAGTTGGCAAATGTGCTACAGTTATAAATACATTGGTAAACAATAATTTCTCTTAGTTGAATATAATTGGAAAAATAAAAAACTGATTTGTTTCGTCTGTCTTGCTGTGATTTCAGCTTCAGAACACAAATTGTCAGAAAAATCAGGTTGTAAAAATATGTATAAACCTTTATCAACAGATTCATGAAACATCTGTACAAAAAAGGCAGAATCTTTGCAGTTACAGTAGGGACGGACCGATGTAATTTTTTATGGCCAATATCGATAACCAATATTTCCCCGACAACCGTGGCCGATATTTGGCGAAAGTGTCTACAGCAACACAACGTTTAGATTTCCTTTGTTTCTTTATTAGAAGAGAACAACTTTTTTTCCTTTTTACTATACTTGAGCTTTTTAACATACAGCAAAGAATCTCCTGGAAACAAGTATCACTTGAAAACTTTGGTATAAACATATCTGTAAGCATTCAGAGCATTTATTGAATGATGGACATCAGTGTAAACCATAAGGAACAACATGGATCCCTATCAAAAATACCATTGACCTGAAATGACTATGACTGTAGACAGAAGCCTCCCTATCTATTAGGAACAATTACACATTTAAAAAATAAAGTGTTTCTGAAAACGGTCACAAAAATATCGCTAGATTTTTTTAAATATCGAACCGATACGATAAACTGAAATTATGCAAATATCGGCCAATACCGATACTGGCACTGAAACATCGCCCATCCCTAGTTTATAATATTTAAATGTAAATTCTTCTTTGTTTTTCAACAGATTTACTTTTCTTTTTAAACTGACCGTTTTGGTGCGTCATGGACTGGCGACGTTCATTTCATCCCTTTGTGACTGTCTGTCTGTGGCTTATCTGTTTGCTTAAAAGTGTTGGGAAGGAACCGTCATGTGTTTTTCAGCCAAACATAAAGAGCAAAAATATTGTTAAACAAGATTTAGACTGATGGTTCAAACGCATTTGTTTAAAGCAAAAGGATAGGACTCCCCCCGCCCCCATCATCCTTCTTAACTCTGATTACATACCACATGCTTTCCAGTACCTAATCTGGTAAATGGATGTTTGGTACAGAGACGTTTACTTTAACTCGAGCTGTTTATCCAGTAGCTCTGAGCCGAGGCCACTTTTCCAGCTTCCTTTGAGCATGATTTCACCGACTGTTTTCTGTGCTGCGCGCACACACGCACACACATACGTGTGCACGCTCGCACAGCTGCTGCTTCATTTCTGCTTTCACAGGATGACTTGTCAGAGTCGCACTGAAACCAGAGGCTTCATCTTTCAGAGGATTATTCTCAGTCTGGGAATATTTTTGTTGTCCTTCCGGATTGTTTTCTTGAAGTTTGACATATCAATAATAAGAAAAGATGGAAATAATAAGATGGAAATGTAAAAATAGAATATATTTATGTACACTACGGCAAAACGGGGGGTGACATTTATACAGGAGGGGAGGATAGAAAAGCTAATGAAAGCCCCACTGCTATCATCTTTTGATCTAGCGTTCCCGGTGGTCTTTTGATAATGATTATGCAGTTTATAGCCAAAATATTTTTAAAAAACTGTTGTTTCCTAGGACATAGTTTCTGCAGAGCGGGAGGAGTTCATTAAAAATTGGCGCCTCTTGAGTTGTGGGACTGTTGGCGTGGAGTGAGCCTGACCCCACTTCCTGTCATCCATCTGTTTCACACACTCTCCCGCAAGCTCGGCTAGCTACACTCAATGCAATTTTAAGCTGAATTATTTTTTACAAATGTCCTCTATCATCAGAAAAATGCCTCATTAACATGTTAAAATGCGATTTTCCTCAGAGTGGGTCTTTGAAGAAGAACGTTCACACGTTTTTTTTCAAATCCTACCCAGGCCACTTGGGTATGTGGTCCTTAATCCGATACGTTTCCGATCTTTTCAAATGCACCTCCGTCTGAACGGCCAGGCCACATGAATCCGACCCGTACGTCATCGATACGCTACAAACGTCATCATTCTGCGTTGAAGTAGGCAGGAACGAGAACATAAACATCAACCATGGTGGACGATGCTGCTGAGACCAGTCAGTGGAAGGGAAGTGTGGTCACCGATTGGATTCATATTTGGGGTGACAGCTCTAATTAGGCCAAACTCAAGGGCTCTTATCGCAACCGGGCGGTTTTTGAAAAATATTTCCAAATGGCCGAGCTTGATGTTGAACCTTTCCCACGATTACTTTTTTCTTTTTCTCCCTTTCCGACCGTGGTCAGAAAGGGAGGAAAAAAAAAAAAAAGCGCGGATTCCTCCTTCAGGGTTCACTTCCCCCTTTGGACCCTCAGATTCTCCAGAGCGGGTTAATAAAGAGTCAGTAGCATTTATTCTGGGGGAAACCTTCTCTTTCTGGGGCGACAGTGGCTCAGGTGGTTGAGCGGGTCGTCCAATGATCGAAGGGTTGGCAGTTCGATTCCCCGCTCCCACCAGCCAAAATGTCGCTGTGTCCTTGGGCAAGACACTTCACCCTCCTTGCCTCCAGTGTGGCTCCATTGGCATGTGCATGTGTATGTATGATCCCGGTGATGGTCAGAGGGGCCGTAGGCGCGAACTGGTAGCCACGCCTCTGTCAGTCTGCCCCAGGGCAGCTGTGGCTACAACAGTAGCTTACCATCACCAAGTATGAATGAGGAGTGAATGAATAATGGACATAATGTAAGCGCTTTGGGTGTCTGGAAAAGCGCAGAAAAATCTAATCCATTATTATTATTATTATTATTATTCTTTTATTACCATTCTCCTTCCTCCGGAACACACAACATGAATGAACCCCTCATTCTGTACCTCGCTGCACGCTCTCTCTCCTCTCTCTTACACACACACACACACACACACACACACGCTCGCGGCCCCAGCACATATACATCCCCATTCCACAGAGGATCCTGGCTCCAATGCCTTCTTAAAACGAGAAGATTGTAATTGTGCTGGCTCCTTTGTGAAAATAAATGTAATAATGCAGAAAGAGCTCCACTGTTGACACTGTTGTTGACATCCATTGTTAACGTTAGCTACTTCCACAAACAAGTGACATTGAGTACACTTCTGCGCATGCGGGTCACTTCTGGGTCATTTCACGGTCACACAGGAGATCACAAAAATTCACATTTAATTGCAAATGTGAACTGCCTTGCAAAAAAATCAGAATTGAGCATTAGGCCCTGCAGTGTGAACGTAGCCGAAGTAACAGGTCTGTGAGAGACTAAATTCATGTTTGCTTTTGGTGCTAAGTACTTAACTTCTGCACAGCTTGTTTTTATGTCCTCCAACAGAATGTCTGGCATAACTTCACCGTGTTCTAAATCGACTTCAAAAAAGTGCCTGAACCATGACAGACTTCTGAAAGTTCTGCTGGAAGTCACGTCTCAGCAGGTAATCCTCTGGAACTGATTCTCTAAAGTTAATGGGAAACTGTCGCTCATTTCCTCTGCATAACCTACTTTCATGACATCACCCTTGGAGCCTAATGTCCCCAAAAAAAAGAAAAAATCTCCAACTCTGAGTCATCCAACCCCCGTGAGACTTGGCGAGATTCTTGACGGTCGGCATCTTGGAAATTTACTTTACCCATAATGCCATCCGACAGCGTGCAGAAGCTCCTGCATGAGATGCAAATGAGGCCCCTCCCTCCTGTAATGCAGAGGAGCTTCGCGGGTTCCATAGGAACCTAAAGAACCTCCTGATTATAGCACCGCCGTCTGAATGCCAATGAGAAGCTCAAACATGCAAATGCTCTGTAGTTGGTGTGAAATACATTAGTATGTAAATACAGTCAGCTCAGTGAAATGACAGAATGTTCACAGTGGGAAACCTCTGAAGCAGTCACTCCTGGAATGCTAATATTTCCGTCACAGACGGCCTCCTCAGTCCTGACATTTAGTGGTTTCTGTGTGCAGAGCACTAACGGATGCCCAGTTACAGCTGGAGTTTTACAATTATCCAAAATGTTATGTTAATCTGGTTTTTAATTCAAATTAGAGCCTTAGGGTCTGTTGTTTTTAATTATTTTTAGCTTACAGGACATTTACTTTAAGGTTGTACAGACATAAGTCATTGAGACTGTTTTGGTTTCTGTACATCCAACCTTATAAAAGCTCGAAAGGCGATAACATTATCGTTCACAAATTACTGTTATAATTTGAAAAAGGTTAGTAAAACATTGCCACTGTTTGGGATATAATGGTTTATTCTAAGCAAAATACTCTATAAAGCGCAAACATGCCTATATGCTATTTTAAGGAAATTTACATATAAACGTGTTTTTTCTATATATGTGAATATATATAGTTATCTTTTCTAGTCTAAAATGTATCCAAATAATGTAAAAGGGTCAGATAAACAAGTTTCTTTCTTTCTGTTCCCCTTCATTTCCCTTCTGTTTTAGAACGTTCACAAGATCTTTCTTTTCTTTTTGTTGATTTGTGGAAATAAAAAATAAAAAATTAGAAGAAGAATTAGAAGAAGAAAAAGGAAATTATTCAACCAACAATGTGGCTTTTTTTCGCCCCAAAGTTTTTCATTAGACCAATCCCACATCTTAAAAGATAAAAGCACATGTGGAACCGGGCTGGCGCTAGAGGGCGGGCCGTACCCGCCCATCCATGCATCAAGCGTCGCTCAGGACAGGTCGCCATATTAACCCCTTAGTTAGCTCACGGTATTGTTGTATCCTAAAATAGCTGAAAATGGACATTACAACTTGAGCACAGAATGCAGAGACGGCAATAAAACTACTGAAACTACTTCAGCATCAGTGAGGCAAGTGCAGCATATCAGCTCCACCTACATCCATGCTGTTTCAGAGTGTCATTTGTCAAGTCAACATGACCTTGGAGTTAATAAACCCAATGAAACAATATTTCTCTGGAAAGAAATGCAATTTTTGAAGTCCACTGAACCAAAGCAGGTTCTAGTGTTCAGTACAAAATACTCCTGCTGACTGTTTCAGTGCAGAGTTCATCACAATTTAATTAGATCTCAGTGTTGTTTGGTATATCCTCCTTTTTGTTTGTATTTACATTCAAGGTTTCTTATGTGGGAGTTTAAATAAGTTCAAAAATATCAAAATACCTGAAGCAGTTAATGCAGTTCCTCAAAAGAGCACTAGAGGCAAAAGAGAGCAGCACTCCCGTCAAAAACACAACTATATAAACCTGTCTATACATTCTGGCTTCATAATAATTGTTTGTGTTTTAGTTTAGTGATGACAGCTTTGTGTGTAATATATTTCTTCTTCATAAAAGCTCAAAGCTTTGATAAACCAAAGCAGTGAGATCCATTTAGACGAGCAGGGAAAGACGTTTGTCTGCAGGTCTACCTTTGAGTTTTACTGTGCTTTAAACCTTAGCTGAACCCTAACTTAGATTTTTCTACAAATAAATGTACAGTTTTAAAAAAAAAAAGGCGAGGATCATTTACGTTAGTAAATATTCTCCAATTTTAATCTGAAGTGATTTTCCTGATTGATCCCAGCGGCTGGAACGTCGTGTGGGATTTCCCAAACATCTGCAAAACCAGTCTGAAAGGTTAAACACTTATAATAAGTGGGGGGAAAAATCAAATGGAGGCTTTTTTTTTTCCAATCCATGAATTTGAACTCTGGCTGCTTTGAAACTCATAAAGAAAAGAAACGTCTTTCAGCTCAGATGAAATCTGAGGTAAACGAGGTCAGGCGTGGAAATCGCTCTGCTTTAGGATTCTGGGTGCCAAAACCTAAAACTGTATATTGTTGAAATGTTTTGAAATGTGGAATGATAATGTAGAAATGCTGCAGCTGAAAACAGGAGGAGGATTACTGTGATACTTTTTTTTTTTGCACCAATGCAGAGAAGGGACACACTCACAGCTTCACTCTGCTTGATCTTCAGCTACTTCCGTTTGAGCGTCCCTGTTCTGAAATCCTAACATCTGCACTTTTGGACAGATAAATGTGCAGATTGACCATATATCTATCTATCTATCTATCTATCTATCTATCTATCTATCTATCTATCTATCTATCTATCCATCTATCCATCTATCCATCTATCTATCCATCTATCCATCTATGCATCTATGCATCTATCCATCTATCCATCTTAACCGATCACTTCTAGCTCCCAGGACACAGTGGGTGTTAACCTGAGGACGTAAGCTGTAAGCGCAAACTCTTCCTGAAAGGGGCGGGTCCTCACTTTGTGATGTCACAATGTGAGGACCCGCTTGTTTTCGCGGATTGTGTGGGGCTGGTTTTTAGAGGAATACTCGGTAATGTGTGAACGCTTTGGAGTTGTTTGGTGAATGTACATTGTAATCCACTAAATGGCTCAAAATTGATTTGTGCATGGCATAGGCCCTTGAAGTGTTGAAAGGTTTTGGTAGTTGAAGGAACGTAAACACTGGAGTTGAAGCTCCGGGGACCTTCGTGAGTCTTTTAGGTGCTCAGCTTCTTCTTCTGGCTAATGTCTGGGCGCCACCTCGTCTGCAGCCGGGTCGCCTTGCTGAACGCGGTCTGTGACAATGTGCTGAACTTTGTTAGCAGGGCGGTGAATATACAGAGCAGCCATTTTGAACATTTTGATTGGATTTATGTTGGCAGAATTTGAATGTTTCCACATGGACTTAACAAATTCATCCCAATATCTGCATTTTGTTTTTATTTTGCCAGAGTTGCTCCATACATTTAACTCTGTCTGGAACAATCTGTTTTATCTTCAGACAGTTCTGGTAGAGTTTGGATTGATGTTACATGCTCGGCATGGTAAAGTCACCAACCATAGATCCATGGTCAAAGGATCATTGTGGGGAAGCAGGAGCCAAACCTTCAATCACAACTTGACTTTTGCACCACAGTCCGCATAATTATGGGACGTTCCAGCCCTAAAAACTGATTGGAGAGCTTGACGGACGTATGTTGTAGTAATTTTGTTTTTTCAGAATCAGAATCCTTTATTGTCATTGTACATAATAATCCAGTGAAGTTGTAGCAGCCTTGGACTGGTAAAAAAGACTGTAAAATACTTTAAATAATCATTTTTGTTTTTTAAGTACAGTATTTTCACACATTTTCAGACTTTTTGTTTCCACTCTCAAGCTGCCTTCACACCAAACTTGTCAAAGGCGTTCAATGTTAAGTCAGTCTAAGGTCTTGCGGCGTGATTTGAGCATCTGGTACGGCGTGTTGGTCCGGCAGCAGTGCGAGCTCAAGACAACATGAGGCCCAAAGCACTTGATCCGGGGCATCTAGTTTATAAACACATTTTTATTTGCATTGTTGCAGCCAATTCATCGTGTGTCCAAATGGAGGCGGTCTCTATTTCACCCAGGTGTTTGCAGGAGTTGCAGGCGTTCAAACCAGGATTTCTTTAACCCGTTGTAAAACGTAGTATTGTCAAGTTCCTTGTTTTTGTTTAAAAATTGACGTATCCTAAGCGAGTTAATGGAAAAGCTGTCAATCATACGTCATGGTTGCTGTGGGAAAATGACAGAAGCTTCATGGGTAATTTAGGCTCCTAAGGACCAGCTGCTGGAGATCACATCAATGTAATGAAAGAGGACAGGCTCATTGGATGTGGACTGTAGAAACACAGAAACACAGCCAGTAAATGTATAAAGTCCTTTTTTGTTACTTCTCTGTTAAGGTTTCTGGTGAAAACGTGGACTCAAAAGCTCAGTGATGGATTGATCGGATGTTGGGCCGAGTGCCAAACGTCTGTGCAGATCATCCGGTGTGTCCTCCCAAGACGTGAGCTCATTAGAGCCACCACACTGGAGGTCTTCTGCGGGTTCGTTCAGAGATGCTGTGGCTTTCAGGAAGCCTCTCCGGAAAGGAGGTTGCGATGCCCTCAGAGCCTTATTAGTTCATGTTTGTGGGAGCTGTGACATCCCCGGCCTGGTTAGTGTCAGCCGTCTGATGCAGCGTAGACGTGATGTCACATGGTCTCATTGTCTGCGCCTCACCTGTCACTCACGGGGAGGGATTTCCCAGTTTTCCCGGACAGTCTCAGACACAGAGGAGCCATTGTTGTTGCAGAATTGTGTTTATTTTACAACCAAACCCTCGTTCGGACCCACGAACTCTGTCATTATTTTCGTTTCTCCGCCTGCCAACAGCAGGGCAGCTGTGACCTTTAAACAAACTAACAACAAGGCGTCAATTTGAGAGACCCGTGAAACTAATGAGACCATTAAACAAGACGCTTCTGTGTGCCTGTATTTACTAAATACTGACAACTTGTTGAAAATAAATCTTCTGATCTCACTGAAAAGTATCCATTCCATTTAGTTTCCCGGCAATACCAGGCGGTAGCTTTTACCTTTCAGCCTGTTTAGGTATTCAAGCAAGAGGTTTTTTGTATTAAATTCCCACTCCGATAGCCCTTTGATCTATTTTTAAAGCGTTCCCAGGGGTCTTTTCGTTCTAATTATCTTGTCAAAAAACCTGTGTCGTTCTCTAGGACATAGTTCCTGCAGAGTGGCAGGAGTTCATTAGAAACTGAGGGCGGGACTGTTGGTGCAGAGTAAGCCCGCCCCCATTTGTTTTCATGCTCTCCCGCTAGCTTACAGCCCTTTTACACCCTATACCTAACATTAGCGGTAGAGCAAAAATGGCGAGCAGTAGCGGAGCTATCCAGCCGTACAGTTTGGATCCAGATTCCAGCTCAGACTAGGAAAAGAAAAGATGTTCATGGATCTATTTGTATTTCTACCCTTTTTCAAACGGCCTTTTTTGTCTGCTCCTGATTTGCAATTATTTGAATAAATATTCTGAAATGCTACTTAATTTTCTTGGGGGCAAAAAAGACCATTAGAAAACAATAACAATTTAAAAATACACCTAAAAACACAATTTCAGTTAGAAGTTTATCCATAAACTTCTAAATCCTAAAGTAGGGGTGTCCGAATCCAGACTTTGAGGACCGGTGTCCAACATGTTGTCAAACCAACCTGCCATTGAAGCTCCTTGTTGGCTAAACACACCTGTTCCAGGTAATCAGCAGGATTTCTGGACCTCAATGTCTGTAGTTCTACTGGATTCATAAGGAGGAGAGTTTTCCTGTCACAAGGGAACCGTTCTCCATCTACTCCAGTGAGGTCCTCTGTAAAGAACAGCAGAAACTTCAATGGCGTTCATGTTGGAACCTCAGGTTCAGGAGGAATGATGTGGGTTCCTCCCAGGCTGCAGAAAACTGGACCAGTTCTGTACTTTTAGAGTCTCTCAAAGACCCAATCCAATGAATGTCGGGTTTTTAAAATGTTTTTGTGGCATTTTTCTCATATGAAGAAAATTAAACTTAAAATCGTTGTAAATCAGGAGCTGACGGAAAAAAAATGCAATTTTAAAAATATCGTATTTGTGACGTAGAAAATACACCGGGCGGGTCACGAGCTCATAGCAGGTTGCCACAACTCAGAGGGGAATTTCTAATGAACTCCTGCCGCTCTGCAGAAACTATGTCCTAGAAAACAACAGGTTTTTTGAATTTGGGTAAAAATCGCACAATTGAAAGACCACTGCGAAGACTTTGAAAGTAGATCATGGACCATCGGAGTGGGACTTTGAGGATGTTCAACAACCACACATCTGGTCCAGCTGTACTGTGGAAACAAACTCCCAGTTGAACTCATTCATGCTGAAAGCTGGATCTCTACTGGTTCTCTTTATTGTTTGACTTCAGGAGAATCCTGCTTTTTGGCTTTCTAAGATAATTTGGTGTCTTTGGCTCCCGTAAGCATCAGCTTCTTGTTGAAGGAAGGACCACAAATGGAGGATGCCGTTTTTGGCGGGGAAACCCCATCAGTAGTTCTGTCCACAGGAGAGTGAACGATGACGGTTGCATGGTCATCCGTTGCTCCTTCAAATCAAACAGAAGTGTCTGAAGTTGTCAGAACTTTTGTGCAGTTATCTCACTTGGATGCCTTTCTCCCGCTGCTGTGAGGAACCCAAACATGCTGATGGTCCTCGCCAAAGAGGAAGGTTTGACCATCTGTGCCGGATCTGAATAAGCAGCGGAAAACTTAACTACATTCAAACACTTGTCCCTTTGAAAACTTCAGAAACTAAAGGAATATAATTCATCCTACTGTCTCTCAGTTTTGGTCCAAACTCCCAAACTGAAGGTGTTGTCAGGTCGGATGTGAAACTGTAGATGGGGATCTCAGTGGCTGATTTAATGACTTTCCTAAACCCCTGACCTCTTGTCTTCGGCTCCACCGTGACGCTGACGTTTGCGGGTCTCCGTTAAAATCTGAAATCCAGTCCAGATGTCCGTGTCTCTGAGCTGGAGGACGGCAGCGATTTCCTCAGCGTTTATGGGATCGTGTCCAGACCAGAAGACTGTGCCGGTCATTTTCTGTCGGCTACTTTTTTTTTTTACGATCGGCGGGTTAAAACAGATGTTGGCGTGCAAAGTCTGTGGCATACTGAAGGATTAGGAGCTCCACGGTTCTCCTGAAGGAACCAACGTCACCTGAGAAAAATGTGATTTTCTGAAATGAATCAAAAAGCTCAAAAAATTATACAACAGGCATTTTTTCGTACTTTTTAAGGGTTTCATCAAAACCTCTTCAGGAATAGAAGGTGGTGTTGGCTTTAAGGAGAGGTTTCAGATTGTTTGGTTGGAATCTTCCTCATCACTTGAAGCTCATGTAATTCACCGAAAATTTACAGCTAAAGAGAGGCGGGACACTTTCTGTCTCTGACAGCATCCTGGGGATTCCTGCAACCCCGCCCCTCTTCCCTGTTGCCGAGAGCTCAGGGCAAGGATCTCGTGGCCCATCCAGAGTATTTTCTACCTCACAAATAAACTCTTTTTTTTTGTCTCCTCCAGATTCAAAACTATTCGAATTACAAAACAGTAAGAAATGCAAATTTGGGCTTAATATCTTTCTCTATGTCGTCTATCATCAAAAAAGCACCACAAGAACATGTAAAAAACACCAAACACGTGATTTCCATCAGAGTGGCTCTTTAAGGATTGTACCGGTTAAAAAGTGGCGTCCCGTCAATGCTCAAGAGTCTGACAAGTTTCAAAGTAGTTGTACATTTGATTTTATTTTTAGGCATAAGTCTGAATTCTTTGTCTCTTGCAGCTACTAGCTTTTATGTTCAAATGGAAAGATGGCTGCAGAAGGAGCTTCAAATTTCCACATTTTTACTTTAAATGATTGCCTTTTCAATGTGAGCAAACATATACAAGAATAAAAACAAGAGGAAGAATTCAAAGAGATACAAACGCAAAAATAAAATCTTGCTTTGATCAAGAAGAGCAAAAAGCAAGTAATATGAATCAGAAAAGCATTTATTCTATGAAGAATATAAAGAATTAATACATTTTTGCAGCATTGAGCTGAAATTCAGATGAGAAGCTCCGATTAATAAGGATTTGTGGAAATTAGCCTCATTTTTGCAGCTTGATGAAAACCACAGATGCATGGCAGCGTCTGCTCAACTTTCCTCTCATGAATTTTCCTGCACCGCCGCTGCTCCTCCTGTCATGACCGCTGCCTCAGTGGCATCTCATTTTAAGGCGGCAGCATCCATTAGTTACAGCGGAGGGCAGGCAGACAGCCGAGGAGGGAGGGGGGGGTTTAAAGAAACGGATGTCTGACCTGAACACTCCTCGCACTTCGCGAGACATTTCCTCCCACTCCCTCTGTTTCTGCCTCGCAGAGCCAGTGGAAAAGCAGAGGAGGAGCCGAGCTCCAGCCTGAGCGGCGAGGAGGACAAGGAGCCGTCTGAAGGAGGACCGACAGCGCTGGGCGGGGGGGAGACTGAAACTGAAGCATCGCTTTGGCGCATCACTTGGATCTGGAGGAGCGGCATGCATCACCTGCAGTAGAACAAGCATCCTTTCGGGTGAGTGATGTCATGAATTTCTGGACTTTTGCGACCATGCGGCGTGTCTGCAGGATGCTGCAGCGCTGGAAGGGGGTTGCGTCTTTTGATGCTTGAACTTGTTCCTGTAGAGGGACCTCAGGTCGTGACTCACTACAGAGCCAGGCAACATGTGGAAGCGTTAACGCCAGGAGGGGCTTCCACATCCTGTCGGGCTGTAGATCCAAATCTGAAGGTGAGAAGCTCGCCGTCTGGGGAGGGTCGGTCTCCCCGGCTCCACGATTCACTGCAACTTTGATTCAATTGCATGTTTTTTCCCCACGGTGAAGAGTAAATGGAGGGGAAAGTGGCAGACGAGGGGAGCGCTCTTTGTCCTTTCGGGGGTTTTCTGCTGAAAGTCTGTGCCGCAGAGCTCAGCTGGGGTTCTGTGGAGACTTTGAGTCACCAGCTTCACGCAGATCCAGCAGAGCTTTGGGGCTGAGGGAGGTCCAGCTTCTTTTTTTTCTTCTTCCACGTGTTCCAACTCTTCACGTTGGGTCATTTATAGCTCGAGTTCTTCCATCTGTGTGAACAATGAACAGCTGCTGTTAGCCCCCCCCCCCCCCCAAGAGTGGACTCAAAGGGGGATATTTGTCTCACACACCTCCGCTTGAATCTGAACTGTTACTCCCGTTTTCCAAAGGACATTGTATTTATCATCTGGCTAAAGAGCAGTGGGGCGCCCACCATCGGGACGTCTGCAAACGTGACTTAAAGTCTTTGAACATCAACCCAGCATCTTGGGATGACACTGCAGGTGACGGTCTCCAATGACGGGTTGCTATCCGCTCTGGTTCCCAGGCCCATTTAAGCTCATGTCCCATCAAAAGGCGACGCCAAAAAGAGCTTGAGGAGGCACCGGAACCTCCCTCGACCTCGTCCTACACCTGTGACATGAGCAGCCGTCCCCGCCACTCCAGAATAAGGCTCCACAGTCACAGACGACGCTGCAGTAAGCCTTAACCTCTAGACACAAGAACTGCATGGTGTCCCGAGACACCATCCTTTTTTGAGGAGGGGCGTGAAGGGAAAGCAGGACAGTTACCCTCACGCTACGTTCGTTTCGCCATCAAGGTTCTGGAACGCGCTTCTAATGGTGTTCACCCAAGTCTGCTGCACGGACTCACTGTTGGAAGAGGTTTAGTGCGAATTGTCAAAGCGGTGCAAATCTCACAAATCTTACTGCAGGTTGTTTCTTTCACAGCTCTATTCCGATGAAAGAAACACTTAGGCTGGATCCGAATTGCTTCCCCACCCCTCTCCTGCTCATTATTGCTCCAGTTATGGGGGCATTTGAATCTGTAGTGGTGTCCGTAGCTGTAGTGCCTTTTTTAAGGGGCAGCTGTAGCGATTTAGGGCTTGCTATCCCTCCGCTTTGCGCTGTGGCGTGGAGGAAAAACACTTTTCTTCATGTGGGTGTTTCTGAAGCACAGACGTTTACATTTAAATGTTATTATTATTATTTTTTTGTATTAGCATGACTTTTTAAGTTATTAAAACCAGCGGTATGTTTTTTCTGAGCGCTGGCAGCTACGCGCTAAGACAGATGACCGGCGACTATTGATGACATCATCAAGTGGTAGTAACGTCTGAATTTAAAGACACTCTTTTTCTCCATGTCTATCTGGAGGGATAAATGTAGTGACGGGAAGAAGCCGTGGCGGTAGAGAGGAAATTGGATTGGCCTTGGTGTCGTATCATTCCGTCTGGCCACAAACCACATTGATTTATTTCTCCCCCATCATCAATTTGTTATTCCATGAAATATAATGTCACTACCAAATCTGAGTCGCCGATTGCTCAAAGTTCAACTGGTTTAACTGCCAACATGAGTTCGATGGCCGCGCGTTTTGTAAGTCGAGCCCAGAAACGGTCGTAAAAACCTGCGTAGGGATGCGTGAGCATGACAGTTCTCAATGTGGAGGCTCAAAACCTGCATTTGCATAGACTTTTCATTGGAAGTAGTGGCTTGAACGTGCGTTTCTGAGGCCGGTGTAAACTTAGTATCAAAGGTCCATCTGGTTTAAAGTCAACTTCAGTTGTGTTTGCTCTGCAAGTGGGTCAGAAAAAACACAAACTCAGGAGCAGTAGTGGTTGAAGGCCTAGAATGAGAGGTCTGACGTTTGCTTTCCTGTCCTGATCTCAGACTTTACTGCATCTTGTGACATTCATGCCATGAATCTCCACATCTAAACGTGTGCAACCATGGCAACGGTTGGAAAAGGATCAAAAACCCAAATGGATGGAGCCACTTCTTTTGACGCAAACGGCATCTGAGGTCTGGACTCGAACCGGAGGCGCTGAGGACGTCCGCCACGCAACAGTGGGAGAATTCATAATCTGTTAATGAGGCTGCAATTTGTATCTCTGCTACATTAACTGCTCCCGCAATGATTTCCAGCTGCTCCAGATGTTTATCAGAGATTTCTGCTGCAGAATTCATGGAAAATAAAAACGATTTAATAAAAACAAAATCCCCAGCATGTGCGCTCGTTTAGCGGCGGAGCAAATTCCCGATGTGCAGCGGTCCACTTCACAAGGAGGTAGTGGTGGTGGTGGTGGGGCGGGTAGTCCCGCACGCGGACGCTTCCCCACAAGACCGGCTGCCATCTCACATGCAGTCACACTTTCAGTTTCGGCCAGGCTGCAGCTTTAACGGCGTCTGGAGGCCGAGGAGGTTTCTCGCCGCCTCTCCTTGACTAAGTAAAACAGATGTCCTGAATCAGAGGCCAACATTCCCGTTTTGTCCTTTCCACGTGGGAAAGTTCCCTTTTTGCTGCCAGTGTGTGGGAATCGAACTCTAACCCAACAAAAAGGATTCTAATTCAGTGAACAGATTTCCCCCCCACTTTTCTTTCAAATACTCACTGTGGTAGATGGAAACGTCTTCTCCATGTTTAAAAAAGGACCTCCACCTCACGAGGAGGAGGAGGTCTGCGTGTTTTTAAAAGTCTGCAGGAGCTTAATGCCCTGAAGGCGTGAAAGTCTTAAATCTCTCAACGTAAACATTTTAATCACAGAACATGCAGAGCGTGCAGCCCACACAGCAGCAGCTGACCTGAAGATCAACCATCCTGTGTGGAGGGGGGGTATAACATCTCTAGGTTTAATGTGCAGGAAATGATGGCTGTAGATAAAATATTACCAGAAAATAGGGGGGGAAATATAGTCAAAAGACCTTTTCTGGGGATGAAATCAGATTTAGAATTTTGTTTTTCTTCATCAGAATTTGCTCAAATCCATGTTGCATTAAATCATAAAAGATTTGCTGATTAAAATGTGCCCTATGTTGTGTTAGCTGCCAAAAATGGTTTAAGTGTAGTTCCCAAATGTAAGGGTCTGCAGAATGTGCAAAATGCTATAGATGCCTGTCTGACCCAGGAATGGAGACACAGACCGGCTCCCCGACCTGTAACTCCTACCCTACATGTAACGGCTACCCGGTCTGTAACGGCTACTCGGTCTGTAACGCCTAACTTACATGTAACCCCTACCCTATATGTAACGGCTACCTGGTCTGTAACGCCTACCTGACATGTAAAAGTTACTCGACATGTAACGGCTACCCGACATGTAACGCCTACCCGACATGTAACGGCTACCTTGTCTGTGTAACCCCTACCTGACATACAACGCCTACCCAAGATGTAACGCCTACCCGGTCTGTAACGCCTACCTGACATGTAACGTCTACCCGACATGTAAAAGTTACTCGACATGTTACGGCTACCCGACATGTAACGGCTACCTTGTCTGTGTAACCCCTACCTGACATACAACGCCTACCCAAGATGTAACGCCTACCTGGTCTGTAACCTCTACCCGACATGTAAAAGTTACTCGACATGTAACGGCTACCCGACATGTAACGCCTACCCTATATGTAACGGCTACCTGGTCTGTAACGTCTACCCGACATGTAAAAGTTACTCGACATGTAACGGCTACCTGACATGTAACGGCTACCTTGTCTGTGTAACCCTTACCTGACATACAACGCCTACCCAAGATGAAACGCCTACCCGACATGTAACGCTTACCCGAGATGTAACGCCTATCCGACGTGTAACGACTACCCGACATGTAACGACTACCCGACATGTATCACCTCCTCTTACAGCTTTTAGTTAAAGTAGTGTTAAAAATGTAACTTTTTAAAAAACACATCCAGTTTCAGAAGTTTTGTGCTGCAACAATCCTAAAAAAAAAACAAAAGATCCTGGATGCTGCTGTTTTTGCATGTATCTAAATAGTCAGAGTACTTTTACGCAAGTAGATATTTGTTGTACTTTCTCCAGGTCTTCTTGAGCGGCGTTTTGAGACCCTTTCTAACTGAAACCTCGACAGTCTTACAACCTAAGGTCCTCCCAACCTGAACCAACCAGCAGATTTCATGGTTAGAAATGACGTTTTTTAAAGCTCTAGAAGTAAGTTTTAACAAAATTGGTGTTTCAAAAGTTCTGAAAAGCTGGATTTTGGTTTTATAAATCGATGCTGGTGTTTGGATGTTATTGCTTTATTTTGGTTTATGTCAAATATTTCTTTTTATTCATTTGCATTCAGTCAGAAAAGTGTTGCAATGAATTTGGTTTAAATATAGAAAACCATAAAGCTGTAAATCCTGTTTTTAGCATTTAACACAGCAGCAGTCTCCAGGAGGCTGGCTCATTTTTTAGTTTTTCAAGTTTACTTATTAAATGTCTTTAAATGCTGTTTCCATATTTTGAAATCTGTTTAGTTGCTAGTTTTTAATTGTAAGATCTTTAAAACCAGACTTTTAATCAGAAAGGAAAGCTGTTTCGGTCTAGAAACATGGAAGGAGTCGGATAAAATCAAACCCTGATATCAATAGAGAAGTGTTGGCAGTCACACCAGACCTGAAGGAGCTGTTAGTGGAGCAAAGAAGTCTAAACAAGATGCCTTTATGAGAGTTTTTATGAGCAGTGATGCTGCTGCTGCTGTTTGGAGGCCTTTTATTCTGCAGCTACTGAGGGATTCATCTAATCTTATTGAAGATTATTTTAATCCTGGAAAAGAAATAAAAGACCAACACTGCCCTCTGATGCTATTCGTTTACATTTTTTATCCTCTGAGACAATTCATGTTTATTTTGGGTTAGAATCTTTTTAAATTATTATAAAATTAGAATCCCCTTATTTAAATTAGTGTATTGATCAAAAGTCCAGAATTTTCAACTATTTTTTTTTTACATTTTAATGATTTAAGAGTGTAACCATGGCAACTAAAACCAAGCAGGTATTTACAGACCAGGTTGGAGAAAACATCTCGTCAACATTTTCATGTCTTCCTGGAAGTGAAGTTCCTGTTTTTCTGTAAAAATGAAGCTGAACATCTGGGAGGAGTAAAAGTCAAGAATTTTTTTTTTTGCAAAACACAGATACGGCTGTTTGAAACATCAGTGAGTATCCTCGGTTTTCCATCGTTCTTTGGGAGGTTTGAGTGGAAAAAGGTATGTGGAGATGACGGCCAACCAGATGTTGATCTGCTCTCAATCCTCCTCACCTGAACACCTGCAGAGCGATTCCTCCTTTGAAAACCAGGAGCACAATTTATGTGCGTCATGATGTGCTTCCCAGAGCGAGATGAAATGGAATATTCCAGTTTGTGTTTACTGCTCACCAGATGTGCGAGAACTCATGAAACCTGATCGGGGGGGGGGGGGGGTGTATTTCTGCGCCTAACCAGGTACGACGAAGAGCAGGAGGGTTAAAGAGGGGTCGGGTCAGAACACCTTCAGGTGTCCATCAGCCCCCCCTCACCCCCACCCTTTATTGGTTTCCTCCGATGTAAATCTCTGGCGTCCTTCAGAGGAAAATCCAGCGAAGCTGAACAGACTCTTCGTTTTTTTTTTTTTGTGCGACGGCTCATCAATTCTGAGTCAGGCAGCCATGTTTGGGATTAAGTTTGTCCCTTTACTGTCTGCAACTTGTCAGCTACAAGACTCCTGAGAGCCCCCTGTGCCTTCCTGGTCAAATCGTAGTTTAAATGATTGGACCAGAACAATATATCAGCGTTTGAGCATCAGAATGTCTGTAAGCTATTTTGAATTCCTCTCAGTGGTCGAACGCCTCCAGCTGCTCCTTTTATTAAGAGTCGAAGCTTTGATTTATGTGCCGGTGATTGATTTCTGCGTCTCTGGACTTTATCATCTCCTGGATCTGGAGAGCAGAGGGAGAAGTGAGAGCGTATCCATGGTTACGTGGAGATACAGCAGACGCTCGCATGAAATGTTTGTGAGATCGGCAGCAGATAGCTGAGCAGCAGCTCCAGAAGCTCTCTGAGGTCAAAGTGGGATTCACCGCAGGTCCTTGTATTCCTGGAACTAAAGAGGCTGCTGCGAGTCGATTGCATGTTCAGGTGGCCGCCAATCAGAAATGATTGTGGGTGGAGCTTTCTGAAAGCATGTGACGCCTCTAAAGGTCAAATGATCGTTTTAGAAAACCCTCCCAAACGAAGGATATCCCAAACTTTCAAAAAGGGTTACTTCATCAGCAGATAATCATTTTCCAGATGTGGAGGCACAGCTGTGGATTCGACACGGTTGAAGCTTTGCTCCTGAAGTGTTTCATGCACAGAGGTCTCAAGTGGGTTTAAAAGTTCTAAACAGCTGGCTTGTTTTCCTATAGAGGCTGTGAGTTAATGTGGGCTTCATACTTCATACGTCCTACTCTGAATGAAAATCGTGTATTTGGTGTTTTTAACATTTGTCTCATGATGGAAGACACACATAAAGAAAATTAAGCTTAAAATGGCATTTCTGAGTATTTTTTGAGTATTTCTTGAGTATTTCTTCTTCAAAGAGAGCTTTTTTGTGGTTTAAGCATAACTAGAAGGAGCTGCATTTCCAGAAGAAAATGTAGGGTTGAATGCTGTATTGCTGAATGAAAATGAAATTTAAAAGGTAATAATTGGCCAAAAAAAAAGACGTTAAGAAAAAAATTATCAAAGTTGACGGTAAATATGGTGAAAACAGCACAATAACCAAATGGTATTTTTGGGAAAAATACAAGAGCCGGGTATCGAACTGGAGAGCTTCTGCATCAATGGTTTCCCCTGGAATTCAATGGAGGCAGGAATCCTGGAATATCTTGAAAATGGCTGGAAAAAGCTGAAAGAGCTGAACATTTGATTAGTTGAATGGTTAAAACAGCTGAAAATTTGTAGGAGTTAAGCGGCAAAAAATGGCGGCATATACTATAAAAAAAAAGGCTGAACGCACGTTTGTCTGAAAGAGGAAATGTTCTCCAGTAATGTTATTTTTCAGTTTTTTCCTATAGTTCAGCATTAGAAAATGTAATTTAAAAAAACAGCTGAATTTTACTTTCCTGGGAAATTAACCTGAAACATTGAGTTTTTAAAAACAAGATATTTGGGAAAATGATAGTTCAGCTTGTGTTTTTGCCCCAAATCAGACTATTTTCAGAGTTTTTAAATCCCTTGCTTCATATACCTGGTATAGATTCTACTTCTCCTCTATTCCTCAGAGTTCCTCTCACTCTCCGGATGGATGCTTCCCTCTGATGAGGTGAAACAGAACTTTTTAGATACATTCTAGTGGGAAAGCCGAGAGCCATTCGAGACCTCCTTCTGATTCGTCTGTACATTTTTCAGCACCTCTGGCATTAAACATTCAGGAGATTCCAGTTTATGCATTAGGTGTTCTTCCAATTTGTTTTTTGAAATGAAAACTCCTTGAAACAATTCAGCCGAGATGTTTTGGGTGGATTTTGGCTTCAAGCAGTTTTTCCTGAAAAACATGTTGAAGCTGATTTATCTCTAGTGGTTCTTATCATCTATTTCTTTTTCAACCTGCAAATGAACTTTTCTTTTTCGTTTTCTGCAGGTATTTCAGATATAGTTCTTTTTTTTTTTGCACGTTCCCTCTTTCCAAAGAGTGTTAACCAGCTTTTTGGGGTTTCTTTTACTTCCAGAACCTCCACCAGAACCAGGATTGACCTCCAGCTTCACACTTCCTTTCCAACATGGGTGCACAAAGTCTTCTGGGCTGCTTTCTCCTCTTTGCCCTGTTCACCCTTCCCCATGCCGGACTTGTCAAGAAGATCCTGCGGCATCGGCGGCAGACTCTTTCCCCGCATAAGGAGCATAACGCGACGCTCCCCGGCGTGGGCCACCCGCTGGTTTTCAGCCACGTCTACAACATCAACGTCCCTGCCAGCGCGCTGTGCTCCGTGGACTTGGATGCGTCTGAGGGCCGGGGCCTCCAACCGAACGACGCCTCAGACGGACACCAGGTCACCGAGCACACGGTCGACGGGGAGAGCCAGATCGTCTTCACGCACCGCATCAGCATACCCCAGCAGGCCTGCGGCTGCGGCGACCGCCCGCCCGGCCTCAAGGAGCTCATGAGCCGGCTGGAGATGCTGGAGGGAGAGGTTTCGGCCCTGAGAGAGCAGTGCGGCGGGGAGGCGGCCTGCTGTGGAGCACCCGTCACAGGTAGAATCCTGGATTTAAAAGTACTTCACATCTGGATGTCTTTGGAGTTTAATGTTTGAATAAGAAGTTCTGGGTTCAGGGCAGCGGTTCTTTTTAGTTTGCTCCTAATCCCGTATGTGTATTTATTTATTTAAGGGACTATGCATACAACAAACAATGTAGAGTACTCTAAAAGTAATGAGACACTATAAATATGCAGGATTGTAGCCTAGGCTAATTTCCATCCTCTGTCCCGTTCTGAACATGGCCAGCCACCTAGAGACTAAAAATAAAATGAGTAAAATAAAGTAAAAAAGTACATATATAGCGTAAAATTGCATTAAATAAATGACATAAAATTAACATAACTCAGATAACAGTTTCAAATGCATAGTTTTCCAAAATATAAATCAATAAAATCGCCAAAATCAGAACAATACTATGACAACTGTGCCCACTTTTTTCACCCCCCAATGATTTATTTTTACGTTTGTTAGCAAACAGTTTTCTGGCATTGTCCCTTAAGTTAGCTATGAGTGCAAGTTTGGTTTTCCAGCAGCCGTGATCTTAATTGTTTTTGAGAAAGATGGAAGTGTGGAGAGCTCTCGAATGCTTTCTGGGATTGTGTTCCAGGTTTGAGAGGCTGGAAAGGAGAAAACAGTCTGTCCAAAGCTGCTTTTTCTGGAAGGAATAATGCAGTCGCCTCTTGAACTTGCTCTGTTGCTTCTGTTTTGTCCTGAAGTGGGGGAGGAGCCAGACCGTGAAAGATTTTATAGACCAAAATGCAATCTGCATGTTGAATCATATTGTTGAAGCTCAGTAGATTGTGTTTCTGAAGTATTTTACAATTATGGTGGCTTTTAGGCTTTTTGTCCAAAGTGTTTGTGAACAGTTTGTAGAGGTTTCAGAATGGTGATGCCCAGCTGGTCATACAGTTGGTCATTTGTGAAACAATCATTGCATTATAGCACAGCTTAGCAGCTTCCAGAGTTAAGTTGTTTCTTATGTGTCTGGTTTGTGTTTTTGTTTTTAAAGGTGAGCTGCGAACCAAACCTTTCTGCAGCGGTCGTGGGAACTACAGCTCTGAAACCTGCGGCTGCGTCTGCGAGGCCGGCTGGAGAGGGCCCAACTGCTCCGAGCCCGAGTGTCCCGGCGGCTGCCAGGACCGCAGCCGCTGCGTGGACGGGAGGTGCGAGTGTTGGCGCGGGTTCGCCGGAGACGACTGCTCGCTCCAGGTCTGCCCGGTGAGCTGCGGCACACACGGCCGCTGCGTCGGCACCGTCTGCGTCTGTGAGGACGGTTTCCACGGCGACGACTGCTCCCAGAGCCGGTGCCTGAACGACTGCTTGGGCCGCGGTCACTGCGACGATGGCGACTGCGTGTGTGACGAACCGTGGACGGGCTACGACTGCTCTGAGCTCATCTGCCCCAAAGACTGCTACGACCGCGGCCGCTGCGTGAACGGCACCTGCTTCTGCGACGAGGGCTTCAGCGGGGAGGACTGCGGGCAGCACAGCTGCCCCAACAACTGCCGCGGCAACGGCGTCTGCGTGGACGGAAAATGCCTCTGCACGGCGGGCTACAGTGGCGAGGACTGCTCCCAGCCCACCTGTCTGAGCGACTGCAGCGGCAGGGGAACCTGCATCAAGGGGATGTGCACGTGCGACTCCGGCTACCAGGGCGATGACTGCAGCCAGGTGGCGTGCCCGAACAACTGCCGCGGCAGGGGGCAGTGCATCAACGGGCGGTGCTCCTGCGACGCCGGCTTCCAGGGAGACGACTGCGCAGAGCTTTCCTGCCCCAACAGCTGCCTGCAGAGGGGGCAGTGCGTGAACGGCCAGTGCGTCTGCGACCAAGGCTTCGCTGGCGAGGATTGCAGCATCCGCACCTGCCCCTCCGACTGCTACGGCCGCGGCACCTGCGTGGACGGCCGCTGCTCGTGCCACGCAGGCTTCAGTGGCAGCGACTGCAGCGAGCTGAGCTGCCCGAAGGACTGCAGGGGGCGGGGCCTCTGCGTGGACGGCCAGTGCATCTGTGACGAGGGCTTCAGCGGCGAGGACTGCAGCCGGAAAGCCTGCCCCAACGACTGCTTGGGCCGCGGTGACTGCCTGGAGGGCAGGTGCGTCTGCCGGGAGGGCTTCTCCGGAGACGACTGCTCCGCCGTCTCCTGCCCGGAGAACTGCAGCGGCAGGGGCAGCTGCGTCGACGGCAGGTGCTCGTGCGAGAGCGGCTACGAGGGGGACAGCTGCGCAGAGCGGAGCTGCAGCAACAGCTGTCATCAGAGAGGCAGCTGCGTGAACGCGCAGTGCGTCTGCGACGAGGGCTACATCGGAGAGGACTGCTCAGAGGGTGAGAGGTTTGGCCTTAGTCACATACATGTGTACAGGAGGTTGACCAGGGGGGCTTTTGGGTTGTCCAGGCCCGTGAAGATGCAGATCTTAAACCTTGTGCTATCCTGTGGGGTCCAGATGACCCAACTCCCAACGTTAACACGCCTCCAAGGCACGGTAACGTTGGGAGTGGGGTCCAAGGGTTAAAGGGAGCACAGGTGTTTCTTGCAGTTCCCTTGAGGCTCACATATAGAAACCTTTAAAATCCACTTTGGCGATGTAGCGTCATAGGTTGCAGGACAGCGCCTGAACACCGGCCTCAATTGTTGGTTTTGCCTCTTTTCTCCCAGCCCAGTAGCAGTTTATAGTTTCACGTGCACACACCCAGGCAAACGAATCCCTCACATTTCATGTTTTGTTGCCACCAGCAGTACAGGTACAGGTTTGCCAATTATTTTGCCTGCAGACAGCCCGTATCTACCTGCAACTGTGGCTAAGGTTTTATCGGCTAACAACCCTGAACGTTTCAACTCCAAACTAAAGGTGGAGTTCCTGTTCTCCAGCTGAAGGTTTTGCTCTGTGTTCTTGTCTTCTCTTCTTCCCGTTACTCTGATGCCCTGGAGTTTGCATTACTTCTTCATAGCAGACGAGAAAACATCTCCTTCTTGTTCCCCTTTCCAGTCTCTCCTCCAAAAGACTTGACGGTCGGCGAGGTCACCGAGGACACGGTGGACCTGTCCTGGGACAACGAGATGCTGGTCACGGAGTACCTGGTCACGTATGCCCCCATGATTCCCGGAGGTCTTCTCATGGAGTTCACTGTGGCTGGAGACCAAAGTGCTGCCACGGTTACAGAGCTGGAACCTGGGATGGAGTATCTGATCAGCGTCTACGCCGTCCTGAGCAACAAGAGAAGCATCCCTGTCAGCGCCAGGGTGGTCACGGGTACGCCTCCGGTCTGGGTAGTTCCTGAGAAAATGGAACAAGAGTCGAATGTTTTGGGTCCATCCTTGCAGATCTGCCCCAGCCGCAGGGTTTGAGGTTCAAATCCGTGAGGGAGACCTCTGTGGAGGTGGTGTGGGACCAGCTGGACATCTCCTTTGACGGGTGGGAGATCTATTTCCGTAACACGGTGAGCGCTACCACCTCTTTTTGAGCTTTTCTTTCATTTCTGTGGTCGGGATGATGAGGGTTTATCGAGCTCTTTAGCAAAACCTGCATGGATTGATTCGTTGCTGAGCTTTTTCTTTTTCATGTGGTAAACCTGAATCCTGTCCTTTTCTTACCTTAAATCAGGGGTCGGGAACCTTTTTGGCCGAGAGAGCCATGAACGCCACATATTTTCAAATGTAATTTCGTGAGAGCCATACAATATGTTTAAAACTTAAAATTCAAGTGTCAACACTTTTGAAGTACAATAAGTCTGTGGATTCTTTTTAATAACATTGTTATTGTAGCGGACTGAGTGGCTGTTCTAAGTTCCGGAGTTCATTGAATGCATCAAGCAGAGATGCTGATTGGCCCTCAGTTCTGTCGCTCAGCCTGTCGTTGGGGGATTTGGACCAATGGGGTTCAGCTATGGGCCGAATAAGGAAATAGGAGGACTGGTGCTGAAGGGAGGGAATATATAGTTGGGAGGGGGACCCCAGTGGGAGAGATTCAGGAGTTGCTGAATAAGTTGTACGGCGTTGGTTAAGGCCTGCAGTAAACAAAGTAAAGAACCTTAAAAGATGTTAAGTCTCCGTGCCTCATTTTGGGAAAGGGACGCTACATTATGCTGTTGCTAATAACTGATGATTTCTTAACATTAATGCGACTCCTGGTGCTGCATGGGGATGGTCCAGTCTGGTCAATACGTGGTGAGTTTCAGCTTCATGCAGGCCTTGAGACTTTCGTCCGTTTAATGTTGGTCTGAATGTTTTTTAGATGTGAGAAATGCAGAGGTGGAGCCAAACATTGTCAGTAATACTCACGCTGCAGTGTGTGAGTATGACGGGCAGGGCGTTCTAATCAGAGCGCCGTTTCACCTCGCTGCCTGCGCCCACTACCCCTCCCCTTTTCCTGCTCAAAGGCGGGAGCGCGCATCTGCCAGGACGGCCAAGCGCGGGTTTCAGGCCGTTACAAACTGGCATCGCATCGCGCCTGAGAAGGACTGGTCTAATGAAACTTCATTTATCTATTTTTCTATAATGAAAGGTTTGTCTGCGAGCCAGATGTGGCTCGCGAGCCATGAGTATAAATGCTTTAGCCACAGTTTCCTGAGGTTTGTATAAAATCTGTTTGCTTTGAGCAGATCACCAACGGAAAACGATTTTCCTCACAAATTCCTCCGGTTTGCTTCGGTCGACACTTTTGAATCCTTCAAAAAGCTCTCAAATGTCTGATGGAGAACTGAAAATGAAATTGACCCACATGGTTCCCCCGTTTATTGCAGGGGTTGCATCTTTTAAAATGACCGGCGCTTGGTGAAATCTGTAAAGGATGACAGATGTTTTGAGGCTGTAAAAAAGCCTCACTTCACATTTTATAGACTTTTGTCAGACAAACATGAAGACTTTCACACTTTATTCTCCTTATTTGGACTCTAGAGCAAAAAGGAGATTGATCGACAAGGTTAACAGCCAATCACAATTGCAATGTGCTCTTAAAAAAAGCCCCCAAAAATTCAGTAAAACAGTTGGACTGCTAAAGGTGAACTGCAAAATACAAAAGAACGCTTTTTCTTTTGACTCATTTTGGAAATGTTCCTTTTGTGGCTTCTTCTGCTTTTTTATGTTAAATCTTTTTTGCTGTCTTTCCTATTTTTTGACTTTTTTTCTTTCTTTAAATGTTATTTTTTCCACCTTTTTGGCTCCTTTTTTCGAATTTGTATTCCTTTTTTTTTACTTCTGTCTGCCTTTTAGTGATCTGTTTAAAATCTATAACATGTTAAGATGCAAGCTATTTGACTTTATCGGTGTCCCACATTTTTCCTCCAAATGAAAAGAGCAACTTATCTTCCTGTCTCTTATGAACAAACTTTTCTTGCATCATCTGTAGGTGAATTGATGCAGAATTTTAAAATTATTAATAAGCCGAGTACAGCTGAGTAAACAAATTGTTTTTAATCCAGAAAATATTTCAAAAGTGATTAAAAACCATCTCTAAATTTCTGTTTTTTTTTTTAAAGATTCTTGGCTTAATAAATTTTTTTCTTTTCAAAATAAAAGTCAATTTCTTTCCTTGCAGATGCCCAAAAACAATCAAGTTTCAGCTATAAACACATAAAGATTAAAGGACCAACCAGAAGTCTAAAAAACACCAAAGATCGTGTTAAAATATTTTTAAAGGAAAATAATGTTTATATATTTTTTTTATTACATTCATACACAAAAAGTATCAAACTTTCATTTTTTAATTTGTGAAAACCAACCTGCTCTGTTGATTTTGACCCACGTGGAGAATTGAGTGTTTCTCACCAGCATTTTCTGATGATTGATGCACCTGCAGAAAGAAGAAAACGGAAAAGTCAAGAGCATCCTCCCCCCCTCCCAAAACCAGTTGGTCCAGTCCGGGCTTGGACCGGGCCAGGAGTACGAGGTCTCCGTCAGCGTCATCAAGAACAACACCAGAGGACCCCAGACGTCCAAAAGAGTCACCACCAGTGAGTCCAGACTTCTACAGGGAGAAAAAAGTCTGTTTCCAGTTTATAATATGAAGTCAGGCAGCAAGAATTTCAGAGCGGCAGGAAAATGTCAGCTTGAATTTGCATCCTCACTAAATCTCGCTCTGTGTTCCCGTCGTCGGCTCGTTGGACTTTTCATCGGAACACAAATCACCTTGGAAGGCGACTCCGCCATCAGGGTTCGGTTGTCGCTCACTAAACCAGACGTTTCTGTTGTTTTTGGAGGAGCCGGACAGAAGACGCCAGCGGTTCACCTTGAACGCCAGTTTTCCACACCTTCTTCACAAAAATGCATTTTTTTTCCTTTTGGTGACAGCAGTCGACAGGAAATGCTTTTATTTCTTTAAATAATAATAAATCTGTGTTTGCTGATGCAGAAAATGTTTTCAAAGAGGGTCCTGTGGACAAAAATAACCCTGGAGAGACGAGAATCTTCACAGATAAATCTGTGCTTTGCTTCATCTTTTTGACATTTCTCCTGACTCCATCAGGGACTCTGGTGTTGGTTTCTTTGACTCCTGAAAGAATTCTTGAGTCCAGTTATTCTTTAAATGTTAATTTTATGGTGTTCAAGCAAATTGCTAAACAAACACGCAAAAAATATGTTTGACATATCTCAAAACTGACAGTAATAATCCATAATTTTATTTAAAAAAATGAATCGGAATCAATTATATATTTATCCCTCAATACTTTTCTACATGAATTCCTTATAAAAAGCAAAGAAATGGAGGTGACACGGGCTAAAATGCTGGGTGACTCTATGATGGATTGAACTAAGACTTTCCCTCATCCATTTGCCCTTTTTTGAAAGGTTGTTAAAGAAAAGCAAACTGAACTCCAGACAGCATGGCCGACCCCTTCAGGCTTCATTTTTCGCTCTCAGAATCCTCCGGAACTTGAATCCAGAGGATTCTGCATCACTTCAAAACATTTGGTCGTGACGTTTTTGAACTCAAGATACTCCGACATAAAAAAAATAATACTTAGAATATCTATTTATAAAAAATAAAATGAATTATAGTGGAAAAACAAGCAAAAGTATAAATATAAAAAAGGTAAAACAAGCAAGGAATGTCCGTTTTAGGCAAGGGCCACACGGGCAATTGGCCGGGGCGAAAATTTAAAGGGGAGCTGCGTGTAAAATAAAAAATAAAAATCTGCACCACTATTGGTTTACAATTATGTATTCAATCACAGAGTTTGTTAGCCTGAAACCTGCAAAGTGGCGCCCCTGCAGCTGCTCGCGCTCCTGGATAATGGCGTGCCTTTAGATTACTCATGCTAATAATGTCATTCTTGATTAACTATCGTAGACATATTTATTATGTGTCTTTATTATGTGTCCATATAAATGATTTTTTTGAATTCTGCCTGTGGTTTAGTTGGTGTCAGTATTTGACATAAAGACAGCAGGAAATGCAGGAAAACAGCTGCACTTTATGAGATCATGACTAAACAATAGATCATTTTTTATGAATGGATTGAGGTTTTTGGAGGGATTCTACTGCTGGTGTTGCACAAAATTAGGAAAATGTTTTTGGAGTCATCCCACCGATGATTTAGTTTTTCATGTTTTCTAAGACCGAAAAATGATTTTCACAATAGCAGGTTTCTAAACAAATCAAACCGCTGTGTTACATTGATTAAGGGTTTAACTTTCTCACCTGGGGAGTAAGTTGGTGTAGAACCGCCACTGCTGCGGCACACGTTGGTCCCGAACCGTGGCTGCTGATCCGTACGGATCAGCCATGATCTGCTGCCCCCCTGCTCAGAACTGCTGGGCCTTTAAAGAAGTGAACCCACAACCTCCTCACCCTCCAGATTTGATTTCTTGGACTAAATATTTATACAAATAAAAGAAAAGTTTGGATTTCAGCATAAAATCAGATTTTTTTTTTTGTACTTTTTTCTTGTAGACGCAAGAAAATGTTCTGCGTTCAAAAAAAGAAAAGTCCTGCACATCACAAGAAAGCAACTGAGTGACCGCCTCACTGGCCTTGTCGGGGTTGGCCCCCTCTTCCTCCAGAGGAAGCATGTGTGTGACGGCCAAAACTCAGGGATGCTGTTTTCCCTCCTCAGAGATCGACGGGCCGCAGCAGGTGGAGGTGAAGGACGTGACGGAGTCCTCGGCTCTGGTCAGCTGGTACCTGCCGGTGGCTCCGGTGGACAGAGTCGGCGTGTTTTACGCGCCCGGCTCCGACCCCTCGGCGCAAACCGCCGTGGACGTTCCCCCGTCCGACAAGCAGCTCAGCATGGACGGTCTGAGGCCGGACACGCAGTACACGGTGCTGCTGGTTTCCAGGAGCGGAAACGCCACCAGTGACCCCGTAACCACCACCTTCACAACAGGTAACCAAACGCCAGCTTTGATTTCTCATTATCATGAAATATGACTGAAATGTTTATTAAAATTGTATTTCCCTGTTGTTTGTGTTTTTGTTAACAAATTAAATCCTTAGCTCGCTTTTAGCCGATTAAGCTTTACACTTTTTTTTTCTACCAATATTTTATCATTTGGATTATTTTTATGAATTAAAAAAGAGAAAAAAGGTTTTGTCTATTAATTTGAAATATAACTGATCAGCTATATTTACAAAAAAAGCTTCTATAGTTTTTATTGACTTTGGCTTTCGTCCATTAATTTATAGGTTAGGCTGTAATTTGGTGAGCTGAGAATATTTATGCTCTGTTATTTGCCAACCGATGTATTAACTTGTCATGTTTAGCATCAAATATACAGAAATTTATGTGTATATTCCATTTAGGAAATGTTTGGAATCTACCTTTATTGCCCCATAGGTGTGCCAGATTTGTAACAAGTACCCAGAGAAGGATAAAAACTGTTTCCTTTATCTTGTTTAGTATAATTTCACATAACAGAAATCCTCACATTTATGAATTTAGATTTTAATTGATTTTGTTTATTTGGCTTTATGATACTGAACCTAAAAATCTCACAAAAAACACAATCAAAGCAGGACATGTTTCATTTTTCTAACAGTCATAGAAATGTTTCACAACCGTTTCTTTACTTGGAATGAAAATGTCTATCTTGATAGACCATAGGATGCAGCCAGTCTTTCAAGCGTTTTCTGTGCTGTAAAATCCGCAGATCTTGCATCAGAGAATGGAATTCACCTCTGTGTTGCCAGGTTGGTGGACTAACAGGCCACTTCCTCCTCTGCAGCATGTCGGCCATGTTGAAAATACCAAACCACTAAACGTCAGGCGGACGTTTGTCACAGTTATGGCGGACAGTTGCGAGCAAAAACGGCCACTTCATTATGAACTAGACCGTAGGGATGATTGATGTGATCGCTGTGAAGCATAACCTGGCCTAAGGGTCAAACTGTTGTTTGATTCTGGTTTTTCTCAGGAGATTTCCAGATTTTACACGAGCAAAATAAAGTCAGACGCTGCTTAAGCAAAGAGACGATGCGCTCGTCTTTTAATTAGACAAATTTTGCTTTGGATTTGGAAAGAAATCCAGGACTTTTAATCTGAGAAGAAAGCTTAAATACAAACGTGTTTGAAGTTTTGGGTACCCAGTTATTTTAGAAAATTAATCCCATTCAAAAAGGCGAAACTCTTTAATTTTAACTTTCTTTTTTTCTTTTTTAAATATGAACCTCTTCATTTGGAGCTGCAGGAGTTGAAAGGAAAGAGCTGGAAAATAGAAAAGAAGGGCTTCAGTTGTGTGGAGGTCATCCGTCTGGGAGGTCCTGTTTTGTCATCTAATGCTGTAAAACGGCACGAAAAGCTGCAGTTATTACAATCTGACAAGAAAAATGCACCAAATCTGTAGTTATGTAGTTTTATTCAGTGTGTTTTCAGTGAACCAGAGTTCTTTTCCCCGAAAACAAATTTTCAGTCCAAGCGGACGCTGATCCAGGGCCAGAAACGGCTCTCGGAGCACCTCCATCTTTGGCGGTGGTCTCGGTTGGTTTCCAATGGGACTGAGCTTCGGTTCACTCTGGGGTTCTTCAGTCTGAATACAATCGGAACAACTGAACCAAAACAGCCACCGTAGCCACAGAGTAGGAATGTAGCAACAGATGAGCCGCAGACAAATCTAAAGCAACGATTGTCGTGTCAGCAAACAGAAGAAAAAGAGTCCAACTGTTCATTTGTTAGGTTTATATTGACACCACCACTGAAAACGCTTCTTACGTGCTTTTCTGAGTCTCGTTTCGCAGCACGCGCCCGCCAGGCGCTGCTGTGACGTCATCCTAAAAGCTACCTTGTAGTTCCTCATGGATTCTCCTAACAGCACAAAAATGAAACACAGCAACTGATTGAAATGTGATTGGACGAATTCAGACTCATTAAAACAACCTTTAAAGTGACCCACGTTGCTTCTCACTGTCATCTATATGTCAGAAACACTGATCAGTGTCCCTTCTTCACCGTCCTCCCTGCAGTACGCCTCCACCCGACCAAGAAAAGCGAGTAAAAAGTGTCGAGCCTGACGTTGATACAGACGCTCAAAGTTTGAATGAACTAAAAGTGCAGGACTTCCATGATCAATCAATCGATTCATGGCCAATGAGTTGAGAGATCATTAGTCACATGGCTATGTTTACAAGCTTTAGTCTGGAACAGGGTGAATACAGACCAAACACAAGGCTCAGGACTCGATCCGGACCCTTAAATGCTTTTGTTTTCATCCAGTAAAGTGTTCTTTTACTTTGAAACCTGCGTCCCCCCTCAGCGCTGGACGCCCCCACGGGCCTGCAGGCCGTGTCCCAGACCGACAACAGCGTCACTCTGGAGTGGACCAACAGTCAGGCTGACGTTGACAGCTACCGAGTGAAGTACAGCCCCATCTCTGGAGCTGCTCACGGCGAGGAAGTGGTCCCGCGGGGGTCGGGGCTCACGACACAGGCGACCATCACTGGTGAGCTTTGAGCGAACGCGCACAGACTCTCCCCTCACCGTAAACTCACCAGCCTCTGCCCCGCAGGACTGAATCCGGGCACAGAGTACGGGATGGGTGTGACCGCCGTGAGGAATGAGAGGGAGAGCCTGCCTGCCACCACAAACGCAGCAACCGGTGAGCGAACCGTTTCATCGCCGCTCTGTAGAAACGGTGGCCAGATTCACGGTTTTTGAACGTAAATCAACTGACGGCCAAATGTCCTCGATGTTTTCTGTCAGACCTGGACCCCCCCAGAGAGTTCGAAAGGGTGGAGTCCACGGAGACGTCTCTCACTGTGAGGTGGCAGAAGCCTGACGCCAAAGTCAGCAGATACAGACTGACGCACACCTCACGGGACGGACAGTTCGGGGAGGAGGAGGTCCCGGCCTCGGAGTCCACGCACGTCCTGAGGAACCTGAGTCCCGGCATGACCTACACCCTCACTCTGACTGCAGAGAGGGGGCACAGGAGGAGCAGACCCGTCTCCCTGTCTGCCTCCACAGGTGAGAGCGGTTCTCAGAAAGAGATGCCACTTTCCTCTTGAAGTGTGGCAGATCAACCATCACGTCTTAAACACGGATTGGTTTGATGTTTCTCCGTTTGTTGACTGCTGTCTAATCCACTGCTCTGCTTTGCAGCTGCGTGATGTTCAAATTGGACATGTTCTCATAGTTTTCTTCAGAGTTTAAAACCCTGAAGTGGTGGTTTTTACCTGTTGACAAACTCAGAGGCTGCAGCGTCCACAGTGAGGTTTTAGCATTCCCGCCTTTTTCCCCGTCCTCTCAGGATGTGCTCTACACTTTCAAAGAAACCTCTAAATTTCTCTCTGAACAGAGGCAGCAACAGCAGTCTGTCCAATAATCTGTCCAATAATCTTCTGCATGAATTTTCTGCGCGGACGGTTCCCCAAGGCTCCATGTTTGGACCCCTTTTGTTTGACAGCAGGAGATAAAATGGATGAAGCCAATTTGATATCGAATGTGTTGCGTCAAAGTAAGAAATGTACGTAAGATATAAAGGTAGTTATCCAAATAGTATTTTGGGTAAATAAAAAGAAAACACAAAAGCAGTCAAGTATTGATTAGCGGTTACAGTAAAATGTCTGATTCAGTGCTAAGAACCAATGAATTTAAACACACTTCAAAGTTAAGAAAGCTCTTGTTTTCAATTTCAATCAATCATTTTATTATTTTTATAGCACTTATACAAGCAGAGGCAACCAAAGTGCTTAACATAAAATCAGAAACATGATGTAATAAAGAAACGATAAAAGCAATGTAACAACAAAAGAATAAAATTAACAAGCTTACCCACTAAATTTAATGAAAATTGGTCAAAACCGCATTTTGATTTTCCTCTATTAAACCTCAGTTTGATCAATTTTTTTCAACTTATTTAAAAAGCACCAGATAACTATCAAAGTTGGCTCAATAAAAAGAATGGCAAAAGAAATGTAAACAACTTCAATAAATACATAAAAGATGAATAATAATGTAATCAAATGCCACTGACTACTGAGTGTTAAAAGGTAAGTTTTTAGTTGACATTTGAAACTGTTAAGGTTTGAATAAATAGGTAAAATCTCGTCTTTCTTCTGTTTAGAGAGCAGCAAGTTTCCCTGGAAAACTCGTGACTGTGTTAAGATACGATTTTATAGTTTTCTGATGATTCCAACACTGGTAGTAAAAAAAAAAATCTGCAGCTGCAAATCTCCCAAGAGAACATTTTTTTCTAAAAGTTACTTCAGTAAATGTAACTGAGGAAATGTAATTCTCTACTACCGACGCTTGATAAATCTCTAGAGACCAGTTCCTGCTGTGCCTCTAACCAACAGGAAATCTGAACTCTTCCAGCCCAGCGTGCAGCACGGCTGCTGGTTGAGATACTGCACCCGTCCGTCTCCCTGCCGTAGTGCTCTTTCCCCTCAGCGTCTGTGCAGGCGGTCAAACGTCTGATTTCCACTGAGCCCAAAGCGACTCCATGACTCATTAGCCTCCACTGAGCTCCTGCAGCTGCTCTGGGAGCCTTTTAATCACGTATGTTCTCCTCCTGACAAAGAGGAGCTTGTTCAGTTTCTGGGAATTGAACCGCATCTTCCCAGTCTTCCATCTTCTAACAAGCCGCAACTGAAAAGAGTCGCTCCTTTCAAACTTTCAGAACGTTGAACTCTGTTTTTGTCATGATTTAACTTTGACATTTTTCTCTTTTTTGGGGGAGGGGGGGGTTAATTGTCCTCATCATTTAGTATGAGTTATGATCTCTGTGTTTTATATTGCCTGGAGGCTGCAGCCCCTGAATTTGGACACAGGTCACATGCTAATGAGAAATCCTTTGAGACGTCGCTATCGCCAGACGGACTGCAGAGATAAATGGAAAAAGAGTCGATCATTTCTGCCATGATGTTCAGCTGCTACAGCCGTAATAGAAAGCAAATATCTTTTGTCTCCTCAGACAAAAACTTTGCCAAATCTGAACTATTTTAAGTTTCTTTTCACTGTTTTTTAAATTAGATCTATATATTTTTCGGTTCTAGCAGTTTGGTAAGTGTGCAGCAGACGCCTAAAGTGTTGCCTTTCATGCCTTTTTCTTTCTTTTCCTGTAGCCTCTTTCACGTTTTACTTAGCGGTCTCAGACGGCCGCGAGCTAACGGCTCCTGCAGCCTCGGAGGACAATCTCATTAGTTTTGTGTATTTAAACCCGCCCGAGTCCCATTTTTCTGGGACAGAGCCCGAGGACACGCTGGGAACGCTGACTGTCTCGGGCGTCGCGTCTGACGGCTTTGACCTCACGTGGAAGGCAAACCACGTCTACGATAACTTTACAGTAGAGTACAGAGAGTCCCTGCCGTTGGGGGACGTGAGAGAGGTCCAGCTTCCCGGAGATGCCGGCGGCTCTCGAATCCGCGGCCTGAAGGCTGCCACAGAATATCAGATAAAACTTTACGGAGTTCAGAATAGCCAGCGGTCCGCTCTACTTGAAGCGGTTGCCTTCACAGGTATCACTTCTTTGTTTTACGGCTGGGCTTTCGTAGCACAGATTACTTCTCCAGCAGAGATGTAATCCTGTCTCTAGTTGCAGCTCTGATTAGCATCTTGGCATGTGTTCACACGTGATTTTTTTTTTTTTACCCCACTTATCGCCTGCCAAGTCTTCTGTCTGGATGGACTGACGGCTTTTCCTCTCCTTCTCATCTGATTTCATCTTTTTAAGGCTCATCCAACTAATTCTATCCACATCGTTCATCATTAGCTCCCTTTACAGAATGAAATGGTTCTCCTGCCTCCTGCAAACGCCGGTCGCATGTCTTTCTTGTGATTCCAGACTAGAAACCAAATGCATGGGTTCATCTGAAGGCGGCTGTGTACTTCCACTGCGGTGGACTACTCAGAGCCTTCAGCGGGTTAAGGCTCTCACTCGAGGGTCATTAATCCTGTAGTTGTTGCTTGCTGCTGACTCAAGTTTCCTGAAGAAATGAATGAATCTTCCGGTTTGAACTCTGTTTTTGTCCTCCATACAGGATCTTTCATGTTTTTTCTGTAGCGATCTTCTAAAGTTCCGGTTCTAACCTGCTTTTATTCACTGTAGCACCTAAACCTACCTCAGATGTACAGACACTGACCAAAGAAGCTCCATCCACCTCCCAATCCACTCAGGAGAGTCCAAACTTTGATATTCTGAGCAATGAAGCGCCTTTTGATGCGGGCCTAACGAGCTCGGGGGGCGAGCCCAGACCCCCGGGTACAGAACCGCTGCAGGATCTCGCGGTCCGAGTCGAAGCCACCAGGATGAGCCTCATGTGGTCGGCGTCTGAGGGGGTTTTTGAGAGCTTTCTGGTGGAGCTCGGTGCTCAGACGCCTGCAGCACCACCCAGAATAATAATTCTACCGGGAAATGTGAGGAGGGCTGAGGTGGAGGGACTGACCCCCTCCACACTCTATAATATTACATTGCAAGGGCTGGTGGACGGGAGGCCTCCCCTGTCTCTCAAAGGTTTTGCCACTACAGGTACATGACTGTCACGTGTTTGCAGCATTCCAATCATCCACACAAAAGCTGATCTTTATTCTGAAATATGACAGATGACTGACTGCATGACAGCAGAGTGTTGGGACCAAAACCGGACCAGAACCGACATCAGAAAACATTTAACATCTAAACATTGAAACCTTATTTCATCCTAATCTTTGTAAATGTCTTCCATCGTAAACAATGCAGAAACTTTATACCTTTTGTGTTGGTTCACAATGTTTTTTTTTTTACTGATAAAACTGAGCTTTTTTGTTTGACTGTCATCCACTAACCCCCCCCCAATGTTGAAGCCAGGTCTCTAGGTGTTAATGAGCTTCACTGATGAGACTCCAACCCCCTGGCTGCTTTTAAAGCCGCCGTTTTCCTGCACTCCACTGCAGTTTGGCTTCTTTTCACACAGACGCAATCATCGTTGTCCTCAAATGAAGATCAAACATTCAAATAAGTATATTTTCTATAATGGCAAAAGTAATGAGAACTTTTCAAGTATTTATTGACTGAGTGTTTCTGTGGGCTTTTATTTTTTCATATTATTTGTTTGGATGCCTTTCAGACTCCTTCAGACATCTCATCTGTTTTTGGCCGATAAAATGTCATATGAGTTCCCTCCCACTTTGGTAAGAATGTATCATAAAGACAAGGACATTTTCTGACCTTTTAGCTCCATTTTGTAGTGCAAAAAATGTTTAAAAACACAGAAACTGATGCCACACAAAACTAAATTTGTTTAAAAAAGTTCATGTGTACACAAAGAAAAATCCTCGTCCAAGTGTAAGGCACGGTGGTGGGTTAATCATGATGTCGGCTTTGTTTTGAACTGGCAGACGAATTAAAATTAAGTTTATTTTAGGGCTTAAAGGCGACTAAGAAAGTCAAGCAATTTCTTTTACAGCTGGAAATTAACTAAACATAACAAAATTCATGGTCAAGTCTTTAACTGCCTAGAAACTGTCAGCCCCCCTATGAAAATATATATTTTTCTAATTTGCCAACTATTTACTAAGTGCTGTTAAACAGAGCCGATCATTTTCAACACGGCTTTTTATGACGTTTTTTGGATGCTTACATTTTCTTGCTTTGCATGTAGAAACAAAATTATTTCTCTAAAAAATGACCAGGGTCAAAATTATTAGCTCCCCTGATTCTAATTGTCAATTGAACATCCTTTTTATTCCAGCCTGCAGTTGTTTGTTGTAGTTTTCAACAACTCTCCTGAGAAATCCCAGCCCATCATTCTTCCAGCTCCTCTAGATTTGATGGCCCTCTGGCATCAACCTTGGCCTCCAGGTCACTGCACACATTTTCAATGGGATTCAAGCCGGGGCCTTGTGCAGGCCACTCCACAACATTCACTTTGGTCTTCTGAAAGCAGTTCTTCACCGGGAGCGTAGTTTGTTTTTTGGGAAGACAAAGACAGTTTTGCTGCTGACTGTTTGGGGTTTTGATTTCAAAATCTTTAATCTTTGATTCCCAGTTCCAGACGCACTGAAGCATGCCCACAGCATGATACTTACACCGCCCAACTGCCTCTCTCTTTGTTCTCCAAACATAACACAGCATCTCCATAGTCAAAGAGCTCCAACGTATACTGTGTTTAAATTGAAGACAACCCTCAGTTTTAACTTGATTTTACAAGCTAAGTCAAAGCAAATCAACACAACACACAACAGTTGTTTATTCTATAGGTTGATATAAAGGTCAGTTCTTAAAGGGGAGAATAATTTTGACCCTGGTAGTTTTTAATTTTTGTGAAATTATTTTGTTTTAACACGCAAAATTAAAATAATGTAAGCGTCTAAACTAAAGCTAGGATGTCGTAGTAAAAAGTCGTAGTAAAAATTCTTTACTCCATTTAACAGCACTTAGTAGAGAAAACCAGGACTTGATTAACATATTTTATACTCTGAACATGGAAACGTATAGTAAACTGGTGTGACGATAAAAAAAAAAAGACCTTATTCCCTGTAAAAATTATTTTCAAACGGGGAAAATCCGCGGTTAAGCATTAAGGAAATTTAAAAAGTCTGTTAAAGAGGAAACTTTTCCAATTTTTTTTTGTGTTTCAAATTTTCTTTTTAGAAAAATTTGAGGAATTAAGTAAAACATTGTAACTGTGAAGCTTAGGTTTTATGTTCAAGATCGTCCATTTTTATAGTTGCATGTCCAAAATAAACATTAGCTGTTAGAACCAACACCTCTGGATATATAGTTTTTTTTTTTAAATAACCTTGAAATGACCTTTTCCTTTAGATGTTCATTTTTGGTCCCGACACTCTGCTGCTGTTTGTGTTTAAATGTGCTTTAAATGAATGTAATCATCCCTGTTGCCATCCAGTTGAACCCAGTCTGATGTCTCTTTCTGCCAGCGGAGCTTGAGCCGGCGGTGGTGAACCTCACCATCTCTGACATTACATGGGACAGCTTCACTGCGTCCTGGAGCCCCCAGGGCGGAGACTTTGACAGCTTTGTTATTGAGGTAACAAACATGGAGAATCTCCTTGAGAGTCAGAACCTCACACTGTCCGGAGACGCTTTGAGCTTGGCCATCTCCGGGCTGTATCCCAACACCACCTACATGGTTGGCCTGTATGGGATGCATCAGGGCTCCTTCCTTGAACCCCTGTACAATGAAGCCACCACAGGTACCTGCGACTTACAGGGTTGCAGCTGCTCTTCTCGTCTTCTATTAATATCTTTCACATTTTCCCCTCAGAGTACATGTAGTTGTCTCTCTCAGTAGACTGTCCACGTCTTCATGCATGAAACGACTTTAATGTAATGACGAGGTTTCTGTTTTGGCAACACTCTCCATCAACAGGGCCTCAATGCGCTGAGCTGCTGCATCTTAACACCCTTACTGTACTATTTTTCACCCTCCAGCCACTGTTTCTGTCTGAGAGAAGACAGGACGATGGGCCTCCACGCCACATCAACCAAGCGCCCCCTCAAAAGTTCCCCTTTGACTGCTCTCCATTATGGTTCTCAACATGCATGACCCCCCCCCCTCCGTGATGTGCTGCAAGTGTTGCAAAAGTCAAACCAATAACTTTCCTGCTCCCGTCACTCCTCCACATGTCAATCATTCATCCCATCAGTCCTCGTTCAGCATTAACTGCCAGCCATCGTTAGCGAGTCAGCGGAGGTCTGTCCGTGTGACACCCACCTCTTTTACTCTGAAATAGACGTTTGCTTGAATATGGCAGTTTATGCAATTTGCGCTTTATTTTTTTTATTTTTTTTATCAGTTAATGTCTAACAGCTTAACCTTAGGTTGATGGTGCGCCTTCTTTTTTTAACCTTGTTGCACGTTTGCATGAAAAGGATGACTTGCTTGGTGGCATGTGTTCATTCAATGCAGCCAAAAAGTATTTACACGCTCAGAAGTACAAATATGTTTAAGGGTCTGTGACTTTTACATATTCTGATCAAAATACAATGACCACAATAACAATAAAAATTGTATATACATTTATTTTAACCTGCTTGGTCTTATGAAAAACTAAATGCCACCGCTCGGTTAAAACCCAAATAAACTGTGGTTAGCCACAGTTTGACCTAAAACTCATCCGACCCATGAAAGCCACGTCTCCGAACAGTTTCAAAGAGGAGCAGGCGGCAAGCTTAGCTGAGAGCAGAGACTCCTTTCTGGCATTACAAGCATCTGATCAACCTCTCTCCCTCCCTGCTTGGTCTTATGAAAAACTAAATGCCACCGCTCGGTTAAAACCCAAATAAACTGTGGTTAGCCACAGTTTGACCTAAAACTCATCCGATTACTTCAACACTTCAAAAGACGTGTGCTATCCTAGGCACTTTACCATTGGGAGTTGGGTCATCTAGACCCACTAGACCAGGGGTTGGCAACCTGCAGCTCAGGAGCCGCATGCGGCTCTTTGGCGCTGCCCTAGTGGCTCCCTGGAGCATTTTTAAAAATGTTTGAAAATGTAAAAAGAGGTGGGAGAGAAATATATTTTATGTTTTAATATGGTTTATGTAGGAGGAAAAACAAGATACAAACATTATTAATGTTTTCCATTGCTGTAAGAATGCGTAGAAAAAACTTTGTAATGTCAAGCGGGTACGTCCGTTGCAGAGGGCAAAACGGGAGCCAAGCTGTCAAAAAGTAGAGCTATCAATCTATTGACTGCGCTGGAGAAATGTCCGTGACCCATGAAAGACACGTCTCCGAACAGTTTCAAAGAGGAGCAGGCGGCAAGCTTAGCTGAGAGCAGAGACTGCTTTCTGGCATTACAAGCATGTCATCAACCTCAAACCCTCCCACACTCACGGTGCAACATAAAGAAACAACATAAGAAGTAGAATAAACTAAGGTGGAACAACAAAACTGCCATATGAAAAGAAACGTGGGCAAACAGAAACGCTCATGCTGAGCCCTAATTAGATCAGGAGACCGCGTCCCACAATCCCCTGCTGCTAACAGACCTAAAATGCACGTGACTTTTTTTTTCACTTTATTGTACAAAACGAAAGTACAATACAAAACACAAATTTACAAATTAAACTTCAGATATGCACGGGGAGCATTCTTTTGTTCGAATCCTCAAAATAAAAATGACATCAAAAATCGGATTTCCTTATTACATTTCTTTAATTTTATCAAAGCAATGAAACATAATTCATTGATATTGTAGCGACCTGGGGGTTAGGCCTGCCTTCAGCCCCAAAGGCTCATGGGAAGTGGGGAGTTTCGGGGTAAAACCTTGAGTGAGAGTGTTGTGAATTGAAGTGACTTCCATGCTGTTTCACCTGTTTATGTGCTTGGATAAACGGGCTTAATGCTGAAAAGTAATGTCAGTGCGCTTCCTGTTTAATTTTGGTTGAGACTGTCTGGAGTCGTGCGGTGTTTGGGATATGGATAGCTTTTAAATTAAGCCACTATGCTAGCAGTTTGGTGTTGTATTCCCCGCTAAAGACATTACAACATTATTGTATTGAAGTTAAGCTTGCACAACAGAGCAGTCACGTGACGCGTCGTTCTCCGCAGAATGCACTGCAGGGCAAATAAACATTTAATTGTTAATAATGCTCATTATGTATTTGTAGCAACTTAGTCATTTTGATAGTAGGCTAATATAGATACATATTGCATGTGTTGCCTTCATTATAAAGCTTAAATAGGGCTTTTAATATTTTGCAGCTGTTTTTTGTTTTTTTTGTCCAATTTGGCTCTTTCAACATTTTGGGTTGCCGACCCCTGGTCTAGACAGTGCTCTGAACCTTTTTTCTTCACTGATTTGTGATCCTCACTGGTGTACATGCATTACATGAAATCTTTCCACCTTTATCCACCTTTGTCATGGTAGGGAGAACACGTCAATGTAAGGGTAGGGTCATCTAAGATAGCACAAGGGTTAAAGAGTCACTCCAATGAAAATTGTGATTTTAACATGTTCTTGGAGCATTTTTGTCATGATGGAGGACATATATAAAGAAAATTCAGATTGAAACTGCATTTATTTGATTTGTTGTTAAAATCAGGAGCAGACAAAAAAATGCCATTTGAAAAAGCTTGTAGTTGCTGCAAACAATCTATAACTAGCAGGTCCCATGCTCCGCTCCATTCTGATGCTTCCACCCGCAGACAACTAGATCCATTTAAAGTAGCCTTTTTCCTCGTCTGAGCTGGCATCTGCCTCAAAACCGTACAACTGGATGGCTCCAAGACTGCTCGCCATTTTTGTTGCTAATGTTAGCTTGGAGTTGTAAGCTGGCGGAGAGAATGTAAACAAATGCATGATGGGACGGCTTACTCTGTCCCACCCACAAGTCAGACTCCTGCTGCTCTGCATAAACCATGTCCCAGAATTCTTTTTCTTAAATTTTGGCTAAAAATGGCATAATTATAATTAAAAAGACCAAAATATGAAAATTTGATGAAACCCAATCAAAGGAACATGATAAGAATTGCTCCATGAAAGAAACAAAAAAACACATAAAAAGAAGTGCAGGTCAGAGTTGACGACTCAACAGTCAGAAAGATTGTTGGATAAAAACGGATCAATGAAAGTTTTAGCAGAAAGACAGCGGAGTTAAAAAAAAAAAGAAAGAAACCAAAAAGTATTTTTTGGATTATGCCCCAAACTTCTTATTGAAACAAAAGAGGAACTTTCTTGGGGGTATCCCGGCGTCCCGTTCAGTCTGGAGTTGAGCTGTACTTCAGAAAAAAATATCAGACCAATAGTCAAACATGGTGGTGGTGGTGTAATGAACTGGGAATGCTCTGTCATAAAATAAAGTCCAACGATCAGTTTTTAAGTTAAAAGATAAGAGCTTAAGTTCTGCAGCAGGACAGCCGTTTGGAACCACAAGCTAGTCCATCAGTGACACCAAAAGGCCCAAGTGAAGGATTTGGAATCAACCCAAACCGTTGACATTCTATGTCAGGATCTTTAAAAAGTCTTTATTTAAAAACACGTCAGTCAGAAATGTTTCACTGTTTCTGCTGCCTAAAAAAGACGGATTAAAGGGGCATTTATTTTTCACATAAGACCTGGACAGGGCTCAGCAACCTTTTAGCCCTTTACTTTTACATGTTTTGTTACATTGAACCACATTGGATCATTTTAATGGGACAAATATGCAAACAGGAGGGGAAAAGGGGGGGGGGTGAATATTTTTCACAGCTACATATCTGTTCATTCATTTTAATATTATAAAGTGCTTTCAGATTAACTTTAACAAAAGTTAATCTCATGGTTTGAAAAGGGATCCCTCTCTTCTCATTAACTCATGCTTGTAGTAAGCTAAACCATTAATAAACCATTGCTTTTTAAGGAAAAGTTCTATCTGGAAACACGTGATTATTTTGTTCTTTAAAGCGTCTTTTTCTTTCCAGGAAAGTAGAAATGAAACCGTTTTTTTTCTCCTGCAGAATGGCTTTGGTTTCCTAACGATGGTTTCTTTCTTCAGCGATTCCGCCTCTCGTTGGCAAACTGTACATCACAAACGTGACCTCAGAGAGCTTTTCCGTCCTCTGGAACGGAACCCAAGGACACTTTGATGGTTTGGTCCTGGAAATAATTGACTCTGATTGGCTGATGGAGCCAAAAGAATTTAACGTATCGGTCGATGCTGTGTCCCACAACGTCACAGGGCTCAGGCCCAGCACTGATTACATAGCCTACCTCTATGGGACGTTAAAGGGATCTCGAACAAAGGCTGTCAGTGTTATTGCAACAACAGGTACTTTAGCTTTGTTTTGGTCATTCTTTTAGCTCATTTGTTTGACTTGAACCTCCATGCACTTCGATTTCAGTAAATGTGTATTTTTTTTTCTTTTCTCTGTAGCTGAAGAGCCTGATTTGTCCAAGCTTGTAGTTTCTAACGTTACCTCAGACAGATTCTCGCTGGCGTGGCGCACAGGAAAGAAGGAGTTTGATACCTTTATAGTAGAAGTCAGAGAGTCTGCTTTGCCCTCGCAGGCCGTGGGCCGTGCGCTGCCGGGGGACGTGCGCTCCACAGTTATGGCTGGACTTAAAGCCAGCACGAACTACGACATAAAGCTGTACGCCAGTGATGCTGGCGGGCAGAGCACTCGGCCTCTGTTTGCTGTAGCTACAACAGGTATCCCATCTGCACGCACTCCACTCCAGCTCACTTCCTGCCACAGGCGCGTGTAACCCACAGGTGGTGTTCTCTTTTTGTTCAGAGGACGCTCCGCAGTTGGGGGTCTTGACAGCTTCCTCTGTGAGCTCACATAACCTCAGCTTGTCCTGGGAAACCGTGTCGGGCCACTTTGATGGCTTTGTTATCCGGGTCAGTGACCAGCAGTCTGACACGCTGGAGTTCAAACTGCCCGCCGAGGCCCGGAACATTACGATCCCCAACCTGACAGACGATACGGCCTACGATATTGAAGTGTACGGTATTTCTTACGGGCGACACAGTTCGTCTGTGTCGGCTCGCGCTGTCACAGGTACTGCGTATTTTACTTGTATCTTTAGTGTGCTTCCAGCTTTAGGATGATTACCTTTTTGTAGCTGCACCTGGAGAGTCTCCTGGTTTTCCCTGGAATCCCATCCCCAACTCAGTGCTCTACAAACCTAGATAAACAAATCTGAATCAGGTGTTCAGTTAAATCTCTAATGACCTAATCAGGTTGTAGTCCTCGAGGATCAGGATCATTATTGTGTCTGGAATAGAGGCTTAGTGTGTTTATTTATTTTTACAATATGCTTTGCATTTGGTTGAGTCATACCAGATGTGAATCCACAAACACGTTGAGATTATAACTGACAACGCGGTTTCTAATTCTTCTATTATATGTAACAGGGTTTTAAATTGACCATAAAATTATGATTTGGACTTCAAACTGGATAATTAGGCAAAAATACTGAAATTGTTTACTTCTGGATCACAGATTAAGTTCACGTGACTTTGGGATCTAAACATCCAGAGTCAAAGAGCGATGTAGAACAGAATTCAGAGGTGGTGCCTCTTCATATCGTACTTCGCTTTTTGTGGTCTTGCAGAATTTTTTGGAGCAATTCTGCATGATTTTTTTTAATATTACAGTGCCTTGTGTTCTGCCTTCTGATTGGCTGTAAACCACAGTCAATCTGTGTCTTGTCTCCTGTGCAGAATGCATGCAGCTTGCCAAATCTATTTCTTTGATCCCGAGTATTTCTTTTTCGTTCTATAATTTTGGACTTTGAGAGTGTAATCAATCGAGAAAGTCTAAAAATATTCATGTCAATCTGAGAAAAGTGCCTAGTGAGGAATTTTTTAACCTTAAAACATCTGTATTTTTTTTATAAATCCATGAGGTTTTACTTTATGATGTTTGTATTTTACCTATAGCTGTTTTTATTTTATTTTAATGTAACTCCACCAATTAATGAGGGACTTCTGTACACTTAACTGATTGGCCCTTTTAATCAGATTTTATCCTGTTCTCTGATTGACTTTGTCATCTTTATGACTACGTAAACCCTGCTAAAAGATATTTTATGTAATTTAAGTGTAGGTGAAGTTAAAGGCAGTAGCAGAAAATGTTTCTACACATTCCAAACCCCCTGTGTAGATGTGAAGAGGGTCAGTCCATTCTTGAGCTCAGAGTATTTCAATTCATGAGTTTTCTTGACAAACTCTGCATCTCTGCTTTCTCACAGAGGACTTTGTCTGCTGAACCCTATTTCTGGAAATGAATTTAATTTATCTTATTTTTAAAGACCAACATCCACCCAAGACTGCCTCAAGGCGTCACAGAGAGAAAAAACTAAAATCATGCAAAATTGTTATAATCCGATCCAATCCAGATCGCCAAAATAAGAATTATGATTTAAATTATAGCCTCTAAACTGAGCAATAGATGACATCAGTGTTTTAACCCTGCAGAACATTTGGTCTAAGATTTTAGCAGCACAAGTACGGATGTGGTTCAGGGTCACCTAGATGAGATCAGTTTCAGTCAACATAATGTTTTTATCAACTGCTTGTTTAGGGTTTGGGCACTAAGACTCTCTTGATAGATAGTATATATAGTTGAAGATAAAATATATCAGAATAACAGGCAAAAGTCGGTGTTATATCAGTTCAAAGTAGAAATCTACTTTGAACTGATACAAAAGCTTATCTAGTTTAGTCTTTTTTTTTAGCCCTTTTCCTATCTTGTGGGGTCCAGATGACCCCACTCCCAATGTTAAGGTACGTCAACGTTGGGTCATCTGGACCCCACAAGACAGTGCCCTGAACCTTTTTTCTTCAATAATTTGTGATCTTCACTGGTGTCCATGGATTACATGAAATCTTTCCACCTTTATGCACCTTTGTCATGGTAGGGAGAACACGTCAAAGTAAGGGTGGGGTCATCTAGACCCCACAAGATAGCACAAGGGTTAGAGAAACACAATTTAAAAGTCACAACGCTTTAGCTTGGAGTAAACTCCTTCATATTTCCGTACACAGATTTAGCTCAGACTTTAGCTCCATGTTGTGTCTCCAATCAAATTGCCTGGTACTTCATTACCTCAAATGGCGTTAGCATCCTGCCACTATGCACGTCGGCCAGTTTTTATGACCCTGCCATTATTTTTTTTCTCTACAAAACTTCCTGATAGTTTAAACAGATTCTTTTAGGGGAATGCGCCTTAACCCCGACCCCAGCTCTAACCAATAGCAGTGCGTGATAGAAACTAACGCGCAGTAAAATGCTAAGGCTATTTTCACTGTGCTAATGCACAGGCACAATTTTTCTTCTTTAATTAGACTAAAACTTGATGGTTCTTTGGAAAATTGTGAAACTCAATGCATGTCATGTTTGAACTTGGTGTTTTAAGCTAGGGGAGTGGAAAATAGCCCATGTTTTTTGGCTTTTACATCACTGGAAGAAAGTTACTTTTGCAACAGTTGCACACACTTCCTCCTAATCAAATCTTATCCAACCACACCCACCCCCTCCCTCCCAGCTCCTTTGCCTAAAGTAGAAAACTTGACCATTTCGGACGTCACCCCCTATGGTTTCCGGGTCTCTTGGGAGGTGAGACAGCGGGAGAAGTTAGCGCCCCATGGTGGCGGCTTTAGCCACTTCCACATTGTGGTGACAGACTCGGGCTGGCTGCTGGAGCCTCAGGAGTTCACTGTGCCGGGAAACCGAAGCCATCTGGACATCTGGGGCCTCATCACCGGCATAGGCTATGATGTCAGGCTGACGGGGGTGACAGAGTCGGGGCTGCTCTCTCGGCCTCTGACCACAGTGGCTGTGACAGGTATCACCCGCGGTTCACTGCAAGCCCAGCAGTTCGGTTTCTTATCTGACGCTGCTGTTTTTGGGATCCTGGTGTGAAGTTTCATTGTCAAACATGGAACAAAAAACCTGAAACTCTATTTTCAAAGACATCTCTGATGGTTAGATGCCATGTTTTGAAGATGAAGCTTTGCTCAGTCCTCTTATTTAACCCCAACTTTTCTCCAGAATGACCTTACGTTTTCTTCGTTGTTTTCCTTGTGATGCAGCTGCTTCCATGTGCGGGAGTCTGGAACACTGATCTTTTTTCCTCCAAAATATGAGCAAGCAAATCGTTTTGTTTCCATATTTTTGGTGTGTTTTCCTTCACTTCAATTGGTCACATGCAGGAGAAACTCCACCGTGTTGCTGCTGGCTCCTGCTGCAACCCGGGTCCCGCTGAAATCAAACGTTCTTGCAGGAAAACACTGAAATCGACAGATCTATTGAGCATGAAACATCTGTTGATTTAACCTTTCTTTTTTTGTGTTTGGGCTTTGAATGCATCACGGCTGGTCTCGAGGAACTCGCCCTCAGTGGATCAGTAACTGACATGAATTCAAACTTTTGGAAAGGCTTTTTGTCTTGGTGCTGAGAGGCTCCTCTGCTCTGGTCTCAACTGATTCTCACTAACATGCCTAGAGCATGGCGGATTAGAGATGGTGGACAAAAAGCTTTAGGCAGACTTCTTCTTAACCCACATCCGTTTTGCTGGAAAAGATGCCAAAAGCCCTAATGTCTGCCTGTCTAACCAGAGGCCGAGCCGGAGGTGGACCATCTCTTCGTCTCTGATATCACAGCGGACGGTTTCCGTCTGTCGTGGGCGGCAGATGAAGACCTATTTGACAGATTCGTGATCAAATTAAGGGACAGCAAAAGATTAGCGCATCCTCAGGAGTACAGCGCTCGAGGCGACGAGAGAACTAAGGTGATAACGGGCCTCATGAGTGGCACGGAGTATGAAATCGAGCTTTACGGTGTCACTCTGGACCAACGCTCCCAACCTGTCACAGTGGTCGCTCAGACAGGTAGATGAAAGCATAACATGTGACATTACCTACTCCACTTTAGGCTCTTTTACAGACCACTAACCACTTTTGTTCCTCCTGTTTAGGCCCCCCAAGTCTAATGGAACCCTATCAAATATAATATCCTCTTATAGGTCTGGCCTGACATTTGGTTTCTTTCATGTCTTATTTTTTTTTTCCTGCTAGGCTTGAGCTCTCCAAGAGGCCTCCGGTTCTCTGATGTGACCGACTCCACTGCTGTGGTTCACTGGTCCACACTGGGCTCTCTGGTGGATAACTACCGCATCACCTACACGCCCTTCGGAGGAGGTCAGTGTTTGGTCAGGGCTGATTCTGTCAGGGTATGAGGTAGACACAAAATTGCAGGACGCAGGATCTTCCAATGAGAACTCGAATTTAATAGTCAAGTTGCTCTTAAGCCAAAAGAGTCATGTAACTAAGTGAACAGCACAAAACAATCTGGCAACAAGTGCAGGGGAGACGCAGACTATAAGCATGAGGATAGATTAAACAATTACAAACAGGTGCGCACATCAGGGAGGACAGGTGAACACACTGAGGGAAGGTCAAGACAACTGAAATGAGAGGACATGTGAGATACAGGAAGTAACAAAATAAAAGCTGAAACAAAACCCATTCTCACCCTGGCTCCTATACCTCACAGATTCTCATTGACCAATCAGAGGAAGGGCATCTGCTCCGCCTCAGCGCAGAGCGTCAACCTTTTTTCAACAATCCACAACCTTTGGAAATATTTTCTTCAGCCAAATACCTGCTAACCTGCAAAAGACAGCTTTAAACAAACCATAAAATAGGATACAATGACATTGCATCTGACAAGCTATCAGTCTGATTTCTTAAAGCCTTTTGAAATGTGTAAAGTATTGTTAAATATACGGGAGAAAAATGGTGTTAAAGACAATTTATTTTGAATAATTTCTAAGCTGTTTAGTTGGAGAGCATGTTAAAAATTTACTTGCTATCAGTTGACGAGTGGTTAAATATTTGAAGGACTTCATTATGAATCGCTGCTCATTTTGATGACTTTTTTCAGTGCCTCACTTCAGGATGCGCCCCTAGACGTTTTCTCGCATGACACCAGTCTGAACTCAGGAAGGAGTCTATCTGATGGGACCGTCTCCACTCAGTTCAGTCCAACTCCAGACTTGTCCTTTCAGACAAGTTTTGTTGCAAAACCCTTTACACATAATGGAAGACATATATAAAAAAATTCAAGAGTAACCCTTGTGCTATCCTAGGCACTTTACCATTGGGAGTTGGGTCATCTAGACCCACTACCAGGGGTGGCTAACTCTGCCTGTTTTCCAGCTCTCCCTCACCAGCTTGCTCTTGATTAGCTGACTGAAGTGATTTCACTTCCTGATTGACTGAACACACCTGATTTAGGTTATCAGAATCTAGTAGTCCAGGGAGAGCCGGAAAACAGGCAGGGTTGAGGCTCTTGAAGACCAGGGTTGGCCACCCCTACACTAGACAGTGTTCTGAACCCTTTCCTTCAATGATTTGTGATCTTCACTGGTGTCCATGGATTACATGAAATCTTTCCACCTTTATCCACCTTTGTCATGGTAGGGAGAACACGTCAATGTAAGAGTGGGGTCATCTAAGATAGCACAAGGGTTAAAACTAGGTTTTTGAGTTTTTCTTCATTCCAATCACGTTGCATCAGGAGCAGAACTGGACATTTGAAAACGCTCAGACTTATGACACAGCAACTGCCACGGGTGGGCCAAAATTTCGCTTCCTTTGCTCCAATTTTAAATGATCCACTTGCAGACATGTAGATGCATGTACAGTTTCATTTCCTCGTCTGAGCTGCCATCTGGTTCTAAACTATGCGGCTGGATAAATCTGATATTGCTTGTCGTTGTTTGCGACGCTAAGTTTAGTTTAGGCTAGTGCTTTAGCTTTAGTGCTTGTCGCTAGCGGGAGAGAGTGTAAACAAAGGCATGCTGGGAAATAAGCAAGGCTAACTTCCGCGCCAACAGTCAAACCAAAAGGCAATTTCTAATGTGCCGCTGTTGATGTGCAGTGACAACAACAAAGGCTTTTTGAACTAGACTTTAGTTGCAAAATGTGTGAATGGATTGCAAAGAAATAACTTTTAAGGTTGTTGTACCTCCTGAATGTGAACGTGGCACAAAAGTCTAAATCAGTCAGTCAGAATCCTCTGGAAATTGTTTGTTGAACATCTCTTTTGTGTTCCTGTCCTTCAAAGGAAGCCCGTTGATCGTGACAGCAGATGGCAGCACATCCCAGTCTCTGCTGGTCAATATGATTCCTGGAAAAACGTATGTTGTGACCGTGAGCGCCGTGAAGGGTCTGGAGGAGAGTGAGCCGAGCAGAGACACCGTCACCACAGGTTTGATTCCTTTGCCTTTTGTCCAAAGTGGAAAAACCTACAGAGAAAACAAAACTTTTTTTTTTGTGGTCCGTGTCCTGAAGCGCTGGACAGCCCCCAGAGTCTCGCTGCTGTAAACGTCACTGACGTGTCTGCCCTGTTGCTGTGGCAACCGTCTGTAGCCACGGTGGATGGCTACATCATCACCTTGAGCGCTGAGTCAGGTTTGTTTCTTGGTGAATAAAACCAGCTCTGTGGACGTGACCCGGCTCTGATTGCACAGTTGGACTCCCGTTGCAGTTCCTCCGGTGGTCGAGCATGTTTCTGGGAACACGGTGGAGTTCCAGATGCGCTCACTGCTTCCAGGAACCACCTACTCGGTTGGAGTTTATGGTGTGAAAGGAGCTCAGAAGAGTGCCTCTGCAGTGACAGAGTTCACCACAGGTGGGTGTGCACGCAGCCGAAGTAGCCGCCACGCCTGACACAGCAACGCTCAGCCGACGGCCGCATTTAAACCCGATTCTGCCTCTGCAGGCGTGGACCCTCCTCGTGACCTGACAGCCACCAATGTTCAAATCGAGAGCGCCACTCTGACCTGGAAACCTCCTCAGGCCGCCATCACTGGTTACATGCTGAGCTTTTCCTCTGCCGACGCCGTAATCAGGGTACATCAGCACAAACACTGCAGACCTTTCAAACGAGGGACGGTGGCTTCAACTAATGACTCTTTACTTCTAATTACATTCAACTTGCAGCTGTTAAATTTGGAGCTAAATAGGTTTTTGCTGCTCATTGTCAGAGTAGAAAGACTATTGCAATTTTAGTACCTTTACCAAAGTTTATTATTTTGTAGATTTTTTTTATTTCCTGGAAGAAGAAGAAACCCAATAAGATTGAACTAAAATGTAATAACCAAGTTTTTTAGAGTATTTTTCCGTTTCCATCCCAGTTCTCATCTAAACTGATCTAAAGTAACAAAAGTAAAAATAAAACATGTTCACAGGACAAAGTAAACTGGGAGTTTTTATATTCCATTCTAACCAAAATAAAGAAAATGTAAGAAAAAAATTAACCACGCCTTTTCTTTCTTTCATCTCCAATTATATTAAAACAATTCTTCAGATTTTTTTTCCTTCAAAGTGACGCTTAAACTAAATGGAGAATATACATTATGGACTGGCGAAAGAGGTTATTAATGCCGCGTCCTCAGTTTACTAAATATGTTTAACATCATTTTTAACATAATAGTGATCCCTTGATTATTTTCCAAGGGGTTACGCTCCAAATAGAACCCGCGGATACAAAACTGCGAAGTAGAAACCTTTATTTTTTTTACAATTATTATACAATGAAATTCACTATTATACATTGAAAAGAAAGAACAAACAATCAATTGTTTTTTTTTTAACAAATAAAAGTACTTTAGAAACGTTTTTTCAACAAATAACTTCTGTAGTGTGCTGTCAAATAATAATTTCAATCATCGATAAGAACAGAAGGCCCCGCCCCCACCGCCAATCTCGAAAGTGGGATTAAACGGAAGAAAATTTAAAATGATTATGAAAAATAAAAAGTACAGTGGGACAGATAGTGACTCCGGTCTTCTTTTTCACTGCTCTTCATACTGAGCCAAGGCATCCTCTGCAGCTGCTTCCTTCTGAAGTTCGCAGCAGCTGCAGGTGTGTTTTGTTCGGAGAGGAACATAGTGATAGGCAGTTGTTGTCGCTTTTTTTCTTTCTTTGCTAAAGATCCTTATATAATCGACATGCCACCATCGACATGTGTGTTGGAGAACTGTAATGAACGGCTCATCAAAAGGGTCCCATTCTTGAGCTACTCGCTGAGTGACTTTTTAGCCAATCAGAATGCAGAACACAATGCACAATCTAAACTGTGAAGTAGCTTAAACCTAAGAAAAGTAAAACCGCGGATATAAAGGCAAGGATCACTGTATATACATTTATGTGTAGCTACCCAACCTAAAAAGATGATCATAGTTGTAAAATGATGCAGGAAAAAAGTGTTCTCGATTTGTCTTTTTTTATTTTTAACGTGAACCTCTGCAGGACATGGTTTCTTTGTGAACATCAGAACAGAACACTTTGAAAGTGCTCTTTTAAAGAATTGCAACATTTGGTGCTTCCTGGTTTGGGGCCTTGTCGGTAATACATTTCTAAACCAGGTGTCTTTCTTTCTCAGTCTGAAAATGCAGCCAACCAGCGTTTTTATAGTAACATTCTAGTTGCTATTTTTTTTGCCAACACTGTTAAGCTAGTATTATACAATGACAAATAAAATGATTAAAACACATCAAACTGATGTTAAAGAGATAGAAACAGCGCCCACGTATCTGAATCAAAGGTTCTAGAGCCTAGTTCATAAGAGCCTGTTTCTTTTAAAATATATACATAAATGCGCAGTTAAGATTGTCAAAAAAAAAAAATTATATATAAGAAACAGCTGTAGATTGATTTAATTGTCGCATCCAGCTGAGAATTGATGTCTGCAGGAGGTGATGCTGAGCCCCACAGCCTCCTCCTACAGCATGTCCCAGCTGACCGGCTCCACAGAGTACAACGTCCGCCTGCAGGCCATCGCCGGACCACAGAGGAGTCGGTCCGTCACTGCCGTCTTTTCCACGTAGGCGACGCGGAAAGAAGCATGCTTTCCTCTGTTGTTCATCTTGGAGAGGTGGTACACGCTATATCTGCTCTTCAAATCCTGGACGCTTGTTTCCTGAATCTGGCCCTTCAGTTGGTCAGCTGCAGATCGCCGCGCGAGATCAAGCGCCAGATTTTACTGAACGGAGAGACTAATTCTGGTCTTTACAATTCATCTACATCGGAGGCGAGGGAGAGCTCTATCCAGGTTTACTGCCATGAGCACAGATGGGGCGTGCTGGATGGTGAGACGCTCTCATGCCAAAAACCATGTATAGAAGAACTTGCAGCTACTGTATTTCCTAAGGACGCACCAAACATTCGGCAACTGAATGTATTTGGACAAATGTTGAAAAAAAAGATGCATTCAGACTTCAACGGGAGAGAGTTGGTGAGGCCAAATAGTAGTGTTTGACGCAATCAAAGTTTGGTTAATCAAAGTGCATCAATGACCTTGCACCTTCTTGAAAAATGACGAGATGAACCTTGTGCTATCCTTCTAGGCACTTTAACATTGGGAGTTGGGTCATTCCAGACCCACTCAGACAGTGCTCTGAACCTTTTTTCTTCAATGATTTGTGATCTTCACTGGTGTCCATGGATTACATGAAATCTTCCACCTTTATCCACCTTTGTCATGGTAGGGAGAACACGTCAATGTGAGGGGGTCATCTAAGATAGCATTAAGGGCTAAAAGCCAAACACTCCAGAACCACAAGTATGCGGCTTTTGTAATGAAGTACCTAGCTGTAGAGGATCATGCCTTTAATGTTGTGGAAGACATTGGCTTTCAGAGGCCTGTGCAGTACACTGAACCTCGTTATACGATACTAAGCTGGCTGTATTTCTTTATAAGTAGTCAATGTTTCTTTCTTTTCATTTCAAAGCTTAAGTACCGTTATTGACAAATCTGTTCTGACCCTGAATATATGTTGTGTGTCTGCTTAAGGTTGTTATGCGTAGCTGGACAGCCCATACTGCTTATTTTAATAACATATCTATTAGCCTATCCACTATTTGAATGGATTTTGATACGTAAGACCTACCCTAATATACATGAAACCCCTGACATTCTTAAGCGGAAATGTGACCGAATAATGAAATTATGAAATAAATTAATTTATTTGAAAAACATGTCTAAAATAAATTTTAGGCTATTTAAGAAATATGAAAACACTATCTAAAAAACTCAATCAATAAGCATTTTATATTCCCTAACTGTTGTGTATTTGACCAAGCATTTCAATTTGATTCTGCTTTGGCCACATTTTATTTGGGTTTTCCACCTCAGCCAGTCGCTTCATCCGTCAGTTCCTCCTCAGGTTTTCTCAGACGTCAGAACGAAGGCTGATTTCTTTTTCAGGAACTGAAAAATCTACACCGCTTGGCTTTGGGAATATGAACGAGGAGTTCTGGCTGGGTATACACCCACTTCTCCACAGCTTTATCTTGATCTCATCTTCCATCACTCACAGCTCTGAACCTGGGTTACAGGTCTCTCCAGTTTACACAAAATCACAGCTTTGGGACACTATGAGCTTCGAGTGGACCTGAAGGACAAGGGGGAGTCGGCCTATCACTAATACGCATAAAAAGTTTACTTTTCAGAGCCAAGATCGCGCTTACAAGATCAACATAGAGCGAGAAGGAACTGCAGGTAGGAGCTGTCTCTACCTTGGGGCTTGTTGGGACAATAGAGCCCAGCTTAAACCAGAGAAGATATAAACAATCCTAAACTAATTGTGATCAGAAACGGTTGGAATTTCACCTTCAAAACAGAAATAAGCATAGCTCCTAGACTACTGTAACTCTTCAACCATTTACGCAATTAACAAAATTCCAGTGGATGATATGCAACATTTTAGTAGAAAAATGCTTACGCTTATAACGTAAATCAGCTGATTCTGTTGTGGGGAAAAGCTGTATGCTGTTATGCAGCACTTTGTTAGTAATGTGTTGCATATTGGTGCAAAGCTGGTACACAAAGCAATTTTATTTTTTTATCTGAATCGCTGATTCATATCAATTGTGTAAATGGTAGAAGAGTCATGCTATGCCAAAGAGCGTGTGGGGTTCAAGGGTTAAAATTTGAAACATTTTGGAGTTGCAGACATGCAGATGGGTGGACTTGGTGACTTGGCTGGGAAAATCATGGAAATAATTAGATGTGATCTGCTCTGAGAGCTGACTGGATCACGGAAAGCCCCACCTGCAGTGAGAACAGGTTTAAGCTCTGCAGCAGATGAATCAAAACCACAGAGTCTCCAATGACGTCCTTCATTAGAGGACACAGATTTTCCTTCAACTTTACCCAGGATTTTCTTGAGAAAAGTGTAGGAAACTGGCTCGTCTTCCCTTTTTATGCTATTAGTGGGATATAATCATACAAAGTGGGCTAGGAGGAGGAATGCAGGAAAGGGGTCTGAAGATTAGTGGAAGTGGCTAGATGATAAACAGTGAATTTGTTTACCAAATGGAAATCTTACAGCAGGAAAGTTTTCATAAATATTTATGAACCTTGGGGCAAAAGATCTGCTTTAAAACATTTTTTTTAATTCTACTCTGACATTCTGACTAGTAATAATGTTACTAATTCCCTTTTGTGGTGAACTCCGGTTTGTGATCCCTGAATCTGCTGAAAACCTTCGCGAGAACTTCTTTAAAAAATAAACTGGTTCCTTGGTGGTTATAAGCTGAACTGCAGCCTCATCATGTTTCAGCAGCAATGCACCAAAACAAAAAAAACAAATTCTAATCTGCATCAACATTGCATTTCTTTTTTGAGAATTGGTCACTTCCAACAGAGGAAGGACCTGAGAATTAATCATTTTTTCTAAATACTATTATTTATGAGTTGCATCTGAAATCAAACAAGCACAAATCATAAAGAATGGTGAAATAATAAGGAAATAAAAGGGTAACAAAATGGAAAGAAATGTCTCAAAAAAGTCATATCCAGATGTCTATTTTTGTCATTTAAGATAAAATCCATGCATAGACTCAGTTCAGGTTTTCAACCATTTCAAATAATTTCACAGCAATTTTACTTCAACAATTTTATAAACAGAAAAGAAAATGCACATAGAAAACTATAAAATTAAAAAATTATTTTTTTGTAGATGAAAAATGTTCTTTGAATCATCATTTACTAGTATGTCATTAACTGTAGGTCTTTTTATAAAACGTTTTTATTTTATTTCAAGTTACCAGGGATAGATCTCTTTTCTTTTTCAGTTTCTGTCAGTCTTTTGCAGGGAAAATCCTTCATTTAGAGTGTTTTAGTAGAAATCACTGTTGACATTTCCTCAGTTCTCATTAAGGAAAGACTCCAAGTTTACTGTCTTTGGTTTTTCCTGGAAGCGTTTTAAAGGTTAAGTATCAAAAAGCATTGAATGAATCCTAGGAAAAACGAGCAATTCTTTTCTCAGATTTTCATCAGCGAGCGTGCAGAACCGCACCAGATTCTCCATTTAACGCCCAACTAGTGACTTACGAGATTTACCACCAGGGCCTTTCGCCTCTTCTCCACCTACGATAATGATACAATGATATCGCTGCGGACTAACTGGGCGCCTGTCCTACAAAGCGTGCTTTCTGGTATAAAAACTGCCATCGAGTCAACTTAATGGGGAAATACGGGGACAGCAGTCATAGTAAGGTACGTACAGCTGCCATAAAATAATTTTCTTTCAACTTGAATAAAGTTCTGTCAGTTGAGACTCATTGGTAGTTCTTATCGACTAGATCACCTCTACTTTTATTTCTTTTTTAACAAATGTCTGCATGTATTTTTAAAACTCTGCAGGGGATTAACTGGTTCCACTGGAAAGGACACGAACACTCCATCGAGTTTGCAGAGATGAAGATCCGCCTGCCAATCTCCTCAAATTCTAGAAAGCAGCAGGAAAGCGATCGTGAGTCGTGAACCTCCCCTGTCCCAAAGTGCACTCACCATCAAACCCCTATTTCTTTCCCCACATCTAAGCTCTGACTTATTCGCTTCAGTCCAGAACATCAACAAAGAACTGGTGCAAGATTTAGCCCTTTTGTTTGTCGCCGTGTGACTGTTTCCCCCAAAGAAAAGAGCTGTTTTCCCCTTTATGGGTTGGACATTTGTGTGTCAATGTGACTGCCCCGCCCAAAGTCAGGAAAACTGGGAACCTGCCCCCCATCCCTGAATCTGTCATGTGTATTTTAGGTGAATCGTGTTTTAAATTAAATGAAACCCTTCATGAGAAAAGTTTCTGTTCTAGTGATCATAAATTAAGTCTTTATTGTACAAACATCCACCGAACGTGCTTGTTGTGAACCTCCACTTATGAGCTGCTGCTTTCTGGCAGATCAAACATCTGCTGCTCTGTAACCTTTACTACAAATAAAAACCTGTTTGCTAAAAGTGTGCGGCTGTAGTTTCTCTCGATCCAGCAGGGGCAGTGTTTGCTTACTCTTCTTGAAACCGAAGGTAACATTTTCAAAGATGATCTAACTGCTTTAAGCCTTATAAGATTTTTAAAAAGATGTGAATGTTTTGTTAAATCATTGCAATCATTAAAGTTAGTCTGAAAGTACAATTCTTTCTAGATTGTTGATCCTGTATCACTAAATAAGAACAGATTCAAATAGACTACTTCTGTCATTTCTCTGAAGACATTTATTCATTTTGCCTGTTTGACAAAACAATTCAGTTCTTGCAGGGGGAGCGTCCTCTTTACGCATCGGGGCTTGTTCTTATAAATATTCACGTGAGTTTTATCTTTTCAAACTTCCATTTTTACTAAATCTACACGTTCAGCAGGTTTTATCCAACTGTGAATTGAAGCCAAGGCTGTTTGCCAACTTGTTTAAATCAGTGCTTGAGGCCCAATTTGGATAGAAATGATTGATCTGGGGTTCTTTTCTTTCGTTTCTTTGTTTTGTGTCTGTCTTTCGGTAGCAGTCAGGGGGCGCCGTTTGTTTGTTTAGCAGCCTTATTTAACCCTTGTGCTATCCTAGGCACTTTAACGTTGGGAGTTGGGTCATCTAGACTAGAGGTATAGATCTTGAGCTCGAGTCAGAACCCGACCCGTCCCAAATTTGGGTCAGGGACTAAATGACAATCATTATTGTCTGGTCGGGTCGGGCCGGGCCGCTGACTTTTTAATAACATAACGCTTATAAAAAAATTTATACTAAAAATGATGTGTAGATACTAAACTAAGGAATACTTGTTATAAATAAAGAATTTGGTTAAAACAGAGAAGGCGCTGTAAGGTAATTGCTATATAACTACTACTGAACAGGAAGCGCAGACGCAGAGCTGCAGTATTCACAGAATGAGTATGTAGTGCCCATCTTTCACTCTCTTTGTCTGGCCTCTGTTCTGTGTTCCAGCTATTTCGCTTTGCAAATGCATTTATCATGATCATAAAAATATGTAGATTCTTTTAACCTTAAGAAATCTTGCGATTTTTTTTTCTGCCAAAAATACTATGGGATAAATTGAAATTTCAAGCTAATTGGTCGGGCTCGGGCTGGGTTGGGCTTTAATGCCCGCGGGCCTGGGTCGGGCTGGAATTTTTAGGCCGATCTTACCTCTAATCTAGACCCACAAGACAGTTTGAACCTTTTTCAAGATTTCTGATCTTCACTAGTGTCCATGGATAACATGAAATCTTTCCACCTTTATCCACCTTTGTCATGGTAGGGAGAACACGTCAATGTAAGGGTGGGGGGTCATCTAAGATGGCACAAGGGTTAAGTACATTTTGCTCTTCTCCGGTTATCGGTTTCAGCTTATGTGTCGGTTCTAGTTCTGGACGTGATACGAGGGTGCTCTCTGGTACAGGAACATTGTGTTCAACATCAGAGAATCTTGGTGGCACAGAGCTGAGTGTTTTCTATATTGCTTTCTAAGGTGTGGAAATAACTTCCGACCTGGATTTCCACCAATGCCTGCAGCCCAGGTCCACCCCCCTTCCTCGAGACGCTTTCTGCAAATCCAGAACTCGACTCGAGTGGAATTTTTCTCCCTTTTTTTCTAAACAAACATCTTCTTTGAAGAGGTGTGCAGACCTGCAGAACTTTTTATTCATGCCTGAAAGAGGCCAGAATATCTGGAATATTAAACACAGAATTTGTTTTTCCCGCTCTTGGCTGTAGCGGGATCAAACCTCTCAACATGTTAGACTTTTCACAGAGCCAACAAGACAAATGGCTGTTGAGATGGTTTGAAGGGATCAGCCTGCGGTTAAGGAGCTCCAGTTATTTGCATTCTAACAGTGGTTAAGGTTCCAACCATTGCAATGGCTGGCATGAAAGAGGTTTATATTTGTACTTGTTTTTTTGTATTGTGTGGCCCTGCCATGTGCTAGCTGGGGACCTAGAAATTACCGGACCCCACAGTGCCCTGATGCATGCTGGGAAAAGCACCAGTGTGATTGTGTGTGAACGTCCTGGGGGGTATTCCAGGAAGCGTGTTTAAACTAGCCTGACTTTAACCCGAACTCCTGGCTGAACTCGAACTTGCTTATCGGGTATACGGTTCCAAAAGTCCGGATATGAGTTGACGTAATTACACTTGACTGGTAAATCTCTGGGTTAATGGGCGGCACAGCAGGTACATAAAGCATTCTACAGATCGTCGATTTCGAGTCACCATGGAAACAGGAGAAAAAAAAAAATAGTGCTATACTTCAGTGAGACGGAGTCTGGATATCGATGGCGTATGAAGATATAAAAAGTAACACGGGCTGCATCATCAGCAAAAGAAAGAGTTTCTGCTTGGTAGCTCTGGCTGAACAGACAAAGTAATCGCGACGAAGTTTCTGATCTTATTTTCCATTTTCCTTGTAGACGAGACATATATTTATAGAACTTTGTCCACTTTAAGCACCTTAAATTAATTACTTTATTGCTAACAAGTAATTGATTTAATTTATTCAACCTAATTTCTACGCCTATAAAAACTTAATTAGTGCTTATACAACTCCAAATTGATGTATTTATCTAACCAAATGCTCATATTACTCCAATTCAATTAATCCTTTTCCATCTTAACTTCTATTATAATTTGAATCCTCATATGTCTGCTTGAGCCGCAGATATACTCATTTTTATAACAATAAAAAGAAAGAAACAATACACACGGAATGCATACATTCATTTACCAATTTTCTAATCTGGTCAGTATGGTACTGTAAACTGTGCTATATATAATCTCAACATCCTCTCCTCCCTCTCACTCATGGTGCAGAGATTCTGGGTTTAGTAGGACAAAATAACTAGAAAAACAGTAAAAACAGCTTAAACAACTAAACACATTTGGTCAAAACCCACAATAAAAATACTAAATATCTACAGACAGGCAAAAGGCAATGGTATCCCAGAATTCCTTGCGGTGCTGATCTAACAGCAGCACCAAAGTTACACCTACTTAATTGAATTAATTTCAAATGAAAGAAAAATAACTGTCTGATAACTACGTTATTTTTTTAAGCTGACTTAACAAAAAATATATTTATCTTAACTGAAGCAAATAATTAAGTTAGATCAAAGTAAAAAGCGACCTTTTTCCAACATCCATATGTGGTCTTATCTTTTCACAGTGGAAAAAGTATTATCTGAGCTTCTTCATCCACTAAATGGACACGCCCATGCTTCTTTCAATTCTCTGAAACAAACTAGCCTTCAACTAAAGCTGCTCCAGACCAGGTTATGTTTAGGGCATGAGTTGCTATGGCAACCTGACATACCCTGAAACATACCTCCATTTCTGGAACCAAAAGCTGAGGTTATCAACTTCCTTAGCCTCAAACTTACTATGTGGAGCTAGCATAACCTGCTTGAATACCCCTGGTTTAAAATCTGGAGAACATGGACTCAGCAGAGGGAATTTCAAACTGTAGCACCTTCGGCCACTTGAAGCTAAGCTAACCTCGATTAGCTAAGATCCATCAAAAATATTTCGTATTAGTACATGAAGGCGGAAACTAGTTGTCTGCAGCCTAAAAATGTCGTTGTCATTACAGATTTAGTCTTGCTTTGTTTTCCATCACACCTGAGAGAGAAAAATGAATCGCTTTTTGAATGCATAACTATTGGAATCAGAAAGTTTTTTTGGCAGGTGATAAAAAATGGGCGGGCTTAAACTCCAACACTGCTCAGTCCTGCTGTTTCTGACAAGGGGGATTTCAAGAAATCCTTTTCTTTTAATGCTAAAGAGCAATATGACCAATCTGAAGCCCCCCCCTCAGACTACCCCTATTTGTGCTAGGTAACAGTGCCAGGTAACCATTCTAAACATTCGAAACATTTTCTTTGTAAAAAATAGTTGAGAAGCACTGCAGTACGCCTTCGCTGTACCAAAGTAACAGTGTTGTTCCTAAAATTGATAAAGATCGTTCAAAATTGTTCAGCTAGTTTGAATAAGTGAATTATCCCTACGTTGGATCGTTTATTTCTCTAGTTCCTTTGCCCCATCCTTGTAATTCCTGGCTAATCTAATCGAAGAGATCTTTGAATATGTGGTTTTTGTTTACAAGCTTTTAGTTTTGAAACGGAAATGTCCGTAGTCAGCAGTCTGAATCCAGACCAAACACCAGATTCAGAACTCGATCTGAACCACATGAAGCGGACTATGTCCAGACCGACGTTCATTTCCAAGTCAAAATACGCCCTTAGAAAATTTGAGTTCCATGATTCTAGGGTGGGGCCTGGCTGCCGCTGCTCCTTGCCCTTCTGCCGTGGTTTCGGGTGGGGGTCGTGGCCTCCGGTGCCTGGCGGGGGCGGGGGCCTGGTCGGGGTCGGGTCCGTGCTTGGGTGGGCGGCTGGGGCTGCATGGTCCTCTGGGCTTGGGTGGGCGGCTGGCTTGGCTTGGGGAGGGTCCCTTGCCTGTGCGGGGTTATGGGGGCTCCTGCTCGGGGGCAGTGGCGCTGGGATCGGCCCTTCCCTGCTCTGGGACGGACGGGCACCTTAGGGCCCCCGGGTCGCTTCTGGGGGTCATCCGCCGCTGCGGGTCTGGAGGGTGGGGCTTATTTGCCCTGTCCTGTGAGGGCGCTTATTATTTATTTTTATCTTTTTCTCTATTTTTATTGTTGTTATTTTATGATAATTTTGACTCTGATCTTTTTACTCCAGTTTTTCCTCTTGGGGGACCCATTTTTCTGGGCCACCCCTGGCTTGACCTGTAGGCATAAGCGGTGCCCGGCTCTGGTTACGGGCTGGGGTCCCGCTTTATGGTCTAATATCCATGGAGTGGGCCCTAGGTTGCTCTGTGTTGGGCGTGGTTGTGGTGGTGGCTCTGTCCTCGAAGGCCTTGAATAAATGGATCCCTTAATTATATCGTTTTTTTCTCGCAGCAGTACTAAGCCAGACTTTTTAGCTGCAGTTCTTGTTGCTGTTCAGGGTTCTCTACTGGGGAACTGGGTGGGTGTGTGGGTATGGGGGTGGTGAGGAGGGTCCCATCTGTGATTGTCTGTTTGCTGTTTTTAACAATTCTGTTTTTTTTTTTTACTGTTTTATCTGCTTTAATGTTAAGTGCTTTGTGTTTTTAACTGAAATATAAGAAAATATAAATAAATAAAGTTTGAGTTTGAGTTTAAAATATGTCCAACACAAGAGGCCCTCAGCTCTCATCTGTCTGCCCAGCTGTTGGACAGGATTGCTAAATGTCCTGATGCACCCCAACAGATTTGTTTCTTTGAGGGGTCTTGTTTTGCCATGAAAAAGAGTAAAAGAAAAAAGTTGTGATGTACACAGAAAAAGTTTTCAGTGCAGTCAGAATCTCCAGCATCTTTGTCTCTTCTTTTTCTGTTGTAGTTGAAAAGCACTTGGCTTGCAAAATCTGGGATCTATTTGTTTGTATCTGAGATGCAGAGGCTGTCGGTTGAGGGTTTATTCAAGACGTCAACCTCACTGCTGACCTACTGTTTACAAGCAAGCTTACCCAACCTAACAGTTATGAAATTATTGAGATAAAACAGGACCAATTCTGAGAAAGCTTTCAACCATGAAACCATTCCAAGGATCAAATCTGTGTTGAAAGGGAACATTCTTAGGCGTGGGAAATAAGGTTTTGCTAATTCAACCTTTACCCCTTTTTAGGAAAAAAGGGCATTGTATTGTCATGCAGAGCATTCAGATATTAATAAAACAAATCACAAAGCAACCCCGAAAGTGAACTAAAATAATCCTAATACAACATTTTGCAATATTTCTTTTGTCAGGCACTACAACTGCTTTAGCTTATAGCTATTGAAGCATTACTAGCTCTCATCTTAAACTGGATATACTTAATGAACCCATAACCCTTGTGCTATCCCCTACCATGACAAAGGTGTGTAAAGGAAGAGGATTTCATGTAATCCATGGACACCAGTGAAGATCACAATCATTGAAGAAAAAGAAATGAAGGCTTGTCGCGAGGGGGCCTAGATGACCCAACTCCCAACGTTAAAGTGCCTAGGATAGCACAGTGGTTATATAGTTAGAAATGAAAGAAGAATGTGACCTGGGTTTTATATTCATTAAAAAAACAGGGAGGCTGTTATTGTCACACCCACCTTAGTATTTTTCTTCTGCTTTTTTATGTGTGGTCTGCAGCATTCAGAGTCGCCATAAAATGTTTATAGCATTGGATTCTGCCATTTTCTTCTCTTTGTTGTTAAAGTTCAGAAGTTTTTCAGTCATTTGAAAAATGAAGTTGTTCTGTTAAAAAAAAAAAATCCTTTTTTTAGAGTTTGGGACCTTTTAACCCCAGTTATCTCCCAGGCACTTGTAAGGGTGGGGCATCTAAGATAGCATTGGCACATGCAGTAACGTCCAGCCTAAAAATAAATATTATTTAATGAAATGTCAAAATTTGTTTAGTAAAGACAATTGCTGCCCTAAATTTTTTATCAAAACTTAACTCTTGTGCTTTTAGATGACCCCAACCCTTACATTGACGTGTTATTCCTACCATGATAAAGGTGGACAAATGCGGAAAGATTTCATGTAATCCATGGACACCAGTGAAGATTTTGATTTGATTTGAAATGGTTTATTTCAAGCAATAAAGTAGAAATAATACAAAAATCTTCGGAACTCTTCCATCATTTCCCAAAGTGGCGTAAGCTTAGCGGACACTTGGTCCATAAAACTTTTCAGCGTTTCTTGAATAATGTCAAGAGTCTTTTTGAGGTCTTCGTATTCCTGGGTTTTCTTAGGGGCCATGGTCAGCTCTCTTTTTTGGAGAAAATCAACTTTCTAAGTAATTTGAAGATAGTTGTTTTCGCAGAGAGGCACGCCACGCGTCCTGCTGTGTAACCCGGAACCGGAAATCCGGAAGATCACAAATCATTGAAGAAAAAAGGTTCAGAGCACTGTCTAGTGGGTCTAGATCAGTGTTTTTCAACCAGTGTGCCGCGGCACACTAGTGTGCCGTGGGAGATGGTCAAGTGTGCCATGGGAAATTGCCCTCATTAACTGATTTAACAACATTTTCCATCTCCAGGATTTCAGTTCTCTGTTCATCCCTACAGGCTCTGATAAAACACTAAGAAATTGGGAATATGAAAGATCGTAAAATACTTTTTTCTTTGTGTTTATTTGATTCTATAAAATACATTTTGATAAGGATGACAGTACCGCGATTTAGCCGCAGCTTCAGCTGTTAGGAAAATTTCCTCCCCTTTAACTGTCTCCACCAATCAGTCTTGGGATCTTAATCACATGTCATCAGTCTGACCAATCAGAAGTGGTTAAAGTCTTCACTTCCTTGTTCTGAATTCTGCTGGAAAAGTCGCTCAGTTCTAAGAAAAATACCAGCTAAAGCTCGTCTTTAGCGGTGTAGCTTTCCACAGAATCCGGTGTCAGACCGTGGAACAAGTGAACAAAACAATGAAGCTCAGAGACGCTAGTCTCTCTGCGTTCGGCGGATTATTGAACTACATCTCCCATGATACATTTGGTTAAAGTGTGTGTGAGCGTCTGGGCGCGCGACTCTCTCCTCTTAACATTGTGAAACCCTAACGACCACAAATCAAACAGTTTTTAAATCTTTTAACGTAACTTTTATCACATCTTAAAAAGAAACAGCTGCAGCTTCCAGCTTTTTCTTCCACAATTATCACAAAAATGCATGTGAGATCATGGAGGGACTGTGGATCAATACAGACCGAGTTCTCCCTTTTTTTTTTTTTTTTTTTGAATGCCGGTGTGCCGCGGGATTCTTTTCAAGGTTGAAGTGTGCAGTGGCTCAAAAAAGGTTGAAAAACACTGGTCTAGATGACCCAACTCCCAATGTTAAAGTGCCTAGGATAGCCCAAGGGTTAAAATAGTTCAGTAATTTCGCTTGAATTACGTTTTTATTTTACCAGGAAGTCCCTTCAGGGTTAAATTTCAGTTTTGATATTTTCAAGATTTGTTCTTTTTTTTTATATTAATTGCATGAACAGAATCGCAGTAGGGTTAAAGCGTCAACATCAAGTGTTGAGCTTTTTACGTTGGCTGAAAGCGCCCAGCCTCGCGAGTCTCGAGTTAAACGTGGCGTCTGCACCCCCCTTGACAAAATAGGACACAGAGCATAAGTGTTCGGCGGGCTGTTATACTTCAAGCATTGTGTACACCACCTTTGCGGCTGTGGGTCAAAAGGTTCATGCCTGCATACAAGTGAACCAAAATTAGCAAACAGTTCTCTGAACTGTCATTGAGTTGCTGCACATTGTGATACGCTGAATGTTTGCACAGAGTTATATCACTGTTTGCTCAAAGCTCTGCCTCAAATTTACTCAGCCAACTCTCTCCTGCTGATGCAATCACCCAAACTCCAGTTTCTATTTAGTTAAATTAACTTTGCATGTTTTAACGTTCTGTCTGCAGTGGTTCAAACTCAATAATGTGGTTCTGGTTTTCTTCTAGGAATCAGCATGGACGTAGGATGTTTTCTAGGAGCTGCATGAAGATAAAGCCTGTGTTTAAATGGGACAAAGCGAAATCCAAAAGCATCATCTGATTTCTGCATTTGCCAGCTGGGCAAAGGTTACCGTGTTGCCTCAGAAAACCTGTTTGCATTGGTCACGCCATGCAGGCTGACTAAAACGCACTGGACGGCCATTAATCATGTTTTTCAAGGAAACTTTTTCCCAAGAGTCTGTGCTATATTTGAATTGGCTGTGCTCTTGGTGCCGGGTCCCTGGCAGTGTGTGAATATGGATCTAAATCATCTGCCTCGGCCTTGTCAGTGCGCCACATAATTTCCACTCCTTCATTGGACATACGCTTCTGAAAAACAGCTATTTTCATTTCTCTGTATTCCCTTTCAGTGTGAATGAACTGCTAATGTGTGTAGGGTAAATAAAATACCTGCACCAGAGCCTGCGATGATTTTGTAACTTTGTTTAAGGTATTTTTGATGGTCAATAACAGGAAATACGGGTATGTTGGGTAGAGATTTTCACCTAAAAAAAAGATATGAAACAAACTCGGGAACAATGCACAACCCCCCCCCCCCCCCCTTTAAATTTACATTGTAAATTTGTAGTATAAATTGTAAAATTTACAATTTAGGCCTCAGTGCAATTGGGCACAACTAACTTTTTAACATTTTTCTCAGTCACAGTATTTCCTTCTGAACTATTCTGATAAAAATCCCTAAGTCTAATTCTCCAGCCTCTTCTCTTGGTTCCAGTTCCTCCTCCAAAGCCTTTTCAAATGGTGAATAATGAGAACTCACAGCTTGCCTCTAATATGTTTTGCATTTTGTTTGCTGCATGATGAAAACATTGTTGGAAATGCTTTCAAGGGTGACGCATGAGGATAAGTTTCTTTTTCTGTATTTAGTATTGTCTACCTTCTTGAGACTTCGGTCACACTGTGTGGCAACCGCAACTTTTTTCAGTGGATTCAGCAGGTTTCCGCATTGCTGCTTTTGGAATTGGGAGACGGCAGTCGCAGTCAACACACCACAGAGTGGCCGTTTTAAGAAAACGTTTAAAATTTTATGGTGATATAATTGATCAACAGGAGGGTCTCCAAGGAGCCCAGAACTGTCTGAAGATCAGCCAATTCAGTGTGGGTGTTGCCTGAAGAAGCAATTTTTTAGCTCATTAAACATCCTGGGAAATGAACCTGAATACTAGTCCTACACCCAACCAACTGAACCATCAAGCCATGTTGTCCCTTCAATCAAACTAAACAGGCTTTCATAGTAGTAGGTTGTCATCTGGAATTGGTTTTTAAAGTTGAAGACGTTTCATCTCTTATCCAAAAAACTTTGTTGATACTGTGGTCCTTCTCCAGAGCTGTTAAGGCATTTCTTTCATCTGGGGAAAGATTGGAAGGTGGTGACAGTGCAGCCAAAATTTTAAGCCTCATTTCTTCAGCTTGAGATCCAGTCAAATTGTTCCTCTTTATGGTAGTTTCTATGGCTGTGATGAGATCTATCATGGGGATCTGATCAGGTGTAACCGAGAAATTCAGCCCCTAACTAACCTTGGATAGTACCTCTCTCTCCGTTTGAGTCAGCTCGCAGTCGGAAATATTCGTAATCCACCTCTCTCTGTTGATCAGTGCTTTGCCGTGGTTTTCTCTATTCCTCCTTTTTAGACTGTCCTTGAGGATCTGTTGACTGGTGAGAATCTGAAATTTCTTGATTTGCCTTTGCTTGCTTTTATTGTGTTGGGCCAGTTGGGCCGTCTGGGTGAGACCGACAATCTCCTGGAAAACTTCTTCAGTAACAGTTGTGGCCAAATTCTCCTGTAGATTATTCATTTTACTCTTTAGGTTGTTGATGATGAAATGCGTCTGTCCGATCCTGTCCTGTGACCCTTGTGCTATCCTAGGCACTTTAACATTGGGAGTTGGGTCATCTAGACCCACTAGACAGTGCGCTGAACCTTTTTTTTTTTCAATGATTTGTGATCTTCACTGGTGTTCTTGGATTACATGAAATCCTCTCCACCTTTATCCACCTTTGTCATGGTAGGGATAACATGTCAATGTAAGGGTGGGGTCATAGGATAGCACAAGAGTTAACCCCTACTACTATGATGGAATCTACCTGGATGAATGAGTGTCGTCATAGACATGAACATGCTTTATTCTAACTTTAATGGACTTAACCGACAAAAGCTGAGGATTAATCCTTCAGTTATGCTTCCTTAGCTTTGTATTTATTACAAAATATTGCTTTTTAAATCACTAAAATACTTTATGGTCAAGTATTACAAAGACAGTACTTTTAAAGTCCAGTAATGCATCACAATTGTAATTCTAAGAGTAATGTTTAACAATATTTTGAAGTACTTTGGAAGTAACATACAATCCTGTTCATACCTGATGAGTGACGACAGGAAAAAAAAAAAAAGCATTTTTGTTGCTTTTGATTATGTCAGTTTTAGAATAAATTCAAGCTCAACCGTTCTGAAATCGAGTTAAGAAAAATTGTTCATCTCTGCTTCATTCAATCCATTTTTTTGAGTGCGCTTCTATCTTTGTCGACTGCTGCTTTGGCTCAAGTAAGCCTTTAAAGATTTGCATGTTTTAGATCAATTAATCAGCATTTTGGTCGAACGCTGAATGAAATGATCTGATCTTTTAGCCTCTGCGGTTTGTCGGCGTTTGATTTTCAGCACTGCTTCGCTCTTTGTTCCATCCCATCAGAACAAACTGTGGGCTCTGCGCCTGATCTAATTTCTGCAATGTTCAGACAGATATCATTACATTATCCTGAAGCACTCACCGCCTTGAACAAAGTGGGCGTTTAACCCCGACGCGTCCCGAAGGAGATGGAATGCAAGAGACAAATTTCATTAGGCATGTCAGCGGGTCAATAAAATTCACTGTGTGGGAACAAGAATGCTCTAATACTCGTCAATCATTCTGATAATCTCCTAATGTCTGCAGTGGAGGCACCGTGGCCATGTCTCATCAAAATGAAAGCATTTAAAACGACAGGGACAGGCTAGCTTAATGTCAGCGACCTCTGACATCCACAGAAGTGATGGGGGGGTGGGTCTTACTTACAGCAGGGTGAGTGATCCCCTCTAATGGACCCCTGTTTCCAAGATTAACAGTGGAGTTTATTTAGTTAATCAGAGGATTTGATAAAGTCCTAGATTTTATTCTATTGTTTTGTTTCTAAAAGCAATGACATAAAATCCTAAAGGCCAGATGTCTCACCTCTGATTAAATAGTTCAGTTTAATATTGCTGCCAGCTTCTTGACTTTTAATCAGAGGTCAAACTGGTGTCAATCTCTTTTCTGTACACGGTGGCATCGCCCTCTTCTGTGGTTGTGGACATCAGGCTCTTACAGAGACAGAATCATTGAGACTTACGTTGCTCGTAACCTTCTAGTCAATCTTTTTTTCCCTGCAGCCTGGCCTAAATGAAGCGTCTTGTAATCCCAACCGGTGCATGGTCCCAGTACTTTTCTTTACATGTAACGCATTAAAAGCAAAACACATTTCATCAGATCCCTGCAGACCCCCATCATGTTGGACCTTAGCCTAAGAGGATTGTGTTAAGGCTGTGTATGATGAACCCTGCGTATGACAGGCTCAAGCTGTTTCACTACATGGGTCGTAACCTCATCTACATGTGTTTAGCCTAAAGATCCCCAACACAAAAACTCATTTAGCCTCATTAATTTTGTGCTATCTTAGATGACCCCACCCTTACATTGACGTGTTCTCCCTACCATGACAAAGGTGGATAAAGATGGAAAGATTTCATGTAATCCATGGACACCAGTGAAGATCACAAATCATTGAAGGAAAGGGTTCAGAACACTGTCTAGTGTGTCTAGATGACCCCACTCCCAATGTTAAAGTGCCTAGGATAGCACAAGGGTTACTATATGAAGGTAATTTTGATTTTAAACTCTGTTAGCAAAGGACTTTTTGTATACTACTACACTACTTAAACTCCTTATTTTGACCGAAAAAAATATATTTATTGCATTCTCTACATTTCTAAGCACAATTTAAATGCACAAAACGTGTGAGATTTGATTCAAATCAAAGATATTTTCAGGAAGTTTCATTGAACAGTATCACGTTTTAAGATACAAGATGACAAAAAGGCTAAAAGTTATGAACGCGCGTTTCCAGACTTTTTCTATCCCTGTCCCCCTAAACGATTATGTCTGCTCAAAGGCTGCTTAAAGTTTGATATTTGTGGCAAAAGACGGCATTAAAATAAAAAATAAAGTATTTGAAGTGGGTTAGCAGAATTAAACTGCTTCAGGTCTGACCTAGAAGTTTATGGACTCTTGTGTTTATGGTTGGTTACTTTAAATCGCCAAGCGCCCTGATCCTCTGCATCATCCTTTGTTTGCACTGGACATTGACTTTAATTCCTGTGATTGTTCCTACACACGACTTATTGTTTGCAATAACACTCTTCTATTTTTTTTTTTTTACAGGATTTTCATAAACATTTCAAATCATTTCTGAAAATCCCTTTATGAGATCAGCAGCACCTGCTCTAGCTCCCTGTCTATGTGATGTGCTGATGGTTTTACGGCTGCAGCTTTGACCGCAGTGACATAACACCCCAGCTCAGAACGGGAGCGCACAGGCTTGGTGATGGGGATTACGGCTCATTCTTCAGAGCGCTGGGTTTATTTTAAGGTCCAACTGGATAAAACAGGATTAGCATCACAATGAATCTGCTTGCATTCAAACCCAGAGGTCAGCTCCTCTGTGACCTTTGACTTTTGAGATGTTTGATAATCCCCATCTGTGTTGTGATGGCTAAACATGAATCTAATGAGCTGTCATTCCAGCGAGGTGCCCATTTTTGATCAGCTCAGGTTTTCCTTCGGCTGGTGACAGCTTTTATTTCTTAGCGCATTTCCTCCACTGTTGCAGCTACTGGAGATCACATACAGACAGGCTTGCTGGATGGAAGAGGAGGTGCTGAAAGTCTCCGGCCGCAGCGCCAGTGTTTGCAGGTCCTTTTTAGGCAGCGTTACTTCCATTTCTTGGGTAATCCAGCGCTGCTACTGAAAGTCCAGGTTAATCACTGATGGGCCTCGCTTGTGTGAAAGCATTGAGGACAACATAGAAGGCCAGGTTCAATGTCTGTTTAATGACCCGTTTTGTGCCCGGACTTGTCCTTACAGCAGCTCCTATTAGTCTTTTAGATTGACGTTAGTTGGGTTTTGTACTACGTAGAAGTTTAGTTTTGGTTTGACTTTCCAGTTTAAAAAAACGCCTTTTATTGTCCCTTAAAAAAATCATCCAGTCTGTGTGCTTTTGACAAATCCTAAAATCAAAATATGAGGATGCTTACTCCTAAAAATTATGAATAAGAAAAAAAATGTATTTTAATTATATGTTTTGATTTTTTCAGAGCTGAAAACTATTAGATGGTTTAACTCTCCAATCCAACCCCTCAGAGCTGAGTGTCAAACGGGAAGGCATTGGGTCTTTGATATGATTTGGCCTTGATTTAAGCTCACAACCTACCAGGTAAAGGGTGGATACTCTATCTACCACAAGGCCACTGAGATGGAAAGGTGAACTTCTTTGAATCATTTTATTTTGAAAGGCTAAAGTGGGCGGAGCAAACTTCAGTCTATGTGGCCATCCTGTTTATGGCTTCAAGGGTGAGGGTTTGTACGACGTAGTTGAAGTCTTTGTATTGAAGCTCAAGTCAAATAGTTGGTGACAATTCCAAGTTACTTGACAAGTCTTTAGTTATAATTTTCAGGTTATTTTTTGTCCCACATTTGTATTGAGTAGGTAGATAGATTTGTTTGTCATTGGTACATTGACATTTTAAAAAGTTCTCTTTGGCCAGTGCATCATTCATACATTAAAACCCTTGTGCTATCCTACGGGGTCCAGATGACCCCCCCCTTTCATTGACGTGTTCTCCCTACCATGACAAAGGTGGATAAAGGGGGAAAGATTTCATGTAATCCATGGACACCAGTGAAGATCACAAATCATTGAAGAAAAAAGGTTCAGAGCGGTGTCTAGTGGGTCTAGATGACCCAACTACCAATGTTAAAGTGCCTAGGATAGCACAAGTGTTACAACAATTTAGTGTAATAAATTTACAGCTGAAAAATAAATCAAAAAGGACATAATTCAGTCATTTAAAACAAATTATAATCAATTAGCAGCTAACTAAAAAGCCCTTCAGTCATTAAAATAAGGATATATTTGAGAATTGTTAAAACCACAACAAATTGGTTCAGTCCAAATTTACCTCCCTCTAGTGCAGGGTGGGCATTTAGACCAGTGCCCTGTAAATTTCCCAGAGGTCTCTGTGGAAAACTAGTGTGCATCGATGCTCACCAGATTGACAAATATAGACCACAATGCATTGTGCTGGAATGATTTGTTCATCTGAACAAAATGTATGCAATGTTTTTTTAAATAACTAATCCAAATTTTCATTATCTGAACACAGTGGATTCATAAAAAGTGATATTTATTAGGTTTATTTATTTGGCATGTCAAAAAAAAAAATATTGAGCTCCCAGTGCTCTTTATTAATGATTATGCCCTTTTTAGCCCAAATATTTTAAAAAAACAACAGTTTTCTAGAACATAGTTTCTGCTGAGCGGCAGTAGTTAATCAGAAATTCGCCTCCACATTGGCCTAAATGAAGCCTTTCCATCATCCCTTTTTTTATTAAACTAAACTAAACTTTATTTATTTATATAGCGACTTTCATTTCAGTTAAAAACACAAAGCGCTTAACATAAAAGCAGATAAAATAATTATAAAAATGAAAATAATTAAAAACAGAAAACACAGGACAATCACACACAGATGGGACCCCTCCCTCACCAGATTCCTTCCTCCACCCACCCAGTTCCCCCAGTAGAACCCTGAACAAACAAAGAACTGCAGCTAAAAGAAGGTCTGGCTTGGTATATAATGGGGATCCATTTATTCCAAGGCCCAGCCCGACCCGGGGGGTCACTACCACAGTTCCCGCCCAACACAGAGTAGCCTCGGGCCCACTCCATGGCTATTAGACCACAGAGCGGGACCCCAGCCAGCCCAATGAGAATGGGAACCACAGTAACAGCACCCCTTAAAGGCAGAGCCGGTAGTGCCCCAGAACAATGGATCCCCAAGAGGAAACACTGGAGTAAAAATCATCAGAATAAAAATTATAATAAAATAACAAAATATAAAATAAGATATAACAATATCAGTAATTAAAAAATAAATGCTTATCATGCATTTTTGTGCAGCTCGAAGCGCTTTGACATTAAAAACAAAAAACACACAACATTACAGTAAAAACCCAACCCACCCTTCACCCTTCCCACTCCCCTCCATTAAAAGACATGACCCACTACAATGAATATTGACTATGCAAGTTAGAATAAATAAATAAATAAATAAATAAGCAAGCAAACAAACAAACAAGTAAGGCTTGGCTCTGCTGTGAGGAAACGGTACTTGGGAATCTCTTCATACCAGGAGCCAGCCCGGCACAGGGGAGCATCGCCACAGCGCCAACCAAGACCGGGACAACACTGGGGTCCACTTCACAGCCATGAAGCTGCAAAATTAAACCCCAGCTGCCCCAGCAAGGGCAAGAACTGCAGCAACAGCCACCGGGCAAGCCGGCAACCCTGGCAGAAAAGATCGCCACAAGAAACACTGGGGCTAAAATCATGATAAGATACTAAAATTATAAGATTTATTTAAAAAATAAAGAATAAATAAAGAATAAATAAATAAATAAATAAAACTGAGAATAAGATGCATAAAATGAAATTGAATACATAAAATAGCCTATAATAACACTAATAGAATAAATTAGCAGTTAAAATTAACTAAAAGCTAAATTAAAAAGGTGGGTCTTGGGCCTCTTCTTAAAAACCTCTACAGTCTCTGCGGCCCTGAGGCTCTTCGGCAGGCTGTTCCACAGGCGAGGACCATAATGGCAGAAAGAAGCCTCACCATAAGCAATTACTAAAGTCAAGTAAAAGCCAGACTAAAAAGGTGGGCCTTCAGCCTCTTCTTAAAAACCTCTACAGTCTCTGAGGTTCTCTGGCAGGCTGTTCCAACAGGTGAGAGACGTAATGGCGGAATGAGGCATCAACGTGTGTTTTGGTCCTCACCTTAGGAACAACTAGGAGGCCAGTGCCAGAAGACCTCAGGGTCCGCGAGGGCTCATATCTTAAAATAATAATATTTAAATAAGAAGGCCCAAGACCATTAAAACATTTACAAACCATTAAAAGAATTTTAAAATCAATCGTGAAACCCACAGGGAGCCAATGCAGCGATTTTAAAACCGGTGTAATGTGTTCCCGCCCCCTGGCCTTGTCAGAACTCGTGTCGCTGAGTTCTGCAATAGTTGTAGATTTGAGATCGACTTTTTTGGTAAACCAGAGAGCCGGGCATTACAATAATCTAGACGACTAAAAATAAAAGCATGCATCAGCACCTCTATGCTGGCAACAGAGAGGAAAGGGCGGACTCTGGCAATGTTTTTAAGATGATAAAATCCTGTTTTCACAACATTTCTGATGTGAGGAATAAAACTCAGCTCAGAGTCAAAAAGAACGCACAGGTTTCTCACACACTGAGAGGGTTTAAAATTCCTAAGTTTGGGTAAAATCATCTCTCTAATGTCTTCAGGACCAATGATTAAAACTTTAGTTTTGTCCTGGTTGAGCTGTAAGAAGTTTTCTGCCATCCATGACTTTATATCTAAAATACAGTGTAACCCCTTGTGCTATCCTAGGCACTTGAACGTTGGGTCATCTAGACCCACTAGACAGTGCGCTGAGCCTTTTTTTTTAATGATTTGTGATCTTCACTGGTGTCCATGGATTACATGAAATCTTTCCACCTTTATCCACCTTTGTCATGGTAGGGAGAACACGTCAATGTAAGGGTGGGGTCATCCAAGATAGCACAAGGGTTATAAGAGTGTTAACAGGTTCAAGGTCATCAAGAGACACGGTGATGTAAAGCTGTGTATCATCAGCATAGCTGTGAAAGTCGACGCCGTGTCTCCTGATGACATCCCCAAGAGGCAACATATATAAATAAAAAAGTATTGGACCCAAAATTGAACCCTGGGGAACCCCACAACTTCTTTCATGGACTCCTGAGGGCCGAGTATGCATACTTACAAAAACGTGTTGATCTATGAGATAAGACTGAAACCAGTTAAGAGCAGTTCCTGAGAGGCCAACCCGACTCCTAAGTCTGTCTAATAAAATCTGGTGATCTACCGTATTTAAGGCGGCACTAAGATCCAGCAGTACCAGAACAGAAAGTTTCTACGAGTCATAATTATGTTTGAGATCATTTAACATTTTTAAAAGGGCCGTCTCAGTACTGTGATCTGTTCTAAAACCAGACTGACACTTTTCAAGAACATTATGTTCATTTAAAAAAATCATGTAATTGAATAAAAACAAGAATTTCAGTAATTTTGCCTAAAAATGGTAAGTTGGATACAGGTCTGTAATTGTCCATAATATTTGGATCCAAGTTACTCTTCATCAGAAGGGGCCTCACCACCGCCGTTTTAAAGGCAGAGGGAAAGACCCCCGTCTGAGGAGAGCAGTTTACTATGTTTAAAACCTCTGACTCAAAAAATCCATAAAATGTTTTAAAAAGAGAAGTGGGAATGGGATCTAAAAGGAAGGTTGTAGTGTTTGCTTGGGGAAAAAACTCAACCAAGCACCTCTGCATCAACCAGGGCAAAACTCTCCAGTGTTTCCTTTAGTAAAGACAATGCCACTGACCTGCTAGGATTACTGTTATGTACCGGTTGAAGGTTAGATCTAATCGCATTGACTTTACTCCTGAAGTGGTCAGCAAAGTCCTTACATGCAGTTTGTGAGTGAGGCATGATAGGTTGTGTTTATTGTCTGTAATGAGATTTGAAAAATAAAGATCAAGTCTCCGTGCCTGTTTGACAGCATGGTTGTAAATTTTTAGCTGATCCTTAAAAAGGTCATAAATTTCCTCTCTGCTCTCCTACAAATTCTCTTCAATTTTAAAATAGCACCGTTTCTCCAAGGCGTCTTTGGATTCTGTTTCAGGATTTTTGTTTTCGGCGGAGCTGCAGAATCAATGGCAAACTTAAGTCTGTCATTAAAATCATCAGTCAGAGAATCACAGGACAAAGGTCAAATCTGAGCAGGAGTTTGTTTTAAAATGTCAATAAAACGTTCTGCCACTTCAGGAGTTCTATGTCGTTTCGTCACAGTTCCCATTGAGTCCTCTTGCTTAATAAAACCGGTCATATTAAAAAACACACAATAATGGTCAGAAACAGCCAAGTCAACAACAGAGGACACACCAGCAGACAGGCCGTAGGTGATGACCAAGTCCTGGGTGTGTCCTCTGTTGTGAGTCGGTTGTGCCACATGCTGGGTAAAATCCATACTATTTAAAATATTCAAAAACTCAGAGGCAAAAGGATCATTCATGTTATCAACATGAATATTAAAATCTCCAGTTATTAAAAACCTATTGTCCCTAAGAAGAATAACATAAAAACTCTTGTGAAAAAACCGGAGGGAGGACTTTGTGGTCTGTAAACAGACACTGCTAGTATACTGTAGGTGAGTTGCTGAACAGGAAGGAATGATGGTCAAATGAAGGATGATCAGTTAATGTAATGTTTTCAGTTTTGTATGCCTTGTTGAGCAATTGATGCTGTTCCACCACCTCTGATGCCGGTAATTGGCTACTGTGGTAGTTTTTGACTAAAGCCTAATTAAACAGAACAAGGTAGCCATAAACAGGAGTGTCAGAATGGAAGAACACTCACAACAGGTACCTCCCTCCTGCTTCTTACCTGCCAGGTTCAGGTTCCAACTGAGATCGGATGAGGAACGCAAAATCTGGAGCCACTAAAACAGCCGATTTCTGAGCACCTGAGGGTGACAGAAGATCATTATGAGCGTCAGATTTCATCATCCGACATCCTTTCAAGGTTATTTTAGGATTTTAGCTGGATTTACACTAATCTGAGTATTGAAACAAAAAGAAAATCCACACACACTTGTTTTAACTTTTAAGGGTCAATTCAAAGTTTAAAAAAATCTATAAATATTCTTGAAGCAGGAGAATGTGTCACATTAACGGGAAAAAAAAGTAAAACATTGTCTGGATGCCAGAAATGATTTGAGCCTTTTTCTTTATTGCATCTACAGAAGATTTCCGTTGATTACCAAAACCAATAATGTTACTGAATCCTACATATTTGTTACTACTGTCACACTGGAACCATAAAGTTGATTTCCATTTCACAGAAACATTACATTGATGGAAACTGGAGGAGGGTAACTGCTGCCGTTAGAACTCATCTTCTGGGAAACATGAATATCTGTGATTTTAATCTTGCGGCACCAAAGAAAAGGTCGGGTTTGCAGAAGTTAAAGAGATTTACCTATATATATACCCCAGATCTCTGCATAAATCACTTTGATTTGCACGTTTGTTCAAATGTTTTTAGTCCCGGAGGAAGGTAAAACTTTCCACTGCTGCAATATGTCGCTGATGTGTGTGATAGCCAGCAGCCTGGCCTTGTGTGTCACGCACGCTGCTTTGTGAGCCGTATAAATTGCATTCTTTTGTCTTTTAACAAACACTTTTTTGGGGGGAGTGACGAGAAGAGGTTGAAAATCTGAGCCTCAGCGGCTCATGAGCCAGGTATCTTTGTGCACAAACGAAGGTACTCAAACACTAATCCTCATCGCTGAAAGCAAATCATTTTCTCCTCCGCTGTCAGCTAGAGTTTCAAATTTCCAACCTTTCTTTGGGTTTTCAGGGAGATGGTGGGGCCGAGTCTTCCAATAGCAGTGACGGAGGCACTGCAGACTGATTTCGCGATAAAGTCAGTATCAGTATTAAATACAGTAGACAGTAATCTTTTATCAGCCTTTAGAAATCAGCTACAATCTCTTTTATTCATCCCCATCAGATTATATTGGTCCTTTTACAGTCTACAGTTAATTACATCTTACAGACGGTTTTTACAAAGATTTCCCCTTTTTCTAAATGCGTTTTTAACCTATTTTCTCCTCATAAAGTCAAGACAATTAATATTTAGGAGAAAGATTTGTTTCCACATCTGTGGTTCTATCTGGGTATAACTCGCCTTTAAAAGTCTTTGTTTCTGCAGAAATTATGGATTTCATAATGTATCAAAATACTATCAGGTATAAAAGTTATTTTAAAGAAAGTGATCAAAGTTGATATAGAAGCACAACAGTAATAATATTTTTTTGGAATTTGGCTAAAAGTAAGAATTAATGAGCAGATTTACAACAGAGTACTTTAAGGTATTTTTGTTCCTTTTCTAACATCTTTTTAAAGATCGCTGCTATTTTTGTCCTTACATAACAGCAAATTATTTCTGTTAATCATCTATAGTGAATGTAAGATTTTTTATTCTTGGACTTTTAGAAATCATCTTTTTATCAGTTTAACTTATCATTTTGCATTGTGATTACATCTTCATCTATTTTAGGTATTTTTTCATACTTTACATTCAGGTTTATAGCATCCATATATGTCATATCATTTTTTGGGACTTTAGTCTACAATAAATGTGACAGCAGAAAAAAAATTCAAAATTAACGATAATCTAAATCTAAATTTGGAATGAAAGAAATGTGAAGATTCAAAGTCAAAAAGCAGCACATATGGATACATTAACCTGAACCCAATATAGTTTCAGATAGAAAAGAAGATATACATTGAGAAAATTTAATATAAGGCTTTTGAGAAAGTCTGATTATGATCACAATGATGCTTGAGAGTGAAATTCCTGCATGCTGCTTAAAGGAGTAATCAAATGTAGTTACTATAAGTATACTCTTTATTCCCCATCTCTATGTAACCACCTATAATGGGTGCCCATGGACTGCCACCTTTTCGTGGTTGGTGTGCGTGTCTCGCGACCCGGATAGCTATGCTGGCTGAACTTGATGCTCCTGGAAAGGCCTCACATGCCAGACAGATTGGGTAGAGTGAACTACTGGACCCCCAGGTTGAAACCACCCAATCCTAGAAAACTAAGATGGTTACGGAAACTGCGATGACATTAACCCTTGTGCTATCCTATGACCCCACCCTCACATTGACGTGTTCTCCCTACCATGACAAAGGTGGATAAAGGTGGAAAGATTTCATGTAATCCATGGACACCAGTGAAGATCACAAAATCATCTAAGAAAAAAGCTTCAGCGCACTGTTTAGTGGTCTAGATGACCCAACTCCCAATGTTAAAGTGCCTAGGATAGCACTAGGGTTACAAACCGCTCTAACATGCCACGGGCCTCCAGAGTCCCAGCAACAGGCTTGTAGTGAAAGCAAGACCGTAAGGTAACTGACGGGAAGATGAGCGAAAGATGGAAGAAAAGAGGGCGACCGAAGATGGCGTAAACAATGAGAAGCAGGCTAAATTTGGACACCTGGAGACCATCTACACCTTTGCTTGACAGGTCGAAATAGAAAAATATTGTTAACATGTATGTGTCTCGAGCAGTGGCAGCATTGACTTAATCTCAATGTGTTCACGACTCCATTTCTTCTGAGTTGCTTTTAATAAAACAAACGAATACCACCATGACCAACGATTCAAAGCCTGTTTAAATGCATTTAGATGTGTCTGTACACAGAAAAAGTCAGATAATCTGTTCGTATCCCTTGTGTTATCTTAGGTATTTACCCTTACATTGACGTGTTCTCTCTACCATGACAAAGGTGGATAAAGGTGGAAAGATTTCATGTAATCTATGGACACCAGTGAGGATCACAAATCATTGAAAGGTGGGGTCATCTAAGATAGCACAAGGGTTAATGTTACTGTTTTTATTCCTTGGATATTTTAAAATGGTCATAAAGGCTCAGCTTCACTCATTTAGCCTCAAAATAAACATTTAGGCCTCATAGAAACCTAAACAGATCAAATGATGCATTTAAATACTTTTAAAAATACAAAGGAGATTAAAATGGATCGCTTAGGCTACAACAAGGATGTTACTACTAACTGAAGCCTACAGACTCTGTGCACATTTATCCAAAAAACCCAACAAGCATGAGCTTAGGCGATGATCAATCTTTACAAACATAACATTTTTCTTTTAAAAGTCCTGATGTTGTCTTGAAATTGAGTCATGGGACATAAAATCGTCTTTCTCGAAACATTTCACTTGAAGGCAAGTTATACCCAGATGGAAACCACAGATCTGTGGACTTTTCAGAAAAGATTTACATGCCTTTTGTATGACGTAACTTCATGGCAACGTCACCTGAATAAATGAGAACCCTTTTTCACATTCTGGCTGTGGAAATGTTAGGAAGTGATGAACAGAGTGAGCAAATGTTAACTTGAAATGATCAGTACTGCTTAAATTGATTGTGTTATAGAAAACATATATGTTACAGTTACCTGTTAGGATCTTGGAGAAACATCTCCTGCTGTTTACTCATGTCAAATGCTGCCAGTCTTTAATGAGAAAGATGCTCCACACATGGGATAGTTTTACACAAAGAACAGTTTTCTCTGCGAATTTCTGCGTTAGCTGCTAATTTGCAATAGAACAGAACTATCAAGACATGCGGTCAAGGAAGGCAGGGCCTCAACTGTCATCTTCATCTGCCATCATGAGATGAATACTTATGATAGAATGAATTTCGAATAATTTCAGTTACAGCATAAACAGTGGGCGTGAGCAGACAACGCCAAACCTAACAAACTGGGTTGAAGTGTGCCTATAGCTAACTCACTGTATGTTAGCAATGTAATGCTTTCTTCAAATGTTTTTATCCCTTCTGGAATTTTTTATTTCTATTTCTCCTGACTGCAATGAGTGTTAATCTATATCACGTCTGTCTGTTTATTTAGTGTTTGGATCTGACACAAAGCTGCAGTGAAAGGCGATGAAATTGAGGCAGGCAATGTGGAGGACGCTCTTGATCTAACATTTGTTCTTCCGCTGATTGCAAATAAAGTGTCATATCTCCAAAAAATGTCTTAAAGTTGGACTTTGAATCACTACGTGAAGTAATAATTTATGGATGACCAATGGTAGACCAACACATCTCTGTGGACTTCTAAACTAGAAGAAGATAAAGATTGTTTTATCAAAGTTGTGGAGATTTTTGTCTAGGACTAGTGTATGGACTTCATTGAAACGTAATTTGAGACCAGTGTGAGAATTATACAGTAATCCACCCCGTATTCGCGGGGGTTACATTCCTCACCCCCCCGCAAAATAACGAAAATCCGCGAATAATTGACGCTGTTTCAAAGCTCCCAGAGCCTCTGCAGAGTCGGAACCTTGCCGTTTGGGTTCATTTCCAGAAGCTGGAGATGATGCAGGGCTTTTATTGGCTTTTATTAACTTTGTCAGAATGGTTACAGCTCGGAAAAAATATCGCCAGCCTGCTCATACACTCAGCCGGAGAAACGTTCAGCCAACTACTTTCCAACTAGTACCCTTTTATCTACCAGTCACCAGCCACGATAGACATCGCTGTGGTCCGACCGCACTGGCGAAAGAGGGAGGCGGCGCCCTCCGCAGCTCCATCCAACTTCGAGTGCGTTATGCCACAGTAAATATTCGTCGTTTTCAAAATTCACGGAATGAGCGCTGTTCTGCGTCTCACGCTTGTGACGTCACGTAATCTGCGGCCACCCCCGAATGGGCGGGGCGCGAATATTAAACCGCGAATGGGCAGGATTACAGTGGAGAGAAATTAGACTCAGTCGGTTTAGTGTCGTAATTCAACGATTTGTCACGTAAATTAGGATTTGTGTATGCATATTCTTGCTTTAATGCGTCGTAAATTAGGATTTGTGCATAGATTTGGATTTGTGCGTGATTTGTTACTCACATAATACGTTTTGTGTATAAATTAAAAAAATATAAAATGAAAAAAATACAAAATGCAATTTACGTATGCACAAATTAAGATTACAACAACGAAACTACTTACACACACACACGCATCTTTAAAAAGCAACGCAGTCAACGATGCGCACACGAAGCCAAAGTGCGCGCGGATCTACCGTGAGACTGTTTTCGTCTCACAAATTCGTCTGTAAATGCTGCGTTTAAATACCAGTGGAATGCTCGGTCATTGGAATTTTCCTATCAGCCTTCCCTTCTAAACGTATCCAATCAATCAGTACATGAAGACGGTAGATGTTGAGTGTTGAACATAGAGCTACTTACTTGAGCGCGACCACCGAATGAACGCCATTCTTCCGTGACTCTCTCAGTCTGACTGCCATTGATTTTCCGGGAAGAAAAAACAGTGCCCCCTGCACTGATGCGTTCCTGTTCGCATTTTTGTATCAATTCGATTGATATAGGAGAATAATATACTTTTAATATATATACTAGCGTTTAAAAGTCGACGTCATATTCTCAGATGATAATTTTTATTTTCCTTTAAAGTTGTTTTAAGCCTGCTACACCCACTGAAGGAAGTACGTTTAGATAAATACGTTTAGATAAATACGTTTAGATAAATACGTTTAGATAAATACGTTTAGATAAATACGTTCCAAATTTATGCACAAATCCTAATTTACGCACACACAAAGCAAGAATATGCATACACAAATCCTAATTTACGCACAAATCAAGAATTACGCACGCACAAATCCGACTGAGTCTAATTTCTCTCCATAGATTACTGTAGTCTGTTAGTAGCTTGGTGTTTTTTTCGGAGGCATACTGAACCCGCTGTACAGTTCACCTTCTTTCTCGATCCAATATATACCCACCATGTGTATGGACATTAGATATAAAACACCATCAGCAGATGGACAATATATTGACAGCATATATTTGTGACTGATTCTGAAGATGCAAAGAAAGTGTCTCTGGCCACGCAAACCTCACCGAACATCACTAAAGAACAAAAACAAAGCCATCACCATGGTTACCAGGAAATCTATTACGCTTTCCTGTCTTGAAAAGTTTGTAATGGCAGAAATAAAACTGTTGTTTTTTTTGACAAATTTCTTCCAGTTTGTAGGCGACATCGAATCTGATGATCAGAATTCATCAGTCATGGCGAATACGAAATTACAAGTAAAGCACCAGACAGTTATTTTCCATTATCAGACCTGTCGTTGCTTCTGACTTAACCATCAAAAACCTGGACAAAGACAAGCAGTCAAACTGTCCCTTACCTCCCTGCGCCTGTTGGGCTTCTCTGTCAACAACTAAATATGATGATGGAGAAGGCGTGGTTTGGGCTTGTTCTGCAGCAACAGCCACAGAGTTGACTGTGAACTCTGCACCCGGTAGAGTCGAGCGAGGCCATCTGCCTGGTGGCTTAAGCCCGGCTGGAACTGGGTCATGCAGCAAGACGGCAAATCTCATGCAAAGCAGCAAATCTGCAGCAGAACAGCTGAAAGCAAAAGAAAAGGGGTTCCAACCCAAATCTAGAGACCTAAAATCTTAGACTGTGAATACCTGAAAGTTGGCCACGGGAGAAATGGTTAATACCTCATTCGCTAATGGCATCCGTCAGACCTTGGCTCAAGTTTTATGGGCTGCCGTTGGCAGGTGAACGCACATTAGTGACACTGAACAAAGACTGTTCCAGCAGGCTTCTCTACATGATTGCAGCGCTTGGCGTGTTTTACCTAACAGGTCATCCGGGCTTTTTCACATTTTTTCATCATGGCCGAACCTCTGCCGCGGTGAACGAAAATCCCTGATAAGTATGAGCAGAGGTCATTACTCTTCTTGGGACTAATAACTTTTAGAAATAACTCCTTCCTTGTTTTTAAGGCAGTAGACACTTTTTTCCTGTACTTGTGGGATGAATAATTCTCTCTGCTCTCAGAAATTCTGACTATCTGCATATTTCTTCTCATCAGAAGCTGATGTCCGCGGCGGCTCGTGGGCCCTGCCTGGATTAATAATGGAAGACAAGTGCGCGTGCAGTTGGTTCGCCTGGGCCCATTAGAGTTAAACACAAGCAGGAGCTTAGCTCTTTAAATTTGCGTTCTGCTCGGTCTGGAGCTCTGTGTTTAGCGTCCCCCATAAAACCTCGGGGGTTGGGATTTTGTTTTTAAACACCTGAACTGCTTTTTTTCTATGAGAGTTTTGGGGAACCAAATGTGTGAAATGACAAAAAAAACGTACTTCAGGCTCCAACCAAATTACCACAAGTCAAGTCAGTCGCCATTGTGGACGCCACTATGTTGGAACTAGAAATCAGGAACCAGAAAAGCAGTGAGTGGTCCAAGTTGGTCAATGGGTTATATAGGCTAGAGATGCTACACTAGCCTGCTACCACTGTCCAATGTACGTAAGAGGCCCTATCCAACATGGCGTCCCAGCTCTGTGTGCGCAATAAGCTAACATAGCGACTCCAGCCTATACACTCGTGGTTTTGGGTCACCATTTCTATAGCAACTATTCTCACCTATTAGAAGTGAGGTTGTTGGCGCGGCCCTAAACCTCTACCGCTTGAAAGCAGATGTGGGAGAATCTGTCGGACATTTCAAACGTCGGACATGGTGGCCAGTAGGCACCGCCTACTTTTACTAAAGTATCTGATTGGTCAGCAATTTTTAAAAACTTTTTCTTGCAAAACAAATGAATTTTAACAACAATTTGAATTCAAAGTGTTGTTTTCTATTCGACGCAGGGCTTTTTACATCTGATTGAATTTTGATTTTCATGCTGGTTTAACAATGGTGCTGGCGAACTGATTTGGCTCAAATTATTAGTTATTTTTAAATCAGCATTGAAGGAAGTTTATGCAGATTTCGGAAATAATTAGGTCATATGGACACCTCCCTGACGAATCAGGCATACAATGAGATGATAATACCACTTCGACTAAAACAATGAATATCTGAATCAACACAAGTAGTACATGGAAATTTGTAGTATTTAGTTTAAATAAGCCAAAACTTCTCCACGTGCGTCAGTTTTCAAAATCCTTTACTTTGATTGTGGTGGTTTAGCCATGATCAGCACCTGGATTACGTTGTGTGATCATGTTTCCGGACATATGTGGCCGAGGAAGCGCTCTGATGATGGTGGCTGTAATTGACCTCAGCTGAAGCTGAAGCTGGTCTTTGGCGTGGAGTGCGCTGTGGTTCTGGGAAACCCTGGGTCTGAAGTAATCTGATGGTAAAAAAGCATGGGAGAAATATTGATCGGGACAGAAGAGCAGGTTCCAGGTTTTTGTTGATTTTCACTGGATGAGGTGCTTGTGACGAGGTTTTATCTGGAAATCTGACAGTGGAGCTCCTTTTGTCCTTTTGTCACATGCCATGTGAATGAAGTGTCAAGGCGAAGCTCTGGGGAGTTCAAGCCGGTTCACTAATTTATCTGAATGGGAATAAAGCTGCAGCCGATGTGAAAAATGTATGTCAATGATCCAGAACAAGCATTCATCTTTCCTGAGGGTAGATTGATGGACTGGTCTCTAATTACTTCCCTCTTTCTGGAAAGCTGCTCATCAATGCTTCAGATATAAGGGTGTTATGTATTTAACAGAGAGCAGTGCAATGCGGCAGCCTCTGCTCCCCTCACAGAGACTTACAGATAATCTGTCTGAACCTACTTCCTTATCTCTAAACCTCCTCCTTTTGAGCTCTAACTGGTGTGACTGCATTACAGTGAATCTGACCCAGAGGAGGGACAGTTCTAAAGAACTGCCAGACAAAGAAACTGCTAAAGCTTTTATGGCAGCGTATGCATATTAAATGTTTAAAATGTTCAGATTTTTGTCGTCTAACTTTCTTTACTTGCATACAAACAAACAAAAATGCATTCACAGGATATGCTTTGGCAGATGAAGCTGCTTCAAAGGTCTGTACTTTGCAAGTACAGCAGCAGAACTTCACTTTTCTGAAACGGTGAGGATAAGCTCCTCTGAACTCATTGATGCGATCTGGCTCACTTGCCGCGACGGACTGCAGGAGGTGTGGTTTCCTCACGACACCGTGTGACCTTTCATTCTTGCACAACCGGTGTTACTTCAGGCAGCTGCAGCAAAGTCGCAGAGAGAGCCCATGAAGGCTGTGCACGGCTGCATGCCGCTACTGCACAGTAGGTTCTGCAGAATTAGTGTGGGCCTCGGTTCTGTTATTTGTTTATTTATTTATTTACGGCGAAATGAAATGAACTCTGCGACCCTCCCTGCAGGCCTCAAGCACACATTCCTTGCCAAACAGCAACAGAAAACAAAGAATTTAAACAAGTCAAGCTTCTTTAGAGTCTCCCTCAAGTCTGGATCAAGAAAGCTTGAGGCTCCAATCACACTGCAGCTGTTTGCATTTGTTTTACTTTGAGTGCAGTTTTTAAAATGTGTTACAGTTAAAAGTTGAGTTTTTTGTCAGAATGTCAGCTTTCTGTTACTATCTTCACTATCTGAACTCTTTAAATGTGACTTTTTTTTTAATGTTGTGATCCGAGAAAACCTTCAGCTTTTTTTCATGATACGTTTTCCTTTATTGGAAGTTAATCAAGTTATAAACTGGCCTTTTGGATGCCTCAATAAATGTATGTGGTCACACATCTAACGTTCTGAACATTTGATTGACAGATTTCCACGAGCTTTTCAGTGGTAGGGTTGTAGACTCAGATCAAGCTCACTCCTGATTGGCAAGAGTGGTTGCCATAGAAATGTTGACTCATACCAATCTGAGGCGACTTTATCACGAAAAAAATAACGACTGAATTGATATTTGTATGGAGACTGAATTAAGCGTTTTTATTTTCTATTTTTTTCTACTTGTCCTGTCCAACAGCTGGGCAGGCAGATGAGAGCTGAAGGCCTCTTGTGTTGGACATATTTGCAATTTAACAACAGTGGTTATGAATCTTCAGACAAACCAGGGTATGTGAATAAATACTTTGTAATTAAGGCCAAACTTTATTTTATTTCAATCATGTTTTTGAAAATCTTTTGTGTTGGACCAGCCAGGAAAAGGAAAGGAGGAAGAAAGAGAAAGGAGATATTAGAGAGGGGGACAGGAGGGTTTTTATAGAGGGGGTGTAAACCATGCAGAAGCAGCATAAAGCAACAAGTTTCCCGGATGGTTATAATTAGTACGGTTGAGGTTCAGATGTAATACAGGTCTATAAGGGCGGATCCTGTCCACACACACTCAAATGCCACAAACATACCTGTTGGCTCCGACATGTCAACATGTACACAATACAAATAATGTTCACACACACATAGTATGCATTCAAAACAACTAGTGTGAAATATTTCATTCAATCACGCAAATGGTTTGTGCAAAGGTGAGCTAACACCTGTGCTCATGTGAGTGTTTCTGTTCTTCCAAAATGGACGGTGGAATGTGAAAAGGAGGGAGAGTGCCAGCTATCCCCACCCCAAGACCCCCGCCGCTGCAGCAGAACCCTTGTTACATCTTGAATGACCCCACCCTTACATTGACGTGTTCTCCCTACCATGACAAGGTGGATAAAGGTGGAAAGATTTCATGTAATCCATGGACACCAGTGAAGATCACAAATCATCTAAGAAAAAAGGTTCAGAGCACTGTCTAGTGGGTCTAGATGACCCAACTCCCAATGTTAAAGTGCCTAGGATAGCACAAGGGTTACAATTTGTTTTTAGTATCATGTGAAGCACTTTGTGGTACCTATAGGTGAAAAGTAATTTATTTATACAGTTTTATTTGATTAGATGAATTATTCATCAACTGTTTGGCGTAAGATTGAGAGGCTGAGGCGGATGTGGCGAGATAAGGGAGAAAAACTTGGGCTTGAAAAGCCTAAAAGGGTGAAAGGAATAGAAGAATAGAGAGCCAGAAGAACTAAAAACCAGTTGACATAAAGAGAAAAACATCCAAAAATAAAATCAAAGCTGCAAAAGACAAAGGGGGTCTTTAAACACAAAGTTTCTCATGTAATTTATCAATATTATGTTTCAAAGGAAAGGCTTTCTGTTTTCCAATTTGTCAGTTAACCATTTTAAAGTCTTCAATGCTGATATTGACAGCAATTAAAAGGAAAGTGACCATGTAAAATACCTGAGTTAAATGCAATGTGGTCAAAAATTAGGTGCACCAAAAGCCAGGCGCAACCAATGCAAACAGCCCTGAGAATCCATTCTTGTTTACTTGTGGTCATTTTATTTTGTAGTAATCCATGTTTTGAATCCAGTTTTCAAAATGTATTTATTTACAAAGTTAATAGTATTCATCCTGTCTTGTGTTTTTATTGACAAAATTGCCCTTAACCACAAGTTACTAATATTGAACTGAAAAAAGCAGTTTAAAATAGTTACAAAGGCTGATCCCCACCACCTTGTGATGTCTCAAAGGCGTGTCACCTAACAAACACACAACATCCAGAAACATTAGGTACCCTGAAATGACCTCAGGTGGCCCCAAACAACAAGCTCTGCTCAAGGTGGAGGGAACAGGAAGTGCACCATGAAGGGGACGGCTCTTTAATGGGCTTAGCACCCGCATAAATATTTGCCAGATTGTCATTAAAACAAGGTTATTAACTGATTTGATGTTTCTCTTGGTTCCTGATTATGTTTCAGTAAAGTTAGCTTCATTTTAGGCTTGCACAATATACCGCAAATTTATCGTTATCGCAATATCCAGCTCTGCAATATGCATATCGCAAAGAAGCGGCGAATATCGCAATAAATCGTAAACCCAAAATATTGTTAAAACAATATTATGGCAGCTTGAAGCATTTAACAAATCAAATAAATCTCTTTATGCTTTTGACCAATCGGATGAAGAATTCCGTTGTTGATAATCAGATGGAGCCTGTTGTTAGATGTTTGTCCCCCATGTCGATGAGGGTCATTTGGAGTATAATTTTAAGCTGTTGCAATGAAATGGGAATGATGTTTTTGTTTATTTTTCTATTTGTTTATTTACCGCAAATTTATCGTTATGTAATATTGATCACTAATATAAGCATATGCTTGAAGTTTTCCTCATAATAGGTGCAGCCCTACTTCATTTGAACTCTTCTTTTTAAATCTGACATTTTTCTGGAGGTGGAATATTTTTCAAGAATAACCTGTGCTCTTGGCTCTTTAACTGCTCCCAGCCATTCACGGGCATTAAATATGAAGCGGCGATATGCGTTTCAATGCAGCAGAGCTGACTTCAATGCGCTCACCTGGTCAGAGGAAGCAACATGAGGTTCAGCATTTTGCGTAAGGACACCTTGATATGTGGGCAGGCAAAGGAGGAACTGTACCTGCAATAAAAGGCACATAAATATGCATGCTTATTTACACATATGCATGTAGGAACATATACCCACCATGTATTATGTTAGCATCTAGGGCTGCGCGATATGAGGAAAACTTGCGATATTAGAGATTAATATTCCGATAACGATATAATTTGCGATATATCGCTAAACTAACCAAAAACATCAATCTATTTCGTACAACAGTTTAAAGTATCATCAAATGACCCTGCGTCATTGCTGGAAACGACAATCTAACACAATGAAACCTCACGTCTGAGATGATCCAGCTGCTATGAAAACCTCCATCTGATTGGTCAAAGATTTGACCTTCAACTGCCATAGATTCTGTTTTTAACACATTAAGGACTACGATTTATTGCTTGGTACCGTCTTTCTTATTATCTATACAACTGAATTTTCTTGTCAGCTATAAATTGCCGTATCTGTTTTGAGCCTATTCAACATCCATCAGTGCAACCAGTCAAATTAGCCGCTTTCAGAAAGGTGTGTGGGGTTCTGATGGGGTTTTCCAAAATAAAACCTTGTTCAGAATCAGAAAATAAACAGTCTGATTTGTTTAAAAACAAATGGATGCAAATTATGAAGGAAGGACGTTCTCATACTGTAAAAATCCTCTAAATGAAGATCAGGCTAACCTTTTCTTGAGCTAACCTTTTTTCGTAGCCATCAGCTACTAGGACTGGTGTCGCCAGCGGATTTTTTGGACAAAATCTTTTAAAACTTTTAAAGGTCAACATGAAGCTTTCATCACGAGCACTTAATTGAGAGAAAAATTCATACCTGAGGGTGGAGGAAAAGCGTGGGTCAACAAGCAGTCCCTTTGAGAGAAGCTGTTTGGCGCCGAATGGTATCGTCACGTGCTCCTGCCGCGTCGCCCTCCTCTTGAACCTCTCTAGGCATTACTGTCAACACAAGTGGCATGATGCAGCAACACAAGTCAAACAGGTCGTACAGCACACATTTAAAGTATTCTACAACTTTTTTATGTCATTTAAAGAGGACATCCTGGCCTTTTCAGTGATATCTCCTTCATTTAGTTGGGATTAAGGAAGTTTGGTTTCTTGGGGAGACAAACGTATTCTCTTCTGGTCGGGTTGGAGAAGTGCCTCTGTCCCTATGTCTCCCTGCTCTCTGGCCCCTGTGGCGGTCCTGCTGGCCCTGGACAGGGTGGCTGATGTGATTGGGGTGGGGATGACTGGGCACTCTCCCTCCTTTTTTCTCACCTTAGCACAAATAGTTTGCGTGACTGAATGAAATTTTTCACGTGTGTTGGTCTGCATGCATGAGTATGCATGTGTGAACATTATTTGTATTATGTACATGTTTACTTGTTTGTATGTGGACATTATTGGAGCCAACAGGTATGTTTGTAACATCTGAGTGTGTGTGTGGACAGGCCCCGCCCCTTTGAATTTGTTATAAATCTGAACCTGAGATCTTGTGAAACTCTTCTGTACATTTCCACACATAGAAGACATGCTGAGTTATTTTATCTGATGAAATTCTTGTGGTTCGCATTTCAAGGCGGACATTGTGTTCTCGACCTGTTGTGCATGAGGTATGACAGCCCCGTCGACATGGTGTGTATCTTTGACGCAGCAAAGAAGCTTGACAAGACGCAGAACTGGTTTGTAGACTGTCGCGTTTTTGTAAAACTCCACTAAGTTGCTCGTTTAAACTGTGTAATATTCCACATCTCAGAGCTCCAAATCGACTTGTTTTTGTTCTATGAGGACAGAATCGAATAAACTCTTTTTATTTTATGCTTTTTGTCTCTTTTAACCCACTTTGAAGCTCAATCTGACCAAATAGGCTCAGTTATTTTACACCAAAAGAAGCATTGAATGACATGGAGAAGGTTAGATGACTCATGAATTGAAATGTACTCCATCAGCTTTGACAAGATCAAATAACTTGCCAAAGAACAGACAAACTTTGACATGAATCGTAGCGTGCTTTATTCCAGCAGAACAATGTGTGCATTTTAAGGGAGGAATATTTCATGGAGATGGAGTTACAGTGCAATACACGGGTTACCACACATCGCTAGAGCAAAGGTCATTTCATGTCATGTCTGAGCATTTTCTATTTTTACTGACACTTGGAATCGAAAGCTGTTTTTATCTTTTTTGAAATTTTCTTTCAACAGCAACCCCAAAGGAGCCACAAAGTTGTGATTATGGCAGAACAGAGACGCCTCAATAGAGGTGTATGGACTTACGTCACAAATAGGGTTCTGAACCATAAAAAACCTAAAGTGGAACAAACACTTTAGCTTGAGTTTTGTCTGCACAACCTAACCACGACCCGGCTGATTGGGGGGAACAATACAAAGTTTTATTGAGTCCAACCACCCTTTCAGTTAAAACAAACTCTGCTCCCTTTTTAAAAAGTTTAATTAACTATGTTTTTACTGTTAATATTTCTATATTCTACATTTATTTCTTTATGTAGTCCTATGAGTAATGATGACAAATTGGCAAATTACAGCAGTGATAAATCAAAATGATCTAAAATAAGAAAAAATACATACCGTAAACTCACCCCATCTATCCATCTATCCATCTTCTTCATCTTCTCCCGCTCATCCAGGCAGCAGTCTAAGCAATAATAACCAGATTTCCCTCTTCCTGGCCACTTCCTCTAGCTCCTCTGGGGGGGACCCAGAGTCGTTCCCAGGTAAGTCCAGAGACTAAGTTTCTCCAGAGTGTCCTGGGTCTTCCCCAGGTTTTCCACCAAGTGGGACATGCCCGGAGCACCTCCCCAGGGAAGCGTCCAGGAGGCATGCCAGAGCCACCTCAACGGACTCCTCTGGATGTGGAGGAGCAGCGGCTCTACTCTGAGCTCTCTCCAGGTTCTCTCTCTATCTGTAACCCTTGTGCTATCTTAGATTACTCCTTACATTGACGTGTTCTCCCTACCATGACAAAGGTGGATAAAGGTGGAAAGATGTCATGTAATCCATGGACACCAGTGAAGATCACAAATCATTGAAGAAAAAAAGTTCAGCGCACTGTTTAGAGGGTCTAGATGACCCAAGTCCCAATGTTAACCCTTGTGCTATCCTAGGCACTTTAACATTGCGGTTGTTTCCCACAACAGAGCGATATTGGTGGTACAACGCCAATCTGCCTGTCAATCTCACGCTCAGATAGTCCCTCATTTATGTCCAAGACCCCAAGGTATTCAAACTCCTCCACCTGGGGCAGGAGCACTCCACCCACCCAGAGAGGGCAAACGATCTTTCTCCAGTTGAGAACCATAGCCTCAGATTTAACAGTGCTGACCCTCATCCCAGTCACTTCACACTTGGCCCCAAACTGTCTCAATGCACGCTGGAGGTCCCAGCTCGATAAAGCAAATAGGACAACATCATCTGCATAGAGTGGTGAGGAAATCCTGTGGTTCCCAGACCAGACCCTTCTGGCCCCTGGCTGAGGGGGTCTGGTCTGGGGACCTTCTATCAGTGATAACCAGTGATAGAGGGCAGCCCTGCTATAGTCCAACAGTAACCAGGAACAGGTCTGACTTACCACAGGGGGAAGTGGTTGAACACCTTCTTCAAATCCACAAAGCAAATATGGACAGTACGAGTGAACTCCCACAATCCCTCCAGCGCCCGATAAAGGTTGTAGCGCTGGTCCACTGTTCCCAGACCATAACAGAAACTGCACTGTTGTTCCTGGATCTGACTGAGGTTTGACTATTGTGCTAAGCTCCTCTCCCAAAACCCCGGTATAGACTTTCCCAGGGAGGCTGAGGAGTGTGATTCCCCAGTAGTTGGAAAACACCCTCAACCCCCCTTCTTAAAAAGGGGAACCACGACTCCTATCTACCAGTCCCGTGGCAGTTCTCAACTGCCACACATTGCTGCAGAAACTTAGCCAAGACAGTCCCACAGCATCTAGAGACAGATGTGATGGTCAAATGTAGAGAGCTCTGGAGTAAAAAGTCACTCTTTACCATGAGAGTCAATGGAAAAATTTGCCCCAGCCTCCAGTGGTCATATTAGGAACTGCATTTGGCTTTGAATAAGAGGGCAGAAGACTAAGATAATGGAGAAAACCACTGTTTTATTCCAATAAAGAAAAAAAAAACAATAGAACTGGGAACCTTAAATGAGCAACTAAAGAGTTAATGTTGTGATTAAGATGTTGCAACTGAAATGAAAGTTATTTTCAAGTATTATCATCAGAACATACCTCACTGCAAATTACGAGCAAAAAGGGTAACTTCTTTAACATAACTCAAGACAAACTGAACAGCCTTTTTGAAGTTTCCAATTGCTTTTGCTCACCAAAGTCATGAAAAGCGGAAGAACAAAAACCTGACAGCAGAACGTGTCACAGCAGTGGAAGCCGGTCATGAGTTATCAAGAGAAATGTCCCAATCATGTGAAAGCAGTGATGACCTTTGACTCAACACAGTGACTGATCTGAGATAAAAAACCGAAATATACCACAAGCAGACAGAAGTTTGGGAGGTTATTTTAAGCTTTGCTATGCTCGATGTGTCAGATTCTCATTTCTGTCTGCATATACTTTCATACGTCGTCACCCTTGAGGGTTTAGCCACAATGACATTTGAGTGAGAATGACTTGCATAAAATTTCACATTTCCAGTTCAAACTAGGTACAGAAAAATTCTTGGAGAGTCGGAAACTCGTTTTGGTACATCGCCTGTCCGTCCTGGGAGAAGATCCCCCTTTCATGTGGACTTCCCTGAGGTTTCTTCTTGTTGAGAGTTTTTTCTTAACAAGGAGGCGGGTCTAAAGGGCAGGGATGCCCAATTTAGTTTAGCAACTACCCATTATATTTTGTGACTGATTTCCTGTTCTCATACACCTACTGGCATGAAGCCCATTGAGACGACCATTGTTGTAATATTGGCCTACATAAATAAAACGGAACTGAATTTACAGAGTGTTAAACTGCAGGGGAAAACCCCAATTCAACAGAGTGTCGAGTTCAGCAAAGGAATTAACCGACGACTTGAAATTCATAAAAACAAGTGTTTTATTTCATGTTTAACAAAGCCCAATACAGATCTGAAGCCAAACAGGGGAAAATTGTCTGATTTCAATCCAACCATGGGTGTGTGTGTGTGGGGGGGGGTCACCATATAAAAAAACAAAAACAGAAGTTCGAATTTAAAAAAAGATGGTGCACGTCATCTGAGAACTTCAAAACCACAAGGTTTGTGCCAGCAGCTGTCGGGGTTAAGTGCCGGATAGTTCACTGCTGTTCTGAATTTGGAGACATCTGATCAAGAAAAACAAACAAAAAAAAGACCCTTGAGCGTTGGGTGCGATTTGATAGTTTCAAAAAACACTTTTGTACCGTCATGTCAGGTGAAACCGAGCTAATACTGAGGTGCGTGCTGCACGGCGGCCGGCCTCGTCACGCGCTCAGTGAAAGCAAGCAGCTGAAGTCTTCTACAACTCTTTCGTCACAGATTTCACTTTGGCCGTGCCCGCCGCGCAGAACCCAAGATATATGTCTGATCTTCGTCGCCTTTTTTTCCTCCTCGTATCGCGTGGAAAAACGCCCGTTTAAAAAAATATACACGTTCAGTGGTTTCTGACAATTACAGCTAAACTAAAAAAAAAAAAATTAAAAACAAAGCTGTCGAAGGAAACGAGTCGAGCCGTGGCAACCTGCGTTTAATTGAAATTTCTCATTTTGAAATGAGAAATAGCTTTCTGAAATGAGCTGATCCACCCATGTAAACAGTGATTTTCTGATACAGAAAAATACTAAGTGTAAAATGTAAAGTGAGCTTATCTCTCTTATGGGAACATTATATATTTTCTTTATAACAAAATAAATCTATACTGCTGTTTTGGTGGTGGTATGGGTCGTACGATCCCATCAGCCCGTTCTGAGCGCTTTTAACTCACGACTGCATGTTCGGAAAAAAAAAAAAAAATGAAAACTTGTGACCGAAGCAGCTCAAACGCCTGAGAGGGACTTTAGTTTGAAGGAAAAAAAACGAATAAAACGCTCACATTTTCCACCATAAGAGCTGTTAAAGTCATTTATAATAAAGTTTATGCTCTCTTTTAAAAATTATATGCATTTCTTTTAACTGTATCTTGGCATTTTCAACAAAATATCCTCCTGGATCCTTAAACAGGAACAGATTTTCAAGCAAATACGAAGCTTATATCGTGTTGCAACAGTAAAAATGGAGAAAGACTTGCATAGCAGATCAGAATAAAACTAAAACAGGAGCTGATCCTTTTTTTTTTTTTTTTGGTACTTTGATTCACGAGTTTGCACAATTTGATTTATGTACACAAGTCCATTCATAGTTCGACTCGCCCGCAGATCCGAGTTTGTTTCTGCAAGTCCAACCGGCGAGGCGTGGGTCGAGTCCTTTCTGCTCCTCAAAACGTGAGCTTGTTTCCAAACACAAAATAAAGTTTGTTTTTTTCAAAGTGCCGTTTTGCTACATTTGTCAGCGGATCCATGGTCTGCTACTGAACAGTCAACACAAGCCCCTCCCCCACACTCTCCTGATTGGAAGAGTTTTGGTCACGTGGGCAGTCGTACAAAGAAAAACACGCAGATTAGGAAGTCGTGGCCGGTGCCAAGAGTCCTTCCGGTTCCGGCTGGTAAAGCTCTGGAAAAGAACAAGCACTGGAAGGACAAAAGCCTCAAATGTTCCCCGCTCGCTCGCTCGCTCGGGGAGGGGTGGAGCTCAGCAGTCGGCTGGATTCTGTGCTCCCAACGGAAAACGAGAACGAAAAGAAACAGGAGATCTACATTCAGGCTCGGGCTTGTGTCTCTGAAATGGTTCAGGCATCCAAATCCGGCTAGGCCGTGCGTCTGTGCGTCCGTAAGAAGGCGTCCGGGGTCCTCACCGCCGCTGGTGGGTGAAGACGGGGTACGCTAGCGTCACATTCAGAGAGTCATTGTGCTGGACCAGCGACGTGTGCTGGTAGTGAAGTACGAGTTCTTTTAGCGAGCTGTACAGGTTGTAGGGCTCCGCGAAGCCGTAGCCGGAGGGCGTCTTGTTGATGACGCAGTGCTTCACCTCGCCGTCCACCCTGCAAAGAGAGGACAACCATCAACCGCTGCTGGCGCTCAGAACGCGTGGAGTAGCGGCGCGCGGCCGTGACACGTACATCACGCTGCAGGCGTAGCATCCCGGCTTGCTGCTTTCCCGAACCAGGAATGTGCCGTCTCTCTTTCCCTGAAGGAGGCCCTCAGCCTCCAGCCGGTCGATCTTCTCCAGCTTCCAGGTGCGCTCGTCGTGATGAGGGAGGTCTTCGTCATCCTCCACCATCGAGTACTGACTGAGGAGAAGAGCGGCGGGCGTCAGCTGAAAACATCAAAGCGCTGGGACACTTTTTGAGGCCTGGAAAACTTACTCCTCTGTGTTCTCGTTCTTGATTCCCAGCCACTCGTTCAGCTTCTTTTGCCGCACTCCTTTCTGTGTCAGCCACCTGCAGACGGGGAGCAGATGGGGGTTAGAGATGGTGCAGCCGTGGTAGCTGCGGCGGCGGCGGGGCGGTACTCACGTGAGGTACTGGTCTCTGGTCTTGCGGAGCTGGATGAGGTCAGGCTTGATGCTGTTCATCCTCTTGTCGATCTCTCTGTAGTCGGCCGCCTGCTTCCTCAGGTCCTCCTCCAGTCTGCGTTTGCTGTCAACGATTTCACTGATTCTAGACTTTAACTTCTCGTAGTTTCCCATGATCCTGAAAATATATATAATTAAAAAAAAGGTAAGTGACTGTTTTGGCCATCAAATGTTTTTCAGGATTTCCGCCGGGCGTCTCACCTCTGGATCTCCTTCTCGTTTCCTTCTTTCCTGAACCTCTCGATGTAGTCTTTGCTGTACCGCTCCTGCGTTTGGCACTGCTCCTCGAATATCTTTATGGTTTCGTTGAAAGCTTCTATGGCTGTGCGCTTCATTTGGATCTCCTGCAGGCAGAGGCGGGGTTTTAGTGGCGTGCAAAAGGGTCAGAACCGGCCTCGGCAGGTGAGCGAGCTCCTCACCTGCGACGTCCTGGTGTACTCCTCGTACAGACGGTCGTATTCCTTGTTCTTCTCCTGGTATTGCTGGTGGTATTCGCAGAGCTTCCTTCCCACGGCCTCGATGTTGTCCTCCTTCACCACCTGGTCCTGAGGACAGAATCTGCGTCAGGACGCGGTTGCGGCTGGCCTGACGGCGCTTTGGGACGGAGCCTCACCTGCTGCTGCTTGGAGACGGGGTAGAGCAGCTTCACGTCCAGCTTGGGGTTGTACTGAGCCAGAGACTCGTTGCGATAGTGGTTGATGAGCTCCACCACGGAGCTGAAGGTCAGCGGGTCGGAGAAGCCGTACTTCCCGTCCCGGTGGAATATCTTGATAAGCTTGTTGTTTCCTCCTTTCCTAAAAGCAAAGCAGGGAGTTAAACCGACAGAAGCAGGAAGGAGGCTTTCACTGTGTGTGTGTGTTGGGGGGGGGGGGCAGCTCACCTCAGAGTCAGCGTGTAGTCGCCGTGCATTTTCGTGGAGGCGTCTCGCACCAGAAACGTTCCGTCCGCAGTGTCCCTCAGCTTCTCGTTGACCTCCTCCCTGGAGATCTCCCCCCAGTACCACTCGGCGTCCTGCAGAGCCATGTTGTTGTTCATTCCGTTGTTAATCACAGCCGCGGGCTTCGGGGGCTTCGGAGGCAGAGCTGCAGGGACAAAACGCACCCAGGGTTACATTTAAAAGCCCCAGGGGGGATGGGGGGTGGGGGGTGAGTCCAGGGGGAGGAATCTCATTCAGGAGGTGTCTGGAACAGCCCAGGAGGAAAATCAAAAGAGCTTTCATGCAGGATTCTGTTCTCTGGATTCAGGATCAATGAACCAATAAGAGCGGAGCCAACGGTCACAGGGAGGCTAGCGGCGCCAAGTCAGCCGGTCTCTTTAGCCCACAAATCTGTACTGCTGCTGCGTTCACAAAAAAAACCCCCACAGACGCGTCCGCTGGTCCGTGACAGCGCCGCGCTCGCATGAAAGCGGGAGCCAGGGGACGGCCGCGCAGCACAAACCCACTCGCCCGCCCGCAGCCTGCTCGGTAACGCGTTGCATCACTCACCGCAGCCAATCACAGTGTGGGGGTCTGTCACCGACCGGTCCTGCATCGCTCGCGTCTCCTCAACCTAAACCCTGAAGCGTCTCCCTCCTCTCTCATGCTCTCCTCCTCCTCTGCTGAGCTGCTCTCCTGCAGGCTGCTCTGCCCCTCCCCTCCCAGCGCGTGTCGTGGCTCCTCCCACTGCTGGCAACGCAGGCAGAGCGGGCTGTGCTGCAGCAGCACGTACGCAGCTCCATTGTAAAGCCTGGCCCGGTCAGCAGCACCCACATCTCCAAAATATGCCCGTAATCCTGCAGCATGACACTCGGCGGGACACAGATAGCCCGCTTGATTACCTCGGGGGTGGGGTGGGGGGGTGAAAATAGAAACTCTTCCTAGAAGTGAATTAAAGCTTCAGTGAAAGCTGATCAACCAGGGATCTAGCCCGATCAAGAGATCGCCGCAAAACAGGTTATGAAAGGGTTTTTTAAATCCGAGTCAGAACTTTTGGACTGAGAGGTTAATCCCAGAGCGGAGAACCACGTCTTTTTTTTTTTTTTTTTTTTGAACGCAGCCCCAAAGATTCCCCCAGAGCAGCATGAGGACAAAAAACTGCTCTAGTTTGGGTTTTTCTGATGCTCTGGTTTCAGCCTAAAGTGGGAAACACCCAGCCATCAGACTTACTCTGAGAGCTGAGCATGTTTGCCTGAATCCGTCCTCTCTTTGAAGCGTCTCCGGTATTCCCAAAAGCCGCAGTAAATCCAACAGAGCTGCGTTCAAGTCCTCCGCTCCATTTCATGCTTCAGGCCTGGCTCTTCGGTTCCTAAAAGCTCCCGGACTTGCGCGCTTCCTTCAGAAGTCCTGGAGGGTAATCCGCTCGGCGTGACACAGGAGCGACCGGTCTCGACTCCAGACGGACGGGCTCACTTCCTGCTGCGAGCGCTCAAGTCTCCCTGTCTGCTCACGTGGAGGCGCGCAGTTAATGATTAGCTGCTCCGCCGCAGCCTGTTCTGAACACCAGCTGCGTTTGTGCACGCCCCCCCCAGTCCGCCACTCCCCCACTCTCTGTTTGTAAAGGAGGGGGGAGAGATTCGGTCTTATGATTAACTTGCAAAGTTTCAAATATTTGCTGACTGAGCACATTGAGGGGGGGCAGGAGTTGTGGATATCCAGTGGTTTGGGGGCTGGAGCAGGCCTCCGTTAACAAGAAGAGCTCTGTGGCGCGGGCCGACTTTCCAGCCAACCAAATCTAAGTGGGCCTTTTGTCGCTTTCTTAAAATAGGCAGGCAGTAACTGGGAGGAGGCGCACGCACGTGCACGCACACACACACACAAACACGTGCACAGATACAAGACAAAGCAAAGTCCTCTGCTCATAATGTTGAGCCCAGATCTGCTTGCGTCACCCATCCTGGAGCCACAGCTCCCACCTTTACTCTGCACATCCAAATGACTGACAGCTGCTCCATAAATAGTCCGTAACCGGCAAAAGAAAAAACGCTCCGGTACACACACACACACACACACACACAACGGCTCCGTCCGAGCGACACACAAATCTGTCCTCCAGGTTGGACAAATCTCCTGAAGCAGAAGATCAGCAGCTCTGATTCCGTCTGGCCGAATCTACAAACCTCCAGTGTTGGAAACGTGAATCAGAAACCTTCATCGACATGTGCTGCTCTACTTCAGCTGCAGTGGTTGAACGTCCCACCTCTTCACCGCTTTGTTGCTATTTCTGACTCCACCGTCCGTCTGCCTGTCTGTCTGTCTGTCTGTGCTTTAGCCCTGGCAGGGCGTGCATCCCATAGTAAATCCTCAGCAGCAACAGCGGCTAAAGGCGGACATGCAGGAAGCAGACTCACCTGGAGCGGCTCGACTCTCGCTCCACTCGGTGGTCACCAGAACCTCAATGATCTTGATGTAGGCGTCCAGGCTGGGTTCACAGCTGCCAGGACGAGGAAACACGCTTACAGTCAGAGCCTGAAGCAGCCCCCCCCCACGCACATGTCTGCGTTAGTCAAAGCTGCTCACCTGACGGACTGCTGTCTGAAGAAGACGGGGCTGAAGATCTCCCCCAGCGTTCTGGGGCTCAGCAGGTTCTTGGAGCCGCTCTGGCACACTCTAGCAAAGTGCCTGAGCAGGCAGTGCAGGGCCAGCCAGTACTGGTGGGGCAGGCTGGGGGTGCTGGCCACGCGGCGCAGCAGCTGGGCGCATTCTTCAGGGTTCGCCACCTCTGGTGAGGGGAAAAAGGTAGAGCGGTTGAAGGGTCAGAGGAAGAAACAGACTGAACCCTTTTTTTTTTTTTCTCGGCTGAGAGGCACAAAGCGGTGTGGAAAAACGCGTCATGTGCAGCAAAGTCTTGCAAACCGCACAGACACACCGTGTCTGACTGAGCGTACAGCACGCTGGCAGGTGATTGGCTGCTCAGAGATGCTGAAGATAAACCCTCAAGCTTGTTTTAGTTCCTATTAACCACAGATATCCTGTTTCTGGCCGTGTGACACAAAAACTGTAGAGCTGCAGCAGAGGCTGCGGTTAGAACTCTCTGTACCTGCAAGATGCAGCACCAGAACGGATGGGGGGGGGGAAGCAAAGACAAAATGTGCTTCAGTCTGCTGCTTTTTTTTTTGAAGTTTTAAACTACACTAGGGGAAAAAAGCTTTAACGTGAGAGTCGGCTTTGAGAAGCAAAGCTGCACTCCTGTGGTTTTGTCTTCAAAGTGGGGTGTGTTCAGCAGGCGGCCGCGTTACGTCAGCACTTCTATGTGGAGACGGCGGGGCAGAGCTGGGGTCAGTGTGCGTCACGGCTCCCCACCTTTGGCCGTGTGGACCATCTGGACTTGTAGTGCCGGGTGGACGACGGGCTGGGGAAGGTCCTGCAGGTACCGGCGCAGGCCGTCGCACAAGACCGGCAGATCCAGCTGATCCAGGTCTGCGGATGGAGGATCTGTAGCATGGGTTCTGAGGTTAGCGGCTGGTTCTGGTGCATCACAAGGCGTCTGGAACAACACTGAGCCCTGACGCTGTCGGGGGCGGACGGGGAGGAACATGGAGCTCACCTGACTCAAAGTACTGCCTGACCTCCAGTCCGGCTCCTGCAGTGAAGGTTCGGTACAGGGTGGGGTTCTCCAGCCCTGCAGACAGTATAACAGAGGTCAGGGAATGAAAGGAAAAGAGGCGGGGGGCAAACAGAGGGAATTCAGGTGAGCTCACCTTTCTTCTCTATGGCTTCCAGCAGCCTGGTCAGCATGGGTGGAGCGGTGTCCGGGAGGGAAAACTGCTCCGTCAGGTCCGGCAAACAGGAGCCTGGAGGGAATTGGGTAAAAAAAAAAAAAAGTTTCCTTAAGTCCAGCTCTGATCATCTTTGAATCCATTTTCAAAGCGTTCCCATTGGTACTTAATTACGACTTGCCGTTTTTCCCCAACATAAAAATACTTTTGGGGTTTTTCTAGGACATAGTTTCTGCAGAGCGGCGGGAGGTCATTAGAAATTCACCCCTGACTTGTGGGCGGGACCGTTAGCCCGAAGCAACCTCGCTCCCACTTCCCGTCACCCATCTGTTTACATACTCTCCTGGTAGCTTACAGCCCCTCCCACCCCCAACCTAACATAACCGGTGCAACAAAAATGGCGAGCAAGATCGACGAGGAAGATGTACACGAATCCACGTGTCTGCGAGGGAAGGCCTCAGAATGGAACAGAGTATTTTCTACGTCATCATTAAGCTCCTTTCGTTTTTACATGTCGTCCATCGTCACATATTAGAAACACTAAAACCCATTTTTCATCAGAGCGGGTCTTTTTCAGCTGCAGATCTTTGCACAAGATCGACGTTTAAGGAAAAACCTGACTCAGGCTCAAACCCCAAACTCGACTCTTTAGAAGGGGAACTCAGAGTGAAACGATGAGGTTGTTTCAGGTACTTTCCTTCTGTTGTGTGAGGAGCTGGTGAACAGAACTCTAATGTGACCTGAGTCAGCAGAGACGAGGAGATGTTTGACAAACAGCCTTCAAAGGAAGCAGGTAAACGACCAAGGAAACCACTTTTAAAGCAGAGTATTTACAAAAGCCCGATTCAAGTGGGAGGCACTGGCTTCTAAAGTTAGGGTTTGGAAGGCCAAGAAACTCAGCAAATATCCTGTGACACCAGGGAAGCCAGGCTCCAGGACGTTTTACTCCTTTTTCCCCCTCAGAACTCCGCGCCCAGGTGTGGACATGAAAGGAGTTGGCGAGGGTTTTATTTGAAAAGGTGGATTTTGGAGAATGTTTTTTTCTTTACTGAAAGGCCCGACTGTTCAACGCAGACACAAGATGCAGAGGAAACCATGAAAGGAAAGCTCTCTCTGAACTTTCAGTAGGTTTCCACGCAAGAATGACTTCTGAACCACAGAAAAACAGAAAACTGAGGCTCCAGCAGGCTAAAGAAGAAGCTCCGTATCCCTCAGTCGCCTCAGAACCGGGCTCACTAAAGCCCAGAACACGCAGACCCGCTGTTGGACATCTGCTCATCTGGAGGACGTTACTGGAAATGCCAGGCTGGGGGTGGGATGGATTCTCAGAACCAACTAACTTTGAGATGGAAAAAGGTTCCTTAAATAGAGGTGGGGACAAGGAGGGGATGCCATTGCACACCTTGAAAGTGCAAGCGTTCTTTGAGACAAGACATCCGACACGACCCGTTCTGCAGCCGGCCGCTCTTCTGAGAAACTCCCTTCACAGCCAGGAGTGACGTGAAACTCGACCTGGGATTACACGACGGCATGAGACATGCGGCCCCCTCTTTATCAAGGAATCACACCTTGGAAACACGTTTGAAACTTTCCCCAAATGGAGACAAACCCTTCATTTGCAGCGCTTCCATGCGGCGGCGGGCGCTTTGAGATACAGTTGCTTCTCGGTACTGTCAACAATGTGACGGCTCTGATGTTGCTGGAATTGTATCGAGTGTCAGAAGAGACACGGCAGAAATGCTTGGAGATGATTTCGAGGATGCTTTGGTGCGATATCGCATGATCACCCTACTGGCCACAACGTGAAACTACAGCAACACTAAAAGAAGAATCTACAATAAGCTGCGACCCAACCGATTTCCCAGCATTCTCTTGTGACGCTTTCAACAAAAAGTCTAGTGGAACCACAAAAAGCCACTTTAAAAACATGTTTTATTCAAGTCTTGATTTGCAAATCAAGACTTTTCAAAGCGCGCTGGTTTCTGTGGCAACCCGTGAAAGGAGAGTAAGGCAGAGGGGGCCCCTCAAGACGGGCCTCAACATGTCTGCATGTTTGGCAGACGTCACGAGATCCTCAAGTACCTCAGCCAGTCAGTCAGAAAAACCGCAGGTGGAGGAGGAAGTGGATGCAGCTGCTGCTGGGCCCGCCGCGGCGTGGGACACGGTCTCGTCAGCTCACATGGTCCGTCTGAACCCGACGAACTGCAGACTGCGGGCAGGACCGAGCCGGGGGGCCCCACAGACGCACCAAAGATAGCACCCACTTTGGGTAAATTTAGAAAGGCCGCTCAAGTAACCGGCATTTTCAGGTTATGCCCTTTCTTCTCGTCTGGAGGAAGGAACCCCCACAACAAAAACACACAACTAAGACGTGCATCAAAGCTGCAGAGGTGGGTGCTGCCTTTGCACAGACTAAGAGACATGCCTGGCCTTTTCTGTCAGGCATTGAGTGATGAGAAAGGGCGGGCGGTGTCGCCTCCTGCTGGCCTGAAAACACAGCGCAGGGGAGAAGCAGCAGCCAATGAGAGGACTGTTGCTAGAGCCCAAACATTTAACCCTAAATATGGCTATCACGACATAAAAGCACCATTTCCTGATGATCTATATCTTCACCAGCAAATACAAGATTAAAAAAGGCAAACCTTTAATAAAAAAACTCAGAAAGCTGGATTTTCTTACACAGGTTCTCTTGTGTCATAAAAAAAAACTAAAACTACTAAAAACAGCTCGTTCTGCGGAGGAATAATATATATATATAATATATAATGCTAGAACTGTACATGATGTAACGCCACACGGCTCAAACACATCAACGCATCTCTCAACAAATCAAATTTTTCAGATTCCTCCTGGGCCTCCCTGACATCCGTCTCTTATCTCACCCTCATCTCATGGCGTTTCATTTCTCTTCTTTCGCAGACGCGTCTCACCTCCAGTAAAGCAGATTTGCCGATTCAGACGTCAGTGTCTGAACATGACCACGCGGCGTTTGGCCTCCATGCTCCGTGTTTGTGTGTAAACAACACCAGCAGTTTATGTCAGCAAACCTCAAAGGGATCTTTTTTTTTTTTCTGCCTGCTCACCATTTTCCACCATTATCTCACTTAATTCCTCTGTTTCGGTAAATATAAATTCAAATTTAGGTTTTAAACTTCACCTGCTATTTAGCTCAGCGATATAATGACAGGAGTTTTCCCAGCAGCTAATGCTGCAATAACAACCCCCCTTGTGTTCAGGCGTGATCCCCCCTCCCCGGAAACAAACGCAGTGATAATGAAAGGATGACACGCACGTTGCATGAACGCTCCGCCTCATGGATGCAGAACGGGAACGTGGAATCCACAAAAACCCCCAGCAACAAAGTTTCCAGCCCAGAGAGAAGAACCGCCTCCCCGGGCTGGGAAACGTGTCCGGCGTGTTCGTGGATTCAGAAAGTTCCCCGGCAACATGAGAGGGGGCAGCCATCGCTGGGGGGCTATTTAGCCCAACCTTTTATTGTCCCGTTGCATTGTGCGGCGTGTTACTGCAATCAGCACTTAGCACAATACTGATTCATCACAAAGCTACAAATCAGTCCAGCGTGCAGTCTGTGCACACACCCCCACGCAACGCATTCCTGCCCACAGAGGAGCATCGCGTCGGTGTTTCCACCGTATTGATCCGATGGGCCGGTCCAAAGCCATCGCTGAAGTCACTCCATGCATAATTTATCCGAAAAGTGAAGTCTTAGCAGAAACGGAGGGGAGTGACCGAATGGACGGGGAGAGCGTTCAATAGAGTAGATGTCAGCCTGAGTGCTAAAGAGGCCAAGAGAAGGAGAGCCGCATTTTCTGATGCTCCAGCTATGTGGAGTCCTCTCCCTGCGCCTCCTCTTCCTCTTTCCAGAAGCAACTTTTAGGCCCCACAAGAACGGGAGCATTGCAGACGGGAACGAGCGCTCATTTCTGGCAACATATTCCTCTTTCTTCTCATTTTGGTAGTCATGAAACTGCAACTAAAAGTATCAAATGTTTCCTAAAACAAGACTGAGCATGCATCTGCAGGACACTTCAGACTGCTGCGAGTGGAAGACGATTACACAAACACACACAAAAAACCAGCAGCTTTAAAGTCACGCTCCAATTATCTTTTCATCTGTTCTAGAAGCGTTCCTAGTGGTCTTTTTGAGATGCCAATGCCGCCCCTTCCCACTATCCATCTGTTTAGATTCTCCCCCACTAGCTTACAGCCCCTCACAACCCCAACCGAATATAACCGCTGCAACAAAAATGGCGAGCAATATCAGAGCTTTCCAGCCGTGCGGTTTTTAAAACAGATGCCAGCTCAGACGAGGGACAACGAAGACGTTCATCGGAATAAAGCAGAGCAGGGAGGTTTTGGCATAAACCTCACAAGCTTTGCTCCTGATTTACAACTTTTTGAAAAAAGAAATGGTCACAAAAGCAATTTTACGCTAAATTTTCTTGAAGTTGCGTTAAAAACATAATTTTCAGCGGGGTGGGTCTTAAAACGTGCACATAAACTGTAAGAATTGTGTTCTTTTTGCAGTTTGAAAACCTAATAGTCTTTGAAACGCGTTTAAAAGGGAGATGTTGGAGATCAAAATTCCCTAAATGTAGCGTTCTTCCCTCTTGGCGAGCCCAAACCATTTCTGTTCTAAGCTCAGAGGCCCGGCGCAGGCAGGAGCAGCGCCGAGAAGAGAAACAAAAAAGAGCTGGAATGAATCGGAATAGTTTCCCAGCCCTGCCCTTTTTCTTTTTCTGCTTCCCTCTCCACATCTGCTGCACTCATGTAACCCCCCCACCACCCCGTGGCTCAATTCTCCACCTTCTTTGCCCCCCCCCCCCCCCCCCTAGACTGTAGGGACTATCAAAACATTGGAAAAAAAAAAAAAAGAGAAAAAAAGCTGTAGTGGAAGGAGGAAGGGAGCTGGATCCCTTGGTGGTGGGTAATAAATCACAAACACTCTGGGAGCAACGAGACCCTCTTCAAAGCCCCCCCTCCCCCTGAATTCAGCCCCTCCGCCAAGCCCTGACTCCGCTGCACACACTATCCTTCACGGCAGCCCTGCCTCGACCATAACCCCGGGGCCCCTGGCTCCCCACCCCTTTCTCAGACCGGGGACACAGAGACTTTTCTTCTCTCTGTGCTACATTCACACTCGCTCCGGGCTCGACGCCGCCGCTCATCTACATCTGCCCCCTCCCACTCAATAGCCCCCGCTCTGCAAACCGCAGCAAAGAATTTCACAATCCAACCACGGCGGGCAGAAACTAGAAACCTGGCAGCCACAGCTGCTTCTTCACACGCACAGACAGACGGCGCTGGAAGTGCACATCGACGGCGGGCCGAGCGTCTTCTAAAGGCGGGGGCTTTGATTGCTCCTCATAGTTGTGGCCTGACCCAAAACTCTGCCGCGGACTTCAAAGGGTCCTCGTTTCCCCGAAACCAGGAGTCACTTGTTGGAGCTGAAACCCCAGCAAAAAAAAAAAAACAACAACCTTCAATCGCACCAACGGCCATCAGGACCTCAAAGCAGATTTATGTTACAGGAACGCTGCATTGGCTTTTAGTTTGGCTCCACACAAAGATAAGGGAAAGAAAATGCTTTGAATCAGCCCAAAATAGCTCCATGTTCCGTGCCCCCAATTATGTGCAATATGCATGGAATGGTACGAGATTTTTATGCAATGATGGCCGTTGCAGGAAACGCCATAGTATCATGCCACTCAACTCAAAGAGCTTTTCTTGTTGGTTGAGGAGCTGCAGGAGCTGGAAAATGGCGAGAAAGCATGCAGCACGCATTAAATCCACGAAACCATCCTCGGCAGAAGCAAAAGGTTTGTCCGGTTTTCTCAAAGCTGGCACATCTGGAAACTGTTGGGTTTCAACCAGGAAGAAAGTTTCGCCTGATAAAAACAGCTCAGAGCAGAGTTTGTTGTAAAAATATCAAACCAGCTAAAATATTTAGCGCTGCGGTATGCACCTTCTGCCACAATTTTCCAACTGTGAAAATGCATAAATGAAAACGAAATTAGCTTTTTTCGTCTGGATCAAAGCCCCCTCTCTGCTAATTGAGGAACAGCGGTCCTTTGGATGCTGTTTGAGCAGAAAAACAGATATCCACTGGTACCATACGGCCTGTTTCTGAGCCGGGGCACACACCAGCACCATTGTCCTCCGGGACCAAGCTTGGTTCACATTCACTGCAGCTGGACGCCATTAAATCTGCGTCAAATTTATTATTGACCCAAAAAAAAATAGCATAAAGAACTAAGACTGCTGTTGGAGGCTGGAAAAGTGTCAAGCTCACCTTGTTCGGAGTCGGACTCTGCGTCGCTTTTGACGGGGCTGGGAGCCACAGGTAGAGGTCGGGCGGGCCTCGGTTTGGGAGTGGGGGGGGGGATCCACTTCCTCCCGATGTACTCGACATATGTCCCCGGGAAGTCCCCTTTTCCTGAGTGGTTTCATTGAAGCCCGGCAGCCAGCCAATCTTGTTTGGCTGCTGCTCCAGACCATCCGTGTACCCAAGGGCCACTAGAGGGCTCAGCACAGCACCAGCAATACGTCCCCCTCGTGGAGGTCGATGTCCTCCTCCCTCTCCTTTTTGTAGTCATAAAGCGCTCTGTACTGATATGCTTCGGCGCTCATACTGATCGTTTTGCTTTGAGGCGCTTTCTCAGGCTTGGCTCCAGGTGCTCATCTGTCAATAACGGCCCAACCTGCAAAGCCACATGGAGACTGACGAAACGTTCTCCACAGTTTCTCGTCTCTTGGCAATAAAGTGCAGCTCTTTTGTCGAATGGCCCCACTGGATGTACCCATCAGTAAATGTGCATAGCTGTAGAATCTTCTGGTACTTATCCAGACCTGTAAGATGAGAGGAGAGGGGCCATCTTCAACCAGAGGAACTGACTGAAAAGTACATGCAAAAAAGAAAAAGCCATTTGGGTAAATTTCAAAATAAAAGCTTTTACAAAAGTGACCTAAAAAACGCACATTTTTAAAAAAAAAAAAATGCAATTAAACCAGCAAAAAGCAATTGAGTTCTATTCAAAAGAGAAAAATAAAGCAAAGCAAGGTTAATTAAAAAGTTAAGCTTTTTTAAATAATTACCAGCATAAAAATAAAAGTTTGTTTGCTAACCATAAACTATTTATCCCACCACTAAATCAACTGTGGGGTACTTTTTCCTCAAAGCGACTGCAACAAAAGTAAATAATTCACTGTCCTGCACTTCATTATAATATGAGCCACACTTTACAGGACCATGATGATTTACCAGGTTACTGCACGGCCAGTAAACGGCTGCTAGCATGAACTCCTTCCTCCCTTCGCCGGGAATAAATTCGCTTCTTTGCGGGTCAAACCCGCACATTTGTAAGCGTTTTAGCGTGTATGAAGATTAATATTTAATTAAAAAACTATAATACAGTAGTCAGTTTTTAGCTTTAGGAGCTGCTAATAACATGTTTAGAAAGCCGTTAATAACGTTAGCAAAAAGTACTTCAAAATGAAAGTTTAAACAGATGATGCATTACGTTTTAATCATTTACTTTTGGTTTAGCGCGGCTACACACACACACACACAAAATAATCTCCGAGATTTTTTTTTAACATTGCGTTAAAACAAAAAGTTTTTTGCTAGCATAGTTGTCGAGCTGAGGCAGCAGGAACTCACCGAGAGAGAGAGACAGGGAGGGAGTACGAAAAACCACGAACGCTTCCAACGACTCTTCCCACAAATCGCCTCCACTTCGTCAAACTTCGTGGAAAAACGATCGATAAAAAGGTCAAAACGGATCCAGCCTCTGCTCGGTTGCAGGGGTAAACTAAAAAAAAAAATCCTCCGCTCAAGTTTAAATCCGATTTAATGACAAGTACCAAGTGTTACGAAATAAAGCCAGACGGCATAACGGCACAGTCTCCCCGTCCCGAACCGTCTCCCTTCAACGTCGCCCCTTTGGCCGAAGGGGCGAGACAAAGGCGCGCTCTCTGATTGGTCGGGGATCCTGTCAGTCATCTGTGTCACAGATTTGGGCCAATGGCGTTGCTGCAACAGCCCACCTTGTGTCAACACCATTGCAGCATAAACACCTTTGGAAATTACATAACTTTCTATGTCAATCCCAAAGGATTCTCCTTGATTTTATTATCAGCATCCTCGAATAAAGATGAGATTACTTTTTACAGCATACAAAGATCGGAAATACACATCTCTCTCGCTTTAAGTATTTGAAGTGAATCAAACATACATTCCTGCATTTCTTTCATAGTTCACAAAAGATGCCAGTAAAGCACAAGAATACGTTCAGCTCTGCACGTAAGCTCATTTCAGACCACGGTTCTCTCCGTTTTCTCTAAGAATCATTACATCCCTTGAGTGTCAGAGGCCTGGAATGTTGGAGTTACCATGTGAGGCGCATGGCTGTGATTGTGGGTGGCCTACTTATGGCTGAGAAACCGTGCTGGCTTGCAGAAATCCCCTATACTGTCCTGGCTATGCTAAAAAGAAACTGTAAGCAGCTTTGTGAAGGGCTGGCCCCCATGTAAGAGCTCCTCCACAGACACCAGCGAGCATCGTCTACACCAAAAGAGGAAGAAAAGTTGGGAAACAGCAACAGCGGCACGCAAAATATAGGAACTTTAACACAATGCTGCGGTTTACTGTCACAGTTGAACAAAAATGGTCTTTAGACAGCATCTCCTGGTTGGGCCCCGACTTCTTCTTTGAGACATGGAGAAGTGCGACACCAGAAATAAAACTTTTATTCTCTCAAGATGCCGGACCTCACAGTTCAGCTGAAGAGAAAGCCCGCAGTGGCTGCAGCTGATGGAAATGAAAATTTAAACAACCCAACCGTACAGTATAACCCCACACCACACACACACAACTCTGCCAGCACCCCCCCCTGATTAAATAGATGCTGACCCATCTGCCGTCCTGCACATACCCAAAGTGCTCTCCACACACTGTCTGTGCTCAGACAAAACATTTATTGGACTGGACTTTGCAAATTAAAATGGGGAAATGTTATTCAGAGTGCTCAGCGTCAAAAATAAAACATGAACGCTGGCTGACTTGCTCCTGCGAAGACACATTCCAGGGACAGTCGAAATGCATTTGTGCTGTGTGGTTTGAGTGAGGCTGCTTGTTCAATCAAACACAACTAAAAAAAGAAAAAGACTAAACTTAGTAACTGGGCTTTGGTTGAGGAGTTTACATTATTTATTGCATAACTTGAGGTGCAGTGAGATCAATGTTTCTCTTTCTGAGCCGATGCTTTAATGTTGTCGCCTGCTTTTGCAAACCAAGCAAACCAGACTCATTTCAACTAAAGGGTTAAGGATATATTAGAATAAATAAATAGATAAAAATGTATCAAACTCGTTGACTCATTGAATTAAGTTACTCGATAACTAGAATATTTTCTGTTGAAATTCTCTGTCTTTGGCAGGGGTGGGGGGGAAACCAAACCTCTTTAAAAACTGTCAGTTATTGCAAACAATGACGGTTTTTATTGTTGAGTAGTCTAGAGATGCTTTACAATAGATTCACAAAGAACAGATTGTTCTTTAAAAAGATAAACATTTTCATATTTAGCGACCAGTCCGCTTTGACCGGCATAAAATGGAAAGTGTTACAGGCTACAGCTGCTAGTTAAATAAATTAAATACAGATTGTAAAAGAAATAATTTAAAATATGACATATGTAGCTTCTAAGTAATACAAATCAAACAGAGAAAACTTTTTCCTGTTTCAGGTTAGCATTTAGGTTGTGCTGATCCAATCAAGGATGTACAGTTTAGAGGTAATTTGCATTATTGTATCATATTTGCAAAGAGAAATTAATCAGAATTGAGGAGAAACACACTATTTGAGTTTGTTAGAAGCAAACTTTTAACAGTAATATCACAAAAAGTTCAGTAGCATTAGCACACAATGGCAAAATAACGCCAAACGCACCCAAGAAGTCTTCCGAAAATCCGAACAACCAGCCTCATTTGACCCTATTAAGATTGAACTTTGTGATTTAACTACAAAAATAAACATGGACAGATGGGAAAGTTGAAGGTGAATCATACTCCAAAGTCAAAATGAACATAAAGTCTCACATTTGACCAAACATCGGAATTATTCTTAAATCTATTGGACAGATATTTTATGTGAGTGAGCAAAGAGGAGCATTTGAAAGGTGTGCGTTCAATTATAGGCCTACCTGTATGATGTATGATAGCAACATGGAGGTGGCAGTATGATGGTGTGAGGACTTGCATCTCATTGAAAAGCTGTGGCATGGCTGTAAGCAGGCAGATCTTGGTGTTGATGCCTGATAATAAAGATGTTTAATTAAGAAAAGGTAAATATTGCTAGTGTTAAAGGGCTTATATCATGCTAATTCATTTTTTGAGTTTTTAAGAGTATTATAATGTTCATTCCTCACAAAAAAAACAAAACAACCCAAAGTGGTATGTAGATCAGTTCAACGGATTTCTGAGTCTTTCTTTCTCCTTCGGCTTTTCCCATCAGGGGTCGCCACAGCGAACAAGTCGCACGGTAAACTTGGCAATGTTTTACGCCGGATGTCCTTCCTGACGCAACCCTCTCAATGCAACCGGGCTTGGGACCGGCACAGAAGTAGAGAAGGGAACAGGGAGCAGCCCGGATTCGAACCCTGGTTTCACGGACGGAAGGCACCGCAAACCAGCACGAGCTAAACCGGCTCCCAGTATTCCTCGAAAAACCTGCTATTGAGCACCAGCCCCTCCCGATCCACCAAAACGAGTCACATTGTGACATCACAAAGTGAGGAACAGCCCCTTCCAGGAAGGGCCAAAATGACAGCGGCCAAAACGTTGTCATTTTCTATGCATAATATGAAGATCCATCTTTGCAGACGTTAGGATGTTGTTTGTTTTCGTGGACAAACGCAGAAATGCTGCGTCGGTCGGTTCTAGGTTGACATCATGAAATGGGCGGCACCCACAAAGAGCAAAAGGCGGAGCCTCAGAGATCGAGTCGTCTTACTTCTGGATTGGAAAATGAGCTGCGAAGACATCTTACTTTTCATTAAAAAAATTATTTAGTGTGCCAAAGATTATATATATATTAATCATTTATATGGATAGAGTTTACTCTGAAAGGCTTAAGCATAGCATGATACACACCCTATAATCAAAGTTTAACTTCGGTTGTAGCTGAGGTGTGGCAAATAAATTCTACATAAATCAAAGCAATCTTTATTTCTACAGCACTTTTCATACCTGGTAACACTGAGTGCTGTACATCTGAATAAATAATGTAAAAACAAGTAAAATAGTTTTTTTTTTAAAAAGAGCACACAAACACACAGGCGGCTCCCACCCCTTTTAACTGATGGAAGTAAACATTGGGCATCAGGTTGATCATTAGTCTGATGATCTGAATGAATTCAATCTAATAAATATACACTTTAAAAAAGGTGAACGTACAGTGGTGGACAAAATTGTTGGTACCCCTCAGTTAAAGAAAGAAAGTCCATAATGCTCAAAAAAAGGACTTGAAACATTCAAAAGTAACAATAAATTAAAATGTATTGAAAATTAAATGATCAAAATCAGCCATTACTTTTGAGTTGTTGATTAACAGAATTATTTAAAAAAACAAACTAATGAAACAGGGCTGGAAAAAATGATGGTACCTCCATAAAAGACTGAGAACTAATTGCCCAGGGGGTCATGATGAACTCAGGTATGTCATTTAATTGACATCACAACTGTTTTCAAACCCATAATCAGTCAGTCTGACTATTTAAAGGGAGACAAATAGTCACGTTGCTGTTTGGTGAAAAGGTGTGTACCACACTGAACATGGACAACAGAAAGCCAAGGAGAGAATTGTCCCAGAAACACAATTATAGACAAACATCATGAAGGTAAAGGCTATAAAACCATCTCTAAGCAGCTTGAAGTTCCTGTGACGACAGTGGCACATATTATTCAGAAGTTTAAGACCCACGGGACAGTAGCCAACCTCCCTGGAGGAAAATTGATGACAAATTGAGGAGACGGATGGTGTGAACTGTATCCAAAGAGCCCAGAACAACCTCCAAAGACATTAAAGGTGAACTCCTAGATCAAGGTACATCAGTGTCAGATCGCACCATATGTCGTTGTTTGAGCCAGAGTGGACTTCATGGGAGACGACCAAGGAGGACACCACTGTTGAAAGGAAATCATTAAAAAGCCAGACTGGAATTTGCCAAAATGCATGTTGACAAGCCATAAAGCTTCTGGGAAAATGTCCTTTGGACAGATGAGACAAAACTGGAGCTTTTTGGTAAGGCACATCAGCTCTATGTTCATAGACTCAGAAATGAAGCATACAACCAAAAGAACACTGTCCCTACTGTGAAACATGGAGGAGGCTCAGTTCTGTTTTGGGGCTGCTTTGCTGCATCTGCCACAGGGTGTCTTGAAGTTGTGCAAGTTAAAGTGAAATCTCCAGATTATCAAGGCATTCTGGGTAGAAATGTGCTGCCTAGTGTCAGAAAGCTTGGTCTCAGTCGCAGGTCATGGGTCTTCCAACAGGACAACGATCCAAAAAACCCAAGAATGGCTCAGAGAAAAGCGTTGGACTATTCTATGAGTCCAGATCTGAATCCCATTAAACATCTGTGGAAGGAGCTGAAACATGCCATTTGGAGAAGACACCCGTCAAACCTGAGACAACTGGAGCACTTTGCTCATGAGGAGTGGGCCAAAATACCTGTGGACAGGTGCAGAAGGCTCATTGACAAATACAGAAACCTTTTAATTGCAGTTATTGCCTCAAAAGGTTGTGCAACAAAATATTAAGTTGTGTGTACCATCATTTTTGTCCAGCCTCATTTCATTAGTTTTTTTTTTTTAAGTAATTCTGTTAATCAACAACTCAGAAGTAATGGCTGATTTTGATGATTTAATTTTCAATAAATTTTAATTTGTTGTTACTGTTGAACGTTTCAAGTCATTTCAGTGAGCATTGTGGACTTTCTTTCTTTAACTGAGGGGTACCAACAAGTATGTCCACCACTGTACATATGTTTAGAGGACTTATATTGTCTCCTGTTTTGAAAAAGTCACACACGAGTTCAATGAACCCTGACGGTCGCTCACATGCAGAGGCAAGTCAAAGTCACACAAAAGACTTTGATAAACAAAAATGTACCAAACATAAGTTGCTGCAGGACAGGATATCAGAACTGCCCTGAAGGCTACAAAACCTAAAAAGGCATCACACGCAGAGAGTTATGCAAGACAGATAACATAGCTGGGAAGACAAGAATCTCGCTCGGAACAAAAAGAAATCTGATAGAATACATACTGTGGGTAATGATGGGTAACAGCGCAGTCGTGCAGCAATCAGTAACTGAAACCCGGTGTGAAAGAAGCGCAGGAATCAAAGCTTAACAAGAGTTCAAAATAGATCTGTGACACAAAAAAATATCATGAAGTGAGACCAAAAAGGAACTGAACACATACAATTCTGTTGATTTAAAATTATGTTTAGCCTATACTTTTTCTGTGTTTTAGTCACAATTTAATTTATGATTCACTTTAATGACCCACGCCGATAAATATTCCGCCTTTAACACGTTCTTGTGACGTTTTTCTCACTATGGAGGACATATAAAAAGAAAATTAAGCTCAAGCGCATTTTTGAGAGGTACGTCTTTGTTTTCCTGGCATGTGGCTCCAAACTGTACGGCTGGATATGGCACCAATGTTGCTCGCCATTTTTGTGTAAACCGAAAGTATGATGGGAAGTAAGGGTGGGCTTACTCCCCACCAATGGTCCCGCCCAAACTTCCGAGGTGAATTTCTACTGAACTACTGCCGCTCTGCAGAAATTGTCCTAGAAAACGATGCAGGTTGTCAGATTTTTGGCTAAAAGTGGGATAGTCATGAGTAATAGACCTCCGGGAACACACTAAAAATACATCAAAAGATGATGGGAGTGCGGTTTTAAAAGTGTTGTGGCAACAAAATGATTGTGATGTAATAAATAAATCATTTTTAATATTTACACAAGTTGTACTTTTCTTTGACTTTCGCATGTTTTTGTTCGAACATGCTATGGGCAGCCACGGCAAAGAGGTTGCAGGTTCGGTTTGCACGCCCATGTTCTGAAGTGTCCTTGAGCAAGACACTGATTTGGCAGCAGAGCCACCATCAGTGTGTGAATGTGAGTGTGTGAATGCGGCTGTGACTGTACAGTGCTGTGGGACTTCTGAGAAGGTAGTAAAGTTCTATATAAGTATACGCCATTTACCATGTTTCCATGTTTCATTGAACACATCTTGGCAAAAAAGAAAAACAGAGGTGAGAGCTGACAGAGTTTGTTTTAAAATTTTAAGCTCCTAACTCCCAAAAATACCAATACATGGCATAATTTAAAGCCTTGTAACCCTTGTACTATCCTAGGCACTTGGGAGTTGGGTCATCTAGACCCACTAGACAGTGCTCTGAACCTTTTTCTTCAATGATTTGTGATCCTCACTGCTGTCCATGGATTACATGAAATCTTTCCACCTTTATCCACCTTTGTCATGGTAGGGAGAACACGTCAATGTAAGGGTGGGGTCATCTAAGATAGCAGAAGTGTTAAACACTAATCTATACAAACAAGAAACCTAAAATCTAACTGAAAAAGAGCAAATAAAAATTGGATTTAAAATGTTTGACCTGATTTTTGTTGTTCGTGGTCTCTGTATTAGACCTAAATAAATAAGAAATCAATATAAGACAACTCAAATACAAGGGGATTACTTCTCCATTTGTGAACATATTGCAAAACCTAACTGCTTTAACAGAAGTGGTAAAAATAACTGGGTGCAGTAGTTTTAGACTATGAGACTTGTTGGTGTAGACACCAAAATAAGTTGAACACAAAGTACTGAAAGTATAAATGCTGCCAGACGTCATACAAGAAAAAAAAACATGTGTGGTCAAAAGCACACAAACACACTCTCAGCTGGCGCCTCTCAGTAAAAGCCTCTTCTTACTATTTAAGCAGATGAGTTTTCTGTGTTTTACTATCATCAGTCAATATTTGTTTGATCCAGGTAAAGTCTTTGTTAGATGCGCTGATACGGGGGGTTGTAACAAAGTGGAGGGTTGTAGACAAGAGTGGCCATATCTTTAGGGGTTCAGTTGCAGTTCCCTTGAGCCTCATGAGACTCACCGTAAGCGACATCATGAAAAGAGAAAGTACCATTGTCGTGTGTGTGGCAAGTATTGTGAATTATTTTGATACAAAACGTAGGTTGCACGCACCTATGACGCACGGTACACCAAACTCTAGACATTAGTGAGGTGAGAGTACTGCCCCCTTACTGACCCAGAAGGAGTGCTGCACGTACAGGTGATGCATAAGTCCCATCTACATCATCCTCACTTCCCCTCGTGTTGTTTAGGTGTTCTCTACGACCTGCCGCCCTTAGCAGCCCATAGAAAAAATGTGCACGAACATTTTCTCTCTTCGGGTTCACCGAGTGGTCTGCGACCTTGCTTTTCCTGCAGGTCACCTACGCGGCCATACAGGTTTGCCCGGTTTTTGCCCAAAGATCAGATCAAATCAAATCAAATCAAATCAAATCAAATCAAATCAAATCAAATCAAACTTTATTTATAAAGCACTTTTCATATAAAAATATAACACAAAGTGCTTTACATTAAAACACAACAAAATATAAAAACAAGCATGACGATTAAAATAAACAAGCAAAAACATAAATAAATAAATTAATACAAATAAATAAATAAATAGGGCAGTACCTAGCCCCCCACTCCTTTCACACCTCCCACCCCTTAACTGATGGGGAAAGACAATGAGAAACATGCCCCATATCTACCTGTAATCAGTTCTTGCAGGTAAATGGATTTCATAAATCAACCCAAAATAAAAGCACAAACTTGGTTCTTGCCGTTCACCACAATAAAAATGCTCACAGGACTGAACTCATCTGGACTTGTGTTTTTGTTGACCAAAGTAATCCGAGATGAACCACTTTTATGGAACTCCACCTGCAAAGATAAGGAATCCGACAATAAAATCCAGGTGAACTTAAAATTTAGGTTACAGAACCCAAAAGTCACAGGCCCTCTTTTTTTGTTTGCTATTTATAATTATGTATAACATGTTCTTGATAATCCTCATTTTTGTTTTCAACCTTTTTTTTCTGTAGTTCAATTTATTCAAGTTATAAACTGGCAAATCAGATGGCTCAAAAAGAAGATGGATCTTGCTGGCCCCCGCGTTCAAGGTTCAAAACATCTGATTGACAGATTTTGATGTTAAGTGGTAGGGATGTGGTCTTCCAACAAGCTCACTCCTTATTGGTGGGGGTGGTTGCTATGGAAACAATAACTCAGACCGACTATTCTCTGCTTACAGACGACGTCTGGCTCCAACATGGCAGCTTTCACATTACAAAAATCGCAACTAAATTGATTTAATTTGGTTGAAGCCGCAATTTAACAACTTGGTCTGGTTCTCTTAAGCCTCATTTCCACTGAGTGGTCCGGTCCAGTCTGGTATTTTGAGTGCTTTCACTATAACATGGATCCATTGAACTGGACCAATTCCTACCATGTTCAGGCTCCCGTTGGTTGTAGGTCCAAAGAAAAATGGATGGACCCGTTAGGGCGGAGCTACTTTTGAAACCACTTGATTGGCTGAAGGTCATTACGACAAAGGAAAACTCCAAAAAGCATCAGTAAACACCTTCTCCACCCACCATCTCCACTCAAACAACATAAAATGCTTTGTTTACACGAAGAACCAAAAGCCAAGCGGGAAAAAAATTGAGCCGCTGGGTGACCTCCATTGTTGTCGTTGTTTGCTTCACCCCGCATGCGACGTGACGGTCCAAATTTGAGTGGAAACGCTCACCTGAATTGCCTGGACCATTCTAAACCAGACCGGACTGTGCCTGTTTAGAATTGATGGAACTAAGACATGAGAGGGGAAGTCTCACCAACTGTCAGGCGGAGGCCACATCCTGCAAAGACGGAGACAAACAACCACTTGACAAAAATGTGGGCTATAACCCTTGTTCTATCTTGTGGGATCAAAATGACCCCACCCTTACATTGACGTGTCATCCCTACCGTGACAAAGGTGGATAAAGGTGAAGAGGATTTCATATAATCCATGGACACCAGTGAAGATCACAAATCAGTGAAGAAAAAAGGTTCAGAGCACTGTCTAGTGCAGGGGTCGGCAACCCATGGTTTCAGAGCCACATGTGGCTCTTTCATCCTTCTGTTGTGGCTCCCTGTGACTTTGGAAAATAGTGAGTATTTTATAAAAATTCAAATTTGTTTTAGTTTGTTCATTTTTCATGGCATTTCAAAGGCGCTGCTGGCTCCGTGCGAGGCACGTGCAACGTAAAAAACAGCTTCCTTGGTGGGCTCGTGTTTGTCGGCGAGGGCTGCGGAGCTGATAGCAGGAGGAGACACGCGGGGCGGCTTCAATAAACACTCCGGGTCTGGAGTGATTTTCTGCCGGGGGCTTGGCGTGGCGCGGAACGGGGAGCGGCTTTCTGGTGACGGAGAGTTTGTGCCGGTGTTTTGGACTCCCGTGTGCGGTGATGTGTGTTTCAGAGCAGGGGAGCTTGACCGGGGACATGGGGGAGATTGAAGGGGAAGAGAGTGTTTCTTGAAAATCCACCAGCCAATCAAAATCCTCACCCAAAAGTACAGAACTTGATTGACATGCAGAATGGCCAATCGGACATCCTCTGACACATACGTCACTGCAGACGCGAGTTTAAATGCACTCAGCGCAAACTCTGCCTTCAGAACGTCTTTTTCTCCCCGCGGCACATCATGTCCCCGGTAGAAGTCCAGCAACCGGAGTTTATTAAAGCCTCCCCGCGTTTCTCCTCCTGCTATAAGCTCTGCAGTTCTCGCCCGATAAATACGAGCTCATCAAGGAAGCTGCGAGGCGCGCGCTTCGTACGGAGCCAGCAGCGCCAAATGCCTCACAATATGCCACGCTGCCCGCATTGCACCGTTTACAGCAGAGCATGAATACGATGGTCGCTGCTTTCTGTCTTTGTAATAAAACGCCTCATCTGTTAATACAAAAGTATCTTTATGTAAACTCACTGTGTAGTTTTTAATCATCAGTACATAAACAATAATGTTGAAATAAACATACAACAAATAAACATGAAGATGAAAAGAAAGAAGTACTTTTTTTTTTTATCTTTTCTGGCCCGCAATCTACACTTATGTCTTTGAAAATCGATCGCGATCGACGTAATGAGCACCCTTGATATAATATATATGCATAATATATATAATGATGTCAAAACGGGTTGTGGCTCCGGGTGCTTTTTTTTCCATTAGGGGCGGTCCCAAATGGCTCTTTGAGTAAAAAAGGTTGCCGACCCCTGGTCTAGTGGGTCTAGATGACCCCACTACCAACGTTAAAGTGTCTTTGATAGCACAAGGGTTAAAGGAAATTAAGGAAGTCAGATGACGACTTATAGGGTTTAGGTCTTCTACGACCTGCTTTATGCTGAAAAGCCAAATAAAAAAATAAAAAGATTTACATATCATTGTTATGTTGCTACTTTTTCCCATTTCAGTTGCTTTTTATCACAAAGAAATGCCAATTTGGTCCGTGTGACGGGTAGTCGCATGATGACTGACACAGGTCACTTAATCTTTATGTCAGAATTCCATCCAAAACAGCAGCGTTTCTTAAAATTGAACAAGTTGAGTATCTACAATTTCTGATCGGAACAGCTCTGAAAACCTTCCAAGCAGGATTCTCTTAATGCATTCCACTATTTGGGAAAACATGTCAAAAAGTAATGCAAGGAACGGTAAAGACGATCACAGTTTTTTCTTTTTTGAGTGAGATTTACATTCTTTTGCCACAAGAAAAACATGTTTTTCTGTTATCATCTAGAATGTGTTTAAAGTAATCTGCCTCTGTTGGCTCAAATGGTGCGTTGGGGCTCAGATGATGACGCTAAACTCAAAGTACATGGCGGCGGCTTCTTTCATGCCGCCGCCATGGACGTGTCTTTTGAAGAATTCCTTCTGCCACTGAAGGGCCCCTTAAACCAATAATCTTTGTTAATTTAGGAGATTTTATAAATTACCTTACTTGAATGTGTTGAGTTCTCAGGTTTCCAATCCCCCCTCCCGTCCGTTTGCCCCAGCACCACTCACAGGTTATTCTACTTTTGTGAATAAGCTGAGAACTTTCACATGGGTAATCCCATAATGCTCGCTCACATAAGACAAACTTGTGAAATGCATCACCCACAAAGGCTTATTCAAACAAGCCCGATTCCTGTCAAAAAATACGAAAGAGAGAAGACGACGCTTCCTCTGAATGAAAGTCACTTCAAATGAAGGAAGTGCAGACGCACGACTGCAGACCTATCAGCCCGATCAGGCTCATTCATCTAACCTCCACACATCTGGATTAACTGATAAGTAACAGTGTCTGCAGAAATTCTTTGTCGTTGCATAATTTTATGATTTTCATGCTCTTGTTCTTTCATTCTCAGAAGGCCTGAAAGTTTGTAGAAAGTTCCGCTCTTCTGTTTTGTAAGTGGTGTTGTCCGAAAGACGGGTCTTTATTCAGTCATTGACTCATTAGACAATGATTTTCTTTGCTGGATTCGCCAGTAAATCCTCCTTTTTCAGTTCTGGTCACAGTTCAAGTGTTCATTGACCAGTGAGAAACAACAGAAAGGCACCAAAATGAGCTGCGTTTCACATTCGGGGTCGATTGTTCTCGTAATTTTAGATGCATTAGCTTCGTCTAGGGCTAGTTTATTTTCTAAATTGTTGCATTCATTTTCCTCCTCCGTCCCACTCTGATCATCTGTTGATCTATTATCAAAGCGTTCCCAGTAGTCTTTTAATTATCATTGTGCCCTTTTCAGCCAAAACCAAAAACCTGTCTTTTTCTCCGGACGTAGTTTCTGCAGAGCAGCAGTACTTCATGAGAAATTCACCTCTAAGTTGTGGGCAAGACTGTCGGTGTTGTTTAAGCCCACCCTCATTTCCCGTCATCCATCTGTTTACACTCTCTCCTGCTAGCTTACAGACCCTCACAACCCCAAGGTAATTTTAGAAGAACAACAAAAATGGTGAGCAACACTGGAGCAAACCAAGCTTACAGTTTAGATCCAGATTCAGCTCTGACAAGGAAAACAAAGACGTTCATGGATCTATTTGTTTGCAGATGGATGCATCAGAAGGGAGCGGAGCAGGGAGCTTGTGACCAGCCCAGTGGATTTTCTACTTAACATATACATTGTTTGTCGCACTGAATTTTTTTGTCTGCTCCTGATTCACAACGAATTGAATAAAGAAATATTTAGAAATGCAATTTTAAGCTCTTAAAATATGTCCATCATTAGAAAATGCCACAAAAACATGTTGAAAACACCAAAAACACAATTTTTGTTGGAGTGGGAGCATACTTTCCACACTACAGGTATAGTATATGTGCTCTACTTATATTCAAATATACTTAATAAAATAAACGTCAAGTGTACAACGCTTTGTGACAGAAAATATTTTAATGTGTAATCAGTTAGACTCCAAACCTAAAAGGTATTTTTTTGACTTAACAGAAGCCCAACCTTTACCAAAAAGGGCAAAATCAGCAGAACAACAAGCCTGGCAGCTGTTGAAACTTGCCTGGTAAGACTGATTTATGAAAATCAGTCAAGAGACAGAGTCCCTGTTGAAACACAATTTTTTAATCATAATAGAAACATTCGAAGAGAAAGATTAGTCGTGAACCCGTGAACCATTTTGAACCCAGACTGTTTGCCATACAAGTTTTTTTTTTGGTTTTTCATTGGAATGAATAGGAGCCTATTCTACAAGCCAGCTATTGGTAAGTTAGCTTCCTTCTCTTCAAACCTACCTGAAACGGGCAGTGGAAGATTTTTGACTGCAACGGCATTCCACATCGACAGTGCTGGCCGTTAGTTTTTGGTCATTTTTTACCATTTACTGTTTGGACTTGCCCTTGAAACTGCAAAATCCAACTTGCACGCACGTCAGAGCCTTTGGTGAGGTCACACAAAGATTTCCTTACTTCTTCTCTTTTGTGTTTTCTTCCCAAAACAATGCTGTAAGTATGTATCAGTTACCGTCTGAGAGCTTAGCATTTGGTTGTGTCATGAAAAGATCTTCTGGATTGCGAATGAAAAACCAAACACCCTGAGAGTCTCAAATCCAAAAAGCCAACATGTTGAAAAAGAGGTGTTGTGGGTAAATGGGGAGTAGTGAGGAGGTGAAAGTGTTTCGTCGACTGAAAAACATCCGGATTTTGCAAACGTTTCTCTCTGTGGTCAGTACACATTGGAGAAAGCGAGCAGCTGACACATGATAAACCAAATGAACCAAAAGCGGGAAGATGTTTGTCTTTACTTAATCAATGTGATGCAAGAGAGGCCAAAGAAAATATTACCCTTATGCCATCTTAGATGACCCCACCCTTACATTGACGTGTTCTCCCTACCATGACAAAGGTGGATAAAGGTGGAAAGATTTCATGTAATCCATAGTTTCAGTGAGATGCAAATCATTTGAAAAGGTTCAGAGGACTTTGTCAGGTGGGTCTAGATGACCCAACTCCCAATGTTAAAGTGCCTAGGATAGCACAAGGGTTACAGGATAACTTTGATCATTTTTGGATTTATTTTAAAGCATTCCCCAGTTTAGTCAAAAGAAAAGAACGTGGCGTGCAAGCGGGAATCGAACCTGCAACTTTACGATCATGGGTCGACCGCCCTACCGCTGCAACACCGCCGCCCCGAAACTCTGATTCTTTCTCTAAAGATCTGCATCCTAAGCACTAGCCCATCCCATTCCACGAAAACAAGTCACATTGTGACATCACAAAGTGAGAGCCCCTTCCAGGAAGAGTCTGCGCTGCCAGCTCCGCCCCCCATTCTACTCCACTCTGTTTCTCCGTAGAGCTAGCGGTGATCGGCTACACGCTTTTTATTTTATGTTCACAACAGGCATCAAAGTTTGGATGTTTGTTTTGTTTTGTGGTAGAGACTCGAGTTCCACTGCTGAGGATGACTCTAGGTTGACGTCATGAAATCTTTAGTGTGCCAAAGGCAATATATGATCATATACAGTATATGTATACTTTACTTTGAGAGAGGCTTAAGAACAGCGGGATGGGCCCTTTAAGACATGCGCTGGAATCTGGTGGTTTGTCATTCGTTTGGTGAGACACAGCTCCAAGTTGATAGTCAGAGAGCCACTGCTCGGCCTTGAATGATAGCGCAGACTCAGGGCTGTTTTGGCTGCCTAAACTCCACCACATATAATATTTGGGCTTTTGGGCCAAGTCAAACCCAATCAGCAAATAACTCATGGCCCAGTTCGTCCCAACAGACGTCTGACCCCTGCAGCTTTACCCAATCCCAGAACTGACCCACTGAGCTTAAAGTTGACCCAACTGAGCCTAAATGGGTCTTTGATCTGTCTATAAAATATTTGCACTCTGCGCCTTTCGGTTTGAAAGTGCCTGCTCACAAATTCATCAAATGCATCCAAGGATTTATGAAGTATTACTTTGGAGACGGTTTCTGCAGGAGTCTGTTCAGAAACATTAATGTTGCATCTGAAACTTTGACCAGAGAGCATGCTTTCCAGTCGTGCGAAGCTAGCTTTTGTTGTCGCTTCAGCTTTTTTAATACCTCAGAACAGGAAGTAGAAAAAAGAATCCTCAAAACAATGAAAAAAACAACAACACAAATTACAAGTCAGTCTTTTAAGCTTTTTTATGCTGCATGTTTTAAATTCTGCCTTCTTCGCGTTTTTATCATGCTCTTCTTCATTAGGAGACACAGAAGACTTTTAGTAAAACAACAAAACAAAAAAAGAACAGCAACAGCAGGACAGTAGAAAAAAGGTTGTTTTTAAGTGAATTGTCCCACGTTGCAAACTGTGCTACGCAAGTTTTAGCAGTGGAACACCCAGGAAATAAAATGTGTTATCATGTTACACACAAGAAGTCCTGTGGCTGCAGTGAAAGAAAATACAGACTCAGCACTCAAGGGAGTCCAAATGGTTTAAAGGTAAAAAAACTTCAGCTTTCCTCAGTCTTTAAAGGAACAGTTACCACATTTAAACTGTTTCCGGTGACACAAAAGATGAAAAATGTGTCAACGTTGAGCCAATTGTCCTGCAGGAATGCTGCTGAGGCTTAAAATGACTGACATTTATAAAAGTATCAGAAATGTTTTTGTAATTATAATTAGGAAATTTATAAAATGTAATGTGTCCTCCAGCTCTAATTGATTAACTGAACTTAAAAATGATATAACTTTTGTTTCTCCATGCATGTTGTTACATCTCACTCAAAACTTAGTAGAAAAGACATTTTGTCTTTTCTTCTTAAAAAATATAAAACAAAAGATACAGTCCAAATTTCTCCTAATGCTACTGAGAGAAGAATGTATTTTGGTAAAAGGCAACCGTAATGAGAAGTTTTAAGGAAAAACCTGTGAGAAACTACAGCAAACCAAAAAGGAAAAGATTTAAAATTAAATTAATAAAAATAAATTAATTTATTTTTAAATACGAGTGTTTGTAGCTAATTGAAATTAGGTACAAACACTCCTATTTAAGCTTAATGCTCTGATAATTGGAAAAATGTCTTAAAATAAGAGTTTTATGTCATCGTTAGTAGGTATATTTCTACACAAACACAACACAGACAGTCAAACTATCTTTATTTCTGGACCAAATAACAATAGAATACCGCATTTTAAGATAAAATGGTGGAAATTATATTTATTTAAGATTCAAATAAACTAGTTTTATTCGAAGGATTGTTTAAAATAAGCTTTTTTCAAGATCATATGACTCAAGATGTATAAAATGCATGTTGTTACGTCTACTAAACTTAGTAGAAAAGTAATTTTGTCTTATGTCAAGTATAAGAAGGTATTAAAACTAGAAACTACACAAAAATACTTTGTGATATTTTGCAGAAACAACAGCAACAACAAAAAAAAGCTCCGACTTCTGCCTTACATTAACAAGGCATCTTGGAAAAAGCCCAGCAAGGTGATTAATGAGTAATGTTGGTAAGCTTTAGGGGAGACTTCTGGGAAATCAGTGACACAGACAGGAGCAAGACCTGTCGTTTAGTGCGTGAGCTCTAGAAAGTAAAGGGAAAAGGGAAAAAAACCTCTCTTGTCTCCTTACTTTTGGCCCCTCGAAGGTATTGCTCTTTAAAGTCCCACTCCGGTCATCTTTTAATCTATTTTCAAAGGGTTCCCATTAAACTTTTAAGTATGATTACGCCATTCGTAGCCAAAATTTTAAAAACACAGTAAGCCTGCCCTAATGTACCATCATCCCTTTGTTTACACTTCCTGCTAGCTTACAGCCCCCAACATAACATTACCACTGCAACGCAAACCGTGAGCAATATTGGAGCTATCGGTCATTACAGTTTAGATCAGATTCCAGCTCAGGCAGGAAAACAAAAGCGTTCGATCTGTTGTGTCTGCAGGTGGATGCATCAGAATGGAGCAGAGCAGGGAGCTTGTGACCCGCCCAGCGTATAATCTACGTCACAAATACAATGTTTTTTGTCTCCTCCTGATTCACAATGATTTGAATAAAAAAAACCTCTATACTTTCTCTATATTTGTTCTCCATCATCAGAAAAATGCCACATAAAGGTGTTAAAAACGCTAAAAATAATTTGACTGGTGTGGATCTTTCTGTTTCGAGCACTGGTTGGTCTTTTGTGGCTGTAAGGGCAGCAAAGGTGGTGAGCTGCAGCACTGAAACCAAAGAAGAAGAAGCAGAAAGGTAGACAGTGCTGTGCAGAAGTGCAGCACAGAACTCACAGAGCCAGCTTTGATGTGCACGCTCGCAGAGGAATGACCCAGTTCAGCAGTGACATGTTTATGGCCGATGAGCACAGCCCAGTGATTTAGCGAGCAGAGATTGCACCCTTGCTTCAGGGCCCTCTCATTTGCAGCACTTGGGCTTGAAGACGTTGAGAGAGACGAGTCATGATTCCTGTTGGATGGAAACGCGAAAACTCCTCCGTCGAACCGCCTCGCCGCGTTTCTGCTGCCGCACCGTCTCTTCTAGCATTTCTGACGTCCTAAAAGGGCAAAAAAAAAAGATGTGGGAACATCTGACCGCTTGTTTGTTTATCCCCCTTTCATCCAGACGGGAGTATCTGTTTTCATTAAACTTTAATAATGGTCTTTAGAGGATCAATTTTAGCTCCTGAACATCTGGCACAAATCAGCACTACAGACGTAATGAAGGCTAACGATGTCGGCGACTTTCTGACGCCTACGTGGAAAAAAAATCTCGGATTTTTGCAAACCACAGACAACATCAAGACTTCGGATAAGGTGTGTGTTGTTGTTGCTACTCTGCTTGCAAGAAAACAATTGCCCAACACCAATTCAAGTTTGCTGCTGTGCCATTTTGAGCCTTAAGAGTAATGGTTTGGTACTGAATTTTACTGTAAAAAGACGTAACTATAGGGATTTCCTGCTTTCTGGTTTAACTTTAATGCGTTCTATGACACAAAAGTTAAACTACTTTTAATTCCCTTTGACTTCTACCTGCATTTAGTATGAGTTTAAGTTGTTCTCTCTCCCTTAATATGGCTGAAATGTTCCCATTCCTGTGGTTTTTAATGTTATGCATGAATCTAAGCTCCACATCAGAAGGAGTTATATTTACGCCTGCAGAGAAAAAAATAATTTGTTCTGAAACATCTCATTTGAAGGCCACACTCTTCCTCGTGTCCTTATCATCACCAAGATGCATTGGCATGCTTCCTGTGAAAACCTTATTTTGACACACCTCCAAAGAACAAGCAGTTCTCCCTCACTCCACCGTTTCTGACCAATCGGGACGGAGCTTCTCTTTCCAGAATGTGGGAGTGGACTGGGAAGGGCAGACAGAAGGGTATCCTTAAAGAGACAGGACCAAAAGTAGCAGGGCTTTGGACTGGAACTAGGGAGAAGTGCTAGGAAGTGCCAGAAATATTTGTGTGGTCTTTATTTTGTCTGAACTACAGCGCATTAAACGACTATAACATGATCAAAGGATCAATGCACTCCTGAATGGCATGCTGTGATTTGTCTTTGTGATGCATTTCATCAGCTTCTCTTTCAGTAGTTATATTTTTAGTAACATTTTTTTACGCTGTGTATTTGCTTGAACGTCATCCATGATGCCATTACTAATTAAAGAATAGTCCCACTACAACTACATATCTTTCTATTTTCAAAGTGTTCCCCGGGTCTTTTAATTTGATTATTATTTTTAGCCAAAAATCAAACAACCTGTGTTGTTTTTTTAAGACACATTACTTGTAAAGCGGCAGGAGCTCATTAGAAATTGAGTTGTGGGCAGAACTGTTGGCACGGAAGTTAGCCTCTGCTAATTTCAGCCATTCTTGTTACACGTTCTCCTGCTAGCTCATAACCTCAATTAGAAACTAACATTAGCGTAGCAAACAAATAAAAAAGGAAAAAGGCAAGCAATAGCAGAGCTGTCTAGCCGCACAGTTTTGAGACAAATGCCAGTTCAGAGGAGGAACATGAACATGTCAATGGATCTATTTGTTTCTAATATGTGTAATTAGCACTCACCGTGGTTCAGGCTTCCACGGTGAGTGTTAATTCTGATAGTGCAGACTTCGTTGGCCATTAACCCTTACTTAACGCACTTCACAGAAGCCAGCGCAGTGGTATGGAACATTTTAATGCAATGTGACCGGAAATTCTTTTTTAGGCGTGCTTTATCACTTCTTAATCTACACCCAGAAGCCAATCAGAATCAAGTATTCTATTGGACCACGGTAAAGTAAGGGATAATGGCCAACCAAGTATGCATTATCAGAAATCAACGCCGCCATAGTTTAGTCAGGCGGTTCAGGCTTCAGATCGTGTGGGTTAATTTTCTGATATCCCGCCTCAACCAGTAGAGACATTGCAGCTGTAGTTCATAATCATTCCACTAGGGGCAGTAGCAGGGCTTTTCCTGCTGATTCCAAAATGGCTACATCGCGATTCTACTTTGACAGTTTTTTTCAGTGCATATTTGCGTGTGTGTTCTTAAACAGCCCATTGTGTTCTGGGTCCTGATTGGCTGTAGAACTTAGCGTTATCTCCAAGTTGTATCTGTACAGAATGTGTTTAGCCTGTCAAATTTATGCAAATCTTCAATCACAATCAGATCTTTGGTTTTCTTCTATAATACTTGACTCGTTTATTTTTTTTCATGAACGTTTGAACTGTTTGAAGAAAGTGTGAGAGAAGCACAAGAGAGGAGTGAGGAGTTTTACAGCCTGTAATCCTACTTTGTGGATTTCCCCTTTTGCGAGTTATCTTTAGAATGCAAACCCTGCGATAAAACAAGGGGAACACTGCATCTAAAAAAACTTATATATTATTGAGTTTTTGGTGCACTTCTTCAAAAGACTTAAAAAAAAACATCTTATTATTATCTTTTATTTGTAATGTTAAAAAGTCAAATTTATTCAAAATTAAGACAAAGATTCGTCCTGAATGGAGTGAGTTTGATTAAAAGAATGACTGAAAGTTTAAAAGTGCTGAGCTACTTTTGAGCTTCGTTAGCTGCGTTTCCCGGGGCGGTAAAACTTCATTTAATTAACAGTTCTAAGTAGCTTAGCTCGCTGCATTTTCAGAGTAGTTTGGCCAACATTCGAGACCTGTTTAAGTGGATCCATTAAAAATTGACTGCCTGTATGTGAGCTAGTTATAGGCTCTTTAAAATAACGATCCTCTCAGAAATCTTTTGGTTGGTTCGTGGCCCTAAGTGCCTGTCTTGAGGTTGCCTTTGCTGGCAACGAATTATTCATCCTCCCCAAATGTGACACGTGCATCAAGCTCCTTGCCCCAAGTCAACAGCTAGTGCAGTGCAGCTTTCATCATCGTTTTTAATTACCTAAAGAAGAAGCTGACAATAAGTGGCTCATTAGATAAGGAGGGAATGTCTTGCTAGTACCTGGAGGTCGGTTTGGCTTGGTTTCCACGTGGTGTTTGAGGTCGGCAGCCACGAGTCTCCGAGAAAAACGCTCGGAGCTTATTCATTTTTCTGATTAGAGCTTGGGATGAAGAGGCCTCGCTCTGTAATTACACCTCGCCCCGCGGCCTCTCTTTGCGGCATCCACGTTGCCACGGCAACAGCCAAATTAAACACGTCTCAGAGGGGAGTAAATATACCCCTTGATCTTAATATGTAATCTTGTTTGATGTGTTTGCCACAGAGCTCTCCCAGAGAGGGGAGGAAATCATTCGCAAAGATGGGGCAGGGCGATTCCAGCTCTTCCTTTTCACATTAATAACACTCACAGAACCCCAGGTTTTACGTGATTTACCTTATTTCCACTATACATTTTCTACTGCCATTGCCTCGGTTTATTAAAAATGTGTTTCTAAACAGTTGGCTAGTGGCCAAAATAAACTTCACGTCAAAGTTAATTGTCTAAGTAAATCTCAAAGACTAGATAAACTGGTTAAACTGAATCTTGTTAGCATTGCCAGTGGAAACTTAAAAGTATTTCCATTTAGACCACAGGTGTCAAACTCCTGCTTCCTTTTGGCAAAACACACCTGGTAGAGGTAACCAGCAGCAGGTAGGGCTTTTTTTATTTTATTTTAGACCAGCAGGACGCTGGCCAGATCTGGTTTCAGAGGAGTTTAGCTGTTGTGTAATAACAAAAAAAAAAAAGGACAATTCACAAAACATCACTAAGATCTAATCAAATTGTAAAGATCTGTCTGCATGGAAACAGTCTGCAGCATCACTTTTGACTGAATATTCTGGGGTCTGGTTTGATTCTATTGAAAAACTCTGTTTTTTTCCAGAGAAAAATTGCGCCAGATAATTTTCAAGTTGCACTTGCTTGGGTTTATCGACCCCAAGGTCATCTGGGCCCGAGAAGTGACACTCTGAAACAGCACAGCAGAGAGGCGCGGTGCTGATTTGGTTGTCGCCGCGATGCTTGGCTGCACTTGCATCACTAATGCTGAAGCAGTTTTATTACTACTCGTGCATTCCCTGCTCGTTTTTATTGATTTTTTTTTTGTTGCAATTTTAGGATACAACAATACAGGGTGCAAAACTGAAATTAATTTATAGCAGAAGATTCTTTTTTTTAACTTGTACTTTATTCAAACTTTTTGCAACAGAGCATTATACACATTACACACTCAACTTCCTGTGTTGAGATACCACAAAACTCTTCATCCAACACAGGAAGAATGAAATCTAAATATGCCAGCATTTGACTAGCCAGAGGTATTATTAGGCTGATGACAGTAGCAAAGGTTTTGCTGAGCTCCATCTTAGGTTAAAGTTGTGCATTTGACGTCTTAGTTGGAAAGTTATTCCATTTGAAAGAGTTCTCTTACTTTTTGGATCCAGGTATCTAGAGAGGGTGGCTCTGTTTTCATCCATGTAATTGTAATGCATTTTGAAGCTGCTGTAAAGAGAACATTTAGTTGGGATGGTTCTGTCCGCCCTCATGTCTGTGCTGGGATAATGATACCAAGAAGCGCGACCATCGAGATCCCATGAAATATCGGTTTTGTAGCTCTGTACGTCTCATCCCAGACATTTATCGCAGCAGATGGATGAGTAGATAGATGGGGTGAGTTTATTTTTTGTTCCTATTTTTCATGCTTTATTTGTTTATTTGTTTATTTATTTAGAGCCCCATTAGCTTCCACAAAGTGGTCGCTAGTCTTCCTGGGGTCCATACGCAAAAAATACATACATTTTACCAATTTCACAAAAACCAAAACTGATTTCACAAAATACAGTGACCAATTCATCCATATTTACCTTCGCTTCACATGTTAAAATAAGTCAAAAACAATTTCATTTTTATACCAGCATATCAAACACATAACATAACATCAACAATAATACATTTCATAACAACACGTCATTCAAGTTGTTAGTTGGCCCAATAAGTAGTCCATGTATCTTAGTTTTAAATTCTTTTTGAAATGATATTTTATTCCGCAGTGCTTGTCCTTACAGATGTTTGATTCCATGCAACAGAAAGATCTAAACAGCACTGTTCTTCTCATATAGTTAAATCTTGAAAAGAACAATCAAATCACCAGAGCTGACCTGAGTTTGATATTGGTGATGTCTACTGTATAAAACTTGTTTACCAAATATTGTAGACATTTTTAAAAATGGCGTTGTGCATTAAGCATTGAAGACTGAGCTGTGCTGTCTTTTACCATCAACCAACCCTAAAAATGGTGTGCATCTCCTTCATTGGTCCAAGAGCAACCAAGAGCCACCCTGGCAGCTCGATTTTGGGCAAGTTGTAATTTTTTTAGATGCCCCTGTGTCGCACTAGACCAAATGACTGGGCAATACTCCAGATGTGACAAAACCAAAGACTGTACAACTGTCCTCATGACTGAAGGTGGACAATATTGCGCACACCTCCGAGCCAGGGCGATTCCTCTGCCCATCTTGGATACTATATGATTAATCTGATCTGTCCAAGAGAGCTGATCATCTAATTTGATGCCAGAAGCTTGGTTTTAGTCACTTTTTAACCAAACTATTGTCAATCCTCAAATTCAGGTAACATGGTGCATTCAATAAATATTTTGTACCGAAAACGATGCATTTTGTTTTAGTTTTGTTTAGTTTTGTTGCTCATTTTGTTTTGTTTGCTTTATCACAGTTTCAATTTGCCAATTTGTGCATCGTTACTTATGAGGGGTGGGACTAAATAAATAAATGTAAAAAGTAATAAAAAGTGAAGATAGAAATATTAACCCTTGTGCTATCTTAGATGACCCCACCCTTACATTGACGTGTTCTCCCTACCATGACAAAGGTGGATGAAGGTGGAAAGATTTCATGTAATCCATGGACACCAGTGCGGATCACAAACAATTGAAGAAAAAAGGTTTAGTGCACTGTCTAGTGGGTCTAGATGACCCAAGTCCTAATGTTAAAGTGTCTACGATAGCTCAAGGGTTACAAGGCTTTAAATTATGCCATGTGTTGGTATTTTTGGGTGTTAGGAGCTTATAAAAGTGATAAAATAGAGAGATAAAAGTGAAAAAATAGAGAGACTGTGACCAAATCTGAACTCTTCCCCTACTACTCCAATGGTAGCGACATTTGGAAGGTTAGCAGAGTCTGAAATCGTTTTTTGAAGGGGAAACCCTGAGGTGGAGGGATACAGAGCACTCTGCCACCCGCGAGGGTGTTCCGTGTCAGCACGGTCAAGGATTCAAACCGTCCGTTTGAATTGCAGGTGGGGGATGTGAGATCCTGGTCGGTGTCCTCCCATCCACCTGCCACCCCTGATGCAGTTTCAGACACTTTTTAGACAGTTTGCACTTTGAGGAACTCTGCAGCTTCCTTTGCATTTAAGCAATTCCATACTTTTAATGTCACTGAATGTTATTAGCCAGATTTAAAGACTGAAAACTTCTTTGGAGTTTCGCAGGAGACACATTCAATGCAGCAAAGTTAAACCTTATAAATAGAAGATGTAGTTTTGCTGAACTCTCCAAGACATAAAGGGCAATCATAGCATCTGTTAAACTCTCTCAACAGATGCCAGGAGAGTTAAAGGTGGCGCATAGAAACGAGTGGAAACATGGTGTTAAGATACGTCACTGACAGAAAGGATCTGCACTGCAGAGACCAGCCGGTCGTCAGAGCTTCTTCCATCCCAATGACACGTTCAGTCTCCACCACCTTCCTAACACGATGGGGGCTCCGCATTGTGTTTAAGGCTGTCCATCTGGCTTTTTGCAGAGAAACTGGGAGCAGAGAGGCCCCTCAGGAATAATTCAGAGAATTGAGGAACCACTTGTGTAGTCAGAGATTTCTAAAAAGGAAAGATGAACCACTTTTCTTATGTATCTTTTAAGCATCTCTATTAAAAAAGAGGAAAACACATAACACGCAGTGCGCCAACTACCATAATAATAGGAGTCCTTAATAAACTATTTACAAGACATTGACAAGGACTAGTAATGTTTTAGTAAATTGACTTAGAATTTTAAATAAGCTGTTTATATATATATAATAAAATATTCCTTAATAAACTACTTATAAGACATTAACAAGCATGGATAATGTGGTATTAAACTGCTTATGAAGACATTTATTAGCATTTGTTAATCCTATTCACAAGCTATTTATAAATTGCTTGTGGACAGTTACTGCCCCTTGGAAAGGGCAGATTCTGAGTGCAAACATTTTGAAGTTTATTAAAAAGTTCGAAATGTTATAAGACACTAAGGCGCAATCTGTAAAGGACGGTACGTGTATCTATTCTTTCACATTGTTGATGTGATGTGTTGAAGAGTTGTTATATGTTTGTGGCTTTGGTTAGTGTTATAAAGGTCATTGTTCATATTCTGTACTTTGTGGTTCTTTGTGGCAAAACATAGCCCACAGTTTAGGAAGCTGCAAAACACTCAAACTGTCAATGAAGGTTCTTGTTCATCAGCTGGAATTAAAAAACGTAAGTCCAGCTTGACACAGGAACTGTTCATATGTTTATTAATCCTATTCAAGCAATTTATTAAAAAAATTAACAAACTTTATTGCACATTATGCCATTTTACCAGGATTCACTTTCAGGTATGCAATAAGAACATAATTGCAAATATCAAATACACATATGTATAAAAAAAAACAAGACTATAAATAGAAATAAGCCAAGGGGTTCAACTCTACGAGAAAATGTTGAATGTTACATACAGACAATGTTTTGATTGCTTTTTGCTTCTCAGAATTACGAATACTATTAATAGACTGATTTAACTCAGAAAAGAATACAATGAAACGGGTTTTTCAACCAGAGAATTTACATTTATGAATATGAAATTTGGCTAAAATAAGAAAGAGATTTAAAAGTAAACCAGAGTCCTTTTGTATATTTTTTTGATATTAGATATATTTGATAAAAGACATCTTTCCAGAATAAAACAAAACAAGAATCAATTTCATCATTAATGAAATCACACATCTTCTGCCAAAACACTTTAACTTTAGGACAATACCAGAAAAGATGGATGACTGTTTATAAATAGCTTGTGAGTAGGATTAACAAATGCTAATAAATATCTTATAAGCAGTTTAATACCACATTACTCATGCTTGTTAATGTCTTATAAATAGTTTATTAAGGACTCCTATTATAAAGCGTTACCACTTCATCCAACCATCTATCGTATGAAGGCAAATAGGTTCCAAGTAGCGGTTTCAACACAAAAACAAAAAGGTTAAATATTTGCAGTCTAAGTGAAGAAAACCTTGGATTTAGCTGAAGAACTAATCGTCGCTTGGGGCCACATGTCATTCAAACCCAGCAGAAAGTCAGTATTGTTCAATCATTTACTATTGTGGAAACCAGCCACCTTTAAAAAGTGTCTCCAACCAGCATGAACCTTAGATTTCAGTCTTTTCAGGGAAGAATAGACAACTTTTGTCCAATAAAAGTATTTTTTCCCTTTGTAATCAGTCAGAAAAACATAAAAAATATCAAAACTTGTCACAACCCCCCCCCCCCCCCAAATAAAGTAGGAGGTATGAAATCAACTACCAGGATTGGCATTTGCAAACACACAATGTTTTGTGAGGGTAAAAGCCCTGCTAATGCAATCCATTAAACGTTTTCCCAGCCATTGTAAGCCTAATACCGGAGAGCTCTCCCAGTATTTAGTCTGGCTTCAGCCTGCAGGCTGGGACAGCTCTGCATAGCTGCAGGCTTAGACTGTGCATGCAACCAGAACCAACCAATAAAAGTGGATTGAGCATTGTTTGACATCTAATATTAATTCAGCAGCAGAGCTCCCTGCCAGGGCATGACTCACATTTATGAACACAGCCCTGAGACGTTTTATCACTCCTGGAAGAGATGTAAAAAAGATTATTGCATCGTTTTTTTTTTTTTTTCCTTGCCTGATCATGGCAGCAATCTCACATCTTCTCTGGAGGACCTGGGCCTCAGAGGCTGCTGTGCCTCACAGATATGGGCTCTCCCCAACTTAATCTCAGTCAAATCAAGAAAACAAAAGGATATATCCAAACTTTTTTATCTTTCCCTTCAGTTGTGGGATTTCACAGGTAGGTTTTGTCTTAGTCTGATTCATCAGAAGAAGAAAAATAAGACATCCAGTGACAAAAACTGATTGCACATTTTCCAAAGCAATCCAAGGTGGAATCTATCAAAAGCTCGCCTAAGGCGATCATTTGCAAACATGAGCATCTGTTAGAAAAGCGCAGGTTTATCTTGAGGGTTTTCAGGTCTGAGTTAACACAGCTTTAAGACAAAAAGACAGCAGAGATACTTGGTAAGAACTTATCTGGAAGGGGTCAAGAGGCCTTTTTTCAACAAAATGCAGGTCATCGTTTCGCAATGAAAGAGACTTTTCACGAAAGCAGATCAGTCTTTTCTAGGAACGGACTTTCCGGGAAAGTTCGCTTTGAGGTCAAAGTGTTCAGGGCCCAGAAAAAATATGACAGAAAGACCCAAGAGCAACAGTTCAAGTCCAGAGAATTTAGAAAGAATTCAGAACTTTTGGCAGTGCAGTCCAAGTTTCAGGCTGTAGCAACTCTCTTTGGACAGAAAAGACAGGAAAAAAAGGAGCATTGGCCAACACAAAGCCCTGCATGACCTTGATAGAAAAACCAGAACAAACAGTACAATGGCATTGACAAACAGGAGTGGGGGGAGTATGATGATTAGGGCTTGTGTTGGAGAGAAAATAAAGACCTACATGCCTTGTGCGGAGTTAAAGATAATTAAAGCTGTAAGTGGCATTGCATGCTCACAGGCGCCACCCGACCCCATCTTCACCGCCCACCCTTCCACCTGCCCTCACCAGCCAAGCGGTTACTGCCACTTCTGCCCCTGCCAGCCTGAAAAACAAACAAAATGGCAGCTTTGGCAGCGTTGGTTTTATCTCCATAGCAACCATTTATTTTTCTTGTTGTCTGGGGGTGACTAACAGGGCTATGGGATTTTTTAAGGAATCAGCAAAAGTAAAATTTTGGATTTCCTTAGCAACGGAAGTTTTTTTTAAATTAACCAACCCCACATTCCTAATGTGTTCATATCGTATGTCATATTGTTTCGTTCAGCTAGAGCCAAGGATTGCTGTATTACAATTTTACAATATTCTGGTAAGAAACGTGAGAGCATCATGTAGACACTGCTTTTGCTAGCCCGACTCGCTAATGCCGGTCAAAATCAACTTTTAGACAGACATCCAAAATCCCAAGGAGAAGTTTAAATTTGTAGATGGTGCTAAAGGTGATTTTTTTATTGGAAAAATCAAAATGGTGGCCTTTCCCCGAGGTCAAAGGTCACTGGAACTCCAATCCTAGTTGTAGATTTAACCTGAAGGCATGCGTTTGTGAGATTTTGTGAAGACTACGCAAACAAAAGTTTTTTTTCCCCATATTCTGCGACTGCAGCCAAGCCACAGACCCTGCGGCCATCCCATAATAATTTCAAAACTTCCTTTGGACATACCGGCTTTGATTTTGAACTATTTTATTTGAGCCCCATAAGAGATTTTGGCCGCATTCTTTTAAAACATTTCCCCCCGGTGCGATGTCATCATATTTTTGGGGCTAGGGTAAGCTAACCCAAAGCTATCAAACACAGGGGTGGGAGTGTGATGATTTGGGTTTCCCGTAGGTTTTGCCGCAATGCCATTGAGTGATTATGAGGGTTTGGTACGCATTTGACAAACTTCATTCAAATGTAGTTTGATGAAGCCCACTGACTGGTTCACAAAGGAAACTGTGGGAAAAAACATGAAACATGATGGTTTGACGGATGGAAATACTGCTAGAGAAACTGAAACAGTCACAGATCAGATCTGAACAAAGGATGACCGATAAGGGAAGTAGTCTGGAAATGTGAAACTAAGGTTCTTTCCCACAAACTGACTGACCAGCATTGCTGGGAGTTTGTTTAAACCCACTCCAGCCTGTTTCTGCTGACAGTTGAACCTCGAGTCCTCTGCTGCTGCCTTGGTGTCAACATTAAAACCAGTTTGCATTTGAGACATTTACAGCATGTTTACTTAAGCTGTGAAAAATTTACACTGGTTTCCACCAAAAGTAGCCCATGGCATCCCTTTAATCCTAAATATTGATGTAACTTTTGCAGAGTTCTTCTCCGTGCTTACGAACACGTTTGGTTTCTGTGCTCAGACCTCTCCTGAGACAGAACCCTATCTGATTCAGCAGGACCAAGAGGGGTATTAGACAGTTCCAGTCAGTGTTTAGAATCAGACATCCTGTCCCTTCCACTCCCTGCCAAACTCATTTAGAAACACATTTCTAATATTAGACGGTCTTTCGTACGAGTCAATTAAAACATTCCTGCTTCCTGGAGCAGAGCCGTCTGTTACATGATCACAGCCCAGCGGCCTAAACGACTCCGCGTCAGGTTCTCCGTGCTCATGGTACGATTTTATCCCAACGTAAACTCCAATCCATCACTTTCAAAGAACGAAAAGTGAGAAGTCAAAGCATTTTTGCAGAGGAGACGGAACTCCAGTATGCCTGGATGTGAACCCAAAACAACATATTTTAATGTGACAAAGAACAAAGCTGAAGTATTTCAAAGTATTTCAAACTACGTTTACAAACTACACATTTGTATTAATAGAATTGGCTGTTGATTACAATCCAGCAATTGCCGGTATGAAGCCCGCTAAGATGACTGTTGTTGTGATATAAATAGAATTGAATGAATTGGTTTATTGCTGTTCAAAGCCTTTAAAAATGTAGATGAAGATTGAAGGAGTGACGTTCCTTACCATGACTCAGCATGGAGATGGGACACTTTGTGTTATGTTAAGTCTGCAGCATGCCTTAAAGATAACTATTGATTTGCTTTGATTTGATCCATCCATAGGGATGCTGGAGCCTATCCCAACTACTGTCAGGCAAAGGCAAGGAACACCTTTGTCTGTTGTTTCCCATCTGTTGTTCAGCCACACAGTCACACCTATGATGCATGTCTTTGGACTGTGGGAGGAAACCGGTGTGGAAACACCCATACGTGCATGAGGAGAACATCCAAACTCCGTGCAGAAAGGACCCAGCCGGGATTTGAACCAGAGCCTTCTTGCTGTGATGTGAGAGTGCTAACCACTACACTCCTGCGCCGCCTGTTTTTCTTTTTTTTTTTGCCTTGTGATGTTTTTGAGCCACTCCAACCAAATGAAGTCAATTCAGTCGCTATTTAATCACAATACAGACGCCATTTATGAACCACAAATCCTGAGTAAGCAGCGGTTAGTCGAAGTCGGCCTGACTCAAGGTTTCTATGGTAACCACTGTCCGTCACTCGAGAGTGAGCTTGTCTGATGAACTTGAACTACAGAAAAAATATTATGAAAAAAAAAACCACATGTAAAAAGACGTATCGGACCAAGAATGGTAATTCTGACAAATAGAATGACTGACTAATAGCCGTTTATTTTTCTATATGTATAAGTCTACAGCGGGTACTTCCTGTTTGGAATCCCTGGGGGGAGGAGTCACTCAGTCCAGTTCCCATGTACAGTCAATGATCACAAATATAAAGGCTGCTCTGGAACGGATGTCTCCATCTGACTCAGTTTAAGCAAGATTTCTTTTTTAAATATAAAGACATTAAATGAAGACATTCCTAAAAGATTCATCAGCACTGGAGGCTAATGGATCTTGATTTGAATCCCAAAATAAGGTTTAAGAGCCACAGTCTACAGAAGTTTGTTTCTGTTGTAGGTTTTAGAGAAAAACCATCCGGTGGTCAGCTGCTGAACTGATCTGGCTCCAGTTGACCAGCCTTTAGTTCAAAGCATTGCCTCTTGGTCTGTAGAGATGACATCATTTTGATAAATGCTCAACATGTGACTCTTCCTGCTTTTGTCTGCATTTTCTTCAGCTATTTTTAGCCATAGTTATAGCATCTTCTGAGCGCTCCCAGTTCAGTAACTGGAAAAAAAATATTGATTTGCATTCTTCTTACTATGCAATACGCTGACTTCAAGCGTTCGTTATGAAAAATGTTCAAGCAGTCTGTCGTTTGCATTTTCCCCCCCTGCAGCAAATTGCTATTAAAATCGCTGCAACGTGGAGCGAAGCCTCTATGTAGAATCTGATTACCACTGCTCGGAATGACTTGTCCTGAATCAATTCTTGTACATTTTCAGGCCCCGCTCCTCAGAAAAACACGTTTTTTCAGGAGGGATAAAGGAAGTTTTAGTGGAAAGAACGCCTGGCATTTGCCTCATCTGATAACCTGAATCTTGATTGAACCTTCAAATGGATAATGTGAGCGAGAGGCTTTTCGGCACAAATCCTCTGGGAACATTGGGCCATGTTCTTGTCAACAAGCGCGATGACTCATCCATTAAGGAAAAGTGCTTCCTGCAAGCGCAGTCCAAAATAGCCTCTGATTATTATTATTACCACAAGCTCTACAGGTTATTCACGACTTCTCACAGAAAACCTTTACCCTTACGGATGGTAAGACATGGATTTATAGCCACATGGGATAAGAATGGATTTCTTTTTGACTGTATGTTCCATCTGGGGGGCATTTGACCATAACAGGATGCAATTGATGTGCTTTTAAGCCCAGTGGAAGCTCTGGAAAGTTGGAAACACCCGAGTGAATCTGGGTGAAGCAGTGATTTGGGTTCGACTCCTGAATGAATGGACACATTCAAGCGTTTGGATGTCACATGCAAACATCACAATGCTTGCTTAGTAACCCAAACTGAGAGGCCTGCAGTAAAGATAGCTCAGGGACAGAGATGAGAAAAATAGTGCAGCTGGTAAAAGTCCCACTCGGAAGAAAATGGTATTTTTAACATGTTCTTTTGGCCTTTTTTTTGACGATGGAGGACAAAGCTTAAAATTGGATTCCTGAGTATTTCTTTGCACTGCGACAGGCTGGCGACCTGACCTTGCCTTCGCCCAACAGTATCCGAGACAGATACCGACACCCCCAGGACCCTGCAAAGGATACTAGTGTAGCCTGTTGTCAAAATAATCCTGCATTTAGTGGTGCAAGCTCCAAATTTAGTGACACCCTCTTTTAGAAAAGCTTGGCCATAAAAAAATCCAAGATAAAATGTGTGTGTGTATATAAATGTATATATATATATATATATATATATATACATATAGGCACCCCTTAAGTTTAAAGACTACATGTTGTGCACTAACAGGCCATTTTGTTGAGACTGGGGCAGATAGACATTGAATGTTTTTTGTAACAACTGATTGCATCCCCACCATTTTTACAAATGGCCACCATTTTGGATTTTTTTGCGGCTAGTGTGCTTTTCTGTACAGGGGATCCTAAGGTATATCCGTGCCAAATTTGGTGCTTGTACCACAAGATACACGATTTGTCTGAAATATCAACTTAATTGGCTCAGCTATGGATGGATGGAGTATTTCTTTATTCAAACCACTGTGAATAAGGTGCAGATGAAAAAGTGTCATTTGAAAAAGTTTGTATTTGTGACGTAGAAAATATGGTGGGCGGGCCAAAAGCTCCGCGCCCTGAGCTCTTATCAATAGGGAAGGGACCAAATCCCACCCACAACTCAGAGGCGAAATGCTGCGGCTCTGTTGGAACCTAGGAAAAACAGATTTTTTAAAATTTTGGATAAATGTGACAATCATAATTAAAAAACCACAGGGAACGCTTTTACGAAAGATCAAAAGATGATCGGAGAGGAACTTTGATGGGACAATTACACCACCCATCGCCAACGGGACTTAAAACGAACACTTTCAAAACTCTTGCAAGTTTTTTTAAGTCAGGCTCTACGCTCAAAATATGTGGCCATTTAACTCGCGTCCAAACCAGTCGAAATTTGACCAATGAGGGACTCGGATTTGGTAGTGTTCTTATTTAAGTCACGGAAGTACCAGCCATTTCAAAAGGGGAACATATATTGTAGGAGGAATTAATACTTTGTGTCCAGCTGGAAACAAGTCTTACATTTATTTATCAGAATAGAGCTGTGAAAGAAAAAGCCTGGAGCAACATTTGCGAGATTTGCGCCGCTTTGGCATTTTGCCTTAAGTCTCTTCCAACGACATGCACCAGCATCGGGTTGCAACAGTCCAGTGTAAACTCCATATGTTAAAGGTGGCACATGCCTGGGTTTTTGTTTTTTTACTAAATCAGATGGATGTGCTTCTGCTCTTCTCTTTCCATCCTGCACCACTTCTGGAAAGTATTGCTTTTTCAGGGAGCAGTCGATCATTCAGCCATTGATCTGGTGTGAGCACAGCTCCCATGCATGGCACCAGAGGTGGCCTGTCCTGGCCTTTTCTGCTGCACGCGTCCGTCAGCGTGTGCTGCAGCTTACAGGCATGAAATGTGTAAATGAAGCTTTTATGAGCACACATTCCTGAAGCGAGCGCGTTTCCAGAGAACAGGGTCGAACCCTTTTGAATCTTTTTGTAACACTGCAGGCCACAGGTAATGAGAGAGCGAACACGTCTCCACCAAGCTGATTACTGCACAAGCCTCTAATCTGTGAACATCTGCAGCTTGACTGCCCTGTCGTCACCGGTCGCCGCGGCGTGAGAATTCTGCCAACAGCAGATTTGTCCACTTTCGTTTGGAGTTAATGACCTGGGTTCAGGCCCAGACGCGGCGTTGCTCAAGTTCAGCGCAGTGACAAGGTCGGTAATAAAGCCATCTTGATCGGGCTTAATTCAAAAATAATCCGTGACTCACTGTACTGCTGTCAGCCCAGCATTATATCAAGAACGCGATTGGCCGGTCCTGCACATCAAAGCATCACCTGAGCAAGAGGCCGTCTTCAGCTTTCCTTCTGTTCTGCAGAACGCATCTGCTCTAAATAATAATAATTCAGTTATATTTCAGAAATTAATAAAAAAAACAGGCTTTTTATAAGCCTTCTGCATCTTTACACTTTCGTGGTTGTTTTGTTTTTTCAGTCTTGAAAATAATGTATTTAATGTGATTTAAAAAATCCATATTTGCTTTTAAAAAATCCCCCCATTCTAAAAAGGTGTAAAGGAAAAAAAGTTTGCTTGATTTCTGTCTTTGAAGAAAATCAAACTTGGTGTCAAAAATAAGAAAAAAAAATTTCCTCCTTTTTATTTTTTCCTGTTTTTTCTTTTTTTTTTTAAAGGTTATGTGCACTTCGAATAATATTTCTGTAAACCTTCCAGATTTCTCCAAACTAAAACTAAAATCAAAATTCACCCTTTAGAAAAAAAAAACTAAAATGATCTAAATACCTTGGATACAGAAAGAAATCGAAAAATCAATCTGAGTAACAGCTGTATCCGTTCAAAACATCAGAAAACAACTAGATTATCTTGGTTCCTCCCATTGACTGTGTGACTCCTCCCCCTTGGCGTCCCAAACAGGAAGTGCCGGTTGGTTCCACAAAACCAAAGCCTCTATAGTGAAATAAACAGCTGTCACACAGTCACAGGGGCGGCTGTGGTGCAGCAGTAGGGCGGTTGGCCTCTGATCGGAAGAGTGCAGGTTCATTTCCCTGCCCATGTGTTTAAGTGTTTTCCGGCAAGACACTGAACCCTCCCCCCCATTTCCTCCGGTGGATATAGGTTGGTGCCCGTGTTCGGCAGTGGGGCCACTGTCAGTGTGTGAATGGGTAATTGGGAGTGTGATGCCTGTGAAAAGCACTGTACAAGTATACGCCATTTACCATTCTATGGGTCAGAATAACCATTCTTGATCCAATACCTTTTGTTTTTAAACATGTTTTTGCTAATCCTAGTTTTCTTTTTCATGTTATTATTTCTTCATTGGCCCAAAAACGTCCAACATTCAAAAGGCTTGACAGATTTTGTGTAGCTCGCATTCAAGGGGTAGGGGTGTGGACTTTCAACAAGCTCACTCCTGACTGGCAAGAGTGGTTGCCATAGAAACGACGTCTCAGACCGACTTGGATCAATCAATGCCTTCTGAAGATTTCTGGCGACTGAATTGACTTCATTTGGTTGGAGTGGCTCAAAAACATCACAAGGCAAACAAAAAAAACAAACAAAAAAAAACAGGGCGGCACATGAGTGTAGTGGTTAGCACTCTCACATCACAGCAAGAAGGCTCTGGTTCAAATCCCGGCTGGGTCCTTTCTGCACTGAGTTTGGATGTTCTCCTCGTGCACGTATGGGTGTTTCTACTCCGGTTTCCTGCCGTAGGCAAAAAACATGCTTCATAGGTGCGACTGTGTGGCTCAACAACAGATGCGCAAGACCAGACAAGGGTGTTACTCGCCTTTGCCTGACAGTAGTTGGGATAGGCTCCAGCATCCCTATGGATGGATCAAATCTAAACAAATCAATTGTTATCTTTTTCCTACTTTTGCATTCTTAACGTGCTGATATGTTAGGTGGGGCAGTGAAGGGTTGTTAGCTACCTGGAGAGCAGGTAAAGTAGGGGCGGGCTTACTTGACGCCAGCTGTCAAATCCGCAATTTAGAGGTGAATTTCTAGTGAACTGCCGCTTTACAGAAACTATGTCCTAGAAAATGACACGTTTTTTTTATTTGGGCCTAAAAAGGACAAATGGAATAAAAAAACCCACTGCTGACGCTTTGAAAATAGATTAAAAGATGATTGGAGTGGGACTTTAAAGCTACAGTGAAAACATCAACAGACCTAGAAGACAGATGCAAAAACGAAAAAAAGCCTCATCAATAGTGCAAAATAAAAAAACAAGAACCTGAATATGTAAGCATTTCCTCATGATTGGGTAGCAAGCCAACAGAAGCAGCCGCGTCAGCTGCTCCAAAACATCCCTTTTACCTGAATATTTCAATAATTTAGCAAAGGGCTCCGTTTGAGTCAACCGTGAGCATCCCTCCTGCTCAGATGGGACATTGACTGCAGGTTTCCGTCACACTGGGTCTCATTGTTGCTCTGGCTCCAGATCCTGAGCTGATGAAATCAGCAGCTGTAATCTGTGTGTTCCTGTGACTGCTAAGACTGCGCCATGCTGGCAGATCAGGCCAGGCAAATCCAGTCTGCTCCAATTATGAAGCCCAGCACTTTACTCCACTTAAGTGCATTACTCTCTAATCAGTGGGTGGCTGTACTTGTTAGAGCATGACCTCTTGTATTTTTTATGAACAAAAAGGTAAAAGTTTCTGGTAAAGCAATCATGGTTTTAACTTTATTAAACATTTGAGCAAACTTCTTGCTGTTTGTATCCGCCCCACAGTTGTTATTCTCTTTGGGAAGTTAAAAGCAAGAATCTAGACAAATCTTCTCAAAACATATCCAAAAATATAGAATAAATAATGTATTTTTCTTAATTTAGCTTATATAAATAAATAAATTTGAGACATCCTGCTCTTTTTAGATGAAGTTAAATCTAGAAGTTATCTATAAATTCAAATGTATGCATATTGATCTGATAATTGGAAATATTATAGCCAAATCTGGATTCCCCTACGACTTTCTACCCCTACATTTATTTGCCAATCTAGTTAGCATTGGTGCACTGGATTGGATCTTAGGTTTATAGTTTGAGACACTCCAAAAAAAATAAAATAAAAGGCGAACGCCCAATACAATGGACTAGTAGTGAGGGAATTCAGAAACAACTTGCATGCTTATTAATTTTTTAAACTGGCCAATCAGGTACCTGATTTGAAACAGGTGGTTCCTCACCTATAAGTGCAGGGATGTGGACTTCCAACAAGCTTCCTCTTGACTGGTGAGAGTGGTTGCAATAGAAAAGATGACTTGGAGCAATCACTGCTTACGGACAACACCTGGCTCCAACATGGCGGCATCCCTTTAACGAAAAAAAAATGGCAGCTGAGTTTACTGGATTTGGATGGAGCCGTGAGCAAACGATTCTCCATGGATGATGTCCAGTTCTCCTGTACAGTCGATGGCCAAATCCAAAATTACTGCCTACCCCTACGGCTTCTCCGTACCCCTACGTTGGGTATGGAAAATTGTGTCACCCAAATTTGGACATCACTCCCACTCGCAGGTCAATCCTTACTGCAATGAAACGAACCAAATAACAAATCTAAAGTCAAGTTTTAGGATTGAACTTAACCTCCTGACTACCAGCAATGCAAATGTGTCTCCTGTAGAGGATAATTCTAAATCTGAATGCCTCTACGTCACACTACTGCATGAACTCCTTTTGGTTTCCTAAGAGGATATGAGGCATATCAATGAATGTGAAAGGGTGGGGCTCTGGGAATTGTAGTTTTTGGTGGATTTAAAACATTTTTGACCGGACAATACTGTCAGGATGTTAAAGAAAAAGAAGGAAAAAAAGATTGAATGAAGGAAGATGATGCTTATCTGAGTTTTGAGAGAAAGACTGGGCCACAACAATTACAGAGTTTTGGTTTTTAATCCCTACTGGATGGCAGCTAGGATTCATTCCAACAACTTCCTCTTTGAAATTCTGTAAATTCTGCACACAAAAAAAAAAGAAAAAATCAAAGCAAAATGACGATTGGTGAAAAGGGTCAACCTTAAGAATGCTAAACAAACAACTTTTGAGAGACAGTTTAGTGCCAGCCCAAAACTTTTAGGCCTTTGACAAAATTGGACTAAATCGTAAGAGGAGTTGAAAAAGTGAAGTGAAGGGTGAGGAAGGATGCAGGCTGAAACGTCTGTCAATGGGCAGATGTTCAGGCTTCCTTGCTTGTGTGCCTCATAGGAGATCATGAAGACAGTCGGGGTATAAATTATGAATCATGAGACACAGTGGCAGGGCAGCAGATAATCCTGCTGGCATGGAGCTCAGGGACAGCAGATATGCAGAATCCTTCACAGTGAAACTGTAATAAATGACTACCCACCTCTGAAGCTTTATTTAAAAAAAAAAACAAGTTAAAACCATGATTGTTTTAGCTACAAAACTTGAGCCGCGACCCATGAGATATTAGCCATTCACATAGCTCAGGAAGGTGGAGAAAAGGTGCTTCAGAGGCAAAACATAAAATTCTCAGAGGTACGCCTCAGTAAGCCTCAGAGGCGAAGCCAAGATGGATAAAAGGCGGAGCAAAGACAACTAAGAGGAGAAGAAAAGACGCCTTAGGTGGAACAAAGACAGCAAAGATTTCTAAAAGGTGGAGCTAAGATAGCTAAGAGGCAGAATAAAGACGGCTAAAATGCGGAGCAAAGATGGCTAATAGGTGGAGCAAAGATTGCAAAGAGGCGGAGTAAAGACGGCTAAGAGGAGGAGAAAGCACACCTCAGGTAGAGCAAAGATGGCTAAAAGATGGAGCTAAGATGGCTAAGAGGCGCAGCAAATACGGCTAAAATGCGGAACAAATACGGCTAAAATGTGGAGCAAAGATGGCAAAGAGTAGGGAAAAAACACACCTCAGGTAGAGCAAAGAAGCTTTAGAGGCAAAGCAAAGATGGCTTACAGGCATAAAAAAGATGGCTAATAGGTGGAGCAAAGTTTAGCTCAGCAGTTTAGCTCAGGCGGTAGAGCGGATCGTCCAACAACCAAAGGGTTGGTGGATCGATCCCCACTCTCCCCTGCCAGCTGTCGCCCCCGAGCATGGCTAGTCTGTAGCTCACCCCAGGGGATGGGTCAAAATCCCATTGTGGGATAAATAAATAAAGTATCATTTATTATTATTACAAAAGATGGCTAAGAGGTGGAGCAAAGAAGCATTAGAGGCAGAGCAAAGACGGCTAAAAGGCGGAGTCGCGGCTAACGAGACTCGGGTCGCAGCTCACAAGACTCGAGTTCGCTGCCCTCGAGACTTGAGTCACGGCTCATGAGACTTGACTTGGGGCTCACAGATGTGAGTCAGCTAAACCACCAAAAGTAGGTCGGAGATGTTTCCAGTGCCAGCCAGTGCTGGCATATTCTTTGTTTTTACATTGCTTCTTGAATATGTTGCAAATTTTTCTGTGGCTTTCTTGCAACGGATTCAGACAAGTGTCAGTTTAAAAAAAAAAATCAAAATTTAAAATATTCACGGTTGATAAACTAATCCTAAATAACCAGAAGACCCAAGAATAATTAGTGACAAGCATAAAAAGCCTACAGAAGCTGCCATGTTTGTAGTGAACTAGAACTCTCCCCCTGTAAATGTGCGTTTGGGTTGAAGTTTGGAGGACAAACTGGAAGAAGCAGCTTTGCCAAGCTGTCAAAGATTACAGACTCCCTTCTTTTGATGAAGACGCATTCAGGTGAATCAGGAAAACTCTGGTCTGCTCGTCAGCAGCCACGTTCAAAACCTCTCGGCCGCCTCTGTAAAGTTCCATGAACACTTTTGGAAATCACTCAGGCCGAAAAGGTCTCTTTTGATGCTCTAGTTATCTGGGACAGCCTCAATCCTGCACTTATGTTAATCCATCCGTTGCAGGACCATGCAGCTGGTGCCTGTGACACGGGCCTGAACTAAAGCAGATTTCCAGTGATCTACAAACCCAGATGGCGTAAAGGGTCTGAGCCCGGCCCGGCCCTCTTACGCAAGTTCAGCCAGCTGTGGCTGTTTGGGCTGTGCGTGCAGAGAATGTGTTTACATAACGCTCATTGGGGTTTTGCACTTCACAGCGCAGGTCCTAAATAATCCAAAAACACGCAGACAGAATTGTTCTATTTTAAGCTTTTTCCTGGTGAAATGGGGGAAGCGTTTCGCTGCACTTTCTATTCCTCTGCACTCTGATATTTATCGCCTTCCTCATAATTATTTAAAGTATGGTTAAGTCTCCACAGAGAACTTCCTTTGATGCAGAAATTCATTTTAAACGCGTTTGTTTTGTTGGGGAACAAACGGAAACGGGTTAATATTCATCTAAAAGAATGGATGTAGCTCTGCAGCTTTCGTGCTTCATGACGATGTCCAGATAGTTAACGTTTAGCCCGAGGTGACTTAGCATTGAGGTCAAACGAGAAATTCAAAAGTCAAATTCTCTATGCATGCTAATACAGAAGCAATCAGATTTTTCCTTTTGGAGATTTTATGTTTCAGGTGCAGCTTTCATTAGAGAACTCCTTAATGCTTCTCTCTTCGTTCCTCCCCCCTTCTGGGCTTTTCCTGAGGCAGGGAATCAGGGGCTGATCTGTGTTAAGTCTTGGACGTTAAATCCCACTCAGACGCTCAATAATGCGCTCGGTGTGGGACCACACTGGGGTCATGTCACTCATCCAAGCCCAGACCCCGGCAATGTGTCTGCCAGAGGGATCTGCTTTACCCCCATCGTCCTCTTCATCCTCTTTTTTTCTTCTTAACCCCTGACTCTAAGCTCAGTCCCATGCTTGACCTTTCACAGTCATTCTCTCTGCAGCAGGAAAGAGGGATTACCAATCAGCTGTGCTGTGGAGTTGTCTTTTTTATTGCTGACATCACTTTAATTAGAATCAATAAAGCTCCTGAATGATTTGAGTCTGAGCATTACATTTTGCAGCTGCAATTTTACATCCAACCACATCAAAGATGCATCTCTGTGCTGCTTCGGTTTTTTTTTTGAACACCTTATTTCATTCCCCTTCCTCCTCCCTGCAACTATGCTTGAAGTGCCCTTCTATGCAGATGATGCAGCTCTCTCTTTTTCCAACTTTCCGTTTCGTCTCCAGACATGTGCTGTCACGATAGCGTGCTGAGTTCCTGCTTTAAATAGCAGTTTTTAACCCACATGAACCCACACTCAAGGCGCTTCACCTGCTCTGTCAGCTTTGTCTGCAGCGGCTTAGTGGTTGCACCTCGGGGTGGATGTTGGGATTGGTTCAAACTGTAAGATAGGAGAGGTTGCCCCTTGGTGATTAACTGGTTAGTATCGTTGTTTCAAGATAGTGGGGCTTTCGGTTGAACACTGGTTTTGCTTCCAGCAGATGAAGGCAGCACCTTTAAGAATTCTTTGAAGAATCTTTTTGCTTTTAAGGTGGAATCCCATGTCTGTGTTTGAGTCAGAGCTCCTTTTTCTCCAGACTTTGAAAAAGATATTTGAACAAACGTGGAATCACAATCCAAAACACTAACCATAATGTTTATTTTTTAGATTAAAGTTGGTTGTAGCTATTTTAAAGTTGCGGCTATGTTTACTGGAAGCAGACTTTACATTTTTTTGTAAAATGGGTTGTAAATAAAGGCTTATAACAACAGAAGTCAAGGACTAAATGAAACATAAATCAAAGTTTGTTGGATACATTTGAGAAGACGTCGTCTAAATTTAGTCAGGTGACAGAATTTCCTTAACCAAATGATTATTGCATTGTATAGCTGTTTGTACTAATATTGGTAACACTTTACAATAGGGGTCAATTTGGATCCCTTTACTAATGTTAGTTAACGCATTATTGAGTGTTAAGTAAATATCAAATACAGTATTAACACCTTAACGTCACAGAGCATATAGTTGAATGAATTAGAAAGCTATTGAAAGAATGAATTCATCTCAAAGCATTACAAAGTTGAATTTCTCAATTATTTTGACGTAAGTAGTATCTGATTGGAAGATTGCAGGGCCATTAAACAGGTGCCCACATTGCAGCTGGTGGTTTATAGGTTGGCGCCATCATTGAGTAAGTGCATGTGTGAGACTGTAAATCGCTTTGGGTCTTAAAGACCAACTCCATTGAAAATGGGTCTTTTGGTGTTTTTAACACGATCTCGTGGCATTTTTTTGATAATGGAGGACACGTATCGGGAAAAATTAGCTTTGGACGGACTACAAGGAGAGGAAGGGGGGCCGGGTTAAACCGGTAATGTTAGCTTGGGGGTGTGAGGGCTTTGAGCAAGCGGGAAAGCATGAAACTGGAGGGCTCAATCATGGGTGACGGAAAGTGGGCACGGGCGCCAACAGTCCCACTCTGCGGAAACCATCTCCGACAATAGGACACATTTTTGATTTGGGCTAAAAACGGGATCATCATAATTAAAAGACCAACAGATCAATAGATGATTGCAGTGTGCAAGTAAGGGTGTGTAAACACTATAACATGCATGCACGTGGTTAAATTATTTTGAAAAATACAACAAAATCAAAACTTAAAAGCAGAAGCACTTTTTGGTCACTGAGTTTTTAGATTTGGTATTTTGCATTTGTTCTCAGAATTGTCTCTATTGTTGTATGTAAGGATTCTCTGAAGTTTCAAAAAGATCCTGAAAGCTTAGTTTATGGGATGTTGATGAGAATCAGAGTTTCTTTGAGTTTGAATCTTCAAAAGTCATAATTTTGTGAAGTTTTATGAGGTTAAACTGTTGCTAGCCCTCTAAATTTGATGCGTCTGTGTCTGGGTCCAGTCGCCTAAACCTTAAACGCCTTCATGAACGGCTTTCACACAAGCTCTCTTTGTTTGTTTACGACTTCTTTTGCTAAAGTAAGAAAAATGAAATGCAATAACTGGGAATCATTTACAACCTCGACACAACAAATGCACACAAATGCATGAAAATGGGAGCTCCAGCCTTTGCAGCAGATGAAGACGAAGCAGTTTCAGCTGCAATCCCAGAGAGTCGGGTTCTGGTCTGTCACATTGACTTTTCTACCTCCCACTTCATCTGGTGCATGACTTATCCTAATTGTTTACAGTTAGACGTTTTAATGGAACCGTGTTCTTTGGACGTTTTGTTTTTTTCCCTCTTCAGACCGACGCCCAGGAACAGAACTGGAATGAACCTGACTGAACCCTCGACTGTCCTCAAACAGACGCCAGCTCAGAACATGAAACCAAAGCGATAGTGTTTGGGAACTTGCAGCGTGTCTGCACACTCAATATTTACACAGAAACCACAACAGCATTTAGGCAAACATCATCTTCATCATCATCAGCAGCAGTTTGTGTTTAACTACAGAGGCCTTCATCGTTTGTGTTCTGCCACACAAGGAGGCACCTCAAGTTGTGTTTTTTTTTTCCTCCCTCATGTCTTGAAGCTGCTTCATATGCAGCTGCAGGAAAGTCGCCATGTATTTGTTTCAACAATGCTCCACTTTCACGAGTTCAAAAGCTGAAATCCTGCCCCGATCATAACCTCCATGAGAGGCTGCTGTTGTGTTTACCCGCCCACACTCAGGCAGACTCCACCCGCGCTGGAAAGAGTCTTTTCCTTCTGTCCACATTGCTTCATCCACGAGAAGCAGACAAAATATCACGAGAGCGAAGAAGAAGTCACAGGACGGACGCCACCGCCTGTTGCACAACTGTGAGCACTGATTTCCCTGCTGCTCCATTTCTTCAACCAGTGACAGCAATTAGCTGAAATACTTGATTACATTTGGAAAACAAGCAAACTGAGAGAATATGACGGGGCGAAGGGTCTCAGAGTCCAGAACAAAAGGAGGACGGCTGTCACTTCTGAAACAGAAGCAGCCATTCTTTTCCTCATCCCCAACGTGCTCCTCCACATCCACGAAGCTCCTCCCCCCAGTGCGTGACGGCCCAGCGGCTGAGGACGCCAGCTCGGCCCCGAGCCATGAGTTGCAACATGAGATATGAGAGCGGGGCTGAAGTCTTGGCTGCTCCCCAAGTCACAGAGTGTACTCGAACAAATTCCAGCAGCAAAGTTAATACAGAGTGGATTTATCTGCGTCTCCGATTGCACGGCTGTGCGGGAACAAGCCGTCTTCCCACCGCTGTTTTCCCTACCTGGACTTCAGTCCCCTTCAGTGTTTGCACACAAAACCAGAAATGCGTTCACTTTCACTTAGTTCATTATCAGAACTGTTATGTCTGAGCCGAACTCATTTCCCTGAGCAAGTTTGAAAACTTTTCTCCTGTTTTGTCTGGTTTAGCTTTGGCTGTTCTCCCTCATCCCAAACTGTGGTTGTTGTTTTGCCTTTTATAGAATCCTGAGTGCAAATCTGTAGCAGCCGTTTGTTCATCACTTAACACCTCATGCAATAGCCACGATACCGTCGGATGTACAGCAAGTCTGTAGGGACTGGTTTATTCATTTGCTTCTTACTTTGCGGCTACAAATTGGCAAAAGACATTACAGAAAAACTTTAGGTTAGATTTGTTTTTGGTTTTTGCATGAGTTCAAAAAGTTTAAGAAGTTTTAAGAGTTCCTCTAATTTGTTTTAAATGTGTCCCAAAGTGTTCTCAAATAAGTGTCTGCAAGTCTAAAATTCACAAATATTTGAGAAAACTGGATTTTTCCTCACCAAAGGACGCACCGAACTGTAAGCCGAGACAAAAGAGTCAGAGATACACCTGTCAGTCAGTCACACTTTATAAGGTGCATTCAAAGAAACTCTAAAACTTGTTTGCAACATGCTACACACATAAACGGTACACTTGAATTGGACTTTGTAACCCCTCCCCCCTGGCGTTTCATACAGGAATACCTGCGGGTTCCAGAAAACAAAAGAATGGATACATTTAGAACATAGCTGTTTTACAGTACATTGGACACTCTTGTTAAAGCCGTGCAGTACTAGGGGTGGGTTACACACAACATCAGTGACAACCTAAACTGAATGGTTTCTTATCGTCAACACTCAGCAAAAAAATCAAGTGAATGAATTCAGAAGTAAAGCAAAAAAGAAAAACAAATTGAGATAAAATCCATCATCTTCCGCTGGGGCTGATTTTTAATAAAGAAATCCAGAAGAAAGTTTCCAAAATTTCCCAAAACATGATCTAGTGACTTTAAACAGTTGGGGACAGAGTGGAGTTGGGGGGTTTCCTAGTAAGAATGATTGCTAAAAACAGAGAACTGGACGCCAGTTCAACCAACTATTTGCCTTAATCACAACTGCCCTGACTGGTGGATACGATCGGTGGTGAAAAAAATGGGTCGACCTGTAGGGGGCGCGCAAGTGGTCCGCACAGACCATATCGCAGACCACTCGGTGACCTCGTAGAGCAAAAATGTTCGTGCATATTTTCCTATATAGGCGTGCTGCTGGTGCAGTGAACACTTGTTAGACACATACGGGTAAAGTAGGTGACGTACTGGTGTGTCGTACGGATTTTTTCAAGCCCCCCCAATTCTGCACAAGGAGCCGGTCAGTACTGCTTAAGTCAGTGCAGCCTGACTGCCATAAATGAGGAAATTAGCCCTTGTGCTATCCTAGGCACTTTAACATTGGGAGTTGGGTCATCTAGACCCACTAAACAGTGCACTGAACCTTTTTTCTTCAATGATTTGTGATCTTCACTGGTGTTCATGGATTACATAAAATCCTCTTCACCTTTATCATGGTAGGTATAACACGTCAATGTAAGGATTGGGTCATCTGGACCCCATAGGATAGCACAAGGCTTAGACAATCAGCGTAGTTGGCGTCTGTATCCTTCAGGCGTCCTAAGGGGAGTTGGGTGTCACGTGAACCCGTCAAGCTTGGATCATTTGTGCACGGTAAGCAACAGAAACCGGTATGGCTACCTTACACAACAACTAGAGTTTGGCATAAGGGCACGTACAACCCCTTGCGGTGTACGTCAAAAGTGCATGCAACTTTAATTCGCCTTACGAATACTCACCACACGCACGACAAAGGTACGTTCCATTTTTATGACATCTCTCAAGGTGGCAGTATGAGCCTTAACGGAACTGCAAGACATACTTGTGCTCCCCTCAAGATGCAGCCGGTCCACTCTACAATCCTCCACGGGCCAGACAACCCAAAAACCTGGTGCACGTGACCCAAGCAGAACCCCCAGAGAAGATCTCTTCTTAACCATTCAGCCTACATGGTCTAAATGGCTTTCTGGGAAACTTCAGACTTTACAGTGAACCGTGCTGCTAAAGGTAACATAGAATTGTCCAGAGAAAACTCAAAAAAAGATGTCAACCCATGAGCTCAATCTGAGACCAACATCAGCTAAATGTTAGGAAAAACATTGAAAACGTTTTATTTTTGCGGTGAGCGATGTCATAATATGCTTTATCAGCAAACAACATGCCAGCTTTCAAACGTGGGGGAGGAGTGTTGATTGTGTGGGCTTGTTCTGCAACAATCTGAGGTCACAGAGTCTGTCGTGAATTCTAATACACCAGAGTCAAACATGAGGCTTTCCGTCAAACGGTGACAACTTTGGACAAAAGTCAAGCAGCTACACAAAGTGTGGAGATGAAGCCACGAAACTCCAGCGGAGCCGAAGAGAGTCCACACCTGAAGGGAGCCCTCGTGAACGGCCACCTGCACACCTCAGTGAACTAAAACAATGGAAAGAAGGGAATGAAATTCCTGCGCAGCGATTTGAGAAGCCGATAACATTGCACACTAAACAAAAAAAACCAACCAACCGGTTCAGGCACAAGCCCCGCCCCCTCCTGGAGTCTGCAGAAAACTGCAGGATTTGAATAAAATCCGGATCATTATCTTCCTGCTTTTTTTTGGGGGGGGTTCCTCCTGTAGCCCATCTCCATGGAAGTGCATGTGAGATGTGTGCACACGTGAGTGTGAGCCTTTCCTCACCTGCAGCTTCTGCTTCTGCAGAACGAGACCTTTTCTGTTTTTTTCCCCCACAGCTCAGTTTCGTCTCAAGTTTTTCTCTTTTTTGTTGCCTTAAAATAAAGACGTCCGATTTTTTTTCTCAACTTGCATCTCAGTCAGCAGCTCACCTATTGTAGTTGAGAAGGTGATTGCAATCTTAGGAGGTGAAGCGATTTGTTAAACCTGGACTGATCCGTGAATGACAGACTGCTGCTGATTTCCCGGACGGACAGAGCAGATTGCATTTCTCAAGGAGCTAAAACCCTAATTGGGATTATTGAAATAAAAATGAAACTATTATGTTTTGTTTCATTAAAGAACAAAACATTTCTAAGTATTGTGTTGATTCATGCTCTGAAATGTAATATTTTTATTTGAAATATCTCAAAAAGAAGCGACGTTCCCTTGTGAGGGAAAAGAACTTTAGGTTACAAAAGGAAACGTGAAATGAAAATATGTAGAGCCCGAGCAAATCTCCATGCTACGTAGTTTGTCCAAGTGGGGCTACCATAGTGTGATGTCATCCTCAGTCGAAAGGACCCCGAACGGTTATTGCAGGCCGAATGGTTACGGTACTTACACCATAAATAAACCATTTTCCATAGATGAAGTCCAGTTCTCATGTGCAGTCAATGGCCGAATCCAAATTCATTCCCGACCCCTCCCCCACGGCTTCTACTTAACCCTATTTTTATCCCACCAAGCGGAGAGTTATGGAAAATAGCGTCAAATCTTGACATTACTACCACTTGATGACATCCTCAATAGTCTCGTGTTATCTATGTTAACGCGTAACTGACATCAAACTCAGTAGTTACATTTAAAATGTAAACTTTTGTGCTTCTGAGCACAACCTCTTGAAGAAATGAGTCTCTCCTCTGCGTCGCACAGAGTCACTACGGCTCCTCCTTAAAAAAAAACAAAAAAAAAACACTTTAGGACACCGCTACAGCTCCAATGCCCCTACAATCGAAGAAAAAGGGAGGAACTGTAGGGGTAGGGAATGAATTTAGATTCTGCCAATCTTTAAGCCGTTAGCTTAGCCCCCACACATTAGCATCTGCTGAAACTGCATAATAATTCAAGGTGGTTTAGTCCACTCTCATGGGGACAGTGTGAAAGTAAACTCAAACAAGACACCAGGCTTTTCAGGATTTGCTGCCTAGTCGGACGTCTATCCATGTGAGAAAGGACTTGAACCATCCAGGAGGGGCTTTCATTCCCCTATTGGTGAACTCCACTCATGCTTTGTGTTGCAGTCCGGTGGAGGGCCCCCGCCGGCCCGCTCACTCCTCTGATTAATGAGCTCTGTTGCTTTCTGGTAGCTTTGCTGTAACCTTTCAGATTTCATACATCTGTGCTCGTCCAAGCGTTGGCTCCAGCTGGTCACAACACTTCTTCCACGGAGAACATCAAGACCAGAATTAGATTACTCACATGGGGGGTTTAATTGCAGTAATTATGTTACTTCTGCAGGAAATAAGCAGCAGAAGATTCTAATTAAGGCCACAGAGTAAAAACAGGAATGCGAAAAGTAAAACTGGATTTTTTACAAGGTTTTTGGCAGTGAAATCCACTTTAGTTTGTTTTCAGCAGAGAATTTTCCCAAACGATAATAAAAAAAAAAATCAGCCTTTGAATCCGATCTTTGATCTTCAGGTGAAATGGAGGCAGACTGATAATCCTGTCCCCACCCTTTCACTTTCTCTGACGTACACACAGGTCTGAGCACCTCCCTGCCCCCCCGCCCAGCTGACAACAATGCACGTGGCCGGGTCACATCCTCGGTGCGGGTCAGCCTTAACCCCCAGGTTCGGCTCGGCTGCATGTGTGGATATGTTTCCTTCATTGTCTGGTTTATTTTACGACGACTGAGGTCTGCAGCTGTGATTAATACGTGAGAGGGAAGAGTCTCGAGGGGAGAAAATCGTTCCAGTCTGGGGGGGGGGGGGATGAAACACAGAGCCAATTAATGCAAATAAATGAGTCACAGAGAAGTTCTGCACTTGAGCAGCAGGAGCTGCTGCTCTACTTCCTCCAATCATGTATTGATTTGTCCGTCTGTGAGGACCCTGATCACCGTTACCCGTAACGACGTTGAACTACAGAGTGGTGGGGGGCCTCAACTCTGCCTCAGGAGCCCCCCCCCCCCCCCCCCAGGGCTGCTGAAGTATAAAAGGGGAGCCAGCACGCCTCGACATGCTGCCTTTTCGCCCCTGTTATTACTGCTCTGCAGCTCCAACAACAGAGGGCCTGCTTCACTGCTGAACAACCAGAGACAGGCTGCCCCCTGTTGGTGGTGCAGGGCACAACAGGGCCTGCAGCAGTGAGGAGGACCTCTCTTCTTATTTTGGGGCCCTTTCTGAACATTTATTACTATTTTACAATTTGCTCTAGTAATTCTGTCCTGCAGCAGTTTTGGACTGGACTGTTTTTCTCATTGAGAACTCAAAATTCCCTAAAACTAAATGAAAAGCTCATTCATCGTTCATCTTCTATACCCGTTTAAGTCCCTTTTGGGGTCACAGGGCTGCTGGAGCCCATCCCGGCTACTCGTGGGCAAAGTAGCCGTTTTAATAAAACATAAAAACCCTAAAATGTTTGTTTTATAACAAAGTGTTGAAAGTGAAATGATGAAAGTAAAAACAAAGCAAAGCCAAGGTAAAAACAGTAGAAAAAAACAGGTGAGCTTCCAATAAACTCCTATCCGAGGAGAATTTAAAGATTTTACAAGAACGGAGACGGAGAAAAATCCAAACAAAATCTCAGAATTTCATTTTATTTTCAATTTTACGCAACATAAGTATAAATATCTGTTAATATACAACATCTATGACATCCATAGAGCTTTCCTTCTTGGAAAATACAAAAACTCAGAACACTTTTATTGCACATTTTCTAAAAGACAAACCATGTTCATCAAAACACTTTGAGTTTTTGCGCACAGGAAGGAAGGAAACGGAGAGCAGACACCGATTACGGCACAAACGAAACGTCCCAGAGGCCAAAGGAGCAACACGGCTAGAAGCGACATCATCTCACACAGATTTTGGCAACTCGACGATATACAAAATATACATCCATGATGCTTTGTAAACAAACACTGATGTGCTTCGAGGATTTGATCACCGGACTAAAGAAAAGACGCAGAAACGGCTTTCGGCCCCGCGTTCCCATAAGGTGCTTCTGTTCTCACAGTTCAGACTGAAGTCAGTCACGACCTCTTAGATCACAGCGAATCAACTTGAGTGGATTTTTTTTTTCCATTCTGCTAACACTACAGGCTCTCGACGTCCCTTTAAAAAAAAAAGGCCTCTAAAACCCAGAAAGGTGGAAAGAACTGCAGGGGGACGCGATCACAAGCAGGGGGGTTCGTACGGTGGATTTCATGTTCAGGTGATGGATTGATGCATGAGATGCAAACACTCGTGAAACTTCAATACTTCTAGTTTTGTCGTTTTTGCCTCCTGCAAACATTCTTCATCTCGTGCTACATTTTCAGAAAGACCCTCCAGCTTCTTTTTGAGAACACCAGAAAACGTGGCTCACATCTTCCACGAGCGCACGAACGGCAAAATCTTCACATGTAAGACAATCGAGGCAGCCCCGTGTTGGACATGGTTCTATTTACACCATATTGCTTAAAAATCAATATGTACAGATGTCAAAGGAATGTGAGCAAATTATTCCCCGTGAATCTAAGGCCCCTTCACTCATATTGGATTTACATGAAACCTTTTTCCTTTTTCTTTTTTTGGAGAAGACGGAACGCCGTCTCCTCAGCGCAGCACAGATTTCCTGCGTGAGAAGACCTCCGGTCGTCTTCACTTAAAGAGCAGCTCAAATCTTCTTACGGCGGCGGTTTTCCGGTTCGGCTGAAACCAAACATTCCCAAACAAACGGTACATTCAGAGCACAGACATCGGCGTGGAACAGCTTGCCCGGTCCTGAAACAAAAACGAATAAAAAGCGCGGGGATGCTGCAACATTTTCTTTTTTAACTGGATGTGATGTCACTTCCTGTTGCTGCGCGGAGACTCCTTCTGCGGCCGACACCTGTCTTTGTCAGCAGATGGAGACGCCCGGTTCGAATCTCGTTTAGTGTTCTTCTGCGGAGGCGGGACTTCCTCCTTTTTCTTCCTGTCTGCCGGCTCCTTCCGGCTGGAGACCGGCTGCCTGTCCGGGGCGCCGGTTCTGGTTTCTGGGACCTTCTGGCTGTCGGGTTTGAGGCTGGACTCTTTCTTTGCAGCAGGTTTCTGCAGGTCAGGCTGAGAGGCGCATGGAGGCAGCTGAGGCTGAGCTGCAGGTTTGGGGTCTGGATGGGTCTGGATCTTGGCTGCTGATGGAGCCGCAGCCTTTAGACTTTTAGGGGGCGGGGCTTTGGCTTTGGACTCTGCTGCAGGACCTTTGAGCTGCACGGACTCTTCAGGCGTCAGAAAACCCTCTTCGTCCTGTGTTTGCTTGTTAACGACTGCAGGTTCTTGGAGCTGTTTGAGGATCGAGCTGCATTTGACGGTTCGCTCCTTTGCAGGCGCAGCGGCTGCAGGCGCAGCGGCTGCAGGCGCAGCGGCTGCAGGCGCAGCGGCTGCCAGCTGGGATTCAGTTTTTGGGAAAGGTTGCACTGCAAGTTGCTTTTGAAGTTGTGTTGCAGGTTGTGCTGCCAGTGGCGATATCGGTTGCACAATGGGTTGTGCCGCAGTTTGTGATGCAGGTTGCTGTGAGGGTTGCTTTTGAAGTTGTGTTGAAAGTTGGGAGCTGGGTTGAACTGTTGGTTGTGTTGCAGGTTGTGTTGTAAATTTTGTTGTGTGTTGTGCTGCAGTTTGGGTTGCAGGTTGTGCAAAACATTTTGTTGCAGTTTGCGATTCTTGTTTACCAGTTTGTGCTGTAGGTTGTGTTGCAAGTGGGGATGTAGGCTGCGATACAGGTTGTGTTGTATGATTTGTTGCAGGTTGTGTTGCGAGTAGTGATGTGGATTGCACTGCAGGTTGTGTTACATGTTGTGTTGCAAGCTTTGTTGCAGGTTGTGTTGCGAGTAGTGATGTGGATTGCACTGCAGGTTGTGTTGCGAGGTGTGGTGCAATTTGTGTTGCAGGTTGCGTTTCAGGGCTGACTTTGCCTTTCAGACTGGAAACAGCTGAATTTGCTGTAAGTTGCAGGTTTGCAGCAGCAAAAACGTTTTTGACAGTTTCGTCTTTTCTTCCTGAATCCTCGCTGGATTCTGGATCGTTCCTTCTGGGTGACACTAGGTCTCTCTTGTCGTCTGCGGCGGCAGAGTTGTCGCCAGGTTGTGTTGCGTTTGCGATGTTTTGTTGCACCCCGGCAGCAGCTTTCTCTGCGGTTTTGCCGTCCTGCTCAGAAGCAGATCCCGTGGTTGGGACGTGTTGCTGCTGCTGTGTGGAGCCGATGTTCAGCAGCAGACCCTTCTCTGGAGCTGAAGCAGCGAGCAGCTGCTCTGGATCTTTGGAACCGGAGGTTCTGCTTGGGTTCTGAGCAACAGGTTCTGCCCCCTTGCAGCTGGGAGGCTGTACTGCATCCAAAGGGGATTCAGGTGATGGATCAGCTGCAGTCGCCTCCAGCTTTGCAGAACTCAACGACTCCTCTGTTTTGCTGTGTTGTGATGCCGGTGTTGCTGTGACCTCCTCCTCCTGTTGCTCCGCCTCCTCTTCCTGGTCCTCGTTACTCACTTCCCGTATGGAGGGCGTTCTTCCACAGGTGGAGAAGTGAGAGGCGTGCCGTTGGCCTCTGTGCTCAGCCTTGGCGCCGCTCCTGCTCTCCTGTTTGATGGCGAAGGCCTCGGGTTTGCAGGGCGGAGCCTTTGACTGTTCTCTGGGTTGTGATTTCTCAGAAAAGCTTTTTCCGTCTGCAGCTCCCGCCGCTTCCCTGGAAACCGCCGAGCCGTTTCCTGAAGATGCGACCTCGGCGCCGAGGCAGGCGGTCAGCGGGCTCTTCATCCTGTCCGCGTTCCTCAGGGAGGCGAGGCTCTTCTGTCGCTCTGTCGGGCTGTGGAGCCGGACGGGGGAGGTTGCAGCGGCGCCGTCGCCGGCGTTGTCCGTCACTTTGGGGAAAAAAGCTTCCGCTTTGGAAACTCTGGGACCTGAAAGGAGGCCGATGTCCAGAGTTCCTTCAAGAGGTTTGAGCGAGGAGACGTGGCGCCCCTCCAGTTTGTAGTCGGACGACGTCTTTCTCAGCTGCGACTCTGCAGACGAGATGAGCTGCAGCTTCTCCACGGCGCTCTCCCCCCTCCCAGAGTAGAGCTTGGGACTCAGACCTTCGGGGCTGGGGTGCGCCCCCCCCTTCAGGTGCTCGTCCAGCTGCAGGCTCTTGGACCTCATGGAGCCGAAGTGGAGGTTCTCGTGGATGCCGGGCGACAGTCGACACATGCAGTCGTCCCGCTCCTCGAAGGACAGCCTCTTCCTGGTGAACTCCATGTTGGGGGCTTTGAAGTCCAGCCGCTCGGGTTTCAGAGTGTCCTTAACCTGTCGGGGGTGGGCGGGGGCGCCGTCGCTGTCGCAGCTGGAAGCCTCGGAGATGCCCTCAGACACTCGCGAGGACAGCTTTTTGTACAGCACGTCCTTCAAGGTTGGACCGGCTGCTTTGGCGTCTGCTGGGCTCAGTTCTGGAACGTTCTGGGATTTGGCTTTGCTTCGGAACAGAAAGGCGTCGCTCCTGTCCTCGCCACAGGGGGGCAGTGTGTCGCAGTCGAGCAGGGCGTCCTGCTTCTGCAGGGACTCTCTCCTCTCAGACCAGTCCTGTCTCTTCGCCACCATCTTACACTTCAGCTTCTCCTTGTCCAGCTCCTCCACGGACTCCTGCCGGCCCACCTTCCGGCTGGGGGGCCGCTTCAGGCAGCCCTGCTCGACTGGCCGTAGGCGCGATACGGGCAGCGTCTCGCTGGACGTCTCGTCAGCGCTATGGTCGTTCAGCTCCTCGTCCTGCACCTCCTCCTGAGTCACCTCCAGGCTGTGCTTGCGGGGGCAGAGGTGCTTCTTGTCTCCTGTGTAGGAGGGGCCCAGCTTCTCCTCAGACTGGACTCGCTTCAGGAGGGGGGAGCGGGGCGGCTCCGAACTTTTGGGGCAGACGATGTGGCGCACGATCGTCGGGGGGGAGTGGATATTGGCCGGGAAGGCCGGGGTCGTCTTGGAGATGGCCACAGTGTGCCCGCTGAAGAGCGGGGAGGGGGGGCGCTGGGGAGACGTGGGCCGGGGGGTGGGAGAGGGCGTCCGGGCCAGAGGGGAGAGGGGGATGCCAGTGACGGACTTGCGTCGGCCCTGCCGGAGCTTCTGACCCGGCAGCTTGGGGCCCAGGCCGTGCAGGGTGCTGGGCCGGATGTGGCCCGAGCCCGCGGGGGAGTTGGGGGCGCTGGAGCTGGGGGAGCTGCTCTGCGACGAGTTCCCCCCTGCGGGAAGACGGAGAAAAAATAATAATAATAATTAACAGCTGGACAAGAAGCCCTGTGAAAGATTTCTGGATCAGATTTTATCACGAGAAGATAAAATCTCCACCTGACTGGGTGAAGTCTGGTGAGGGGCGGAGGGCGGCGGTGGGGGAGCGAGGGGAGAGGCTGTGGGTGGGGGAGCCAGGGAGACTCTCACCGGAGGAAAGGGAGTGGTTGAGGGAGGAGAAACTGCGGCTGGTGTGCAGCAGAGGAGACGGCTGCATCGCGAAGCGCCTGAAAAGAGAACGCCGCCTGAAACCGGAGGACAGAAACACAGAAACCAGGATCACATGTCAGCGCGTGTCTGCCCCCTACTGGACGACAGGAGAAAAGCGCCTAAGGTTTCCCTGAGCACATCAACTTATCAAAGTAACAAGAAGAAAAAAATTGGCATTAATATAATAATAAAAATAAAATGCCAGAAACCAAAACACAATGAATAAATAAAAAAGAAATGTAATAAAACATAAACCAAAACACAGGCTAACTTGAACATTTTTCATGTTTCTTTAGTGTTTCTGCAAATAACACTCGAAACTTTAAATAATATTTTTTCCAGATGAAAAAGGAAGCTTAAGACAAAAAAGACAAAAATTCAGATTCTACATTTTTTGCCTCACAAACGATTTGCTGCTTTTTGACAACGACTCAATATTTACATTTTTTTAAATAAAATCTGAGAAATCCATCATTTCATGGGAAAAACTCGATTCCTCCTCCTGCTGAATTTTCCTTTTTGAAGGTCACGTTTCCACTTAAACCTGATCATTTTGAACAAATCATGTAATTTTTTAAATTTTTCTCCAAATCCAGAGAATCAGAGTTTGGATGTATTTTTCTAACTTACATATAAATTAAAAATATGCCACCATTTCTGCTATAAGCTGTGCAATAAGAGGACTAGTATGAGGGGTTTGGTGTTGAGTTTTAGTTGCCTAGATGTAATGATTGCGTTGTGTGTTGCTGCTTAATTTTCTGTATTCACGACGGAAATGAGACTTTCTGGAATTTTTTTTGTGCGTGTAACAGAACATTTACCTCTCCGGCGTCTTCTCCTTCTTGGGCTTCTTTCCACACCTCACCATCTTGCTCCTGTAGCTGTTCCTCCGGGCCGGGCCGGTTTTTATGGACGTGTTCTCAAAGGGGGTGGTGGAGATGGCCACTTTGCTGCCGCTCTGAGAGAAACACATTTTCGTGTTCAAATTTGGGCAAAAACTGAATCTTTAGAAAGTAGAAAGACCATTTTTACAAGAAAAATTGTCTCATTTTCTGTCGTGACAGAAACTGAATCATCTTAGAAAATAATCTCAGTTTAAAGTCCCACTCGGATCATTTTTTTTAACTATTGTAAACGTTCCCAGTGCTATTTTAATCATGATTGCACCGTTTTTAGACAAGATAAGAAAAAAAAAACTGCCGTTTTGCACGTAACTTTCAGCAGAGAGAATTAGAGATTGGTCTTTGACTTGTGAGGGGCACTGTTGATGGGGAGTAAGCCCGCCCCTTTTCCCATCACCCGTCTGCTTACACACTCTCCCCGCTAGCTTACAGCTTCTCACACCCCCAACATAACATCACTCCAGGTTGACAACAATTTGAATAAAGAAATACTCAGAAATACAATTTTAAGTTTCATAACTGTCTACACGTCCTTTACCTTTAGAAAGAAAATGACGCAAAAACATTTTAAAAACAATTTTCATCTGAGTGGGTCTTTAAGAAAACACATCGTACTGACTTTTTTTTAAATACGGTTTTTCTCACACTGTTGTTTTGTTTTTTATAGAAAATTTTAAATTGAAGGAATTTCTGACATATTTCTCCAGGGCTCGTTTTTGCTGTGCAGTCGCACGTTTTCTGTTCTTATTCTCCATGTAAACAAGATTCCATCACTGAAAATCTGTCATTCATGTTGAAAAAAACGTTCAGCAATCTTGGCCATAAATTCTTTCTGAAGTTATAAAACTGTTTAAGCTGGAAAACATCCGAAACGACGCTCCAGTCACAGTCTGGTTACCTTCAGCAGGAGCTCCACCACTTCAGTGTGAACCAGACCGTGGACCGTTTCTCCGTTCACGTGGGTGATGAGGTCTCCGGCCTTCAGTCCCGCTTTCTGCGCCGGCCCGCCTTCCTCCACATTCTGACACACAAAAGTATCACATGTTGATCTTTAGATTTGCAATTCCTGATTTCAAATCTGGACTGGAAAAAAAAAAAAATCAACATTCCTCCTGAACCTTTCTGCATATTTCATCAAAAATATTTACAGAAAACGCATCCCATTTCTAAAGAACTTTGTCGTTTTTCACGATTTTCATCTGGGATCCAGTAACTCCGGTTCTGCAGCGTCTAAATCTCCACCAGAGGCGGAGCTACAGGGGAGCCGCTGTATGATAATGGATCTTTATTGATAAAGATTATCATCAGAAATCATCTGCTTCTTTAAGTATCAGTGATGGCCCCTCAGCTCTAATACTCCCATTTTAATTGTTTATTAACGATTCCCAGAGCCCCGCCCCTTCACGTTTAGTATCCTTGAAAAGCTCCAAATATTCTCTATAGATCCCAAATGGATTTTATTCGCTTGTGTGCACTGGTTTGGAGATACTAAGGTTTAGAAAAGTCCTGTATTTGCAAAGTCAGAACGTTTTTATGGAAGTTTTCTTCTATGAGTTTCTTTTTCCTGGTATAAATGAAGGATCAACAAAAAATCATATAACTCATAGTGATATTTAGTATACATTTAAAGTATACTAAACATACACATGTCATATTTCCACATTTTTGGGCATCTCTAAAGTTAAAAACTAACAGGAAATTAAAAAAACAACATTTCCGCCTTGATTATTTCTTCAGATTTAATAAATTAGCTTTATTCAGAAATAACAACTGATTTTTATTTGAAAATGTGTTTTCTAATTCATTAATCCTTAACTGATCTCAGATTACTTTAAAAGCTCTGGGCTGCATTAGGAGAAACCTCCTGAGCAGAGATCTTTTCTCTTCCATCTCCTTTTTTATCCTAACAGGCGGAGGGATTTTCCCACAAACAGATGAAATCTCTGCAGCAGCGACTCCACTCGGAGACCCTTTAGGGATCTGGGCGGATGAGCTTCACCCACTTCATCGGCTCCTCACCCAGACCATGTGGTAGACGGTGTACATGTCGCCGTCACAGGCGTAGACCCGGATGGCCCTCAGCGTGAAGCCGAACTTCTTCCCCGAGCTGTGGATGACGACGGGATGGCGCGGGTTGGCGCTGAAGAGGGAGGAGTCTCTGCTCGGAGACGAGTCTCTGGAGGACGGGTCGGAGGAGAGGGAGTACGGAGAGAGGGGGCTGGCCAGAGGGGACACGCCGAAGATATCTGGAAAAGGAGGAGAAACAACCACCAGCTGAGCAGGTTCTATGATGGAAATCCATCTCTCTTTACCCCCCATGAAGACTGCGGTGAAGCCTGAGAGGGAATCGGATGTTTGTGACGGTTGGAGCTTCGCCTGAAGGCAGGGCGGAGCTCCCAGAAAACTCTAAACCAGAGGTGGGCAAACTTTTTGACTTGTGGTCCACAAAAAAGTTGTGAAATTTGACAGGAGGGCCGAACCAGGAGCAGACATTTGGAGTGTTTTTGGAAATCAATCCACCTCCGAGAAAGAAAGAAGATAAAAATCTGTCCGAAAACCTCATTTACAAACTAAACATTTAGCTTGTAAACTGAATATGAAATATATAAACAAATGATTAATCAAGTAATGAAAACGGTTAAATTGATTGACTTTTAATGATATTACTTCACTTCACTTCACAAAAAATTGATAAGTTGATTCATGATTTTTCCAAATGAAACATAATTTTGCACATATTTTTAACGTTTGATACTTGATCAAATTTTGCTATGAAAATTTCTGAAACAGTGTTGTGTCTATTTTACTGATATAGTATTATTTTTTAATCTTATCAAATACTTTTATAAGTAACATAACCTGCATATATTTTGGATAACTGATCTTCATTTGCCATGTTGATTTCCAAAAAGTTATTCTTTTTTACAAAATAACTGAAGTAATTCATCTTTGTCGTGTGCTTTATTGATATTTCAGGATTCTTAATCCTGTCTGATAGAAGCTAGGAACCGGATATTGATAAATCATATAATAAAATGGTTATAGTATAACGGGGTGGGATTATATAAGTTTGCTTCCTTCCACTCCCTTTCAAGCAATATTTATTAATATGTCTAAATATCACAAGTTGATTCATCATTGTATGAATGTATAACTGATGATTGCATTGTTTTTGTGTATCTTTCCTATTTGATTGCTTGAAAGAAACCATTTCAAATCAAAACTATGTAATCATACTTATAATGATATCTGAAAACGGAACATTTTGGACTGTTCATTTAAAAACTGATGCCAGATGCCCCACTTTCACCGTCAGGTCGATGTCCCTCAGTCAAAAACGTAGAGAGATGCTGCGTTCGTGTGGTGCTGGAATAATCGGCAAAAAGACGAACGGACCCGGAAAACACACACGAACGTAAAAAAACAAACAAATCAACTTATTTGTAGAGCACCATCTATGGGAAGATGAGAGAATTACAGGGAAAATTAAACATTAAGGATTATCAATGTAATTAATACCATCTTAATGGCCCACATATGGGGGTCTGGACAGTAGTTAGACAACCTCTGTTCCAAATGTTCAGAGAGCTTTAAGTTCCTGTCAATTCATCTGGTCTAATTCTGTGGAAAACATCTTTCTGCTTTGAGTTTAACATTTTATCTCCGCAACAGAAGTTTTCTCAAATATAACTTCAGATAAACACTAAAACTAACGGAAAAAGTGATTTTTGGTCAAAGGATTTACTTAATTGTGTGCAGAGAAAATCCTGCAGGTTTTAAATTCATCACATAAAATGCAAATTTATGAAAGGAATAAACTAAATCTAACTTTTTTCCCGGCTGATTGAAATGTGAGGTCGACCTGGGAGTTGAACCCCAGACCAGCTGCTCAACCCACCAGTCATGCGATTATTTTGTTGTGATAAATCTTCAATCTTTCCTAATAATTGCCTTCTTTTGAGGTCTTTTCATTTACATTTGCAACTTTGGGTTTATGAAGTTTCTTTTTTATAAAACTTTACTTAAATAATGGGGGGTATTATTTTTAATCTCATACAATAAAAAAATAAATAAATTGGAGGTTTCTTGTGGATTTTATTATCTGAGGTGAAAGAACGCCGCCCTCCAGATTCTCAGGAGCTCCAACCTTCGACTCCACAGACCTGCTGAGATTTTATTCCCTTCCGTCCCAGTTTGGGGTGGAGACAAACTCTTGTGGGTGGGGGCATGCACATGTCTCAAGATAATCCTACCTCTTATTTTGAGGGCTTTTAGTTGAGCTGCTCTTCCCGTTTCATTCATCTAAGTGATGGTAGGTTGGAGAACTTCAGGATCTTCTCACCTGCAGGGATCATCAGAGACAGAGCCCCGGTGGACACAGACTTGGGGAGCTTCGCCACGGATGACGGCTTCTCCGCTGCCGCGCTCTCCGCGCGTGGAGGCTGATCTGTGGAGGCGGGACTCGTGCTGTCGGGGCTCACGGCGTCCTCACCTCTGGGCGTCAGCTGATCCAGATGTTCAGAGAAACTTCCTGCAGGAAACAGAAGCATTTTAGGGGGAAAAAAAGGATAATTATTTTCATTTAAAAAGCTAGAAATGTGCATATCGATTGCAGAATTTAAAAATAATTATAGTTTATTATGTTAAACTTTTTTGTTAAGAGAATTCAAAAAAATATATAGTTTCAAAATAAATTCTGCTGCACAAATTCGTGCAACAATTTTATTTAGAAACACAAGAAGGGGGGAAAAAAGTGGGTGAAAATGCTTTACTAGTGCGAGTATGAGGCAGGTTTGCCCTTCAGTCAGAAAACCAGGAAAGAAACCATATTTCACACCACTTTCAGGTGCATGTTTGGGTCTAAGTGACACCAGAAAAATAAACCGGAAAGTCCAATCATTGCAGGACCTTTGGAATAAAAGGTCCATTTATGAGCGAGGATGGGATTAACAAACACGATCCTTCTGGGAATTCGGACTAAATTTGTAAAACTTGAAAACAATTAAAGAAAAGATCTTTTTGAAGGAATAAGGGTTTCTGAGTTAATGATTGATGGTGAGACAAAAAAAAGTGCATTCTGTCTCACTAAACCCTAAAGGAAAATTCTAATTTATTTGGATTTTACATCATTTCAGCTGCCAATAGTAATTAAACAGATGTTAGTTCAAGTTCTAGTGGACAAAAAAAAATCTAAATCAGGTCAAACTATTTCAGCTTCATTAAGCTTTTTGCTCTTTGAATAAAAACAAAAACAAAAATAAAACCCCAAGAGAAACTGCGACTTTAAGATCCCATTTTGGGATGACCTCTGACCTGACAGCGTGGCTCCGCTGTGGCTGCTGCCGGGCGTGGTGGCGTCGGCCTCGTCCTGGAACAGCTCCCCCACGGAGAAGGAGGCCTTGCTGGGGTCCCCGAGCCCTGAGGTGTCGTCCCCTTCGCTCTCGGCGGAAATGGCAAACTTTGGCAGCAGACTGGATCGGGGGCCGGGGTTCAGGCCGTCCGAGTCGGTCGAGTGGGACAGCGACGGCCTGGTTCAAGGACAAAACGCCATTGGTGAGCCGCAGGGGGCCAGCAGGGCTTTCAAACACTCCTCACAGCTGGTGGGCGGGGGGGTCTTACACGTCTGCAAAGTCTGGCGTCCAGCTGAGGGAGTCCACCGTCAGAGGGCTCTCGCTCTTCTTCTCCTCCGCCTCCCCCTTCTCCTCCAGATGCCCCCGGGACAAATCCAGGCTGCTGTAAACCTGACAGGGATCCTCCCAGTTAGAAACTCTTCTCCGGCCTACACACTGAGGGAGGGGGCTGCCCGATGGTGACCAACCTTGGAGAATCTGTGGGAGCAGGAGGAGAACTGCCGCAGGTCCACGCTGAAGTCCTCGTCGTTTGTGTCGTCCTCCTCCGTTTCCAGGTGGTGGTACCTCTCAGAGCGAGCTAAAGGGGGAGGGAGACCGATTTTAAACTCTTTAAAGTCTGGAATGATGTTTATCAAGCTGAGCTGTGTTTGATCTTACTGTTTGAATCTGTTTTTGTATTTAGTGGAACTGCACGAGTTTGGTATTAAAACCACGATCAAAGACAAACAAACTCACTGTCGAAGTAGCTGGTGTCATCCTCAGACTCCAGCTGGGGAATAAACTCAGCCTTCTGCCTCAGCAGGCCGTTCCAGTCCAGGTGGTGGAAGAACTGATGCTGCTTCACTTCCGCAGCGCCACCTGCAGGCAGAGAAACAGTTCCCGGTCAAACGTCTGCAGAAATCATGGGAACGCTGCAGATTAAAACACGGTAGTTAAAGGAACGGCTGCCTTGTTCCTCCTCCCCTTCGTGCCTGAAGATGTGAATTTAGCAGTGCGCTTCCTGCCGGGACGTTAAGTGAATTTAAACCACGGAGCGATGTTGGGCGGCCCACAGGTGCGTCCTCCGTCTTACTCTCCCCTTTGCCTCTGTCAGAGCGTGTCCGGAGCTGCTTTTGACAAACTCATGGGGAGTTTAATGGCTGCTTTTCTGTTGGTAATATCTCCATAGCAACCATATTATTTGTTGGTCACCTAAGGGGGACGAAAAACTACACAGTTTTAAAAAGGATCGGCAAAAGTTTCCTTAGCAACGCAGGTTTTTTGTTAACTACGCCCACAATCCTAATACTTCCATGTCCTATGTCATATTGTTCTGTTATGTTTCATCCAATGACTCGTGTTCATTTTTTGCAGTTATGCCTTAAAGTATTACAGTAAAAAAAATGTACGAACAACAGGGAAACGCCACTTTTGCGAGCTCGCCATGCTAACACTATTCAAAATCAACCCCCCCAAATTCATGGTTGGGGAGTTGGGAGCCAATAGATCAAAATGTCTTTATATGAGGAGTTTAAATTTGTAGAAGGTCAATGGTCTCTTCTCAAGGTCAAAGGTCAACAAAAGTTCGGTTGTGGTTATCCTGATGACCTGTGTGTTTAACTTTATGAAGATTGCACAACACAAGTTTTTTTTCTCCCCCATATAGTGTAAAAATGAGAAAACTGCCAAATTTCCCACTTGGCCACCAAGTCGTAGGTCCTGTCGCCATCCCATAATTTTACAACTTCCTTTTGATATCCTCTAGTTTCTGTTGTGGTTTCATTAGTGGATGCTGAAATATTTGCTCGAGTCCCGTAAGACATTTGTGGCCCTGCTCCCACTGATGATGATGTCATCTTTATTTGGGGGGGGTCGTCCACTATGCCTGAAATTCCTCCAATAGAAGAAAGAAAACGTGTTTCCCAACAATCTGGTCCTTCAGTCCAGGAGTGCTGCGGGACAGAATAACGTTTGTGGCGTGGCGTCACAGACCGACGGCGTCCCCAGCTCCAGGTCACTTTACACACTCGTGCGTGGAATCGGATTCATGCTGGAGCTGGAAAATTGATCCGAGTGCGGAGGTCACTAGGACGATCTTCTATGGGGCGACCTGGGCTCTCACCTGTGCCCAGCCTTTCCAGAGGGTTCTGCCTGAGCAGCAAGGTGACCAGCTCCTGAGCGTCCAGAGGGGGCGCTTCCTCCCCTTCAGGCCAGTTGATCTCATCTAGAAAGAAAGATAAACAAATAAACAAGACACACATCGCTTTGAGTTTTTTTTTTTTAGGGAAAATAGGAGATAATTTTCTCAAAAAACGTAAAATAATGATGATTCAGATCTTCATCTAAACCCCAGAAAAAAAAAATGTATAAAAAAAGAAAAGAAAGGTTGGGTCTTTATAAGCATTAATTGAAACTACAAACACAAAAAAACAATTTTCAAATCTAAATAATTATTGCTTTATAATAATGATTAAATAGTCATTGTATATTTAGATTATCTTCAATCAAATCTTGACAAAAAAATTTTTTAGTTTAATTTCAATGCGCATCAGAAAGGGTGAAACATTATCAATGAAACTAATGGTTCAACTATAATCAATGACTCGGGTTTTAGACCTAAATAAATGTGCACACACACGTGACAGCTCAAAAAACCAACACAAAAAACCCAGAAAAACCTTTGGACGTTCCAAAAAACGATTGAACAAGTGCAGCGTGAAAGTTAGCCAGGCTGCAATAATGAGAGCTGGCAGCTTGATGGCTTTCAGAGCCACGTTCATCGGGTCCGACTAGAAAAACATCCATCCATTAGAAACGCTCGCTTTAACCTGCAAAGGCTTTGTGTTGGCGTCCCGTGTGGAGAGTCATCACCATCAATTACACAAATGTTTCCATTTTTGTTGCTAAAGAAGTTGCTTTTAATCTAAAAACAAAAACTCTCCCAGCTATGACAGATATGTTTTGCTTTGGTCACAAACTGCCCTTGTGAGTGGAATCAGGCCGTCTGCAGGCGAAAAAATGGGCAAACCTGTGGGGGTGGAGGAAATATTAAGGTTGTACCCGCACATTTTTTCTACAGGCATGCTGCTGGTGACAGGTAGTAGTAAATACATATATGTGTAAAGGCAAGTAAAGGTGACGTAGGTGGATTTCAGTCAAAAAACTGAAGTGAGCAAAAGTTAGGCTGCAAATACAGTAGATGTGTGTAATGTACACGATCATGTACGTTACACAATGTACTAGGAACATTTTTTACCATTCTTTTTTTAAGAGTACGAAAGAAAAAAACTCCACCTGAATATTAATACCTCTTTCATTGTAGTAAAATGGTAAAAATAATTTTATTTAATGGTAACATTTAGCACTGCAACTGTGTCTCTTTAATCATTTATAGTGAGTTTCTTTTGGTAAATGTTAGTTCTTAAAGGCAACATTCGAATTTACACAACAACAGATTTTTCAGTATAAGAAAAACAAACAAACATGAAGGGTGCTTTAACGGGAAAAAGAAACCCCAGCAGCGTGACAGGGTAAAGGAGAGCGCGTTCATGTGGCTAAGATGCTTTATTTACATGACAGTCTGCACTGCAGCTTAAATAAATAAAAAAATGTCACCTACATTTGTTATCGCCTATATATATCGCGATACTTCTATCGCGATATATCACCAAATCGATTTTTCCCTGCACCCCCTGACAGTGCTTCGTCATACCGCCTTCAAGTAATCATAATAATAACACCAATAATAATAAGTAAGTGCTACTTCCAAGTAAAAGTCTTTGTAAATGCGCGTTTCGGGCTTCCACGTTCAAAACACTCGCGTTCACGCATCGCTACTCCCGTTTCTACAACCGTATTCGGGCTCCATGAACAAACACGCATTGAAAGTCAAGCCAGGTTTAACTCTGACCAATCAGGAACTTGGATGTATGGGTGGCGCTTCTTAAGTCATGGTAAAGCCAACCGTTTAAAAGACATTTCGCACCGAACCTCTTCCAACTGTAGGTTAAAGACACGCCCTTTCAAGCACGTTTGAGAACGCGAGTTACATACTTGGCATGAACATGGCCTTTTTTTTTTCATTTATGAAGCACTGGTTCGAGTGCTGTGTAGGAACCAGAACCGTTTCAAAAGTACCATTTTGGCACGGGGTAAAACCCAACTGGTACCCATCCCTTCTCACAGAGAGAAGGCCCTGGTTCAGATTCCAGCTTGGTCTTTTCTGGGTCGAGTTACACCTGTGTCGGTCTTCTCCAGCCACTGAGATTTCCTCCCACAGTCCAAAAACATGCTTCACAGGCAAATCGATGATTCTAAATTGTCCTTTAGTTCTGGATGAGGGGCTGTCTGTCTGTGAGCAGTCCTGTGATTGACAGGTGAAGTGTCCAGGGTGTAGCTGGGATAGGCTCCAGCAATCCAGTGACCAGGATCCAAAAGGAGAAAAGGAACAGTTGTCCTCCACTTTAACTACATTTAGCTTAAGCTATAACTATGCATGTGTGCCTTTGTGGTGTTCATTAAGTGTTTGGGTCTTTTAATTATTCAATTTCAGCCGTTTATTGAGAATAAACCCAATATTTGCTGACGTGCCGTTCTTTCCTGCGTCGCACGCAGACGCTTTCATCCAGAAACTCCTCCTCTACAGGCATCAGAGCTGATGACTCCTTCAGGGAGACGATTCCCTCAGTGCTGTCAGCAGCATCTCCGCGACTTTAAAAAAACGTCACTTATGGAGCCCAGAAAGCTAAACACGCTCGACGCCATCTGTTTGTCTAAAGGCCTTCTGGGAAATCTAAGCGGTGAAGAGAGAAACCCATGTGGTCGCCATGCAAACCACACATCCACATCTCAATGAGGTTTGGGGATTTGTGCTGATGTGCACACGACAGCAGCTGAACAGCAGATGCAGACAAACGTTAAAGTTGTCTCCACGGCAGGAGCAGCAGGGTTTTGATCCAAGAATGCAAAGAAGTTTGAGAATTAAGATAATCATTAAAAATAAAAACCTTGACTTTCAGAGCTTGAATCAGCAGAGAAATCTGTTGGATCTGCTCTGGTTTGCAGAAACAGATCGGCCCGCAGAAGGCTGGTTTCACATGAGCCGGGCTGGATCTACCAGCAATCCCGCTGGTTCGGTTCTGCACAATCCAGTCCCAGTTTAGTTTTCAAACCACAATTTGAGCTCGCACCATCAAGGTGACGTCGGGAAAACGGGGCATTCAGCTAAATTTAATCGTTCTTATGAAATTTCTAACTCTAAATGTTATATTTCCTATTTTTTTTTTTTTTTTTTTTACAATACAATGGTTCTGTTTTTAGGGCCACACAAAAGCATTCAATATGAAGAAAGTTATGGCTAAGTGTTTATGAATATTTTCTAAATAAAAGTAGTAATGTTAAAGCCTCAGAAGTCTTATGGGGAAAAGAAAAAAAAAACAGTGGAATTTGCAAAAAATATTAAAAAATAAATACGTTGTAGTAGCCAGGATTGGCGATGCATCTTAGACGAGAGTAAAATGTATTTTTGTACATATAAAAAATTAATACTTAACTCCGTTTTCATACACGCTATTAATTATACCCTAAAGAAGCTTAGGCCAATTTCGTTTTAGGACGTTTTGGATTTTGTTACAGCTAAATACTTACTTTTGTTGATTGGCGGGCTTGTACTTTGAGATGGGTGGAGTATACTCTGGTCATTTAGGTATCAATTTCTTGTGCAGAATCCAAAGGTATTTCAGAGATTATGTGTCTGCGATCGGCATGCTAGAGTATTCGACAACAGAGCAATAAACTGTGGACAGAAGGAAAACTGACCGCTGATAACTTGTCCAAACAGCTCCTCTGGAGTGTCTCCAAAAAAAGGCACACAGCCGACGAGGAACTCGTAGAGGATTATTCCCATGGCCCACCAGTCCACCGGCTTCCCGTAGCCTTGTCTCAGAATGACCTCAGGAGCGATGTACTCCGGGGTTCCACAAACCTGCACAGAGCAGGAAAAAAAATATAAAAACCTGAAGAGTTCTGAAGAAAAAATAAAAATCAGCAGGATAACCATCCCCTTTCAGCACTGACCTGCTTGTCGGAGAACTCTCGGGCGTCTTTCTCAATGTGACCTTCGTACAGGTTGGTGGTCATGTTCATCAGCCCGACTTTGGAGAGACCAAAATCTGTCAGCTTGATGTGCCCCATGGAGGTCACCAGAAGACTGCAGAGAGGGCAGAAAAGATCTTCAGCTTTAGAGTCCAATTAGAACCCCCTGGAGTTTAAATGTATTCGTTAAGTGAAAAAAAGTTGGATTTAGAAGTTGTAGATTTTTAAACGGCGTTAGCGTGGCGAGCTCGCTAAAGTGGCATTTCCTTGTTGCTCGCATATTTTCTTTTACCAGAATATTGGGGAAAAAATTGGCTCAGGCTGAACAAAATGATATGACATATGATATGAACATAATATGAAATATGGGCGTAGTTTACAAAAACCTCAGTTGCTAAGTAAATTAAAAAAAATTACTTTTGCCGATTCTTCTAAAAAGGACATAGATCTGTTCGTCAGCCCTAGGCGAGCAAAAAATAAAATGGTTGCTATGGAGTTGAAAACAACAGAAAGCTCACATTTTGAAAAAAGCCACAGAACTGACATGTGCAGCTCTGACCTGGGTGGCAGGGGTAGGGAAGGAGAGTAAGGGGTGTAGCAGTTGGTAAGTCAGTGAGTCAACCCCGTTAAAAATGCAAAAAAGTCCATCAAACGTGTAAATTATGATGTCAAAGATGACTCCTTCCTCACTTGTCAGGTTTGAGATCTCTGTGGACGATGCCGTAGTTGTGGAGATACTCCAAAGCCAAGACGGTTTCTGCAAAGTACATGCGGGCCATGTCCACGGGCAGCGGGCCCATGTTCTTCAGCAGGGTGGCACAGTCTCCCCCTGCAAAGAACCATGAAAACATGCAGCAAATGCAGAAGATCCCAGAGACGTTCTGCTGCTCTGTGCACTCAGACAGACCTTCAACGTACTCCATCACCATGCACAGGTGCCGGCGCGTCTCAAATGAGCAATACATGGACACAACAAAGGGGTTCTCGGCGAAGGTGAGGATGTCTCTCTCCACGAAGGCCTGCTGTATTTGATTCCTAAGCATCAGATTCTGCTTGTTGATCTTCTTCATGGCAAATCGCTGCTTGGTTTCCTTGTGTCGAACTAAATAAACAGCTCTGTGGAGCAAAGGGGAGGATAAAAGATGGCTGGAGCGCTCTTTGTCTTTTCGTCTGCTATCAGACCAATACGTCATATAAAGTTCTGACCCATAGGCTCCGTTGCTGATGAGCTTTATCATCTCAAAGTCGAGCTCACAGGGTTTCCTTCGGGATCGCAGCGCGGTGCCGATGCTCTGAGACTGACGACAGACACAAAACTAATCAAAAAGTGGTGCAAGAGAGACTTAAATCAATAAGCAAACAAGTCTGAGGGCTTACAGAATCATCTGTCTCTGGGGTTTCTGCGATACCGCTGTCACAGCTGGTCAGCTGGGCGATTTCTGAATTTAAAAAAGAAGAAAAAATTTATCCTAATGCTAAGAGTTCACCGTTTTCTATTCTGCAGCTTCAACACAAAAACAGCAGACCCGAGATTTGGCCTTGAGGCGAAACACGACCAGAGGATAAATGAAGCGAAAAAGAGAATCTGGCTAATTCCTGAAAACCAGCCCTCCAGAACAAGTGCTCGTTAAAAACCACCTTGCATTTTGGGGTTCTGTCACGAGCCCAGTTTCTTGTGCGGGGTCCCCAGAGGGCCTGTATGCACGTCTGCTGCTGTTTAACATCTGTCGCTCCTTAGGGGTTTGCTCCAAGCAAACAAAGCGCAGGAGAAACAGGCTGACGGCCGGCCAGCCAGCCCGGGTATGTTCAGTCTGCTGGGACGCCATTCTTTTCTAATTACTCGTAATGAATGTTGCTGCTTTCTAAATCTGCAGACAGAAGGTCATTAAACAGACAATCTGTTGAGATCAGGACTTTAGTCAACAGTGTCTTGCTACTAACCCATTTCTATTATTCCTTCACTGACATATGTTCCAAACCTCTTATCAGCATCCACGATGATGATGATGAGGATGATGATGGTGGTGTACCTTCCAGGGGGTCTCTGGTGAGCCCCAGCTGACTGATGATGTACCGAGGGATGTCCGTCTTGATGCCCTGGCCCTCTTTGGCGTGTCCTTCAGCTGCCTCCAGGAGGTGGTAAAACTCCTCCGGGTCAAACTCCTTAAAACACACAAATCAAGCACCGATTCAAATAAACAAAGTACAGTTTGACTGGAATGAATCAAACTGTTAAAAAAAACCTAATGACCAGTGCTGGGAATTTCTTATTTTCTATTTTATATGTACTAAACAGATTTGAGTAAAAACAAATATCACTACCTGTTTTGGAGTACTTGAACGACACAAACGCTTTAGTATTCCATTTAATGTCTGGTCTTATTATATACAGATAGTTGCCACTTCAGCCTTAAATGTCATAAACAGCAGAACCAAATGCTTAAGTACAATAAGACTAAACTTATGATGAAAGTGTAGGACGATTAGAATAAAGCAAGGGAATCAGAAAACTATATAAAATTCATGTAAAAATAAATTAGGAGTACTTTCTTGGAGACACAAACAAAAACAAAACGTACCAAACACTCCAGCAGCCGAGCGGGTCGAGCTATCACGATGAGGATCTTCTTCACCAGCTCTTTGATGAAGTTCACCTCCTCGCTTTCTGACCTCTCTGTGGACTGAAGAGAAAACACGGTGGAGGAGGTTTTAAACGGCAGAAGAAATCAAATCTGTATATTCCATGATTATTTTTCCTTATTCTGAGGATTTGCGTTACCAGACCAGAGGATCAATCAAGCGTTGGTATACGATTGGACTATTGATGGAAAGAACACAAAACTGTAAAGGCGAGCGAACACCATAAATGCGATGCGCTCACCTCTTGAACGAGCCTCTCCAGCTTGTCTGTGAGCTCACAGAAGTAGCTGGACGTGACGTGTCCGAACCGACTCTTTTCCAGACAGTCGCGGGCCAGTTCGATGATCTGATGGTGGGCGAAGCCGAGCACACCGTCCGCCAGTGGCGGGACGCTCTCTGGGGAGTTGCTGCGGATGATCTCCTGAATCTTCTCCTCCATCTGAGCCGTGGCCTGAAGTCACAGGACAAGTTCGGGTGAAACCAAAGTTTCCTAAAGTCACCAGGCGCCAGCAGGAGAGCCGACCTTCGGGAACCGCTCCTTGTAGACGTGATTCATCATGATGATCTCGTGGTCGTAGCAGGACGGAGATCTTCCAGGGCTGAAACGCACATCAGACGCAGGTCAGCGTGAAAGGCGTGGAGGAGGCGTGGGAGGAGGAGCGGCGGGTTACCTGAGGCTGCGGGAGCGAGGTCGCATGGCCGTCGCTCGGCGGCATTCCTCCCCTGAGATGCTCTCGGTGCAGAAATGCTTGGAGAGGAAGTGGAGCTCATCGGGGGTGGGCTGGAAGGGCAGCTGGTGCAGCTTCTCCTGTGATGAACAGGATGACTGGAAATGAAACAAATATACATTCAACATGAAAAGAAAAAAAAAAGATGTTTTTTCTCATTTTTTCATTAAAATAATAAGAAAAAACTTGCACAGTGCCTGTGCTGTTTGAATAACAGAATTATACATATATTTAATTTCGATTTTTATTTATTTAGTACTTGGTTGAAGTATTTCAAAGCACTGACCGTTAGAGCTGGTTAATTTGTACAAATGACAGTTTGGAGAGCAAAACTGGTTAAAATGCAAAAATGGTTTGTCCTTTTAGGACATGAAAAACAAATCAATTAAGGTTAAAAAAAACCCTTACATTTCTATGTAATCCAAAATTATATTTCTGCATTGGAATCAAAGAACAAAACTTCCTAACTTGTTCAGGTTCTTAAATTGGTTTTATCCACAATTCCGGTTCATTCTGTCCCACAGCGGCCCTGGACCCCAAGGAGCAGATAGTTTTTTAACAATTCTTCTTTCCTACTGGGCAAAGATTTTATCTTTGTCACACAGTAAAAACTCATCAACAGTAGCAATGAATTTTGGGCCCCCACCAATGACATCACAGCGGGAGAAACCATAAAAAAAAGAAAAAGGAATGGGGCCCAAATCTCTTTTGGAGCTCAAAAAAATTAATCCAGATGCAAAACGCATCTGGATATAAAGACACTGGCTGCGTCCGAATTCCCACCCTAACTACTACAAAACGATATAGTGCGGCACTATGTAGTGCCCTGAATTTTAAAAGCAATTCGGACACCATGCTTGCTACTTTTTTTTTACTTTTTCACCCTTGATGTAGAAAAATATGTAGTTTGACTTTGACATTTAAAAAAAGTATTATTATATTTGACTATTTTCTGCTGTTTCCCAGCAAAGTTTTAGACGGACTTCTGACGTTTTGCATAACGTTAGAAGTTGATTTCAAAGTAAAAATTTGGGTTAGTAAGGAGATTTTTTTATATTGGAAACAACATTTTTAATGGCTGTTACAGTTCTGAGGAAGCACCGGATCTTCCAGATTTTCAAAAGTCCTGAATAATATAAAAAAAAAAAGAATTAAAAATAGTTTGAAAAACATTTTTTGATGCAGACAAAAGGAGAAATTAATTTTGTCGCCTTCAGACAGTCTAAAAGGAAGCAGGTAACCTTTTATCTATTTATTTTTTACTTATTCAACGACCACAACAGGCTGCAAGGATGAGTGAATAATTGGAGCTTCAGGACTTGTAAAGCTCCACAGATGCCACCACCGGTTGTCTCCTTTGCCCTTTAACAGGTGCTAAAGCACAAAAGGCGGTTTCCATCCAGGAGACATAGCTTTATAAATACAATTTAATCTTTTATGACGTGGCAAAACAACGATCTGTGTCGTTAATTCGCGCAGTGAGACTACAAATCTGTGACACTCATATAGACAAAGAAAAAACAATACATTTCCCTTCTAATGCTGTGAATGGCAGGAAATCTATTTCACTCATTTTTGTAAACGCTTGTTTGTGCTGTAAATACAGACGTCAATAAAACCTCTGAAGGGGTTATAGACACAGAAATGGGGTTTTGGGTCCGTTGACATCCCTGTGACTTGATATTTAAAAGACCTGATGATCAGTTATTTTTCTTTCTTTTTATCCCATTTGACGTAGCCCATTTCCCCGTTATGCTGTTCTGCATTTGTGTCTCCGTTTCCTGCGCCATTGACTCACATTCAGAAGAACGCTACAATCATTCTCTTGATGACAAAAGTTCAAAATGAAACTCTTTTGAAAACTAATCACACAATATATTTTATTTTGTAAGGACAAAAAACAACAACGTTTTGATCTCAATCTTAAAAGATCTTTGATACACTTTTTTATTATAAAATGATGGGTTTTTTTATTAAGGTAAAACACTAAAAACATATAATTCACCATAGCATAATGGCAAATATTAACTTCTTTATTTACCAATTTGCAAAGTAAAAGCAGATCTGTTAGACTTTAAAGGTTCATTTTTACCTTGGCCAGCCACTAAATAAAGTTTAAAGTTTAAGTAATAAAGTTTATAAACGCAGCTTTTATTTGTGAATGTTGATACTTTTTTTTATTACAAACTGTAGAAATAATGAAAACTAAGTAAAGATGACCGATGAGCACAGCATCGGTCAAAGGGCGGTTTTAGTTTGAATTTCTGTGCCTCCGTCTTGTTTTTATTGTCAAGTGCTGCTCAAAGCATGAGAAGCACTTTTTATAAATGAAGTTGGATTCTATTGGAAACAAGGCAGATGTACATTTCTATGTCCATTGTTTAAATCTTTAATCCTCCATTTTTAAAGCAAAGTTTGGTCAAAAGCAATCAAACTAAGTAAATTCCATTTTTGCACTTCCAGGTGACATTTTATTTTTTATTTTTATTATAAGTGACTTCTACTCTCAAAGATGTTGCCTGTGGTTGCAGGATGTGGTACACGTGCAGCAGTTTTGCTCCATTTCAGAGTCATGCAGCGCCTCAGAATGGTGTTCGTTCTGCGGAATGCAACGTTTTTAGAAGTTTCCACGAGGCGTCTTATTTTGAAAATCCTAGGAAATGGTGGTAAATTTGCCAGTCCTAAAAATATCCATAGCACCTCCCAACTGCAGCAGTACAGCAGAAGGCGTTTATACACTATTCCGTATTCCTACAAATTAAAGTACAGAACAGGCATGTCCAAAGCCCGGCCTGTGGGCCAAATGTGGCTCATGCCAACATTTCTACCAGCCTGCCCCAAAATATAATTAAATAATATATTTTTTTAAATATGCGGCCCCAGCTGTTACTTAAAACTTTGTAGGCTTTCTTGATTGTGATTGGCTAAATTACGCTTTAAGCCATTTTAAACCTGTGGCAGGACTATGGCGCGACCCTTTGGCACACTTTCTGGCTCATCTTGAAAATGTCAACTGTAATCAAAAACACAAAATCAAAAATAAAAACAAGAGAGTTGACAGTATCACAACAAGATGAAATTGGAGTATATATATATATATTTCTTAACACCTGTCTGCCTAATATGCCAAGAGACGAGGAGTTCATATCAACAGGCAGACGACAAACTTATTAGGGAAAAAATGGTGCGTGGTCTTTAAATTTGAAATTCACAGTAATTTTGGTAAAACTGCTTTGTTGTTCAATGTGAAGAAAGAAAATGTGTGTCAAATGCTATTGTTTTATTAAAATGGTTCAAAGAATGGTTGGCCCGTTACAGGTTATATTCACCTCACCAATTCTGATCCACTTTAAGAAAGAAAGTCTGGATGCCTCCGACGTCAAGGAATTCTCAGTTTAAGGGAATTTCTAAACTCCATAAACAATTATAGGTGAATTTTAATGAGAACATGTCTCTTATTCATGGTTTCCTGCCTGTGGAAGCCTGGTTTGAAATAAATTGTAAAGCTTACGGAAATGGTGGAACTGGGGGTGTTGGTTCCATATCCAGAGGAGGGAAGGGAGGCCAAGGACCAGCGGCGGCCATCAGTCCTGAAACAGAAACATCCACGGATGAGTCGCTTAGCTAGAACAGACGTCCGAGTGAAAAAAGCGGGTTAAACACAATATCCTGATGCGACATGCTGGTCTGTGATGAGTCTCATGTTTGTTTGTAGGTTAAGTGGGAAAACCTCCATGACCACATGGTTCTACATGAAGGGTGACCTGAAAACTGCAGATTTGCAGGATGACAAACTAATGAGGAGGCAGAGAATTACAGAGTCCTTCAGATGAATGTGGGGGATGGCTCCTTAAAAGAAATGAAACCCCTGGCTAGAAGTTACCTGTCCGTTCTGTGGCAATGACTGTGGATTATAATAAAAACACAAAAATCACACGTTGAGAAACGGCACAACATATAAACCGCCTCTGATAACAAACGTGTGAACTTTTTCCTTGTGCATTACAGGAGTAAAGCTCGATTCGGATGAGTGATCAGCTACAGCTGTCCTTTAAAAAGAGCAGATCAGGTCGGGTTACCTTCGAGCGAAGGAGAAGTGAGCAGAGGCACTGGGGGAGAAGTTTCGAGGGCTGTCTTGTGGGCTCGTTCCTGCGTGATAAAACACATGAAAGGCATTTAAACTAAGATGGTCGAAAAGTTTAGTGTTAAAACAGACGGCGATAAATCCGATAAGGATCTTACAGAGAAAGAAAACTTACCTAGTAAAAACTAATGGATGGGTGAATAAAATAAATAAATAAATGAATGTGAACATAAAAACTCCAGAAATCAATATATAATATTTATTCTTCTAAAGATAATAAAGGCAAAAATGAGAAATTTACTTATGCGATACGTTTTGATGTTATGTTTCAATTAAATAAAAGCACATACCACAGAGGAGTAATTATTGACTGTAAATGAGAACTGGACTGAGTGACCCCTTCCCCCTCCCCTCCAAACAGGAAATGCTAAGAAGCCAAACATCCCATAGACTTCTACAGAGAAGTAAGCAGCTTTGACCATGTCATACTATTTGTCAGAAGAACCATTTTTGCTCTGATGCCTCTCTTTAACATGTTCATGAAAATCCTCATTATATTTTTAAGATCTTTTTTTTTCTGTAGTTCACGTCATTCAAGTTATAAACTGACCAATCAGATGCCTCAATAAAAGTAGGCGGTGCCTGCTGGCAAAAAACATCCAACGTTTAAAACATTTGACAGATTTCATGAAGGGTGGTTACCATAGAAACGACGACTCAGAGCGCCCCAGGCCAACCCCTGCTTTCTGGCTCCCAAATCATCCATTGTGCACAGAAAATAGCAACTGAATTGAAACCATTTTCTTTGGTTGACGTCACACTCACTCGGTCCAGTTCACTAATACAGTTGATGGGAGTACATTTATATATGCCCAATGTTACAGCAATAGTCGTCTTAATGGGCTTAAATGCACGTGGACTTGGGGGCGGTGTAACATCGGATTGTTTTGTCCAGACCAATTTGTTTTCTTAGATAGGTCTGCCTTGTTTAGCAGCAAAACGTAAATGTGAAAGACCAGACAAGTGAACCCTGGTTCACCTGACACTGAGGGTGTGGTTGTGACCTTTAACACTGGAGATGTCGATGCCGACACCTGAATAACACTCCTACCTAAAGTGTGCTTCACATTCACATTCACACAGTCACACACCGAAAGCGGCTCAGCTGCTGAACACTGGCGCCAACCTGTAACCACCAGAGGCAAAGTGTCTTGCCCAAAGAGTCTTTGACGCAAATTGGCAAGGTGGAAACAGAACCTGCAATCTTCCGATCAGAGGTCAACCGCCCAACCTCTGCGCCACGGCCCCGTGAACGGTTGAAGACTTTCAACAGCTCAAAGGACATTGACGCTAAAGCCCCAGTTTTAAAGGGTTAAGTGAACCCTGGTGCGGTTGACTACAGTGTGAATAGAACAAAAAGCAGAAACAAACCATGGACTGGAGCATAACTTAATTTATTTCATTGAGAAAAGTTGATGAATTGATTATTCCAGAATTTTTCGTTTTAAAACCGTATTTCATACCATTGAATCAAATCAAATCATGGTCAAAGTAATTTGTTGTATCCTAACCGCATACCTGTGTGTTTACATTCAAAGTGTTGTGCTATATTTGGGGATTTATTATTTGTTGTTATATTACATTACATCAGGCTTAGTATAGGCCAACTGACATTTCTTTTTCATCGTTACTTCCTTAGCAAAAAATACAAACTAAAACATTCTGAATTTTCTGACTATTGTGTTTTTGTGATACACAAATTGAACTGAACCAAAACCGTGACCCAAAAATTGAGGTTTGAACAGAATTGTGAGGAGAGTAAATGATTATATCCCTGTAGTAATGAGATACAAACTTTAAATAACAAATGGCAGAGGACAAATGGAACGTTTTCTCAAGTATAAAAGTAAATGAAGCCCAAATGAGGGCGTGAAAACTTGCAGTATTCTCAGACAGATCCATCTCACAGTGTGAACGAAACATAATCTCATCCATTTTCAACTGAAGTCAGTCCAAATACCAGTCAAACTTGTGTGCATTGTTCTTTTTAACCATTGAACGCACAACATTCTGCACGTTCTTGTCCTGTCGACACACATTATGAATTTCAACTCTAGTCTCTTTTTCATCTGTCTTATTTGCGAAAAAGCTTAAAAATTGTGCAAAAGAGAGGAACTTTCAAAGTCAAGTTTGATTTTCTCAAATTTCTGAGTGATGATGCAAGGCTGCATCCTGAATGGGAGGAACCCAAAAGAAAACTCAAGACTGCATCCATATTAAAGGAATGCAGGACACTTTACATGACATTTTCATTTAAATGGGCTAACCTCTCAAATACAAAAGTAAAAAATAAGACCAAACAGAATAAAACAACTGAGGACATATCAAAGAAAGAGGTATATATTAACAGAAGCGGTGTTGAAGCCAATCATGTGACAACACCATAAAAGTCCAGTTTCACATCTGTCAGGGAAAACAATGGGACAAAAGAACCACTGCTAATCTGCGACATTCTCTGTGCTGCACAGCGTTTCTTTTGAGTCCTAAGAACAAGGAAACATTGTTGCAGAAAACCTTCCACACACTTCAAACCAATAAAGAGCAGAGAAAATAACTGCATCCATTCGACACAAGCTCCTTTTGTTTCAGAGATCAACCTGAGCTTCTCTGCAACCACACCGGGAGCAGAAGAGCCCTCCAGGTGCTTCTGCTCTGACCGAGCCCCCATTCAACTTCTTCAAAGCAGGTTGGATGGATAAAATCCCCTCCTTTAATCGTCATCATCATCATCATTGATGATTTGCTTTTAACTTCAAAGAAAATCTTTGGAGGGTCTTCAGTCCCTCCGCACCTTTCAATGGATCAACAAACCAGTAAAAGCTCTGATCGGCTACAAATCTGCAGAAAAGTCTTAGTTCTAACTCCCCGTTCGTTGTAAAAGCTCTTGGTTCTGAAGCTGCACGTTCTCCTACCTCTGGAACCAATGTTCCGCCTCAGCCAGAGAGTCAAGTCTTCCCAGAGCCGCAAACTCTCGCTGGCGAAGGCGCTGAGCTGTTCTGAGTCCGAGTGCATCCTCGCGCCACAGCGTCCTTCGTCGGGGCCCAACGCAGACTAAACAAAGAGCCGGCGCTCCGCTTTTGCCAAGCAATGCCAGGAAATAAAACGCCCTGTGGTAAACGAAGGCGCCTCCCCTCTTTAACTTCTTTGCATTTCCTCCCAGTGGGACGACATTTCCTCCTTTGAAACAATCAAACGTTGAATTTGCCACAGTTCGGTGTAATTTCAGACGCTAACCATGTGGAAGATGCTCACTATTCTTGGGTTTTCTGTTCAGACTTTCACATCAAACTGTGCTTGTCTCCCATTAAATGGCACCAATCCCCCCCAGATAAGAGATGGCATTTCAAGCACTCGTATCTCTCGTTGCACAGGCAGCAGTTTTTGTTTTTTGCCTTACACAATGGGCTGCATTCCTGCTGGAGAAGCCCTGCATTAATGCCCCCACCCTCCTCTCCACACTTGTGTTTTACATAGAGTCCTGCCTGCACAGAACAGGTGTTGGAGATAAACTCACCTGTGAGAGACGACAGAGGGGAGTGAGGCCGGGTGAGACCGGACGACTGCCCGCTTCCGATCAGGCTCTTCCTGTTGCTGGTTCTACAGCTGCAGAGGCAAAAAGAGATTTGGTTTTAGGCAGAAAATTTATAGAAAATTGAACAGAATGAGGGAAATTGATCTGAAAATGGGATCATTTGCGGACTCCTCTGTTCTTCAGCCTGCTGAAAATCATCAAAAACTCTGGATTTTCTTTATATTTTTTGTGGGGTGGTAAAGATTTATCTGATTACTCTTCTAATGTGTTTAATGCTCTTGCTGGGTGACCTGTGTTTTACATTATTGACATTTATTGTTATTGTTTTTTAAGTACTTTTTAAAATTTCATATTCATTAAGCATATTTGGCAGTGCTGATCTGTACTGCATGAAAATGTAACACAAGAGAAAGTAAAATCCTGGCTAAGAATCCTTGTTTTTACCATCACCATCAATCTTGTTACACAAACTCCTACGTTTGGAACATTTTAGACGCTTAAAAACAGCTTGTCTGGTAGATAAAGTCCTTTATGGTTTCACCCTTATGCCAATGAATTAGGTCAATGACCCTGTAAAACAAAGAATTGACAAAAAATTCAATTTTTATCAAAATTAATATGGTAAAATCCAGAAAAGAAAATCTGCAACACAATTTTTTATAAGCTACAGACAGTATCAATTATGATTCATTGGGTGATTTGGTTAGTTTTTGCTTTCAACAATGCAAGTTAAAGATGCCAAAATATTGACAAGAATGTTCAGGAAAATAGTACCTAATTGACCAACTGTCTCAAATTTGATACGGACATTTTTAACATGTTTTATAAAGAATTAACACAGTTTGCATTCGACAAATAGTCATTTGACAAATGAACAATAGATAAGTTAGTCTCACCATAAAGTTTAGAAAATATTTTCCCGCCAAAAGTGTTGAAATAAGTGCTTCTACTGCCCCTAGTGGAATGCTGATGAACTACAGAGCAGAAAACTTTGTCAATTATAGTTGTCTGAAGGTGAACCAGTGTTTTTTTGTGCAAAGAATTCCAGAAAAAAATGAATAAGACACACTTTTTAGACACACAGAACAAAAAGACCCAAAAAGGAAGGCAGGTTTGAATTGTTGATGCATAAAAACCTGGCAGAAAAGCGACAGGTGAGTCGGTAGCTTCAGAAATCTTAAATGTGAACTCACTAATGACCAGGAATCATAATTTTAATAAAAAACAGATTGATTTAAAAACGTTTATTCTAGTTTAGGTTTATCCTGTATTTTGTATAATGTCTCTTACCTGTTTTATATTCTAATGTGTAGTTTCTATTGCCTAAAATCTGTTTTTTCTTCTTCAACGACCTCTAACCTGCCTGGCGACTGCAGATGAAAACCAGCCTATGGCTATAATCAGCCATATTTGCATTTCTTTTTGATGCTCATTAACGGGATGTCCTTTTCTTAATAAAGAAGTGCTCAAAAAGAAGCGTTCAAAGAAAGTCACAGCACTCCAGGTCTTCATGGACTTCTTTAAGTTCCCTGCTTCTTATTATGCGATGAACCGTGGGGAAGACAGGCCAAAGCAGAGATTATCTGTTTTTCTGTTGTTGCCAGGAATCAAAGACATGAAATAATCTTCTGGATTTACAAAGTAGAATTTGATGAGGAGTCAGCGAAGCCTTTAATACGTCAAAATGAAGAAGTTTTGTCTGAACAAAGGCGGAGAGTCTGAGACATTTCCCGTCTCCCATGTACAAGTCTTTAACATCTTTGTCCAGCAGACTCGGCTCCAACAATAAACAACTAAGAAGTGCCTCTGAGAACGGAAAGAAAGGGAAAAGAAATCTGCGAATACGTGAAACGGCGAAAATTGAAACACGAATAAGACGGGGAATACTGCACACAGGACGGTGACAAAATACAAATCCATCCATCCATCTTTATGTATCGTCATCCTTCCATGGATCACTCCATCTCCATTCATACATCCATCTCCTTCCAAACATCTTTCTATATCCATCTATCTGCCTCCCTCCATTTATCCATCTATATCCATCCATCGTACATTTTGCCTCTCCTCTGAATTAGTCAGGACAAAATCCAAATTCCCATCAGCTGTAGTATCAGAAGAAGCTGCAAAGATGAGCAAATATTTTCTAAATCCCCCTTCTGTTGACCAGAAAAACAACATTCAAAAGGTCACAAAAAAAGCACCAAAAAAAGCAATTTAAGCAATCTAAAAGCAATTTTACATTTTCGAGATTCTCTGATCATGTTTGAAGCACATATTGACGCTTTTTCACAAACTTTTTTTCTGTCAGCTTGACACAAACCCTCCATAAGAATCAGGCTTTTCCTGAAAGACGCAGGAGCTCTAATGTACATTTTTTGTTGTCAGGTCCTCTATATTCCTCTACAATTCATTTTTGAGGATGATTTGGCCAGATCCCGTCTGTCCTGGAGCCCCTTATGCGATCCTATGACCCCACCCTTACATTGACGTGTTCTCCCTACCGTGACAAAGGTGGATAAAGGTGGAAAGATTTCATGTAATCCATGGACACCAGTGAAGATCACAAATAATTGAAGAAAAAAGGTTCAGGGCACTGTCTAGTGGGTCTAGATGACCCAACTCCCAATGTTAACGTGCCTAGGACAGCACAAGGGATAATGAACTGACTGAAAGAATTCTGTCCTTTGACCAATTTCTACATTTATTCCTAACTAGATTAAGTTGTGGATAACCTATGAAGCCAAATAACAACAAACTCAAGTCTTATTTTTGTGGTCTGCTGCCTTTTAGAAACACATTGATGCTTTTATGACTGCAGGTCACTTTGATGCACGAGTCACCGACTCAAAAAAGCCATTTGTTTTCTCACAAAAGGTCATGAATACCGTAAATTCCGGACTACATAGCGCACCCTATTACAAGCCGCCCTCATAAATTCCACCTGTTCAACCACTTTTAAACATACATTAGCCGCGTCGTAATAAAAGCCGCATGCATTAAGTACCAGACTACTCACATCCTGACTCCCAGCATAGGTAAGGTTCAATTCCACACTGTGGGAAGAGTCAGCTTTGCCTCAGGCTCATGCTGGCGATTACGACCACATCTGACAAACAGCATGGGACTGTATTCTGTTCACAAGTTCCTCAGTTATGGTTTATTTATTTATTTAGATTTTTTTTTAGTTTTTTTACTTATTGACAATCTAGGTATCACACATAAAATTACAAACAGTAACCACATAATCAACATTACATCCCTCAGTTATGATGAGGAAATTTACATCCGCGATCCCCCATTTCCCATGAGTCTTAGGGGCTAAAGGCGGGGCCAACACCCGGCTCGTCACACTGTTGTACGTGTTTAAGAATGAGCAAGTAGCAGCAGTGCATGGAGGGGTGAAAAGGAACAGCTCTCCTTCCGCTTGTGTCGCGGCAGCATTATGGTACTAACAGGGCTGGTTAAAAAAAAAAAAGTAAAATAAAGCAGCGGCGACTGAAAAGCGCGCGCCTCAGCGCGATACCAGCGCCTCAGCGCGGCGCGTGCGTCAGAAGTTCCGCGGACGCCTCTGAGCTCCGCGCTCGCCCCGCGCGCTCGCCTTCCTATCTTCTCCGACACCTCTGGCCAGGGCGGCTACAGGGAGGAGCAAATCGTGTCTGTGCAGAGCAATCGGACATATACTGTACGTTTTGTGGATGAGGGGCGGATGCGTTGTTACGTGTGGGAGCCTTCAGACTGCCATCGGCCCCGCAGCTCAATGTGATTTAGCAGCAGGAGAACATGTCTCCAGCTCACACGGAGGCTGTGAGCTTTTCAATGCAAAATTCCGGTCAGTCCTCAGAAACCGTTAAAACATCACGTGGATTTGTGTTTCCAGTCGTGTCCCGACAAAATAAAGGCTGATGTTATTCACACATGCGCTGTTCTCTCCCTCACGCAGATGACCGGCTTTTCCAATCCCGTTGGTGATGGTGGATTTTTTCACGCTGCTTTTAACGATTGCTTTTAACTTAAAAGCTTCATTGTAGCAGCGATCACGTGCACGTTGGGTCTAACGGCACCAAAGGATTCTGGGATGCGGCCGGGCATGCGTGTTTCGTTTTTTGAACCATGACTGAAGTGTCTAAGACCTGAAGTGACATCCATGCTGTTTGGCTGCTTAGGATGTTGAAAAACGAATGACTTGTGCTTAGTGTTAGGTAAAGAATTCAAACTATTCTCTGAGTCCGAAAGTAAGTACTTGGCGGCCACCAATTAAATCCATAAATTAGCCGCGTCACTGAATAAGCCGCAGGGCTACGAGCGCAGGTAAAAAGTAGCGGCTTGTAGTCCGGGAATTACGGTATGTATTTTGTTGTAATTTTGGGGTATGCAGTTAAAGATCAGAGGCTGCCGATAGTTAGAGTTAGAGTTAGAGCTTTAAAAAAATACGTCAAGGTCACAGATTCAAATGAGCGACGTGGCGTTACGTAACCTCCTTTGAGGTCTGAACCAATTCTAGCTGCAGTTAAAGACTTTTTATAAAACATTCCTTAAATGGCATCTTTGGAGTTCAGGTCAGAGAGTGAAACTATTTTTATGACGATCAGAAACAGTCACTGAAGGATGAAGGTGGAGCACACAGCTCCTCAGATCAGGAGAAGCTTAATCTGCTGCCGCTCCTTCAAATGATCAGATTCAGGCGGATCTCTGCAGTGATGCTGGAGGTCCTCGTGCCTCTGAGCTCCGCTGCAGAGCCGCTCCCAGAGGTGAAACTCCAGACCATCAAAGTCACATCGATGACAGGCTATTAAACCCTCCAAAAGGACATCACAGTGAACAGTTCAAAGCTCCTCTCTGCTTCCCTACTGCAGCCTGAAACAGATGTTCTGTAGCACACTGATCGAGGAACTTTTCTGCAAAAATTCGACGAATTTAAACACCAGGTGGCGTCACACCAGCTGATGGGAAGCATCAGTTTAGAGCCGAACGACACTAAACAGCCGGTTATTCACTGCGTCCCATCCGTCAACCTTTGCAGGTGCGGCAGCATCAACCCGTCCACAGAACCGTTTATTGGGGTGTTTCTCACGTTTTGTTTGGAAGCACAGTAGTGAGGTTGGACGCTGATGTTGGTTGAGCAGGTCTGGTTGCAGGGCAGCATATACATGTAGACAGCTTATATACCTTCTGGCGGCCGGTGGGACTTGATATGGATGGAGGCGTTTAAACATCGTCCGATAAGAGTTGTCACCTGACTGACTGACTGACGTCCGCCATCAACATCCATGACCACGCCAACGATCTTTCCACAAAAAAAGACTTGTATGACAGCAGCTAATCTTGATGCTGGCGTGGTGGCACTTGTCTATATCTACATGTGACCGTATCATTAAGTGTTATATAAAATGAATATTATCTTATACAAAGTAGAGCTTGAGCGGACTCACCAAAATACTAAAACAAATAAATGGGTTTATCCGTTAGAAAAGCTATTGTCACAAGACTGTGATGGCGTGAGGGATGCACCAGCACTCAAGAGGTCCAACATGATCCTCCTGAATGTTGTTGTGACAGAAATCCTAGTCACGCCTGTTTAGCCAGGATCTGACTTGAGCAATCGGGAGGAAGGATACGTGCTGCGGAGCATTTATCACTACGGAGCGAATAATATCTGCTGCGCAGGTGCTCCGTCAAAGCGGATCACATTTAATGGGATCTATTTTTAACGCCCTCACTATGGATTGCTGCCACGACCACGGTCCAGTCTCCACGCCTCACCTCCTCGCCTCACGTTCAGAGCGTGCAGCTTACGGGGGACTCAAAGGGCAGCATTAGCGTTTAGGAAGGGAAGAGCATGCAGCCACAGGCTGTGATGTCATGCAGGTCACTTTCTTTTCCAGTTTTTTTATCCCTGCGTGATGCTGAGGCGCCTCTGCAGACACAAGGAGAACACAATGGTGTGGAGCTCCTATGAGGGAGATAAAGACGCCCCGGGAGGAGATGATAGGGGGAAAGTAGGCCAGTGTTTACACTTTAGATCGCTGGAACAAATTCATGTGGCTTGACTGCTACATGCAAAAAAAAAATAAAAAATACCTCCAACCAGCCAGTTTCTTTCACACAAACCACTTTCAACAGCAACTAAAAATACTTTCAAAGGGTGACAGTTACTTTACTTCAGACATCGGCCATCATTTTATTTTTAACCGCATCTTCAAAGCACAAAAGGAATCTCAATCTGTCAATTTCTCAGACGTCGGCTCATTCGGGCAGCGGCAAGGAGCTAAAATAGACGAAACGCTTCGCCTCCAGGCGCTTTGAATCCAGATGAATCCCTCGGGTCTGATCCTGACCCGTGTCAACAACAAGCCACCATCAATCGTCTTTACCGGAGCGAGCTGCGGCGCCACGTCACAGCTGTCAGGTGAGCTGGCAGAGGATTGCCGCGGGGCGCCGACGACTCCGAGGCAGGCGGGTGACATGACGAAAGGACAAGAACTGGCTTCTGCTAAAACAAAGAAATACTTCTCTGCAAACGCGCAGCTAAACCAACATGGAGCAGCTACGCCTCCTAGCCAATCAGAACACGAGGACAGGTTGACTTAATACTCTTCTGTTTGAGCCTCCTTCAAAGTCATGGTTTCTCTATGATCTAGCTTACAGTCTAAGAGGGTGTTGTCATCAAATTTGATGACAGAAATGTATTGTTTTGCTAAATTAGGTGAATTTTAACCACAGAGAGCCCACAAGGTCATGACATCACAGAAGGAGAAACCTTCAAAACAACGAATAGGGCCAAAATCTCTAATGTGGCTTAAAAAAAAAATCAAAAACAGAACAAAAACACACGTCAGGATATCCAATGGGACTTTTAGAGTTATTATGGGATGGACACAGGACCTACAGCTTGGCTGCCATACTGCGGCAAAATGTGAAATTTGACAATTTTTACATTTTAATACAAAAAAAGAAGAAAAAAAACGTTGTGCAAGCAATCTTTACTAAATTTCACACACAAGCCGCCAGCTTAAATGTACAACCACAAGCACAGTTCTGTTGACCTTTGACCTCGGGAAGAGGCTGCCAGCCTGAATTTTCCAGACAACAAAAAAAAAATCCCTTTAGCCCAGTCTACAAATTTTTGACCTATCGCCGTCTAACTCCTCGAGCATCTAGGGAAAGATCCTCAAAGAAACAAATACTGGCTTTAGAAGTATTTTGAACTGAGTTCCTGTGGCGAGCTCGGAAAAGCGGTGTTCCCCTGATGTTCGCACATTTTCTACCGGCATATAATGTGAAAATTCAACACATGAATCATTGGCTGAAGCTGAGCTAGCCAATACGACATATGATATAAACATATAAGGAATGTAGACAGCCAAAAAAATAAAATGGTTGCTACGGAGATAAAACTAACAGAAAAGCCGCAATCTTGGAAGAAAAACTATTTTTTCCCCATGAACCTGTCACCAGGGTGGGAGGGAAATAGGGGGAAGAGCCAGAAAGGGTTGGTCTGTAAAGAAGGGTCATTCTTTTGTATTTTTATGTTTTGGCTGCCGTTAATTGCTGCTTCCTGAAATGAACAAACAAACCTAAAAAAAAGTCAAATTAACTTTTAAATCCGAGAAGAAATTGGCTCTTGGGTTCTCCAGGGTTAAAAGGATTTACAGAAACAGCAGCGACTTCCTCAAAAAGAAAGTTCCGATGAATATTTCTGCACAAAACCAGCCTGCACTTCCTGATAAGCTGCTCGGCACTGTTACAAAAAATAGGTCAGGGATTAAAACGACATATCTTTAAAGAAATTTTAACCATGACAGGAGCTTTATTAAGCCATAAAACGGGCGACGGGACGGCAGGAGCTTAACAAGACGACAAAAACCAAAACGCTGTTTGGTTTTCCTCTGAAGGAGAAAGCATGTAGAAACCTTCGTCCTTTCTGTGTCCTTTTAGTGGAGAAGAGCTAAAAGAATGCTACTTGGATCACAGAGGAAAAAGTCAAACATCTTTAAACACCATACAAAGTGTTCTAACCAAGTGGAACTGCGGTACCTTTTGGAGCGGCGCAGACGGGCTCCACTGAAGTAATGCGGGACGTTAAAGTTGGACAGAGTTGTCCACGGACTACAGTCTGACATGGTGTCCACGTCATGGCACAGAGGCAGGTGTAGAGGGAGCTTGTGAGGTCCGGATGAGAAGCGTCGGATGTGGGGATTCAGCAGGTTGTGACCTCCGGAGCAGTCCTGACAGATGCCCAACTTCCTCTGCGCAGCTGCATCTGCAGCCAGCTGCGGCATAGAAAACACAGAGGCAGGGAGGACACGCCGTCCTCCTCCGTCCTGGAATTCAGCAGCTAATCCGGACGGAATCCTGAAAGGCGCAGACGCTCAGATCCAGATCCGCTGTGCGGACACGACACGCAACCCCGGCAGACATTCCCGTCTCCCTGCCACCGTGTCCTGGATCCAAAACACTCTCAACATGCTTCATATCATGTAGCCGGCATCTACCACTTCACATCTTGTGTAGGGGGGGGGGGCTTGTGAAAGTGAGGGGCTCTGCATCATCAGCAGACGCTGCTGGGAGTTCACCGCTTTCACCAACCGGCATCTGCCCAGAGCCCCGCTTGGCCGGTGGATTTATAGGGACGCATCTAAAATGGAAACGTTCCGCTTTTCCATGGATTCCTCTGCTCCTGCATTAGTTCCACCCCGCAGCGACAGGCTTACCTCATTCATGGAAACCAAAGCACCTTTGATCCGTGACTCATTTTCTCTTTGACTTTACAAGCAGATAAGCGACTGAAAAGACTATAGACAAAAAGAATCTGTCTGAGCTAAAGTTTACTCACCTGTATTCAAAAAGAGCCAGTCGGCTTTCATTTTCCTGACTTCATATCTGTATTTATACATGTTTAGTGATAGATCTAGATTGTAAACATTTTTTTTTTTATTGAAAACACCTCTACAGGCTCAAGTTACTAAAAACTAAGCAACTCTCAGAAAGGAAAAATCTCATTGGTAAAATATAAATAACAAACACATTTGTTTTTCACAGACTTCAAACACCTCAGAGGTTTCAAAGCGGCGTCATGACATCCAAAAATCTAAAATCCAAATTAAAATTCCAAGATTTGCCAAAGTTGAGTAAAAAAAAAAGAAAGAAAAAAAAGAAATATTTTTGCAGGGATGGCGTTAAAGGTTAAATTCATACTGAAAGGAAGACCAAAGAAATATTTCTATGTGCGCAGCAACTTCTACTAAAATATTCTGATTAATGTTTAACATTTGTGTTTCGGTCAGCTCGATCCAAGTGAAAATGCTGTTTTTAATGACACGAGATGAGGTTATGGTATGTAAAAATAAATAAATAATTGATTTTTTTTTTTCAATGACTACATTAATGATTTGCACTAAACTGTTTTCTGATAAACTGACCCGAAAAAACAAGTTACAAAAGGAACGTTATGCAGATCAATATTACAATTCCATGATTTTATGTTACTGAAAGACTTTTTCGATCATAAAAACTACATTTGATGAACTAATTTGACAAAACAAAAAGGGCCCTCTGCTCATGGGTAAAAAAAACAAATAGGTAAACATTAGAAAATGTGTCAGGTGGGGCTTTTGGCTCAGAGCAATGCTGTCCCCACATTCTGACTGTTTCCACGCTATCAAGACAGCTTACAGCCCCCTCACACCCCCAACCACATTCAAACCCTAAACATAAATATCCGAGCCGCCCAGCGTATTTTCTACATCACAAGTGTTCCCTCTTTTTATGTCTGCCCCCCTGATTCACAACAATTTGAATAAAGAAACACTTGGAAATGCAATTTTAGGCTTAATTTTCATGAGAGAAAAAACCTCCAACATTATGTGAAAAACACCATTTTCAATGGAGTTGGTCTTTGAGGAACTGATAATCAAATTGGAATTGGTTTATTTCTAGCAATCAAAACAAAAAGAGCTAGAGAAGACAAACAAAAGATTTATCAGTATATCAAATTGATCCATTGTCAAAACTCATCAATCAATAAGCTCAAATTGTCCATCATAGCTGTAGATTTATTTGCAGCTCACGTTTGACTTTTATTCTTTCCAGTTAATTATTAGGAGGACCTCATCTCTGCCTGATGCCTCCGTCTGTAACAGTACATGTGAGTACTAAGGTGGCTCGAAAACCAAGAGCTTCACGGAGGACGGCAGCAGTCAGACTGACAGGCTGCTGCTGATGGGTCTAATCAAGCGCTCTGCCTGGAAGGGATTCAAAAGGATGAGCACTGGTGCATTTTTTCCCCACTCCTTCATTTAGGTTTTCTTTTTTTTTTTTTTTTGGTGAGGTACAGTACAATCAGAGGTCATTTGTGTGAGCAGAATCATCCTCTCAGGGCGGCTCTGTCGGTCTCCCAGCAGGCCGATGTGACAGCCTTCACTCTAATTATGGCGCTGCTCTGTTTCTGTGCTCCACATACGAAGTCTGAGACAGCTCAGACTGGTTCAAAGTCAAACCTGCAGAAAGCAGCATAAATGGGGAGGTCACCGCCTGCAACGTGTGACGTTACAGCACGTCAGATCCTGACATCCCCACAGATTTTCTGGCTGGAACAACATGAAATGAAAACGCAGGCAAACACTAAAAATATGCCATCAAAGATTTCTAACATGACAGTAAATTTAAAAAGAAGCTGCTATTTTCATTCAAACGCAAAATTCAATCCCATCATTTATAAAAACCATGAGTTTGTCGACCATTTTTTTGTGGTAATTTCATGACTCCAGCAGTGACTTCCACACATAAAGCTGAAGAAAAAGCAAATTTACTCTGCAACATACAAAACTCTGACAAGAGTGTGACCACTGCCCGCAGTTCTATTACCATTTAATCCTAAATGTGAAAATCGATGAACACTATATGACAAACAGCTGCTCTTTGAACCTTTCTTGAACAGTTGTCTCTGCAAGTTGGTGGTATTACCTGTGCGGCTCATTTGAAAAAGACAAAATAAACATAAATAACTATATATACAAAACAAAAAGACAATGCAAAAAAATTATTTTTCTTAATTTAAAAATGTGACATCTTCTTTCTCTTTCGGCTTTACCCATCAGGGGTCGCCACAGCGAATGAGTCGCATTGTAAACTTTGCAATTTTTTACGCCGGATGCCCTTCCTGATGCAACCTTCTCAAAGAGACCGGGCTTGGGACCGGCACAGAGGTAGAGAAGGAAACAGGGAGCAGCCCGGATTCAAACTCTAGTTCGAATCCGGAAGGCGCCGCAAACCAGCACGAGCTAAACCGGCTCCCCAGCTAAACCATGACACGACCGGGAAAAAAAATTGGTTTCTGACAACAGGTGACATGTTTAAATAAAAGCGATTTTGGGAAATGGTGGTTGGTGATTTTATAGATTTTTGTGCAACAAATAATTCAACTTTTGATGATGCTGCATGACGCTGTGGGACCTCTTGTGGCGCCCGCTGTCACGTGTCCAAGGTAAATGGTAAATGCCGTATACTTAAATAGCGCTTTCTACCTTCTATCGAAGGCCCAAAGCGCTTTACAGTCACAGTCCCATTCACCCACGCACACATACATTCACACACTGGCTCCAGTTCCTACCAAGAAGCGTATCACCATCTACAAACTGGCTACCTGTACCGAGTTTTTGGTCATGTGACTCATTAAAAAAAAATAGGGGTTTCCACTGCAGCTGTCAATTTTCGAGCCCAAAAACGTTCAATAAATGCAAAATCGTCGTGTTTTCCACGTATCGTAAATCCAATTGGTGACATCCAGCAAAGCAAGCGAATGAGGCGTTTCCTGCAGAACAAACTGAACCCATTTCAGCAACAAATGCAGATTCAGCAGCTGCTGCTCCTCAGAGCCACTACTGCAGGACTTCAGCGTGGATGTCCTTCAGCTGCAGGCAATGCAGAGATTTAGAAAAACAAAAAACACACAAGCATCTGCTTTAGAAGCAGCAGTGTTGTCTAAGAGCCACTGACTCATCCTCAATCTCACCAATTTTTTTAATGATGCAAGATGATATTCAGCAAACTGCTTTAGTTCCTCATTTTATCGACAGAAACGACAAAAATCAAAGGCTCCGAGCAAGAGTTTCTTGCAAAAACCTCCCAGCAGAAGCATCCCTGCATGGAGCTGAGTCACTAAGCCGGCCCACTCGTCTCTATGAAAGCCAGGGGGGGGCAGAGGTGACGTGAGTGGGTGTTTCCCGCCTTTCATTGATACGGACAGCTTTCCACCACGATTGTTTTGAATGAGCTGGAGGGAAACAAGCCTCTGTGAGCGAGAGTCTGCATGAGAATCAGACGGGATAACCCCAACAGAACTCCGAATCCAGAACAGGGAAATTCTTCACAGAACCCAAAACGGGATAAATGTCCACACGCTTAACTTTTCTATGGCTTTTCCGTAACCAAATCCTGGATTTCCGAGACCAAAACTGAAGCGATTTAAATGGGAATATTGCTGTAGTGTCTCTAAATCACAGGCACACTTCGATACACCTCGTCGTGTTTTTTCCTCGACATAAACACGGTTATCATTACTGTTACAGAAGATAAACCATCCGGCTCATCCTCATCACAGAGAGCAAGGCAAATGAGAACAAGAAAGTTGGATAGAAGAAGAGGATAGAAAAAGCATTTCTCAAAACAAAGTATCGATGCTGGATCATATGGTGGCCCTGAAGACCAAATCGCACCAGCGCAACAACATTTTAAAGATCACAAAGACAATAAAAAAGCAGTTTCTTTAAAAAAATACATAAAAAAAAATGGGTACTATGGGGCATCGCTGATGGATGATGATCCACACCGAGGGTGTGACACTATCAGCATATAATATTCATGCTGGAAAAGCAGGGAGGGGCTTCTTCTTCTTCTTTTTTTCTTTTTCTAATGTTTACTAGCAACTGTGCATCATCTAGAGTCTAATACAACCTAGCGGTGTAAATCTAACTCCAGGCCTTTTTATCTCACAGCTCTAGTCCGATAAATGCAAGATTTGGCCGAACACAAACCGCTATTGTTAATGTCTCCTCCACGATCAATTTTTAAAACGGTTCCATGAATTAAAAAGAGACACCATCCAAATCAGAGTCCCTGATTGGTCACAGTTTTAACTTTTAACGTGCAGTCCATTTCAAAGGGTGGAAGTTTTGAAGGCGGAAGCCCGAATGGTCCTTTAACCAGAAGTGGGTTCCTGCGTGAGCGTAGCTTTAAAGCTACATGTCCCCGCTTGTTCAAAGCGTTTTAGGATCCATGTTATGAGCTGAAAGCGCCATGCACTGAACTGATGAACACTTCTTTATGGTCATGTAGAATACCATGGCACTTTTTTTGCAATTTCAATTCTAACGTTGCATTGTTGAACGTTAAATGTTTTCTGCATCTGAAATATAATACACACGATATTTCAGACTTTTCCAAGACTGCACAGATGTTTTTTAGGAACTTTTTTAAGGACATACTTTTCGATTTCACAGTTTTACATAACGGTACGACTCCTAAGTAACGCATTTCTTTACAGAACTAAATCTATAGTAGCAGATTTAGCCAAATTTAACAAAAGCTCCATTATGCTTTTTCACACAGTTTCTTATTGGAGGACAAAATAAAAATGATATGCACAAAATCCACAAAGGAGGTCGTTTTATTCCAACAAAACCAAATATTAGGCTCCACAGAATTGAAAAAAAGCTCATCAAACCAGTTAAGATCCAGGCAACAAGCTTGAATCCTGAACACTTTTTCCCCTTTAACGCTGGGATTTCTCATCATTGCAGCCCCAATTCAGGCATATTGAGAACGTTCCTCTCTTTGATGTCATGCAAACGCCACAAATCCTACTTAGCACATGAAAGAGGAGCATAACCCCCCCCCCCCCCTCCGAACGGCACAGGGAGGGCTGGGGGGAGAGGGGCCGCAGCGTTACATAAGCTCCGCGTCCTCTCCTGGTGTCAGTTCAATGGCAGATGATTTCAGGAGGCTGCAGCCTCGTGACCAACCAACACCGAGGAGGGCGAACATGCATGGACAGCGCGGAAAACACAAAAGCAGCCACGGCCGAAGACGCTCTTGCTTACCTCCAGAAATGGAAAGCGTGCAGCGGGCTGCACGGACTGCAGGGGCTAGTGGGAGTAGGGCTCAAGCTTCTGGGAGTGAGGCTGCAAGTTAAATGGAGTGCAGTGAATACACAAACCTCCCCACATCCCTTAATGACAGTTAAGGTCAAATGACGACAACAGACGTGGAATGCACATTTTCCCTGTCAGATGCTTTTCGCTGCAGTCTTGGACATTAAGCCTTCAAAATAAAAGCTGCAGGTCATGAAAGGAGCTCCGGATTGCCCATAGGTGAGCAAACAGAGCTCTGGACTGCAGTGAAAAGCATGACGTTTGTTATGCAACGTCATGTTTTTGTCCTTTTCAGTCAGCAGCAACAGCACTGCAGAGCTCAGGGTCACGCAAAGGTGAGCAACTTTTACTGCAGTGGCCTTCACCAAAGGTCAGTAAGATATTCATGACCCAAGAATTATGAACCTCAAATCTAAAAGATACTTGAAGGGAAAAATCGCACATGAGGTATGAGATATGAGGCAACAGAATAAATGGCATTTGTCAAGATGGTGGAAACACAAAGATTTCTGACATTTTCTCTAAAATTCAGTTTTGGATTTAATAAATGGTTCTGGTACGGCAGTTAATTTGTCTTTTTAAAAGAATGAAAGCAATAGAACATAGTTTTTTACTATTTTTATGATAACATTATTTTGTTATCTGTCTTTCTACTTGTTTGCACTGAGGTCGGTGTATTTGAACATTTATTGCATTTTTGACAAGAAATAAATCTTGAAATCCTGAGGCCTTAAAGTCCCGCTCTGGTCATCTGTCATCTATTTTTGAAGCGTTCCGAGTGTTTTTTTTCTTCTAGAAACTACTGAATTGTGGGCGGGACCGTTCAGGCAGACTAAGCCCACCCCCTGACCATCATTCCTCTGTTTACACGCTTTCCCTCTCATACCCCAAACTAAACACTACAGTGGCAACAAAATATGCCAGCAATAGCAGAGCTATCAAGCTGTAACGGTTTTAAACCAGAGTCCAGCCCAGACGAGGAAAACAAAGACATTCATGGGTCTATTTGTCTGACAGTGGATGCATCAGAATGGAGCAGAGCACGAAGCCGTTTGGAGCTTCTACATCACTGCTCCAAGTTTTGTCAAACAAAATGGTATCGTTTTCTCCTGATGCACAAATTTAAATAGAGAATAAATAGATTAATATACAGAAATTTAATGTAAGCCTTTTTCAGGAGAAAAATGCTAAGAGAACATGTTAAAAACTAGGATTTTCATCAGGAGATTCTTTAAAAGCTTGAAAGCTGTGTTTGAGTTATAAGAAGCTAATGACTGCTGGTTCAAGTCTGGATCAAAGTTGGGTTTTATAATGTTTTAGGGTGTATTCAGGCTGGACACATTTGGTTTGGTTAAGGAGAACCAGAGTTCGTTTCCCCCGATAACCCGGAATACTTTTTCAGTCTGAATAATCCTGGACCAGGACCAGGAACCGCTCTCTGACCCATCTTTGGAGGTGGTCTTGGTTTGTTGAGGTCTCGGACTGAGCTTCGGCGATTCCTCAGTCTGAATATAATCCGTACTTGGCCACCACAGCCAGCGGTCACATGAGGTAGACAAATACGGAATGTAGCTACGGATGAGCCGCAAAAAATAATGATTGTTGTGTTATCAAACAGAAAAAGAGTCCAACTGTTCCTTTGTTAGGTTTATTTTAACACAGCTGAAAACGCTTCTTATATGCTTTTCTGTGTCTCATCCTAAAAGCAACCTCGTAGTTTCCTCAACATTATTGGATGAATGCAGACTTATTAAAACAACTTTTAATGTTGCTTCTCTCGCTGTTATCAAAAAGCGTTACGGACGTTCAAAACTGATAAACGACGTATAACGTTTTGATATGTTAGCCGTCCCGATAGGGACTGTAGAGCGCAGCACATCCATCTTTCTCTGGTCGTTTTGATTTTTAGTCACGTGGTTTTGTTTACAAGCTTTGGTCCGGAACATGAAAGTCCGCTTGAAGGCAGTTTGAATCCAGACCACATGCAGGGTTCAGGACTCGATCCGGAACAAATGGAGTGGACTCTGTGGGAGACAAAGGATTTCTCAAGTCTTAATACACCCTAAGAAGCCATTTAGCTTGATAGCGAGAGAATTAAAGCGAAGGAAATCACTATTGTCTCACCCTTTGAAAAGAAAACAGCTTTTGAATGTCAGTATGAAAACATGACATCAGTACCAACAACAACTGTTCGATTTTAGGAGAAAATGTGAAAATTCTAATGCATAAAAACCTTTTTGTCTTTTCTATCAAAGATTTTAGAGGTAAATACTTCAGCATCTGCATGTGTGTGACGTCATTCATCAGCTCAATAGCAGACTTTAATGTTCAAACGCAGGGGACCATAAAATGCCTCGTTGGCCTTAATAAAATATGACTCTAGTTATGCGGGTGGCAGCGCCGCAGATCGCCTCCTGTAAACAAACGCCGGCAGAAGGCGAGCTGCGATGGCCTTTCCTGCATTTCTGTCACGCCTGTAAATAAAGCCACTCCTTTGCATCATCTGTGTGTCACGCACCCAGGAAAGCCTGACTCTGCGCGCACACACAGGCGCACGCAGACGGAGAGGCTGCTGCCTGGCTGCGGCCGACTGCACAGACTCCCTGCTGCAGATGCTGCTGCTGCTAATGCTAAAGCATGAGGAAACAGAGACAGACAGCCACAAACATGACAGAGAGACAGGTGGAGCTGCACGCCGCAGAGGAGCTGCATGAAATCGTGGGGGGGGGGATACTCACTCCAGCGTCAGCCCTGGGATCCTCAGCCTCTCCCGCTGGGCTTTCATGGCTGAACTGTGCTCCTTTGCTCTATTGTGGTCATGATATGCCTTCACGCTGCCCGCCTGCTGCTCCGTCTGCGCCGACAAAGAGCCAAACCCCACCGCGCTGCGATGAAACCGATTGGTTTGTCTAACCCAGCCCCCCCCCAACACGAAGGGTGGGGGGTGAAAAGAGGGGAGGGGGGAGTTACACCTCTTGTTTTGGTCTATCCACGTTCTACCATGACGCTGTCAAACGAGCAGCTGAGACGTTGGAGGGCAGGACAAAAGCTTCCTGTAGAACACGCCCCCCTGCTCCTTCAACCCCCCCCCTCCCCTTCGCCGTGCACGCAGAAACACGCAGTCACCTACACCTCCAGGCACAGTCACCTTGAAAGAAGCTAGCACAAGGCACGCACTGAGCAACCGCAGCGTGACCGCAAGCGCAGAGATGACGTCAGCTACCCGGGGGCCGCCGAGCAGGCGAAGAGCCCACAGCCGTTCTGGAGCAGAAAGTCAACACAAATGTCTGAGACGAACCCATGAAACTCACCAAAAGCTCAACTTCTGTCAAACATGAAACATGATTGGAAAGAATGTAATCACAGGCAACGTCAAGTTTCCTACATTTCTTTAAGTTTACTGCAACATAAAGTATAATCATAAAGGCAATGACATTAATAACAAAAGCAGAATAAAAAAAAAAAAAGGCAATTTGTTCTATTTTTGTGTGACTCATGTCTGCAGAGATGCCAAGTTGTGCATAAATGAGAGGAAACTGGCATATTTTTGCTGAATAACAAGAAGAAAAAGGTTATTCCAGTTATGACAGCGTACTGCAGACAGAAAACATGATGAATTCACCTTGTAAGACAGAAGGAGGTGAATACAGATTCTTGTCGTGACTTTTCTCACTACAATCCGATGCATAAATTCACTAATCACTGACGCCTGAAGAAAACCGCAGATGCTGCTGCTGTTTTATATTTGTGCAGATCTGCATTCTGCAAGGATTCAAAGTCCCACTCTGATAATCTTTTAATCTATTGTAAAATTGTTTTTACCATGATTATGCTATTTTTAGCCCAAATCAAAAAACTTGAAGTTTTCTGTAACATCGTTATGGTGCAAAGCGGCAAAAGTTCATTCGAAATTTGCCTCCAAGTTGTGGAGATAACTGGTGCCGCATGAAATGGGCGCCACACACAAGGAGCGAAAGGCATAGACTGAGAGATCAGATCTGAGAAAATAACTAATTTCATAAGAAATGTTCTTTATTGAACCAACGAATATAGTTAACTCTGAAAGGGTTTAAAAAACAGCACAATACGGGCTTTTTGAAACATATTTGGTCATAGAATTTCAGACTGAATGCTTTGTGAAGAATCTTATAGGAATTTCTTTATAAAATAATAAATATTTTAGAATTATGCACTACAAACATGAAATAATTTTATTAGGATTTATTAAAAAGATACCAACTCTAAACAAAGGTTTTATTGGAAAACTAAATCTGATCTCAAACAAATATTGCATTTATGTACCACTATGATTTTTAAGTACTTTCCCCTAAAAAAGAAGGCAGAAATATAAGTGATTCCCTAAAAAAAGGCTTAATTAAAGAAAATACAGCAATTTAAACAAAAGAAAAGGAGAAGTTTTCCCTGAAAGCAGGTGACAGAAGACAAAGAGAAGGGGATTTGTGATGATGGACTTAATGAAGCGCAGTCGACGGCATCTGTTAAACTGAATGTAATGTAATCGGCCGTCAGCCTAGAGATTCGGTTGCATGGAAAAGCAGATGATGGCGTTTGGCAGCGTGAGAGCGGCGGGCTGCGTTTCTGTGCTGATGGCGGGAAATGGGATCCAACATAATCGCCAACAAATCCATGTAGTCCGCCGGGATCCGCATACAAATGACAGATTTTTGAACGGCCAAAGACTTCCAGTTGTTGAGGTCAACTTATAAATCTGTCATCTTTGAACTGGAAGGATTTTGTAGACTAGATTTCATAAATTGCAGCCGTCGGAGCAGAAAAATAACCGGGTGCTGGAAACTTTTACAGCAACAAAACGCTAACTAAAGGCAGAGAAAAAGGGAGAACCCCTGAGACAGATTACAAAATGCATTTAGCAGCACTTACATGCACCAAAATGAATAGCCATGAAGAACAAGTACAGTTTTAAATCCAAATATTGTAAAAATTGAGATCTGAGTCACAAATGCACAGAATATTTAGTTGTCGATGTTTTACTCCAGAATTGCAGCAACAAAGTCATGAGGCTTTCTTAAAATTATGTTCTAATACATGAACATGTACGAATTCTGGTTTTTCTTAGCGACCTAGAACAGATTTTCTGAGGTACAAGCCGCTCAAAAATCTCCACAGAATTTTGATCAACTACAGTGCTATACTGCTCGATGGATTGCTGGAGCATTATGGGTACTGTAGTCACGTTCTAGTGTGCTTCAACATACTGAAGTAAAAAAGTGAGAGTACTGTTTTGTATTTTATGTGGTATAACTGAACAATGTTGAGTGTTATTTTCAAAGTTGTGTTGCTTTCTCTGCAAAGGCTGATTATTGCAGATGAACCCCAAGAAGACGGAAAAACTAGAAAAACTTCCCATCAAACCCTCTGACCAATAGCACGCCTCTTGGTCCCTTTAGGCATTCTGGGAGGTGTAGTCCATTCACATTATGACTGTTTTGTTTTGCTTAGTGTCACCAATAATCCGGTGTGCCTTATGTTTTAAAAAAAACAGTTTATTCTCAGTTTATTGAAATCTGCCTTATGGTCCATAAAAATCTGGTAAATAGAATGAGTTTGCTTGGACAACCCTATTTGGGTCGTGTTGAGTGCTTTGCACGTCACTTTGTCTATCAGTTATATTCTTCATAAAATGTTCATATTTATTGGGTTTTTACTTCAGGACATCAGGGGCGTCACATTTTTCATAATAAAAAAGTGAGTATGTCTGAAATCCTTTTAAAATCCAGGGCACTATAAACTTTTTCTAGCTGTTAGGAAATAGGGAGGGAGTTTGGACTTAGCCAAAGTCTTTAATTATTACCTATTAGGGTTGTGCCGATGGACGATATCATCGTCCATCGTGATGGGTGACTGACATCCTGATGGAGAGACCACCATCGTGATGCCACGCCCCCGCCACGTTGCGAGTCAACACCATAAGCCGCGGTTACATGTGCCAAATATCTTGATGGGATCAATGGTAGGATTAGAATCCAAGCGTGTACATGGGCCCAGAAAAATGTTTTCAGAATATAAAAACGTTCACTAAGGTCACACTTTCCGTCGGAATAAATCATTCGCGCATGCGCAGTAGGGTTTGAAAACCGGAAGGATATAAATTCCGCCGATCGGCTATTTTTTAAAAACTTTATTGAATGCAACAATTCAATACAAAACGATTTTAAACAGCGCCGAGCGGCTATATATATTGACATGTCAGCTCGGTAAAATACGAGATGATCTTCTAAACGTGCTTTTAATAATGTTACAGTTATTATGAAACACCTGTTCGCTCATCATTTGAATTTTAATCCGTGTGGTCAGTGCTTTTTCTGAACGGAGCCAGGATTAGCAGTATGCTAACACGGGCTAACAACATTAGCTTTGGGTGGCGCTGCATGCTGTGAATAACATCAGCCTTTATTTAGTCGGGACACGACTGGAAACACAAATCCACGTGATTGTTTGAATGTTTTCTAAGGACTGAGCGACATTTCTGCTTTGAAGCTCAAACCACTGTGTGTGCTGACGATCCGAGCTGTGCTCAGACACACACTTTAGACCCGGTTATGAGTTCGGTTGCTTGTACCCCTAGAGCTGCGGGACGGATCGCAGTCTTAAATCTCCTACATATACCGCTCATGTACCCCCCCCCCTTCCCATCAAACACAAAGCTGTAAATCCGCACTCCGCCGGTCCACTTCGCTAGTTAAGTGCGGGAGCGGACCACTTCTTTTCTATTTTGTTTGTTACTTTTTTTGTTAAAGTCACTTCCCTCAGTTTATACTGGATCATTGCGGATTAGTCATTAGTTGGAAAATAAAATGAAAAAAGCAAAATAACGAATAGCAGTTATATAAGAACGAAAAATGTAAAAATACCCCCCCCCCCGACGATGTCATCGTCCATCCCGATGGTTGACAGCAAACATCGTCAACGGCCAATTTAAGGGACATCGCCCAACCCTATTACCTATCGCATCCGTGGCTACCGCAGAAGCATCATACGACCACAAATGTTTGTCTAATGTTTGCTGTTTTCAAAAATAAAACAAAGAGAATTACAAGAGTAATTGATCATAAGAGTTGATAATAAAAAAAACCTTAGAAACGCGCAGAGTGTTTTTATACCTCTTCAGAACCTCATTGTTTTCACAGATATTTAGATTATAGAATATATTAAATATAACCAACACACCCCAGCGTGTGTCATCCTGCAGCATCCTCACCTGCTGCAGGAGAAGCTCACCAAGATGACTGTGCAACCATTCTTGGTGTCCTGGATCATGGACTATCTGACCAACAGGCAGCAATATGTCCGCATGGGGGGATCTGTCTCCAGTACCCTCAGCTGCAGTGTAGGGGCACCACAGGGGATTGTGCTGTCTCCTCTTCTTTTCACGCTGTATACATCCGACTTCCGCTACAACACCTCAACCTGCCACATGCAGAAGTTCTCGGACGATACAGCTATTGTGGCCTACATCGAAGCAGAAGAGGAGAAGGGGTACAGGCGGCTGGTGGAGGACTTTGTGGCCTGGTGCGGGGAGAATCAGCTGCAGCTGAACATCCAGAAGACCAAGGAGATGGTTCTGGATTTCACAAGGAAAGCCCGAAGACCTCAGCCCCATGCACATAGAGGGAGAAAGTGTGGAGATGGTACAGACTTACAAGTACCTGGGGGTTGTGTTGGACCACAAGCTGGACTGGACTACCAACACTGCTCCTCATGTTTCATCAAATCAGTGGTGGAAAGTGCTCTCCTCTATGCTGCTGTGTGCTGGTGCAATACCAGCAAGAAGAACATCTCCAGGCTCAACAAGATCATCAAGAGGGCGAGCTCTGTGGTGGGACTGAAGCTGGATCTTGTGGAGGAGGTGGCAGAGCAGAAAACTCTGACCAGGTTCAGGGCTATCATGAGGAATCCCTCACATCCCCTACATGAGGCCTTCACCAGCAGGAGGAGCACTTTCCGCAACAGACTGCTGTCCCAGCGCTGCTCCACAGAAAGACTAAAGCAATCGTTTGTTCCTCGTGCCATCAGGCAATATAATTCTCTGGCAGGGCATCTTAGAAGCAATTTCTTGTAATTCTTGTTTTTATTTATTTATTTTTATTTTATTTTCTTACCCACTGATTTTAAATAATTTTTTTTAATCTATTAATCTTTTTAGCCTATTGCTATTTTTAACTATTTTTATTGTTTTTAATATGTGTATGTTTTTTAGCAGATGGCCATTTTTAATTGTCCTCAGGGATTATTAAAGACCTATTCTATTCTATTGGAAGGAAGAAATAAAACATTTATTTTTTCGCTCTTTACACAATCATAAACTACTATGATGAATTGTAGGTGGTGGCTTTTTAATATATAAAATGAATGCATTTGATATCACTGCTATGATCAAACAGTTTATTTATGGGAAGGTTCATTTCAAACTAGGCTATAAATAGGAAATATATCTAAAACAGAATAAATGTGGCCAAAAATTTCCAGAAAACTTGGAACGTTTGTTGTTTGTTTTCTTGTTGTTGCTTTCTTTTGTCTTCTTGTAACCCCCCCACCACCACACACACACTGCCTTGCTAATAACTCTTCATCTTTGTCCTTTCTGCCACTTCCGTCCAATCCAAAACTTAAAAAAAAAAACTAAAGGAGTTTACTTAAATAGAATCCTGGCTTACCAAAGGAAAAACAGAACCGCACAATCGGCACGACACAACAGGCTCTACTGCGTTACACACAAAGTGAAAGATTAGTATGTTTTTTATCTAATTTACCTCAATGTTTTCTCATTTGACTACATTGGTTTTTTTTTGTGTGCATTTTTTCTAAAAACAGAAGTGTTGTCCTTCGTGTAAACGTGTGTGTCAACTCTAAGCCGAAAAACAAGCAAGTTGATGAAAAGTGTGATGAAGGGAAGTGTTGAGTCCTGCAGTGATGAAGAGGAAGACATTCAGTCAGCCGGATCATGACAGTGAATCTACAGCAGATGGCTCTGCGTCACAGGAAAAGATGTGAGCTCAGTCAGTGTTTAGGAAACTGTTCTCTGTTTGTGCACATATTTTAATTCACAAAGAGCAGAAGAATGGTCAGCTTTTATCTTGACTGCGATCTCCAGTGTGGTATCTCATTTAGACCAACATTTCATTTTTAATGAAAGGAGTGAGAAAGACACTTTTTTTATAGACCAGAGATCAGCTGTTCCTGTGTCTTAGCGCCACCTTTAATGATCACACATTTTTCATAATTTAGAGCCTATAAAAACTGTGAAGTGAATTTCCTCAAAACTGGAGTATATAAGGTAATTTTGGCCTAAACTGAACACTACTGCCTCTTTAATAAAAGGTTATTTTTGAAGAGCAGCGTCTATTCTGTTAGAATATTGATGAAAAAAAAGACCAATGATTAATTTTCCACTTTTTAATAAAAGTTGTAGATATAAAAGCAGTCAACCGGACTTGGTTTTTATCTTTTATCACCTTTTCCCTGTAGTTCTCACACCAATTTGTTTCCGAACCGAGAAAACCTCTCCGAAAAGAGGTCAAGGAAATAAAAAAACAAGATCCGAGTCCAGATGACTGCTTTTTTATCCACTACTTTGATGGGTTCTACCTGCAGTCTAAGCATACACTTTTTAAAAAGTAACTCGTTTAGTGGTAAAACAGAAAAACTGCATTTAGTTAGGACTTATCAGAATCACTTATACTCAAAATCAAACGACTCTGGATCGGATCAGGGCCGAAAAAAGAAATCTGATCTGGACATTCCTAATAGAAATTCTTTAACTCACCCGTCTTATAATTGTCTTTTTGAAATAGTTTTCTGTTTGTTGGTTTTTTATGGAGCTTAATGTTACCGTTTTGCTTTATGGGGACTAATATTCCATCCATCCATTCCTTCATTCAGCTCACAGACACGCTCCTACAAGAATCTCAAACAAAATCCTTCATTTAGTTATTTATTCTCAAAGACCTGATGCATCCTCATCTTCATGGAGGAGACTTTGTGATACTGCGACTTCAAACTCATTTGTTCAACAAGCCCCCTTTCATATTATTCGCCTGGATAATGGACCCCAGCTGAACGCTGCAGCCTCCAAAAACGATTCCCCATCTGAATCCAAGTCATTACTGCCGACAACACAAGGACGGCGTCTTTGCACCGAGGCTGCAGACGGATGGAGGAGCAGCAGCAGCAAAGTGCAGGTGTGTCTGTGACGGTACTTACAAACTGCCTCTTCTGGGAAGACTCAGCTCCTTCTGTGAAGGAAAGGAAAACAGGCATGAGACAAACACTCATCTGCTGTTGTGCCTTCAGGCCGTTTGAAATCAACTGCGAAAACGCCAACTCCAGCACTGAAAACTGAAAACGTCTTTGTGTGCACGGTCCTTCCAGTGTGCTGAACTCCAACTTGTTTATTAATGAACTTTCTGGAGGTGCATGACCTGCTCGTATGGGAGGAGTCATTATTAGCATCCGTTTGACCCGGTGTCGGTTGAACTCATTAAAAGGAGACAAGGACGGCTGGAGAACCATCCACTGCTTTGTAAAGCTTCTGTTCACGTTTACATACACCGACAGGACATAAAAAAAATGAACTCACCATTTACAATATTCATTAAATCTCCACTGTGATCATCTTTTGCGCTCCCAGTGGTGTTTTCTTTATGATTATGCCATTTTTAACCAAAATATAAGGTTTTGTTTTCTGGGACATTAGGAATTTACCTCTCAGTTGTTCGGAGTGTTGGGGTAAAACAACCCCGCCCCCTCTTCCCCTTCTCAATGCTGAAGTAGGGACCCCAGCATATTTTCACAAATACAACATTTTTCAAACTGCATTTTGTCGTCTGTTCCTGATTCAGTGCAATTTAAATAAATAAATGAATGAATACTCAGTAATGCAACTTAAAGCTTAATTTTCATTAAATGTCACCTCCATTATCAGAAAAACACCACAAGAACATGTAAAAACACCCAAAATACAATTCATCAGAGTGGGTCTGTAACCCTTGTGCTATCCTAGGCACTTTAACATTGGGAGTTGGGTCATCTAGACCCACTAGACAGTGCTCTGAACCTTTTTTCTTCAATGATTTCGATCTTCACTGGTGTCCATGGATTACATGAAATCCTCTTCACCTTTATCCACCTTTGTCATTATAGGAATATCACGTCAATGTAAGGGTGGGGTCATCTAAGATAGCACAAGGGTTAAAAAGAGAGTTTCTGAATCCGTGGAGATTTTTTAAATGTCTCTTTAACTTAGCAATGACAAAATTCCTTTAACATTTATCGTTTTGGCTTTTAAGGCATGTTTCTACCTTTTTTATCTTGCATTCTACAGCGTTTTTTCTACCACTTGATCATGTTTGTGCTTTTTAACAAATTTGTGTTTGTGACCTTTTTTGTTAATTCTACGACAAGCACCTTGTGTTCTGTGCATGTTAATCAAAGGTGCTCTACAAATAAAGTGCTTGGTTGGTTGGTTGGTTGGTGGATGGATGATGCAGTGGATATTTCTTTACTTTTAAAAGCACAAAATCCATTTTTCACCTTGAAGAGCATTCAGCAAGGCTTTTACAGTAGGAAATTGAGGTTTAGCCCTGGCGTCTTGCAATAAATGTTTTTTACTTCACCACTAGGCTCAAAAAAGCAATACTTTGCAAAAACTGGACTTTATTCTGGTTATATCAATATTAATTTTAGTTAAAGTGTCGTTAATCTGAAAAATGAGAGCTTTAACAGGAAGTTTAGGCATTATATTCATCAGTTCAGGGTTTTCTGGTGTGTGCTTACAGTTTTATGTCATTTATCAAAGTCAATTCTGTCATAAAAAGGTTAAACTGAAATCAGTCCCTAGTTTAAATACAATTTACCAAGAACCTAAAATATAAAAAGGCATTTCAATTTATTCATTAAAAATCAAAAAACTGCCTTGAATGCTGGTTATATTATGGAAAAATGTCATTACAATCTTATTCATGAGAATAACACCACATCCATGCAAAATTGGTTTAGTATTAAAGAAGTGATAATTAGGTTACTTGGTGAGCAAAGGTAATAAATCTCAATTTCCTTTTGTGATTCTGCTGCAGTTTCATATCATATAATACACCCAGAGATTACAGCCGACTGTCATTCCATTCCCAGAAAAAACAGAAATAAAGTAAATGACACAATAGATGACAAGTTTCCAACTAATTAATTATTTTCTTGGTTAAAAAAAAGACTAAATCAGAAAAATTGCTTTTCTTGCATCTTAAGTAATTGCTCAAATTAAAATGTTTAATAAAACTTTCAAGTCATCTGTTTAGTTTTGAATTAGTTTTTTATTTATTTAACTATGGTAAAAAAAAATCTTTATTCGATTAATAAAAACAACAATCACAGCTAAATATGAATATATTTCATATCATTTAGAAACCAAACGTCTAACAAGTTAATTAAATTATGTTTTTGAAAAGATCTAAATAGCGTTGTGGTATTTAAAAAATGTATATGATTAAATATACACTATAATAAAAGGTTTGAAAAAAGTTTGCATGTTTGTTTCCGGGGGTGAAACGCAGACACGCTGCCGAGGCAGACTATAATAACTCATTTCATAAAAATGTGATCTTTTTGTGTGCCAAAGGCAATATATTATCATATATATGTATATAGTTTACTCTGTAAGGCTGAAAACGTGCCACAGGCCCATTCATGTGGAAAACGTCTGCTAAATCAGACGTATTACCATGTGATTTAAGCAGAGATTTTATTACTGGATTATTCAAAAATACTGACTCCTAGATAGTATTTTATCCCTAAATTCCGCCTTTGAGTGTGTCCCTGTAGCTGCAGTGCAGGACAAACGTGCATAGCTGCAGCATCTACTAATGTAAACTTGTCCTAAACAAAGTCAGTCATCAGCCACAAAGTTCTCTGTCACTCCAGTCGGTTCTTGAGCTCATCATCAATTGCTGTCGTCACACCTGTGAGACAACAAAACAACAGCACTCTGAATCTCTGCTGCTTGAATATTAATGAGCTAATAAAAAGCCAGGCATTTGTGTAGCGTTGCAAGATGTGCAGTGGACGCGCATCAGCTGCTACACTCAGCAGAAAAGTGTGAAGCCCCACTCTCTCCTTGCTTTCAATTAGGACGATAATGCACCCCCCCTGCCACCGCCATGGCGCCCAGGTGGAGCAGAGTATTTGCCCTGAAAGACACGTTCGCTGCCAACACGACCCTAATTACCATGCAGAAAACGCCTGACGCTGATGTGACACCCGCCAGGTCAGCACTCAAAATCACAGTGAGCTATGAGCAACAAGCACTGGCGCTGGATGAAAACGGATTCCTGCCTCAGGGAAACATTTGCATAAAGTTTAAACTCCTTTGTGAAGCCGTCCCCTTTGGCCTTAGATGTGTGACACCTTTCGGAGTTAGCGACGCTATCCTCGAACAAACGCCGTTAATGGCAAGAAACTCATTAGAGGCGCATATTTTCACCAAACCCTGCAGGTAAAATATGCCAGATACAGTAGGGTGTTTCACAGGAACCGGGGTAACATGTCAGGCGCAGCTGTCTGAGCGTTATATGGCTAGAGCCCATACACGGGAGCGAATATTAGCGAGCTGTTTATTCACCATTTTCAACCGCGTTTTTGTCGTTCACACCCAGGCATTTCTCCCTCACGATGGGCGCGAACGTGAATTTTATTCCCTGACATTAGATGGCGCTAAAATGTAAAACAGAAATACTCCTGTACACAAGGTGGCGCTGCCCACTTTATGCTTCTTAAAGTCGCTTTTCACTCAGAGAAGAGAGCAAGTATTTCTGGCGGCTTGTCAGAATCAACAAAAACATGAATATTTCCAGCGCAGTAGCTCTAGATCCAGCGATGAAGAAATGATTGTTCTGTTGGATTATGAAGAGCGCCGGAAGAAGCGTCGATTTTAGGTGCATCCATGAATTCTGAAAAGAGAAGAACATGAAGTTTGCTCGACTGGTTACAAAGAGCTGAAAAATGTATCATGGCGTCTTGAGGATATTTAGAATGTCCGTCATTAGTGTAGACGCTGCAGCGTATATCTTCTTCGCCGTGACGTATGTGTGCTCAGCAAGACAGTTTTGTGTTTTTTGTGTTTGGCGCCCCAAGTTGTGTTTACTGTAACCAAGCTCAGATGCACGTGTGCAAAAGCGCCATTCTCAGTGATGCATTATAGTTTTTGGCGCCGTAGCGTCAAACCACGAACCGAGCGTTTTACGTCTGTGCCGTTTTTCGCGGTGGTGTGCACACTCACATTGGTGCTCTTTGTTTAGTCACAAGGCGTTAAACGTCGGCGAATATCGCGCGTGAAAGTCGTCCCGGTGTGTACGGGCCTTTAGGCCTTAGTCACAACTGCCCTTATAGGTGTGTCTGCGGGCAGAAAATGGGCAATCCTGTGGAGATGGCCTGCAAGCGAGTCTGTAGAGCAAAAATGTTCACGTAGCAAACACGTATACGACGCATAGGGGTGAGTAAGGGTACAGTAGGTGAGGCACGGGCATGTCATACAGGTCTATTAAGAACCGTTAGCACAAAATCCAAATAAAACTGAATTAGAAATTAGCCAATCAGGCGTAGTTTTGTGAATCCGACAACGCATAATGCGCCCTCACCCCAGGCATGCACCATTTTGTCAGTAAGGAGCCAGAACTTGCCCACTAGCAACTACTAGAGTGTGGCGCTAGGACATCGTACGACAGAATCACCTGTACATCATAAGCGCGCTACAGCACCACATTATCCTTGCAATACTTCACAATACATTCCTTGCATGTACAACAATGGTACGTTCCATTTTCATGACATCTCAAACACCAAAACCAACTCCAAGACAGACGTGCATTCACCTTAGGTTGGGGACAACCCAAATCCACCACACACATACCCATTGTCCCGTACGGGTGCAAGTGACTAAGGCTTTAGAAAAACCTGGTGGGAAACAAGATTTTCCGATCTTTCAAGGGGCCTTCAGTCCTGCATGTTTCTGATTTTTCTGAACTGAGCCTCCAACTACCAAAAAACCAGAGCGCTCAACTTCTGAGTACCTCAAATAACCACTGGAGGCGTGGTGTCAAAAAGAGCAATAGAGCTGATCAATGACTTTTGGGGTTGTATGGAGTAGTGAGGAATTTGGACACAGCCTCTGATGGGAGAGAAAATAAGAAATTAGTCTCGTTCTGTTTTCAACTATGCATTTAGATTCTAACTTTTATCATTAATATGGATTTTCTCCGTGACAAATATGACCATTCTGCCGTTTTCCAACCATCTAAACACCAAATGCTATAAATCACTTCATAGAAGGAATGAAGGCTATAAAATAGAACAGCCCAAACCAGACAGTTAAGAAGTCTGGAGTGTGACTAAATTAAAAATGTTTTTTAAATTGTTATTGTATAATAATTTAATTAATTTATATTGTGACATGGCCCGATGAAAATGGAACAGAGTCTGGAAAGTCAACAAGGCTTGTCAGCCTGCACAGGTGCAGTTAAGCAAAAGAAAATAATAGAAATTTGCTGTTTGCTCTGCTGTGTAAATATATTGATTGACAAACACATACAGACCTGGAACATGTAGCGAGTAAAAAGTCATGAGAAATAATTCTTACATTGGTCCTCAAGAGAATGTTATATATATATATATATATATATATATATATATATATATATATATATATAGCTAAGAGATGGTACTCATCCCGAATGGCTAACAGAAGGGCCAGCGATCTGATCAGAAGGATCCTCAAAGTGCAGTCAGTAACTACCGGTAATAACCTGTCTCTCCACAACATGGAAGCTCATGTCAAGGCATCAGTACCTTAAGATAAATAGGCATGGATCAATTCATGAGTAACACAGAAAGGCATTGGTAGAGACTCCAGAGGAGCAAAACACCAACTCCTGGTTGACAGAACAGTCGCTCAAGACTGCAAGTCACGACACACCAACCTGTGCACAGCCTGGATTGATTACAAGAAAGCCTATGACTCAATGCCACACACGTGGATCACTGAATGCTTGGAGCTGTACAACATAAACAGGACTCTAAGAGCCTTCATAGGAAACTCAATGAAGCTGTGGAAAACCGACCTTGAAGCCAATGAGAAGCCACTTGCACAAGTGTCCATCAAATGTGGGATATACCAAGGTGATGCTCTGTCCCCACTGCTGTTCTGCACAGATCTGAACCCCTCAGCCAAATAATCAACAAGACTGGCTATGGATACCGACTCAGTGGGGCCAACATCAGTCACCTCCTCTGTGTGACATCAAGCTATGCTGAAGCGGCGTGACAGTGACTCCTGATCCACACCACCAGGATCTACAGTACTGACATTGGGATGTCATTAGAGACTCGAAGAAATGCTTGGATGGTGACAAAAGAGAGGCAAGGTAGTAGTCCCACACAGAAGAGTCTCACTCCCAGAAGAACAATAGCAGACATCGAGGACAGGTTACAAGTACCTGCAGATTCCACAGGCAAATGGCAACCTGGAGCAGGCAACAAGGAAAGCTGCAACAGCTAAATACCTCCAACGGGTAAGGCAAGTCCTGAGAAGCCAGCTCAATGCTTAAAAATAAGACCGGGCAATAAGCAGCTACGCACTGCCAGTTATCAGATACCTGCAGGAATAATAAGATGGCCAAAGGAAGAGATACAGACCACGGATGTTAATACACGAAAGCTCCTCACCATGCATGGAGGGTTCCATCCTAAATCCAGCACCCTGAGACTGTATGCTAGCACAAAGGAAGGAGGCCGAGGACTAGTGAGCGTAGAAGCCACTATCAGGATGGAAACATCAGATGTAGTACATCAAGCTCAAGGCCCCAACTGACAGTGTGCTCAGTGAATGTCTCCAGGCAATGGAGAGCAGAGGATACAGTGCTGGAGGACAGATCTCATGGAGGACCAAACCCTGCATGGGATGTACCCACCGGACCATAACTGAAGTGGCTGATATCAAGAAGTCCTACCAATGGCTGGTAGAGGGCTGGCATACAGGACAGCACTGAGGCACTCATCCTGGCAGCTCAGGAACAAGCCTGAGCACCAGAGCAATAGAGAGCTCAGATCTACCACACCAGACAAGACCCAAGGTGTAGGCTGTGCAGGCACCTGAAACAATCCGACACATAACTGCAGGGTGTAAGATGCTGGCAGGTAAAGCATACATGGACGCCACAATCAAGTGGCTGGAATAATATACAGGAACATGTGCAGAATATGGACTACAGAAACCCCAAGGTCAAAATGGGAAACACCTCCGAAGGTGGTAGAGAATGAAAGGGCAAAAATCCTGTGGGACTTCCAGATTCAGACTGATAGGATGGTAATGGCGAACCAACCAGACATTGTAGTGGTGGATAAAGAACAGAGGAAAGCCGTTGTGGTGGATGTGGCAGTGCCAACCGATGGGAACATCAGGAAGAAGGAACATGAGAAACTGGAGAAATACCAGGGACTCAGAGAAGAACTGGAGAAAGCCTGGAAAATGAAGGTGACAGTGGTGCCTGTAGTATTGGAGCACTTCGGGGCTGGTAACCCCCAAGCTGGAGGAGTGGCTACAGATGCCTGGAAAGATCTCAGACATCTCAATCCAGAAAAGCGCAGTGCTAGGAACAGCAAAGATACTGTAGCAGGACCCTCAAGCTCCCGGGCCTCTGGTAGAGGACCCGAGCTTGAGTGAGAAAACTCCCTACGAAAATTGAAAGGGCAAGTTTTTTTTTTTTTTTTTATATATACACATATATGTGAAATTTAAAGAAATGGCAACTTTGCAACCTCGTCCATCCTTCATTTTTCTCATATAACTTCTGATTCATGAAATAACTAATGAGTGGATAAAGAAAAATGGAAAAATGCAAAAAGCAGACAGCTTTCAGTGTTTAACCATGCAGTGCTATCTAGGCACTTTACCATTGGGAGTTGGGTCATCTAGACCCACTAGACAGTGCTCTGAACCTTTTTTCTTTAATGATTTGTGATCTTCACTGGTGTCCATGGATTCCATGAAATCTTTCCACCTTTATCCACCTTTGTCATGGTAGGGAGGAACACGTCAATGTAAAGGGGTGGGGTCATCTAAGATAACACAAGGGTTACAGCTTATATCATGCAACATCCACTTTGAGCTTTTCAGTGTATTATCATGTTCATTCCTCATAAGAAACAAGCGGTACTTTGATCCGTTCATGCATTTCTGAGTATTCTTTTAAAAACCTTCTCTGCCACAATGAGTGGGTCCTCACATTGTGATGTCACAAAGTGGCCCCCAGACTAACAGACACACCCACTTTCTCCGTAGCGCTAGCGCTGATCGGCAAAAAAGCGTATATGCACAATGAACATCCATCTTTGCAAAAGTTTGGATGTTGTCCGTTTTTGTGGGCGACACGCCGACTCGCTGCCGAGGCCGACTCTAGGATGACATCATAAAATGAAGCGAGGACCACAAGGAGAGATGGGCGGAGCTCAGGAAATAAAGTCTGCGTCTTTTTCAGGGGTTGAAAAAGAACTCCAGGGAAAATAACTCATATTTAATTAAAAAATATTTCTTTAGTATGCCAAAGGAAATATATCATATACATGGATATAGTTTAGTTGTGATTTTATACAACAAACTTGGGTTTTGGTCAGAATATAAGTAGGATACGTTTGTGGTCTGATCCTTCAAAGACGATGACTAAGGCTGGGAGGCTTTCCGTCTTCTGCTTTCATTTTGAGGGGTGCTAAATTAAGTCGAGTCCCGGGTTAAATGGTACGTTGTCAATTAGTTAAAAAACAGTGTTGAGGTGTCAAGCAGAAGTCACAAACAGCAAGATAGGGGTTAGGGGGAAGAACATAAAGCATGTAAGACAGAAAATTATGATTATTTTTAGTCCCACCTGTGCCTGTCTACTCTTAATTCTTCTTTTCCTTTTCCCTTCAGGGGTCGCAACAGCTTCCATGTAACTTTGTCTTCTGCATTTTCTTCTCCAACATTAGCTACTTTCATGTATTTGTTCACTGCATCCATAAACCTCCTCTTTGGTCCTCCTTTAGACCTCTAGCCTGGCAGCTCTAGATCTCTGCATTCCTCTCTAATGTAGAATGAAAAATAAAGATGCAACTCACATTTCCTAAAGGAAGTGGTTATTTTTGTTTTACATCAGGAATTTTGTCTGCAGCATTCAACCGTGCAAAAGACAAAACGAAAACAGTAAAAAGGGCTGCAAGGCATCCAAACAGCATGTTCAAGTTTCACTGCTGCGTCTTTTTGGGAAACATTTCAGCTTTTCTCACATCAATTATTGGAAGAAGCATGCAGCTATGACAAACAGCAGGAACCTTTTTTTCAGTTACCGCAGCCATTGCAAGGACATTTGACAGAAATGAATGAATCCCTCCATGCAGAAAAAACCCCAGAACCAATAGTGACTGTAGTTCAGTGTTAGAACTGGATGCATCAGACAAAGAGTAGTGGATGGATAAATGAAATAGGACATTTTGGTGTGCAGATGTTTGAAATTGTAGCTGCAGAGGATGGGGAAGGCAGACATATCTGCATTATGTGGAAAAAGCTATCTGGTTTCATCAGGAGTCTGACTCAGGACGTTTTCTGGAGGAAACAAAAAAGGACTGCTGTGCAACAGGCTGCTGCACCGTATCATTGTTCTGTTATTGCTTTCCCTGCACCAACTCACACTTGTAAGCAGGTGACAGTGACTGTTGTCATGGAAACTGGCTCTCAAGTTAGCACGAGGGCAGATTGGAAAACTTTTCAGACTTTGTTTTTTGGAACCGTGCGTCTGTCTTTCTAAACCAGGGGGTGTGAAACTTTAGGCCTCGGGGGGGCCGGCTGGTTTTCCGGAAATCCTGCCTTTCCTCCTGTTAGCCAATAAGGAGCTTGAATGGCAGGTTGGTTGGAAAACGCAGGACACCGGCCCGCCGAGCTTGGATTCCAACACCCTGAAAAGGGATATGATGGCACTGCAGTGATGTTGTCTGATTTCCTTTTTCTTCTTCTTTTGGGCGTTAAGCATCACACATGAAATATCATAATCAATATGGGTTCTCATCCTTTAATGCAGTGTTAAATATTGGTGAATAAATATTGTTCTAAAAATTAAAATAAACATTCTAACGTCTAAATATTCAAAATAAAGTTTTTAAATAATGAAATCTTTATTCAAAAACAAAACTTTATTTATTTTAATGTCAGATCGAGTTGGTGACAAGCATTTGCCTTTGATCTGTTAAAATTTTTTTTTAATAAAATAAAATAAAGAAGGAAAAGCTTCTAAAATATTAACTAGATGTTTACTTTTTTCTTGTGGGTTCTTGTAATCTAAATGCCATCGGGTTGTTTCATTGGCTTTTGTTGGAGTAAGACATCAACATCCCATCGTTGCAGAGTTGCTCGAGCTGTCCATTTACTACAAAAGAAAAGACTTGTTACATAATGAACCAGAGTGCGTTTTGTTAAACTGGGTAAAAAAGTCAGTCGTGCCTTTGCGTACAACATTTCATCTCGGGGCGCTGAATCAAAGCAGTGTTGTACAAAAGGCCTCTGCGTGACGATCCATTAATAATTCCCTTTGATTCCTTTCGGATTTTCCTGCATCTCCGGATGCAACGAGGGCTTTGCTGAACTGCAGTTTTCCGCTGACTGCCAAGGAAATCCCCCCTGTTTAGCTTCTGACCTGATCTGAGTGACAAGAAGACATTTGTAGTTTCCTCTGGTTCATTTTTCTCTGGATTGTTTCCCTTTATTTCTTTTGATTGATTTATTATTGATCTTTTTGTGCACAGAGCGAGCTGATCACTCCAACGTCCTTGGATGGTGTTTAAACCAAACCTCAACCTTCTGGGTAACAGATTTGATAAGAACTAAAGATTGCAGTTCCACTAAAGACCACTGGGGGGAGGTTTCAAATTTCATTTTGCACTTCAAACTACAACATTCATTTTCTGAAGTTTTTCAATGATTACGGTTTTTTAACTTGAAATTCAGTAGTTGGTCTCGAATTCATTTACCTTCTAAATCCGTTTTATTCCTTTGGGGGTCTGAGGAGCCTATCCCAACCACTCGGTAGGCGACACGGAGGACATCCTGAACAGGTCGGCAGTCAATCACAGGGCCACACATCACACACCAATGCACACTCACATTCACACCTAGGGACAATTTAGAGTAACCAGTTAACCTATGAAGCATGTTTTGGATACTTTGGGAGGAAGCTGTTCTGGAAGACATGCAAGAGAACATGCACACACCCACTGGTGTTCTGTTTTAGGTCCCCCAACCGGTACTTGAACCTTTGCGTTGATAAGAGCGCCTGTCACTATGCCCGATGCTGATTTGTGACCTCAAATCTGTGCATTTTTGAGCTGAGTTTAGTTCGATGGGACAGGTGGCCGAACCACTTTGGTTTGACCCACTCAGTTCCCATTATTGGATGAGATTTGGGGAGTAAATTCAGGTCAATGTGTCCTCCCCACTCAAGCTTTATTAATTTTCTTTCTCTTTAGCCTTTTTTACCATCAGGGTCGCCCACAAAACAACCTCATTCGACGATAAGTCATGCGGAGTAAGTGGCAATGTTTCACGTCGGATGCCCTTCCTGCAACCCTCTCAATTTATCGAGCTTGGGACGGCACAGAAGCAGAGAAGGGAATAGGGAGCAGCCCGGTTCGAACTCTGTTCACGGATGGAAGGTGCTGCAAACCAGCACAAGCTAAACAGGCTCCCTCTACTTAAGCTTTATTAATGATGCTCAGAATCCAGCAGGTGACACTAAACCACTTCTGAAGGCAAGTAAGGACAAACTTTAATTATTACTTTTTATTTTATTTTTTCTTGCTTAGTAGGATTGCTGGATGAATCAAATAAGAATTTATGAAAATAAGAACCATCAATATTGAATGTCCCCTCTGATAGAAAACACTACAGTGTAATCATGAAAGGAATCTTCCACTATGCATCATAACCTTAAAGTTAAACATTTATAACTCATCCTAAGAGCATTTTGCAAAGATCGAGCTACATATCCGCAATTTCCTGAATCTCTTTAAACTTTAAAACCAAACAGGACACTAAAACAACCGATATCTTTTATATTGCATTTTTTTTTTCAGTGACTACATTCTATTTATTTTCAAGGCCGCTCTGCACAGATCAGGACTTGACACAGACCGGTGTGGTGATTATTCCGCGTAAACAAAAACTAAAATTGTCTGTAAAAAAATAATTACAGATAAGATGAAAAGTCTTTCAGCCATAAACTGAATTGAACAGAAGTCAAAATGTAGAATGTCATTAAATCCTCTCATCAGGCTATTTTGTGATCTCCTTCTTCTGCTTTAGATGAAACCGTAAGTTTAAAGTTTCACTGAGAATTTATGAAAACAGAAGGCAGATGGTTTGTTTTTATTTTATGTTATGATTTAATTGTTTTTATACAATCGATAAAACCAAACACAGTTTGACATTTTATGATGCAAACTGCTGACAAGCCTTTCTAGTTTTTACTGTGATTTTTCCATCAGGTTGAGTTCTAGAAGAATCCGTCACTTTTAAGATGTGGTCAGACGTGAAAACAATAAAATATTCTGCATCTTCAATTGGCTGATTCATTCTTAGCTGCACAGAATCAGAAAGAACTGAGCCGTGTGATCAAAAAGCTTAGTAACTAATATCTCAAGTCAATTCAACAATAAAAACATCAATAGCCTTTGGAAAAATGTTTAATCATTTTCCGTTCTTGCTAATGAGCTGAACCTCTTGATTACTCTAGCAGCAATAACCTGGCAGCACCACTTCAGGGAGAAGGATCACAGAGGACCGGCACATTTCTGCAGACTTCGTTTGCTTAATCTACCCTGACCTTTGGACGTCTGAGGAAATGCAGAAAAATAATAAAAACAATGTTTTAGTTCTTTTCGAAACAAGAGCTGGCGTCATAAGACATAAGCAGTAATCAGAAAATTCAGCCTTCCGTGATGATTTCATGCTCCATTTCAAACTAAAGTACGGTTAATGCCTTGTTCACATGTGTCAAACTCAAGGCCATATGACAATTTATGTGGCCATTAGTGAAAAAGTTTTAATGTGTATTTATTAACATCTGAGAAATCGGACTAGAAATATCGGATTAGGCAACACATTAGGACTTAAACACTGTCATCTAACCTAACTTGACAGGAATCAAATGTGAGATTTATGCCTAAGTAACAAGCAAACATATGTTTCTATGCAACTGTAATTGTCACTTTAAAAAGTTAGAATAAATAAATAACGAGTTATTTAACATTAAGGAGTAGTTACATTTATTTTTCATTACAATTTAGTCACATGTACCGTAATTTCCAGACTATAAGCGCTGCTTTTTGTCCTGCGCTTACAGACCCGCGGCTTATTCAGTGACGCGGCTTATTTACAGATTTATATGGCGGCCGCCATGAATGTATTTTCAGTTTCAGAGCATGGGTTGAATGCTTACCCAACTCCAAGCAACAAGTCATGTATTTTTGAACACATCTTTAAGCAGCCAAACAGCATGGACCTCACTTCAGGTCTTAGACACTTCAGTCATGGTTCAACAAAAAGAAACGCTGCCTTAGCCGCATCCCAGAATCCTTTGGTGCCATTAGACCCAACATGCACGTGATCGCCACTACAATATGAGCAGCTTTCAAGCTCAAAGCAATCGTTAAAAGTAGTGTGAAAAAAATCCACCATCACTAACGGGTTTGGAAAAGCCGGTCTGCTGCGTGACGGAGAGGACAGCACAGATGGACCAGGAGGAAATTTACCTCTGAGTCACAGTGACACTAGCCCATCTATTAGCAGCTCCGTGATATCTGAGATGATCTTTTAAACGTACGTTTATTATCGTTATGTTATGGTTATTATGAAGCGCCTGTTTGCTCATCATTTTATTTTTAATCTGTGTGATCAGTGCTTTTTTGTGGCAGAACGAAGCGAATGCAGTAGATGAAGAGCTAACAGGCGCTAACAACATTTAGCCTGGATGAACATGAATCCATGCAGGAAAAGCTGCAATCTGCAGCTTGGCTGCACGTAAATATGTGGGAATAACATTAGCCTTTATTTTATCGGGACACCACTGGAAACTCAAATCGACGTGATCGTTTTAACAGTTTCTAAGGACTGAGCGAATTTTACTTTGAAAAGCTCACACCGACCCACAGCCTCTGTGTGAGCTGGAGACATGTTCTCCTGCTGCTCGTTCACATTGAGCTGCGCGGGACCGATGGCGATCTGAAGACCCCCACCGTAACCGCGCATCCCCTCCCCTCATACACAAAGCGTACAGTATTAAGTCTGGGTGATCTGCACGAACGCGATTCGCTCCGTCCACGGTGCAATGGGGTGGCGCTCCTCCCTGTGCCCGCCCTGGCTGAAGGTGTCGGAGAAGATAGAAAGGGAAGACAAGAGGCGAAGCGTGCGAGGCTGGCGTCCGCAGAGCAACAGTGTTTGTTGTGGAAGGAAACTTCTGACGCCGCTGCTTTATTTTACTGGTGTGTTTTTTTAACCAGCCCTGTTACTACCATAATGGTGCCGCGACACAAGCGGAAGATGACTGTTCAGTTCGCCTCCTTCCACTGGTGCTCCTTGCTCATTCTTAAACATGGCGACCGAGGCGTTGGCCGCCTTAAGCCCCTAAGACTCATTGGAAATGAGAATCCTTGATAAATTACTATATCATAACTGAGGGATGTAATGTTGATTATATGGTTACTGTTTGTAATTTTATGTATGATACCTCAATTGTCAATAAGTAAAAAAAAAAAAAAAAAAAAAAACTTAGGAACTTGGCAACAGAAGTGACATCCATGCTGTTTGGCAGATGTTGGCGTATTCCAATTTCATGAGCTGATACCAAGGCTGTCTCCTCCCACATTTGCACCCAATCTGGGAGTCAGGACTTGCTTTGTTGACTGACGGCGTTGCGTGATGCATGCGGCTTGTACTGACGCGGCTTATGTATGTTAAGAAGCAAGCAATATTAATGGTGGTCGCGGCTTATATTCGGGTGCGCTCTATAACCCGGAATTTACGGTATAAGTTATATTTGGCCCTTTGAGGACAGCCGCTATGCTGATGTGGCCCTACGGTGAAAATGAGTTTGACACCCCTGGTCTAGTTGAACCAAAATAACAACATTTACATATTTATAATTGTCTTATATATTTATTGTCCAGCAGAATTAGTTTTCTGTGTGCAGATATTTCTTGGAAAGGTGCTTGAGCAGAAAAAATGACTTTTCACTACAGATGGCCCTTACCATGGTTATTCTTCCACCTGTTTGAGCATGGAGGAATTGCTCTACTGTGTTTAGCCCATTGACTGTATATGAGAACTGGACTGAGTCAGTGTGATGTCATTTGCTCATAGGAAATGACTTAGTTCAGCTCCAGCTAAATCAAGTCAATTCAGTCGCAACTTTTTTTTTTAGCAATTACCTACGCCGCCATGTTGGAGCCAGTGATTTGTCCAGCTCATTGGCCATGTGGAAGAGTGTCCGCCCTGTGACTGGAAGTGAGTTCAAATCCAGACCGAGTCACATCAAAGACTAAGAATGGGACCCAATGCTTCCCTACTACCCTGAATTAAGTGGATTGGGGGGGGTTAAACTACCAAATGGTTCCCGAGCGTGGCTGTGGGATAGGGAGAACAAAAATCACACACACCTAGGGTGTGACAGATAATGGGACTTTAACTTAATCTGAGTCAATGTTTCTGTAAGTAACCTCCTAACCAATCAGGAGCAGGCTTGATAGAAAACCACATCCCTACCACTTGATAGTGGGCTACACGAAATGTGCCATACTTTTGAATGTAATATACAGTCAGGGGTTTAGACCTTTGTCATCAGTTAGTGGTTCAAATGAAGTTGTCCGTCAGACGCAGTGACACAGATGGCGGATGTCACTGGGTTCTGACTCCCAGACTATAAACCAACCAAAAATAAAATGCCTAACTCAATCGTGTTGTTACAATTTTGCAACTGTGGCTCAAGAGGTCAAACTTAGCGACCTTAGCGGTGGTTCTAAAACACTTTCAATGAATGTTGACCTTTGACTGTTTCAACTGGACCCAGGCCCCCTCCCCCTCGCGTTCCAAACAGGAAGTATCTGCTGGCTCCAAATGCAAAATACCACAGACGTCCATAGAGAAATAAACAGCTGTTAGTCATTCTGTTTTATTGAAATGTCCTTTCTTAGTCTGATACATTTTTAATATGTTCTTTTAATTCTATTATTTTAAATCATTTTTTCTTCTGTAGCGCCAGTTACTGACCAATCAGATGCCTCATATAAAAGTAGGTGGCCTCATGTCGAACGTTTTAAGCGTTCGACAGATTCTCCCCAGCCCCCTTTTCAAGCCCACTGCTGATTGGCAAGGGGGTTGCTGTGGAAATGTTGACTTGGACCAATCACTGATCAATGATCAAGTTGGACTCAAAGATGGGGGCGGTCGGTTTGAAAAAAAAAAAAAAAAACCCACAATGACTTCCTTTGGTTGGAGCCAAGTGAGCCATTTCCTGTGGATGGCGTCACACTCACTCCAGTTTTCAGATACAGTCAATGATATGAGCTAATCCATTACTCCTTCTGGAATACTCCATTTCTACATGAATTTGATATTTGACAGAATTTCTTTGTTTTCCACATAATTAGCTTTTTATACACTTGTGTTTGTTGAGTAATTAGGTTGAAAAATGTGCATGTCGCTTGAGCACATACCTAAAATAAAAGAGGACATATCTATGAAGGTAAAAATGTAGTAAAAAAGCGCTGAGCGCACAAAAAGAAACGCCAGTTGTAATCACAGATTTGAAGTTGTAACTCTAAATGAACACATGCAATTGGAAATTTGTCAGTTCACAGCAGAAGATTTTTACACACAGATGCAAATTTTTGAGTCACAAGTATTCACATTCTGTATGCAAGTTCTCAAATCAAATACAAGCTCGTCCATTTGGAACATTAATACCTTCATACATATCTGCTAAGCAAACACTGTTGCATGTTTAAAATCTTAATTCGTATCCATGCTGCCATCTACAGTTCTACTAGAAAAGCAAACGGCTGATCTGGCGAGAAACATCCCCAACAGACAAGAAAATCGAAATTGCCTCCGATTTATCTCCACGTCTCATCAAAATGAAGGAGAACCTCCTATCTGGGCTAGGATCTACTGCTGAACATTTGGGCTTCAAAGGATGAAACCTAAAAAAAAAAAGCCAATAGGAGCTTTCGAAATGTTGGCATCATCTTAAACCAAACGCTTCCTCTCAGTCAGATACCTGAGGTGATTATGGAGATAAGAAAAGGTCAATGAGATCAAAAAAAGCCAATTATCTGCCCAGCACACGTGTAGTAAAGACTGCAATCAGAGCCCGCTCTGACCTTCAGAGGCAAACAAAGTGGCTGAAAGACTTAAACACAGTTAATGAACAGACTGCTGACTTTGTTGGGTAACATCTACATCCATTCACCTGAACAGTTTGTTTCTGCCCAATATAGCTTTCTTCAAAGCGGCAAAGCCAAGAGAAGCAGCTGATGAATCAACGTGTTTCTGGAATTTTGTGCTACATTTCATCTTCTGGCCAAACTTAAAACTTTAAATTAGAGCACCTAACCTGAGGAATTATGTACCAATGTGCTTAAAAACAGATGTTTTATGAATTTATAACTCTCCACTCCCCGCGAGGGCTTTAGCTGCCCGGGAAGGAAAAGCACCGTGGATGAGATCTGAAGAACCTTCTGAACATTATTTGCTTCAGGGGGAAATGATCAGAGGAAAAACTGTACATATTAATGACTGGATGGATGCAGAAAGTAACCTTGAGACTGAGGTGCATGAAGTGAGATGTTAGAGATGCTGGATAGTTCTTCACCGAGCGTTTAGATTATTTCATGCAAAAATCTGGATATTCTTGTGATGGCCACTTGGGCTTTTTAAGATGGTAGCTGGGAAATCCAAATATGTGCTCAGAAGAGCAGAAACTGCTGCTGCATTTATAAAAATAAAATATAAAAAAAGAGTGGCTTTTATTAGTCGTGAGCTGACATCTAAAGACCAATGGTGCGGTCAGGGAAATGGATGCACCCAGAAGGGTTATTCTTACTGAAAACAAGATAAATGTGGGAGCGACCTCTCAAAGAGAAAGATCAAATACTGACGGATCGATGGTCATTCAGCTGCAAGACGTGGAGCAGCGTCTGAGATCTTAGCGAGGACAGAAACTGAACACAACCAGCGCCGGATATCAGGTCAATTTAAATAAGACAAAAAAATAATTCAGCAAAAAATTAATCAGATTTATAGATATGTTCTAATATGAACAGTTTTATATTCACCTAAATAGCAAGTTTTACTACAAAAAATTGACATCATGCAAACTAATGAAAAATGTTTTAATTTTTGCAAATAAAAAAATATTAAAATGTGAATTTTATTTAAATTCCTTCATCTAGACTATACAAAATATATAGTGTTATACAGAAGTGAAGCAGGGAAAACAAAACTTTAACAGCACCTGATATGAGGTAAATTAAAATTCTAAATAAAATTTAAAAACTTGGATTTTTTCCAGAAAACAATAGACAATCAATATTTATTTTAATATGATTGTTCTACAATAAGCGTTTAAAGTTCACTGTAACAGTAACTTTTACTATAAAAGAACTCACCTAATGCAAACTGGTGAAAAAAAATACCTCATATATTCAAATAAAATAACATGAATGCTAAATATGAGACAATTTTCAACTTTTAAAAAAAATTCTTTAAATATAAATATTGGTTGAATTATTAGTTAATTGTTAGAATCTAAGATCATAGCAGAAACTGAACGCAACCAGCATCTGATATCAGGCAAACCATAATAAATTGTAAAAATTGTGCAAAAATAAAGTTGTTTTAATCTGATATCTTCTAGAATAAGACGTTTATATTCACTTAAATAGTGACATTGTCTTAAAATAAATAAATAAAGAAATGCAGTAAATGAAAACTTTATCATATTTCAACTAACACAGATTGTTGAAGATATTTACCTGCAGTGTGAATAAAAAAATATGCGTTTCTGGGATTCTTTCCTGATAGAAACTATGTTTAACACAAGGGCACTTCAGCAGAGGAGGTGTTCATCTACGAAGAGGGGGCTGATTAATGAGATGAAGAATTTCGTTGCTGCTTTAGTAATTTATAGTCAAATTAGCACAAATTAAAATAAGTCTGAATGAATCTGCTTCTAATGAATGCACCAATCCTGTTTAATGTGTATTTAATTCAAATGAATGTTTCGCATTTTAGAGTTTAAACTGGAAAAGGGGAACTTTGTCAGTCAAACTAAATCTCAGCTCGCCGCAACACTGTCTTTGGAGACGAAACATGGCCCTGCACTCATTTCAGCAGCCATCTTTTAATTTAAGGAAGAAACTGGCGCCGTAAAGCAGCACTCCGACAGGCTGCTCCTAATTAAGATGAAGGAAGAGAAAAGCTGCTGTTGACATCATTAAAACACATGCAAGTCCCTCAAAGTCAGCCAAACAAGGGAAAAGAGCTGCTGTTTAT